>CAKAOJ020000006.1:5105000-5705000 GCA_916701645.2 Sebastolobus alascanus
AGGTAAAAGCAAAATGAGAATTTAAGACTTAAAATAGTGCAAGTTACCATAAAGGGCTAAAATATAAACATAAATACTCGTCTGTAAGTCAATGGGTTTTTTGAATGGATTTTTAGTTAGATGCCTGAAATAAGGTCTGTGGTTAACACAAGCTGAAGAGATTTTAACGTTTTGTTCTACAACATAAAATATGTCAATAAATATCCCACTTGTGAATTTGAAGCCTTTATGTGTCTTAAAAAAGGTGGTTGCGAACAAGTAGTGAAATGAGACTACTAAATGTCTCGCGCTCATGTGACAATGATGTAGTTCGTTTATAGCCTAATATTAGCTTTTGACTTCTGCCGATTGCATTCACACTTCAAAATTCATAAAAGTGGTGTTCATTTAAGGAGCTCGGCCAGCTTGCTGAACAAAATGTATCATAAACGTTTGTTTGCCACAGAGCTTATTTTCAGCAATAAAATCATCATTGAATCATTCTTTTATTATCCGTTTTTAACTTATATTTAAAGTTGATAGTGTGTTGCCAGTATTAACTGCGAGATGATTTACTGCTTCTGTACACACTGAGACTCACAAGCCCTCCCCTCTCCTTCCTCCCTTGCCTCCCTCTGTTGCCATGGATACTACAGGCAGTTGCCAAGCGAGGACGGCTCGGTGTCAAGTAACGGCTCCGGGAAGCTGAACACCAGCAAGAGTTCCTCGGCCCGTAGGACGGCGACTGGCAGCAGCACCAAGAACGGCAAGGAGGAGCTTCACAAGAGGAGCACCAACGGTGAGGAGGAAGGGAGGAAAATTTGGAGGGAGGGGGTGGGGGGGTAAAGAGAGAGAAAAGAAGATACAGGGAAGGAGTAAGTGAGGGAGGAAAGAGAGAAAGGAAGTGACAGCAGATATTAAGATGGATAGACAGACACACTGATGGATAGAAAAAAAGAGATAAATACTGTCTCTCCTTTACGTTTGCACCCACCACAAAGGTAGCCATTGTACTAAACAAGTGTTGATCACCCCCAACCCCCCCTCCCCACATATACATTCACACACACACACACACACACACACACACACACACACACACACACACACACACACACACACACACACACACACAAACACACACACACACACACACACTCACTCATTCTCAAACTGTAACATTTTAACCAAAGGATAATTAATATGAGCTAATGAAGTGCACATGAGCACAGAGTGAACACGCTCATACATGCAGTGACTCAGACTGCTGCTGCATCATGTTACCATCAGTGACAACACTCACATGTTTTTGTACGGTCACACTTTATAATAACCATTATTTATAAATGGAAAATTTATAGTTAATTAAACTTAGTTAATAGTTGTTTTACTGTTTACAAACAATGAAATTATAACTATAATATATATTAATGTTTATTTTAATAATGTTTATTAATTATATGTATTAATGTTTAGTAATTATAAGTAATGCTATAATTTATGTTATTTTAACAGTTTATTGTTGCACATATTATAACATTTTATATACTTTATATATAATTATTTGTTAATGATTAAGATATTATTTGTAAACCTTAAAGAAATTGTTTGTAAACCATCTGTAAACATTACATAGATAGATATTTGTAACACTTTGTTAATGGTTAATAATTGGTTTGTAAACTATCTATAAATATTAGTTGGATGGCTATCATAAAGTTGCAACTGATTATTATAATACGTTTTTAAATGGTTAATAAATACTTTGTAAAGCATCTATAAACATTATTTAGATAGATAGTTAATACTTCGTCAATGGTTAATAATTTGTTTCTGGTCCATCTATCTATGTAATGTTTATTGATGTTTTATAAAAAATATCTTAAAGGTTTACAAATCATTTGGTAATCACTAACAAATATGTAATATAGCATATAAAATGTTATGTGTGCAACAATAAATTGTTAATAATACTTAACTAATGTAATCAGAATGTAATTGTTAACAATGACAAAATGATGGGTATTATAAAGTGTTAACCCTTTTTACTCATACAGACAAACCGCAGATACTAGTCTGGACTGAAGTCAAAAGAGACATGCCAGGTGTTTGTATTTAAAGCTGAAGTAGGCGAGATTGGAGCGAATATGATTAAAAAAAGTTATTTTTATAAAACGGTCGCTATATCGTGACAGTAATACATGAAACAGGTAACCTGAAAAAAATCATGTGCCTCCAGTGTCCTCTGGTGCTCCAAGATTTCACAGAACAAGCAGTCAGAGCTGATCTGAGGTCTGCTGTCCATCTGCTGTCTATGAGAGCCGGCTGTCAATCACTCGCGGACTCCGACCAAATGGTCAAACTAGGCAGCGCTGATCAAATATGAATCAATATTATGTTACGTTAATGCCTATTTCTCTCCTCAAATGTTTTCAGAATCATCTTTACGGTTTAGCTGTAAAATGAGAAAGTTTGTGACACGGCAGCCATTGTGAAATCTGTTGAAGGAATGCCAAGTTCCGGTCACATGACAGGAGCAAAGCCAATAGGAACGCTCTCTCTCTGAAATGACCTGTGATTGGTCAAAGTCTCCTGTCATGGGCTAGATTTTTTAAAGCCTGAAAACAGAGCCATGAGGAGGAGCAGAAGTCAAGATATCTTTCAGAACACTTGAATTACAATATGCTGAAAGGTTATTATGAAATTTTTGCCCAATGATGCCAAAAAATATACTGCCTACTGCCACTTTAAGTCTTTCAGTGTTTTCATTCGGTTTACTTCATTCTAGGATGCAAAGATGAAAATGCAGTATGGAGATAAAAGCCAGTGGTTGGCAGTGGATGTGCCATACGCACAGAATCAAATTTACTTTTGAGTCAATCACAGAGGAAAGACAGGAAAGTGGGTGAGCTGTCAAAGAGTTATGACAGCACACTGTCAGATTAGGTGTTATTCAAATCCATACAACCCACAGCATATGGTTTGAGCATTAGAAGAATGACTCATCATTAAACCTGTGACACTCAGAGGGATCCTCATCTCATATACACCTCTTGTTGATGCTTTTCTGTTAAGTTTTGATTTCTTAAAGGTTCTCTATACGATATCCAGAGCATTAATATAGTAGCAAACAACTATTGTCTGTGTAAAGATATAGTGGAGTAATGTCTACCTGAGCAGAGAATGAAGTCGCTGTGTGTGTTGTAATCTGAGCTTCCCCGTGCTCTGTGCATGTGGGAGTGCCCCACTGGCTAGCTCACGGCCACCGCTCTGCCCCCCTCCATCTACACAGCTCCCTCTCCAGTGTCCAGTGAATATACTATAATCCTATTCCTATTTTGATAAAGATTCCTATTCACACACAGGATTATACGATACACATGCTTTTATCTACAGTACCTGTTATCAGCAGTGGCAGTAAATGTACTGCATCTTCGACATGATTTTTTCAACAGATTACAAAGCAGATCTTTTTCCAGCTTTGCAGACTCACAGTTGGTTGCATAAACATTGCTCTGATCATTGATAATGCTGCGACATTGCTTCTGTTCAGTGACATTCTGGGATGCTGTGATTTTCAATCTCTTTTGCATCAGCAAACCAAAGTTCACAGTAATTTGTGTGATTTATAGTGTTGTTTATGCAAGCGAATGAATGAATACCCGGAGGAGAGGAGGAGAGGATGAATAATTGTTTCATTTTCTCACTACTGTTCACAGAGAACCGGAGATGGACAAAAACAGTTTTTAGAAAAATAGGAGAGACAGAAGAAAAGCTGATTCAAGTACGCTGGAGCTCTAGTCAAGAAAATGACAGATAAATAAAAGTGTAAATCCAGTAAACTAGAAGCACAGATGTGCGATTCAGAGAGAAAGAAGGATTGAATATGAAATCATTTGAAGGACAATAAATTACAGTATTGATAAAAAGAAGACAAAAACAGAAATAATAAGAGGAATATAAGAATGTAGATAGGTGGAGTGAAGATGGAAGCAAATTTACATGCATTCATAACTAGAAAAAGTGCACTCAGTAGAGTTCAGATCTCCACCAGCTGCGTCTGCAACGACAACTTCTGTAATGTTTGATTTTAATGAATACAAACCACAATTTCCCCCCGTCTAGACCATAAGCGTATCAGACCCGTTTTTCACTCGCTCGTCTCGCACAACAGGTACGCTCTCATTTGAATCTATGCAGTTGTCTGCACTGGCTCCGTGCAGCTTAACTACAGTTCACTGTGTAACGCTTCATGTTGTCTATAAAAGCTTCCTCTGAACAGAAACTGTCAGCCCTGCTGTGTGTTTAGCCTTGTTAGCTGTTAGCTCTATTAGCTGTATTAGCCCCGTTAGCTGTTAGCTACAGTATTTTAGCCAAAAACACCACAGTACTCTGCTGCAACCCGGCTGCTAACGGCTAAGTAGCTTCCCTCCCACCGACATGAGAAGAGCGATAGTTATACATACATACCAGTGGGCAACCTCTGAGTCTGAAAAGTGAAGCCAACGCGGAAGTGCCTTAAACTTGCATTCTTCCTAATAGACAGCAGGGGGCGACTCCTCTGGTTGCAAAAAAAAAGAAAATGAGCCTACTTCTCACTTTTTCACTTCATTTATTACCTCAGTCAACATTGTAAACATGAGTTTATGGTCTCAATCGCTAGTTCCAAGTCTTCTTCAATACAGCGTGATGTTCATTTAGTAAATTATGGTCCCATTTAGAGTCAAATAGACCATAAAGCAGGGTACGCTTAAGGGCGTGGCTACCTTGTGATTGACAAGTCGCTACCACGACGTTGTCTGGTCTGGGAGTTATTGTCTTAGAACTTTAACCCTTTCACAGTGTGTTTTCAGTTCATGAAAGTTAATTATACCCTTTTTGGTCACCTAAAAATGTCTTAATAAGCTTTCGGTTGTTCTTAGCTCCACCCTCTTGTGTCACTTCTGGTTGCAAAAATACAACATGGCGATGGCTAAATACCAAGATGGTGACGGCAAAAATACCTAACTTGATGCTTCATAGCGGCAGTCCACAAACCAATGGGTGACGTCACGGTGACTACGATCACTTTGTGTATACTGTCTATGATACATACATACAAACAACTTTCTTACCTAGGCGTGCAAATCAAGAGAGGAACAAGTGGAAACGAGTCCCAACTGAAGCAGAAAAAAGCAAGTGTGAATCATCGCAACCATGAGAGGTCCTTGAGCATTAAGTAATAAATGAGCACAAAAATATTAGGCTGATGGGTCCAGCAGTATGCAAGATAAGCTGTGGACAGACAGACAGACAGACAGACAGACACACATAGAGATGCACACACACGCATGCACACACACACGCAAACAACCGAATACATAATCTCCTGGCGGAGATAATAACCTCTGTAATACAACAGGAGAACATTGCACAAGTGCGATATCTTTGATGCTCCTTTTCACCATGTGCTTGGTGCTCAGGTTACTCTTTTGATTTAAAAGTAATACGATTTTAAAGTCTTGTCTGACATTCTCAGTGTTTCTGACAGCTGTTATGTGATTTGAAAGTAAGACTGGAGTGATCACAGTGATTTTATTGCCTGCTAATAGAAATAGTTTGACATTTTGGGAAACAAGCTTATTCACTTTCCTGCAGAAAGTTAGATGAGAAGATTGATATCACTCTTATGTCTGTACACTAATTATGGCGGTAAAGCCAGGGGTGGTTAGCTTTGCTTAGCATGAAGACTGGAAGCAGGGGGAAACAGCTAACCTGGGTCTCTCTAAAGTTAAAAAATACCAGGACCTCTAAAGCTTGGCAATCAACACCCTGTAACTCATTTGTTTAATCTGTAAACAAACAGAAATGTAAAAATGACACATTGTGGTTTTATGGGGAGTTTGTGCTGGAATTTTTTTTGGCGACCACAGTTCTGATATAAGGCTAACTGGCTCCTGACTGTCCATAATGAGTGTACAGACATGGAAGTGGTATCCACTTTTCTACGTATTTAGATTTAAATTACACCAGCATCTGCGCAGTATAGTTTGCGCATTGATGATGGCAGACGATTATAATAGTCTGCCATCTTAGTTAGTTACATCTCAGTCAGTCACAGATGCTGCAGAAACATCAGCAATTAAATTGTATATAAAGAACATGACTGTTGTATGTGGTGGGAGTCTCTTCATCAGACAGATTAGTCTCTATTACTCCCCTTCTTTAAGATGAAGTACATAAGCCTGAAAACAACTCAATTCAGTGTGTTTACATCAAAATGTGATATGGAATATATTTTACATTAATAGCTACTATTTACAGTTGATGCCTTTTAGAGCAATTCCCTTAAATACTTGACCGCGTAGAGAAATGGTAAAGGTGAGAGAAAAGGAGGATGACATAAACAAAGGTCCTGGTATAGATGAAATTGACTCTCAAATTGTAACCTGTTCTCACTACCAACTCGTCAAATACTGACGCTCGGTCAGTGCCCCTCGGCATCTGATACAGACGCACCGAGGCACCCTTTAGGAGATCCTAATGAGACGCACTGGGCTTTCAACTCCAATGTAAACCCGGTCAGAGCAAGTGATGTAGTATAAAGAGCGAGAAAGTCCACGTAGGGAGGAGGACGGGGTGGATGTTTGGGTCAAACAAACACAGTCTTTCACCCAGCAGACCGCTGTTCATGTCCCAAGTGAAACCAAGTCAACGTTGACTTATTTTACCTTAGTTTTGTTACGTAACATAGTGTATGTACTTAACTAACAGCAGTTACGTAACAAACAGACTTATTTTACGTAACAAAAATACTTCTTTTAACCCAAACCAAGATGTTTTCCTGAGCCTAACCAAATAGTTTTGTTGCATATGTAAACCTAAAAACTAACTGTGCATTCCAATACCCATACTACCATACTATTGTATATAGTATGCCAGAAAAATAGGATGTCCTACTAGATCCTGTCATATTTTACAGTGTAAACCAGCATGCTTTTCTGGCTATTCTGACCCGCAATCCTCGGATATATGAGCAAGAAGGTCAAAGTTCAAGGCACAATGTTGTGACGAAGTAGTATGTCCCAATTGTATGCATACTGCATGCAACAGTACTTTTTAAGGGCAGCTGCGGTATGTACTAAAAGTAAAAAGAAAAAGTATGCGATTTGGAACGTAGCCTTAGTACTGTATACCTATGTTGGAAGTTTATTTTGAAAAGAGACTGTATGCATGTAATGAGAGGAAACTGTACGTTTCCTGTGAAGACGGAAGTTTATTTTGAAAACTGACATGCTGTCCGTAGAGGGGTACCTGGAGCGTCATAGTTTGAGGCGTAGGGCCACTGACCAAGCGTCGCTATTTGACGAATTTGGGAGTGAGAATAGTCACGTTGCTAGTGTGGCTAAAAAACTAATTCCCATACTTGTAAGCAATAAGTAAATCACTGCAGACATAAAGCAATAAACAGTCAAAGCAAAGTACTTGTCAACAAGCCAATAGTCAATTGAGTCACAATGTTTATCTGCCTGTGTACAGAAAACACTGATACAAAATTATCTTCAGTAACAGTTGCTGCAAATTGAAGTTATTTTATTCCAGAAATACAAACTATAGCAAACAAATAAAGCTACATTTTAAGATGTTAAAACACATAAAAGGAACAATGTGCTCTATTCCAACACTGCCCGTGTTTGATTAAAACAACTGGCCAATGTTTGGCATCTGTTGCGACATTATTAGAAATGGTCTCATGGCAGCCGACAGTGTTCAGAGTACACGTTATTTACATGCAGTGTCGTGGTTTCCAATCTGGTTCGCAGCCTCTGCTGCTCGTTACGCCACCTGTCCTGACCTTCACTGTCACACTCTAATAGGTGGTACAAATAAAGCAGGCTGAGCTGCAGCCGGGCTGAGCGGTGACAGTGTTTGGAGCTGAGATAATGGCAGACTGTTGTAGCTCTACAACGAAGCAGTCTGCCATATGATGTCAGTCCGGCAGTGAGTCACAGTGGACCCAGTACAACACAACACTGTCCATCTGCTGCTCCCTGCAATAACATGCACACATGAATACTTAGAGCCTCATATATTGTAAGAAGCCATACAGCTGATGTTTTCTCATCAAGCCAAATAACATAGAACTGCTGACCTGAACTGAGTTGTGTTTTTTGAAATCCTGAGCCATGGGACCTAAACACAATTCGTAATGTAATTATTGCTCTAATCTAAATTTGGAGAGTTGCCCTAACAACAAAAACATCTTACATTTGAGACAGAATTAGACATTATTTTGGAGTGCATTGCGAGGCCAATGTAGGCATGGAAACAACAATACACAACTCGAGGAAGAAAGCAGAAAAGCCAACCTTACAGAATTGTACATGAAGACCCTGGTACAGATACATAAAATTGTCTCTCACACACACACCTACTGTACCTACTTACATAGTTGGGTTCTTGTTTGGTTGCTAACATTTATAATTAACTAGGTAGTGTTGACAGTTTTTTGCTGCTTGTCCTGAAAGAATACCTGAGTTACAATCAGTGGCGGCTGGTGGAAATTTTTCTAGGTGGGGCTGTGCCACATCCAATCAATTTCAGCAAACATCCAGGTAGGATTTAATGCAAAAAGTGAAGGTATCAAAAACACATTACTACTTTGCAGTTAAATAATCAACAATTATTTTATTCCAACAGGAGCAGTAAAGAATGCTTAGAAAAACACTACAGTATAACATGTACTCAGTGGTGGAAAGTAACTAAGTACATTTACTCAAGTACTGTACTTAAGTACAAGTTTGAGGTACTTGTACTTTACTTGAGTATTTCCATGTTCTGATACTTTCTACTTCTACTCCACTACATCTCAGAGGGAAATATTGTTCTTTTTACTCCACTACATTGATTTAATAACTTTGGTTACTTTACAGATTCAGATTATTAATACAAAATATAATCAACGAATAAATGATGATGTATTACTATAGATTAAACTACCCAGTAGTATATAAAGTCATTAAAATGAGCTCCACCTTTACCAGCTGCAACATTAAAGTGATGAACACATTAATGCATCAATAAGTAGAATCCAATAATATACATTATTCTGCATAATGTTTACTTTTATGTTTGGTACTTTAAGTATATTCATATGCTAATATTTTGCACTTTTACTTAAGAAGGATTTTGAATGTAGGACCCTTACTTGTAACAGAGTATTTCTACATGTTAGTATTGCTACTTTTACTGAAGTACAAGATCTGAGTACTTCCACCACTGCATGTACTATAATACAATAATAAACATGTAATACAATAATAATGTAATATAACAATATAACGTGTAATAGAAATGTTTACTTAATGTGATGCCCCTTTTGACTTTGCTTTGTTTGGTAAATCAATAGTGAGGTAAAGATCAGGGTAAGTAAACATGAAGTGTAATTAGGAATACTGCTGTTAAGTCCTTTTTTAAGTAAGGTACTGGAAAAAGCATTGTAACAATGCTTTTTCCAGTACCTTACTTAAAAACATGTATTTTTCTCAAAACCCTTTTTTTCATTTATTAATAGGAGCCAGACTTCTCATGTATATAATCAAACTATAAAGCAAGGAATCTCTGTCTGTCTGTATGGTCCTTCGCATATCTCAAGAACTGTTCATCAGATCTACTTCACACTTGGCAGGTGTATTGCTGGGGACCCAATGATGTGCATTGTGGAATGGTGCAAATTGGAAACGTTCAATATTAAACTTTGAAGAAACAAGCGATAGTGCTCTGCGCAGCAGCGGGGGCAGGGCCAAGCAATGGGCCCATTCCAAATAGGCACGTGTTCCGAGCGGCCACATGCTTTGAAAGGCCATGCCCCTGACAACGCTGCAAACAGCAATACAGGGAACAAAGCAATCAACCCGCTCCGAAAGGGCACGCGCTCCTAATGGTAACGCCCTAAACGGACACTGCACTAGTCTATACAATTTTACAAACAGAAAATGCTGAGACACATCTCAAGCAACTGTAATTACCAGCCAACAGCTATGCTAGCTATCAATAAGATCAATTTAAAACTCAATTTGCAGCAAAACAAAAATACAGCAACTATATTCTGCATCAGCTTACATCAAAGCTATAGTAAAACAAATAGTGTCCAAGGAAACAACTTAGGAATTAGCTGCAATTGTAGAAGCAGTCACCTGCTGCTCTTTACCATGACTCACCAAAGGAATATTTTAACACTTTGGGAAATGATAGATGTGAGGATCAATACCACTCTCATATTTGTCCGTTCAGTATAAGGCTACTACAGTCAGCTTAGTTTCCCTTAAAGACTGGAAACATGGGTAAACATCTGGCTCTGCACATAACCCCATGTAAAACCACAACCTGCTTTTCTTACACTTTGTTTTTTGTAGGAATTGAATAAGCAAGATGTAAAACCTTAAAGGCAGGGTTGACGAAGTTATCCAGTATACACTATTTGTTATATTGTTTGAAATGGTCTTTACAACTCGACAGCGATCCATTACTTATGAGCTCTGAAAAAGGACTGGAAAAGAGCAATCATCTGTAGCTGCTGTAATCCTGTAAAAACGTCTACCAATCACTGCCTCGAGGTCCGCACCAATCAGATGCCTCCCTGTCTCCCTGCTCGTACTCTACCCTTGGCGTGCACCAGCCTGAACTCAAAGCGCGTCGCCGCCGCAAGTTTACTGGAGAATGGAAGAGAAAACTCAGCCCTGCAGTAGCACTGCCGCGGTTACTTGTCATGAGGTAGTGTTGTTGAGTTGAGGACCTCTCTCCGCTCTGTGTCTGTGAAGTAGTTACGATGCGGCGGTGCTCGTGCATGTGTGTGGGGGGCGTTGCCTTGGAAGGATCCCCGAGGGGAGGGGGTGGGTTTAGACGGAGCTCCTGAGGCATGCTACTTTCAAATCATGCCAGCTTTCTAACATCGTCGACCCAATCTTAATGCATTTTGGTGTTGTTAAGTGAAGTTCTTTTTCTAACTTCGTTCGGTGTTTCACTATGGGATTTGCCTCGGCGTGACCAACTACGGAAGCTCCAATGACACCACGTCTGTCATTGACAGACAGGTCGAACTGTGTTAGGGCTACTCCCCCTCATATTACCACAGTCGACCGCCCCTCACAAATCATTCTCGCTTTCTTCCCGTGAAGAAACTATAAACTCCCTCAGCTCATCTCGGCTAGCTTGGATTTCTGTTCAACAGTTCACAGACGACCCGTTAAGGAATACGTCGCCGAACGCAGTTCCCGGCTTTAGTTTGGATTTGCTGAGTAAGTACTTCGCAAGAAGTGTATTTTTTAGTGTTACACAGGATAATTCCGAGCAGTGTCCGCGTTAAGGCGAGCTGTTCCTCCAGCTAACCTGTATTTGTTTATCGGTGTAACCGGTGACTGTGCGACATTATACCTTACAGCTAACGCGTTACGGCGAGCCTACTAGGTTCAGTTAGCATTTGCTTGTTAGCCGAGCCAAGTAGCCGGAGTTCAGCTAACGAGTCACGGCGAGCAGACTCTTAACGGCACGCTGTTAGCTCGGGCTAAACCCGGTTTGCTAGCGCTACTTACCGACAGGTTAACGCGTTGCGGCGCGCCTGGTAAGGCTAAATATTCCTACATTTCACTTCTTTTCCAGTCGCCATGTCTTCGGCCGCTACCCCCGCTAAAGGGTCGGAACCGAAGGTTAAAGAGGTTGCATCCCGCCTGTGCCCCGCGTCTTGTGGGGCGTCCATCTCGGGCAGGGACCCTCATCCCATGTGCATAGCTTGCATGGGCGCTTAACACGCTCAAGCATCGCTGGCTGACCCCCATTCATGTTCCCACTGTGCGTCAATGCCAGAAAAGATCCTGGAAAGGAGGCTGAGAGTGGCAGTGGCCAATAGTCAGGACTCTTGTCTGTAAGGACCCATCTCAAAAGCCACAACCAGCACCCATCAGCCGCGAGCCTCAGCCAGCTGGGCGGACTTGATGGACGCTGATTGCTCAGACATGCCTCCACTTTTCGAGGAGCTCCTCGAGGTGGAGCCGGGCAGCGATGCCAACTCTGACATCCTCAACATGGACGAAAATGGAGGATGAGGAGGATGACTCCACCTTTCCTGTTCAACAGTCCAGACCCCCCAGTCCATCTGTACCCACAGTGGACAGCAACTTATACGAGGTCTGCAAACGGGCCGCAACCAGATTGGGGATTCAGTGGCCAGCCCAGGAAGCCGCGGGGCGGAGAGAGATCTGTATGATGGTAAGAGGCTCCCACCAGCCCAACCACCATCTAAACAACTCCTGCCATCAGTGCCTGCCTGCATGAAAGAAATGAGCAGGTACTGGTCCAGTCCATTTAAGAGTAAGCTTCCCACCAAGGGCTACTCACAGCTGGAGATCCACGGAATGGGGGAACGGGGGCTGGCCGAACCCCCAGCGGTGGAGCCTTCAGTGGCTTATCACCTCCACCCAAACCGTCGCTCTCTCTCAGCTTCCTCCAACATCTCTCTACCTAGTAAAATGGAGCGCCTCACCGCGTCTGTTTTCCAGAGGATGTATAAGTACGCAGCACAGTCAGTGTGCTCTCTTAATGCAATGACACTGCTATCTGCGTACCAGGCGAAAATCCTAGAGGAGATGGGTGGACAGCTGGACTCAGGGGTACCTAACCTTGCTCTCTGGGATGAGATTTGTGTGGTGAGCGACCTCATCCTGCGCTCCTCATGCTGCAGGCCTGCCGGCACAGGTCATTGACACCATTCAGAGTGCAAGGGCCTCCTCCACTCGCTCTCTTTACAGTGATAAGTGGCGGATTTTTGAGGAGTGGTGCGACTTGAGGCACAACATTCCTTTCCAGTGTTTGGTGGTTGACCTGCTATGTTTCCTTCAAGAATTGGTAAATAAGGGTAAGGCCTTTTCTACCATTAACGTCTATTTAGCGGCCATCTCAGCCTGTCATGTAGGCTTCCTGCTTACAGTTTGCCCCAGGGCTCACCAAAGTCTGTCTGCGGCCCAATCCGGCCTTTGTGCCTAAGGTGGTGGAGTCAGCCTACAGATGTCTCACAGTGGAACTTTTGGCTTTTCACCCACCTCCATTCTCCTCAGTGGAGGAGCAGAGGCTTATCACATTATGCCCAGTGCAGGCTCTGCAGGTCTATGTGAGAAGATCAGCAGGTTTCAGGAAAGGGGATCAGCTGTTTATGTCCTGGGCCACTCCCCACAAGGGCAAGCCATTGTCCCGCCAGAGGCTATCCCACTGGATTGTGGAGGCCATATCTCTGGCTTACAGCTGTACAGGTCTGCAACCTCCACGGGGGCTGAGGGCTCATTCCACATGGAGTATGGCCACTTCATGGGCCCTGTTCAAGGAGGTTTCGGTGCAGGACATTTGTGCTGCAGCGAGCTGGGCTACGCCTCACACTTTTTAAGGTTTTACAGGCTGGATGTCTCGGGGCCATCCTTGGCACAGGCTGTGCTAGAGGCAAACACGCCAGGGTCTTTGTGATGTTCACTGTCTGGCTTATTGTGTATGGCTTCAGGAAATGTATGCAATACGGGAGTGGTCTATATCTCCGATAGTGAAACATTGAACGAAGTTAGAAAAAGAACTTTAGGTTACTTAACGTAACCCCGGTTCTTTGATAACAGAGTGAGGTGTTTCACCATCACTTCCCTCCTTGCATAGACACGGAAAGAAACCGGTCTAGAATGATTTGTGAGGGGCGGTCGACTTTGGTAATATGAGGGGGCGTAGCCCTAACACAGTTCGACCTGTCTGTCAATGACAGACTTGGTGTCATTGGAGCTTCCGTAGTTGGTCACGCAGAGGCGATTCCCATAGTGAAACACCTCACTGTTATCAAAGAACCGGGGTTATGTTAAGTAACCTAAAGATTTGTCTTTGCTACTGTATGCTAAGCTAATCATCTGCTTCCCTACTGCAGAATGACCAAGAGGGGGCAGTGCAGCACACAAAACTCTTGCAAGCATACAACACAACCTTAAATGCACTTGAACAGAAGACACTCATTCTAGGGCTAAAAAGCTTCTTGCACACAAGGAAGGTCAAATTGAATTGATTTACAGTATGCCGGATACTGACGTGATTGGCTAAATTTGCAAGCTATTTCCCCGAATTTGTCAGTTATACTCAGAGAATTGAATGAAATTGCTATGTGAATAATGTGGGTTCTGGCAGAATTTATGATAATGTCTATGATTGCAACACCACAGTTTCCTAGAAGTAATGTCTCTCTCTGACTCTTGCTAACCTATTTGTCTTCATCTTCTTCCCAGACCCATACGAAGACCATTCAGGCTCTCTGCGTCTCATCACCATTAAGCCCATGACTGCACAGCCAACCTACTCCTACCCCTCCTCCTCATCCCACAGTCAAGACTCTGTGGTCCTCAATGGGGAGGTGAGTCTACACACACACACACACAACACACACGCATATACATAATATACACACATCCTCAAGGCTTTTTCGCACTCAGTTGTGAGGTGAGTCCACAGCACTGACAGTATAGGGCAGAGCAAAAACTAGAACATCATGAGTCACACAGATACATACAGTACAGCAGCATTTGGTTGCCGTTTACGTTAGCATGGCAGATGTTTGAATTGAATTGAAATCCTCAATTAGAATAAAGTGGTTCAGTGTAATAAATTAGTCTTTTTTTATTAAATCAACTTTCTTTAACTCGTCAGTTTTGTCAACATAAGTAAGGTGATGACATCTTGACGGGTTCACGAAGCGAATGCAGATACATAATATGATCTTTTTTGTGTAACGACTTAATTAATTTACTATAATAGCATTAGAGACAAAATAGATTTTTTTTTTATTGTGGTTAAATAAATGTACTTTATGATGTTGCTGCTAGACCGCCCCATTAAAACAGGTGCAGGCTTCCCTTTGTGTGCAGCAAGCGGTAGAGCAAATAGGTTTTTGACCGCAGTGAAAATGTTGTTTTTGAAAGGCTAAACGCCAACAAATATGGATTGATTGAAGAAGAATGTTTTCTTAGATTTTGCTACTAAGCAGCAAAAAAATATATAATATTCGGTAGTTTTATGTACAGACTTTTGTATAAAATGCTAAATGTTAAGTGTGTTATGATTTTAGTTATACACGAGCAAATCTAATTTTGACAACCTCAGAGCAGACAGATCCTGGTGATCCTGTGATCTTTGGCGCCCCTTAAGGGGGGGCTTGGACCCCAGGTTGGGAACCACCGCCCCAGGGAAAACTTCTGCAGTTTCCAGGAGGTACTTGGAAAGATTGTGTTCATGTACCTCAACTAATTTGAAATAATAGAAATTACAACTTAAAAAGAAAGATATCCACATAGAGTCAGCTGTAACTCCAGAGCACAAGTTGTTGTGATTGAGAGTGTGCTGGGATCAGAAAAGTCTAAATAGTTAATGAGTAGGGCAGTCAAAGTTAACGTGATAATAACGCGTTAACGCAAATTTGCTTTAACGCCACAAGTTTCTTTTACGCAACTTTCGTTTTTTAGGTTGCAGCAAGCTCAGTTTTAAAGCTAGAGTGAAGATACTGGCATCATATGAAACTAAAAAACCCAAGGAATCCATTGGTCATACTAGCTTGTTGCAAAGGAGGCTAAATAACACTCCAAACTTGCGCTAAATTGTGGCGAGGAAAAACTGTCATGGCCATTTTCAAAGAGATACCTTAACTTCTGACCTCAAGATATGTGAATGAAAATGGGTTCTATGGGTGCCCACCAGTCTCCCCTTTACAGACATGCCCACTTTATGATAATCGCATGCAGTTTTGGGCAAGTCATAGTCAAGTATTTTCCAGAAACCCTCACAGGTACTGCATTTAGCATAAAAAATTTGCTGAAATCATGACATGGCAAACTCAAGCAGGCAACAACAGCTGTCAGTATGCTTACTGACAGCTGTTGTTGCCTGCTTGAGTTTGCCATGTCATGATTTCAGCAAATTTTTTATGCTAAATGCAGTACCTGTGAGGGTTTCTGGAAAATATTTGTCATTGTTTGGTGTTGTTAATTGATTTCCAATAATAGATATATTCATATATTTGCATAAAGCAGCATATTTGCCCACTCCCATGTTGATAAGAGTATTAAATACTTGACAAATCTCCCTTTAAGGTACATTTTGAACATATAAAATGTGATCAATCGCGATTAACTATGGTCAATCATGCAATTAATCGTGATTAAATATTTGAAATATATCGATAGCCCTATTGATTAATATATTACCAGATAAATGGATAAAATAATTTTGGGATAAATCAGGGTTGCCAACAATCACGCTTTTGCCGTGAGACTCACGATCTCACACTGCCCAAACAATCTCATGCCATATAAGAGGAAGCCACAAAGCCACTCCTTGATGAAAAATACTATGAAGGTTAGGCTTCCTCTGCCTACAGCATGCAGAATGTCACGCTGTTCTCCACATTTCAGCACGGACATTGGTCTTTAATGCATAGAGCGCGAAAGTTGCAGTTTGTGTTGCTGAACACATTTGCAGTATGATGGGTGGTGAAGTGGTGCTTCAGTTCATCTGGCAGTGCTGTCGGGATACATTGGATTGGATATAATGGACATAATGGATTGGCTATGCATTAGCAGAAAATATCATGTTTGGGGTGTGACATTCTCTGAAAAACTTTTGTAAACTCAAACAGTTCATCATAAAAAATGAAAACAGTTCTCAATTGGTTGCATCTAAGCAGATGGAGCCAGGAAAATATGATTATTTGAATTCAATGCTTGAATGGATTGTTTGCAGGCAAACCACAGTGGGCTGAAGCAGAAGTCGGACATCGAGCACTATAGGAACAAACTGCGCCAGAAGGCCCGGAGGAAGGGCTACGGAGAGTTCTCTCTGTCCGAGAGCGGCAGCCATGGTTACAGTCACCGTGACACCAGGCACAGTCGGCACGACAACGGGGTCAAAGAGCCAATGACAGCTGAGGAGAAGAGGGCCTCCTTCGCAGGATGTCATAAGAGGTATGGAGTAGACTTTGTGGGGGTTCCAGAGATATCAGAAATAAATAGGAGTTATTTAATCTGAGTATAATTAAATGCAGATCATCATTGAAAACATAAGAATGTCCCTTTACTCACAGGCTTCACTGGCACTGGTAACCGCACTGCAGATGGTTCAACAAAACCAAAAGAATCAACCAAAATCTCACCAAATGTTGTGACAGTTTGTAGAAGTGTTTGAAAGTCCCAAAATGAAGGGATTAGACTTCACTCTCAAAGCTGAGTCCTATTTTATTATTGAAGCGTATGAAATATTCCAGTTTTGTTCCATTTCATTTCATCATTATTTAAGCACTAAACTATTAAACTGCTTAAAGTGCTTTACAACTTTTCCGCCACGAATTATAGATCTACTGTAGATGTAGAGCATAGTTGCTAAGCAACACACAAGGAGTGAGTGAGTAGCGAGGGGTGATATTTGGTCAGCACATTAATATTTTAGATAAGTGTCTGTTTTGCTTCTCTTTGTCACTAACTGATTTAACACATTCAACCTTTACACAGTTCATGAATCATTTTATATTTGCTGTTCAGGCAAAGAAAAGCACTTCTTTGCCTTCTGAAACTTAAACTTAAGCAACAGAAAATCTGTGGATGTCTCAGTACGTAGTAGTTTGAGTGACGGGATGTCTGGGATTCAAAGTGCAGAAACATCACAGTATTAAAACCTTTAGAACCCGAGAGCCCGCCGGTACTGGGGACAACCCGTGATGTAGTTAGAAAACACAGCTATTTCATAATGATCTATTTATAGAACATATGAATGCTATACCGTTTTGAAAACCTTCAGCTTTCAGAATCCGTAAACCAACTTACGTGTTAAGTAATTAACAATAAAGTCGTACAGAATTAAACTTTGTATAAAAAGTTCAAAAGATCCGTGATCATTTTCTCATAAGGCTGCAATATCATGCTTGATATCGTTGGAATCTAGAAACTCCGAGCTTTCCAACCCATGAACGCACCTCGACACGTATCACACACACAGAACAGGGAATGGTGAAGAGACACAAACTTCACATTTTACAGTCATATTGACATAAATCTATGTTCTTGTCAAAGAATTTCACTAAAGCTTATGTTATTTTTGCCTAAAACAGCAGATTTTGGTTACTTACACGTCTGCAGTCATCAAGAAACACCAGACAGCCAGAATGAAAGACTGTGAGGGAAGGCAGTCCGCCATCTTGGGGAAAAAGTCTAGTTTTGTCTCAGAGGACTTTTTGCACGTAGCACTTCAATTGAGCCACTAGGCACAGGCACCAACAAATGATACACCATTCTATCCTCTGGTTCTGATGATTACAATGATACCTTTTTTAGCCCTTGTGTTAATTACTATTTCAATGTTTTGGGGATATTTGTGTTATTTGTAACATGGTTAGATGGAAATAAATAGTTTTTTAAAGTAAAACTCCCTACAAATTGTATCATAAAAGTTATATTTTAGTGTATTTTCATCAAATCTATAGTTACAGTTGTAGTCAAAGAGTAGTAGAATACATTCAGTTGCATCATTGACTGTGGGATCTTTGTTATAATGGTGATATTGCCCTATTAAGATTTTAGGCGAAGATGAAAGTCTCATTTTTTCCTTTATTGCTTCTCCATTGTAATCTCCATGGTAATATAGTTTAGTTTACTTGCAATAGATTAAAATTCCTTAGCTTCTTACCTTTCAAATGAAACCAGATATATGCATCTAAGCCTTATGGTTGAGGAGCTGGTCCTGATTCATTTTGGGTAGTTATTTTAGGCGTTTTTTCTGAGGAATATGGGCAAGGGCATAGGATGCTTAAGCAGCACCAGGGTTTTTATGTAAAAATGTGAATTGGCCTAAATGAATACCTGCTTTTGCTCACTGTCACTTGGCTTCTTTTTTGTAAATTTTTATGAAAAATTTGGTCAAAATAAGGATTTATTAATCGGGTAAAACTAAGAGCAAGAATAATGATATGATTAGTATTAAATCGTGACACTTGTTTTGTATATGGGCAACACCAAAACAAATGCACCAGCGTTCCTCTGAGATCCCCGGATTTTTAGGTTTAACTTTCCTAAAATTCAAATGTTGATGTTTTTGGACCTCAAATTCAGACGATAAGTAGCTACAGTACGTCCCTGAGCTGTAGTTACAGTGTTTGAGTGTTTTTTCTGACACTTGTCCATCAGGTACTCCCACCCACGGGAGCCCACCTATTGGAGCCGCCAGTCTCTGAGCAGCCCGAGCCCAGTAGAGACAGAGATGGACCTGCTGGTGCTGAGAGAAAGATCCAGGAGGGGCATCCGGAACAACGGATACGATGTGAGTAACTGGAAGTTATGGACTTTCTGATGAAAGCTGAGTTTTTCTCTGTATTTTGATAAACTGTGCCAAGAATTTGGTCAATTGTGCACAGAACAACATGTCAGATGCAGAAAAAGACAGTAAATAAAAACATTTTAGTGATGTGAAGCAATTACTTCTGTAACCCTCTAGTTTTAACCAGAACCAAGTGAGTAGAGAATGAGAGGGATTCACTGTAGGAGATATTCAGAAAAATAGCCAGCGGCAAGCCCATGCGAAGCTTTGAAGAATTTTGAAGTTGGATCCTGTAACAAACTGTAATACAGCTGCTGAGGCCCGAACTCTGACCAGGTGAGTCATACAGAGCGATGATGATGAAACCGCGGATGGATCCTTCTTCCAAAAAGCTCACATGATGGTTGTGGCAAAGTAAAGCTCTGCCACTTTGTCAAATGAATAAAATAATCTTCTGAGCGCATTTATAACTTTAATCCCTTCTTTCCCACCTCCTCTGATGCTGTGAGCTCACACCTAGAGGATTATCAAATCACCTTTCGATGAACTTCATAAACCTGCACCAAACAGAGAGATAAAGGCAGAGGAAGTGAGACAGGCAGGGAGGAAAAAGATTAGAGGAAAAGTGATTCCTTCATTTTAACGACAGCAGAAGATGGAGAAAAGAAGAAAGAAGGCGATAAAATGGGCCCAGATAGAGTGAGTGTGAGTGAAATCTCTTTATGCTGCTTCCCTGCTGCACCACGGTAACAGCAGTGACCGTGCTATAGCTGAATGTCAATGACTCTGAATATGATTATAGCCTATTCATGGATTCAGATGGGAGGCTCGATAGCGGCTAATAGCCTTGGATGCGCCAAACGACAAGGAGAACAGTGTGTGTGCAGGAGAATGTCTGTGTGTGTGCATTGATACAGTAGGTAGATAATTTATCAGTTTGGTTCATGCTTTAGAATTGTACAACATACCACAGTACACTCTGGATTTATGTTGGATTGAGGCTATAGCTGGTTTGCCTGCTTCATGTCTGTGGGTGTGCTGTTTTGGATTGTATACAGGTATGTGGAAGTATGCAATGTGTTCAGGCTGGGTAATAATTTCATGTTATTGTTTATCAACTTTTAGTGGAATCCTGCTGTGATGATATCAACATATTTTGTCGTCTTATTACACTGTTCTGTCCAATAAATGAATCCATGCTTATTTAAATGAAAAACTGACAAAATTAGTTACTGAAGTTTTTGTTACATGTCTGATTCAAGTCAAGTAAATTAACATTAATTTTCATTGAATATTAATTTAATTTATTATTATGTATGACTTTGAATAAATTTGCCATATCATGTAATAAATATCAATTTCGGAAAATATTCGTATTAAGGCACAATGAATAGGATTTTCCTGAAAAACAATGTATAGAAAAATAATCCCTCTCAATCATCACTTATGACCCACTAGATGTGTCTGGTGGTGTCTACAGAGACCCTGCAGCCCTCTGCTTCTATTTTCTCTTTTCTTTTTATTTTGCTGTATTCGGGAAGTTTCTGGGCTCAGCCTCTATAAAAACGTAGCAACCAGGTGCCAGACTGTAAGCACGCATCCAAGAGGAACATGCATTTATAAAGAGAACTGGATACAGCGTTGGAGGCTCCCGTTCATTCCTATGAGAGTTGCTCAGTGGCGCATGATGCCAAAATGGCCCGACTGCAAAGTGATAAAGTACCCAGATAATCCGGCGATATTCCGCATCCATTGGGCCCATAGAGCAGGCACAGTAGAGTTTCCTTTAACTCCGCCTCCCGGCCTGCAGTCCAGCCTCGCTCTGGGGCTCATTCACATAAACAGAGGAAGGGAAATTCTGAAACTGTGGATTTGGCTATTAGAGCATTTTCAACTTTTAGGACCTAATGATTTAAATAAGGGCTGTTCAAGTGTTTATTTAGAAGTTGATTCACCACAAAAAAAAATATCCGCTGATTTACAGACGTCTCTTTTCCAATGTCAGTCTATGGGAAAAAGTATTTTTGGGCCCAATGGCATCACGTGACGGACACGGAAGTTGTAGTACCGACGGTTGGCCACTACGAAAATTTGTTTCAAAGCGATCTTACTGAGGGCTTGACGAGGAAGCAACGAAAATAGCGGACAAATATAACTAGGTGAAACGTCAAGTGGACAAAGCTCGCTCCAAAACGAGAGTGAATCTGCAATTGGCTTTCACCTGCTGGCGAGCACCCTAACCCTCGTTGAGCCAGGGAGAAGGGGCCAACAAATCCTACTCATTGTGCCTTTAATATCGTGATATTCATTTTGGCCGTATTACCCAGCTTGTGTGCAACTTACGCGTGTATTACATCTTACATGTGTCTTAAAGAACAGTGATTTCCAATTAGGGGTCCTTTAACCCCAGAGTGTGTGAAACAGAGCAGGGAAGTCAATATGAATGTATAAAATACTTATTGTGCACGCTGGATAAATGGTAAAGACTTAAAGCTTCTAGTATGAATGCAAACTTGACCAAACCTACTGAAAAAAGAAGAAAGCATCAAGTCTAAACATTAATCACTATGTCATGTGTGAGAAACTATTGTAACAATATCCACCTCTATATGATTGATACTGTTGAATTAAATCCAGTTTATGTTCAAACATAACATAACATAAGTTCTGCAATAAATTCCACCTTCATGAAGGTTACAATGTTCAGTTTTTGGTGAAACTGTTTTACAGAGATGCTGATTCAACTTTATTGATATTTCAGAGAAAGACGTTTGCATTTGTGCTGTTGAACTGTATTGCATTGAGGGTAGGCTGAATAACAGAAACACCTGTCAGTATAACACGATACAGTTCAACAGCACCACAAACTACATCCATTGAAATGAACATACAGTTGAATCAACACATAAATAAATGGCAACTGAGTGTATATTACCTGTTATAGCTGATGAAGTCATATTGCAGGAGGACCTGCTCCATAGAGGGTATAGGTCTGATGATTCTACCTGATGATGAGAGAGACAAATAATAATAATAATAATAATAATAAAAATAATAATAACAACAACAACAACAACAATTATAATAATAATAATAATAATAATAATAATAATAAATAAATAAATAAACTTTATTTGTACAGCACTTTTCAAAACAGCAGTTACAAAGTGCTTCACAATTAATAATAAAATGCATAATAGTACACAGCGTGAAGACATATACAATTTATAAAACAGAAGCAGATACTCAACAATAAAAGCAATATAATGTTTTGTTTTTTTTTAAATTAAAAGACAAATAAAACCGAAAACCAAAGGATTTGCAAGCACCAACGCCAGCCTAATAGTGGGTTTTTTTTAAAGTTTTTTTAAAATGTGGTACAGACCAGCTGACAGCTGACTGTCAGCTGACCTGACAATGAGGGGGAGGGAATTCCATAGTCCATATTGTTGGAGCTAAAATGGTAAAAGCACAGTCCCCCCTTTGTTTTTAGCCTGGACCATGGGATTTACAATTTAAAAGCAATTGGTCAGAAGATCTGAGTAATCTTGGTGCAGAGTATTGGGTTATGAGTTCAGGAATATGTGTAAATGTGTTGTGTAGACTCCATTCCCTTACTTAAACGGAAAACTGCAGAGCTGTGGTGCATTTTCTATGGCCTTCTGCCGCTATGACCATCTTGACTCACTAACTTTTGTGAGTGCTGCCTATTTTCAGCCTCTCTATGAACTGATCAGACTATCGACACCAAAATCCTTTGCATATTCCTCAGAGTACTTGGTTCTTAGGAAACCAGAAGTCCACACAGTGGGTGGTCAGAGATGGTGTCTTTAATTTGTCAGAAACACGTGTGATTTCGGTGTCCATGTCCTCATCACTTAATGGACAAGTTGATGAATGCCCTCCTGTCCTGCTGACTGAGCGTGTGTGCTCTGCAGGGCGAACCAGAACCGTTCGAGGAGACCAACGTGGACCGTCTGATGAGCTCTCTGGGTTACAGAGCTGGATCCACTGGCACCGGGAACGGCAGCTTGGGGGTGAAAGCTCACCGTGGCTCCGACTCCTCCACACTCAGCTCTCAGCCATCCATTGATGAGGTCCGCACACAGATGCACATGTTGCTAGGCAACGCCTTCAGCCTGGCACCTCCGGACCACGACCCCCCTTCTCCTCCAACCAAGTAAATTTATATTTTTTCACAGATTATTTATTTCTTGGCTTGGTAACTGCTTGAGTTACAGTAATGTGTAGGAGTAGAGTAGACTTTCTGAACACATCTGCTCGATTATGTACAGCACATTAGAGAATCGGTGTATATCTGTCAACTCAACTTTGTCTTTTTTGTTAACATTCTTCTCTCTCATCAGCAGCCACCACCATCACCACCACCATGCCCACAGAGCCTACAATCCGTCCCACACCAGCCACTACAGTGACGGGGTGACGAGTGCTCCGGGGACCATGAACCATCCCTGTGGAGGCAGGCAGAGGAGTGCAGCCTATGAGGACATGCACCAGTGTAGCCTGCCCAAACCGGTGAGCACTAGGAGGAAGTTTAAGGGCTGATTCACCCAATGTATAAAAAAAATTAAAAAAAACGAATTAAACCTAGTTAATAGTTATTTTACTGTTAATAAACAATGAAAAGATATTTTTTGTTGTTAACATTTTGTTAATGTTTACTAATTATTAGTAATGCTATCCTTTTTGTTATATTATCATTTGTTTGTGTAATATGACATAATTAGTTTAGAAATTCTATATTGTATCATAGCTGATAAGAGGCGATAACAATTACATTCTGTTTACATTAGTAACGTATTTATTAACAGTTTATTGTATAATAGCATAGTACTATTTGGTTCGTAAAAAAAATCTTGTATTGATTAAGGAGCATATCAGGTTTTGGGTGTAAATTCATTATCTGTAAAGTAACTATTTATAGCCACAAGGTTGCTGTTATTGGTTTTCGATACAGTTATGAAATAAAAACTACAAAATTTCTCTTTTGAAAGTAGTGTAGTAGAAGTACAATGTTGCACAAAATGAGAATACTCAAATAAAGTACAAGTACTTTAAAATTGTACTTACACTAAGTTTAGTACTTGAGTTAATGCACTTGTACTTTTACCTCTGAAAGTCAGCATTCTAGCTTTCATGTAATGTCACCAGGTCACTGAGTGACCAAAGCATAATGGTACAGTAGTAAAAATCATGCAGAGCAAGTTGAAAATTGCCTGATAGTGCTAGTAAAAACAGACAGAAAAGCCGCCGTTAGTTCTCTCAGTTTGTGAATTGCCAACAGCTGATCGGCGAGGGAGAAGCTTTACAGAGATTAAAGAGATTGAGGATTGAACAGCCACCAACAAATAACTACAAGCCTCACGCAGCTTGAATCAGTATTTATCTTCTGTTTTACTCTGATCAGACACAAATCTAATTTCCTAGTCCTCTTTATTTGTCAAGATTTGTTCGTTGTTCCTTCCACTATTGTCCTTTGTATTATGTACTCTGTAGAGTCCGCATGCTAGTATTTAAATATGTGTCAAAGTTACATTTGTGGCTTCTGCAGGGTTTCCGGTTCACCCAGCTTCCTGATATGGGCATCGGGTCTCCCCCGCCGCTGATCCCCTCAAGACCAGGACCACCACCTGGGACCTCATTACGACGGTACCACACACACTCACACAACTACACACACCTGAATGAGAAAATATATGAGAAAACATAAAAAAGAAAAAATTTGGTAACACTTTATACATTTATGAATGGCAAGTAGATAGTTAATTAAACTTAGTTAATAGTTATTTTACGGTTCACAAACAACCTAATGATAATAATGTTTACTAATTATTAGTAATGCTATAATTTATGTTATTTCAACAGTTAATTGTTGCACACATTATAACATTTCATATACTATACATATAAGTATCTGTCAATGATTAAGATATTATTTGTAAACCTTTAAGAAATTGTTTGTAAAACATCTGCAAATATTACATAGATAGACTAGATATTTGTTAATATTTGTTAATATGTGGTTTGTAAACCGTCTATAAACATTATTTGGATGGCTATTATAAAGTTGCAGCTGATGATTATAATAACTTGTTAAATGGTTAATAAATACTTTGTAAAGCATCTAAAAAACATTATTTAGATAGATAATTAATACTTTGTCAATTAATTGTTAAAATCAATTTAATCAATGGTTAATAATTGGTTTCTGGTCCATCTATCTATGTAATGTTTATAGGTGTTTTGCAAACGATTTCTTAAAGGTTTAAAAATAATTTGGTAATTATTATCAAATACGTAATATAGTTTTATAAAATGTTTTAATGTGTTCAATAATAAACTGCTAATAAATAGTTAACTAAAGTAATCAGAATGTAATTGTTATCGTCTCTTATCAGCTATGATACAATATAAAATGTATAAACTAATTATTTCATATTACACCAAATAATAAAATAACATTAATTATAGCATTAATAATTAGTAAACATTATTAATTATTAAGGATGTCAAAGTTAACACGAAAATAACGACATTACTTTCTTTAACGCATTTACGCAACTTGCGATTTTTTGGTTGTAGCGGGTTCAGTTTATTATACCACCTTGTCGAAAAGGAGGCTAAATAACGCTCCAAACTTACCCTAAATTTTGGCGAGGAAAAATTGGCATGGCCATTTTCAAAGGGGTCCCTTGATCTCTGACCTCAAGATATGTGAATGAAAATGGGTTCTATGGGTACCCACGAGTCTCCCCTTTACAGACATGCCCACTTTATGATAATCACATGCAGTTTGGGGGCAAGTTATAGTCAAGTCAGCACACTGACACACTGACAGCTGTTGTTGCTTGTTGGGCTTGAGCTTGCCATGTTATGATTTGAGCATATTTGTTATGCTAAATGCAGTACCTGTGAGGGTTTCTGGACAATATTTGTCATTGTTTAGAGTTGTTAATTGATTTCCAATAATATATATATATATATATATATATATATATATATATATATATATATATATATATACACATTTGCATAAAGCAGCATATTTGCTCACTCCCATGTTGATAAGAGTATTAACTACTTAACAAATCTCCCTTTAAGGTACATTTTGAACAGATACAAATTTTTTTTTGATTACTTTGAGATTATTCCCAATTAAAGCTGAAGTAGGCGAGATTGGAGCAAATATGATTAAAAAAAAGTTATTTTTATAAAACGGTCGCTATATCGTGACAGTAGTACATGAAACAGGTAACCTGAAAAAAATCATGCTCCTCTGTGTCCTACTGTGTCGGCTGTCAATCAATCGCGAACTCCGACCAAACGGTCAAACGAGGCAGCGCTGATCAAATATGAATCAATATTCTGTTACATTAATGCCTATTTCTCGCCTCAAATGTTTTCAGAATCATCTTGTAGTGTACTGATTAGCTGTAAAATGAAAAAGTTTGTGACGCCGCCACCATTGTAAAATCAGGTAAAGGAACACTGAGTCCCGCTCACATGACCGGACCACAGCCAATAGGAACGCTCTCTCTCTCTCTGAAATGACCTGTGATTGGTCAAAGTTTGCCGTCACGGGCTAGATTTTCTAAAGCCTGAAAACAGAGCCATGATGAGGTGCAGAAGTCTAGTTATTTCTCAGAACACTTGAATTACAATATGCTGAAAGATTATTATGGAATTTTTGCCCAATGATGCCAAAAATATACTGACTACTGTCATTTCAACTATGGACAATCATGCACAATCACAATAAAATATTTTAATTGATTGACAGCCCTAGTAATTATCTTTTCATTGTTTATTAACAGTAAAATAACTATTAACTAGGTTTAATTAACTATCAATTCACCATGTATAAATGATGGTTATAATAAAGTGTTACCAAAAATCGAAACAAATGAAAATAAGGAACACTCTGCACCCTCTATAAAGGACAAGATAAAGTATAGACTAATGCTATAGAAGTAAATGCTCTACCAGGTCGCGAAACGTCCACTGTGCTGTTGAGATTCAAAAGAAATGTTCACATATAGCACATTGATAGCATTCCTGGATGACTTCTCAGCCAATCATAATGCAGCTCTGGGACTAATCACCATATCAGATGAATATATAATTTATTGGTAGAGAGCGCACAGGAGAATACAGAGTAAAACAAAGCTGCAGAATATTAATGAGCATCATTTGAATCGACTGCCCTCCACATCCTCTCTCTCTATCTGTGCCTCCACTTCTCTCTATCTCCGGCCCATATGTTAGTCTGCATCATTTGAACTGAGCAGCTTCTTCATTTAAATGCTGTTGCTGTATGCACCGTGTTGCTGGGCACTTTAGCACTGCAGAGAGT
The DNA here is from genome assembly GCA_916701645.2 of Sebastolobus alascanus. Lineage (NCBI taxonomy): Eukaryota > Metazoa > Chordata > Actinopteri > Perciformes > Sebastidae > Sebastolobus > Sebastolobus alascanus. Next base: position 5,132,698 of record CAKAOJ020000006.1, read on the forward strand.
GACTGACTGCTCAGCTGTGGATTGCATGGAGGGGCATGTTTGCCATCTAGTGGACAAACTGAGAAAATAACACTTCAGAGTAAACATGTTTCAGCTGTGATGCACTGCAGACTGACAGGAACGAACTGACACTCGGCAGAAAAATGCTAGAAATTTAGAAATAATTTAGATATAACTATGGGTGTGTGACATTATTCTTGCTTTAAAACCAGAAACAGAAATGTGTTAGTAGTTAATAAGTTTTGCATCAGTTCCTCTTCCCTCATGGAGGAGGAGTGCAGCATTTTAATTCCTCTTTAGCATGCACTGTGAGGCATTAGTGTGCATAATGCATTATGGTCCTGAGCCCTGGCAATAACATCATCTGTCCTCCGGTCTCCTACTGTAGTGTGACATGTACAGTGGTTAGTATTTCTACAGAGCAGAGGAGGTAGAAGAGGTGGAAAAGGATAATGACAAATGGAAAATTGTGGTCTGCACAGAGAGCAATAACACTGCTCTGGAACACAGACATCGCTAAGATTTTTCAGATGGTGAGGTCATGAGTCCATGTACCCAAAATGCCAACCAGACAATTCAACCAGACACCAAAAAGAAAGTTATGTTTTCTGTAATTTTCTCTCAACATGAAGGTGTAGTTGCAAATGCAAGGTCTTCTCCTTATCACCTGGTGGGGAAATAATTAATCCTTTATTTATTTTCGTTGGCCTGAAATAAATTCTGGATTCAGCATATAAAATACCTTCCGGGGTTTTCTACTAATTGTAGAATGTAAACTTACTGTAGGTCGCTAAATCCTTAGTTGTTGCCGTAGTTAGTTGCCGTGTGTTGTTCATGGCAGCAGATTAAAATGTTTTAGCATCAACATGTGTGTGCTTTGCTTTGACCAGATTCTTTCAAATACAAAATACAAATTTAAATATTTACAGTCATATTAAGGCAAAAACTAATTTACATCTTTGTCTCTTCTTTCTCTTCCCTTGGAAAAACATGCCATGTTTCAAGTTTCAAGTTTCTTTATTCATCATATGCACAACGTTACAGCAAGCAGTCGCTGGCAATGAAAATCTTGGGTCTCAGGTACCCCTCAACAATGTTCATTAAATATGTATATATATAAAAAAAAAAGGAAAGTTAAAGTTAAAATATAGGGCTTACATATGAATATAAAACTTAAATTTGTGGAAGGCAGTATTTCAAATGGATGAGCTGAATGTAAACATACATTCAACATATAAGTACTGTGTATATACTGTTAATATTTATTTATTCTCGAGTGGTAAAATGGTTAAATTTTGTACCAAATCTGTGTAACAAATGGTATTAACCCAAAAATTGCTGCAAAAACTTATGAGACATAATAGAGCATGGGATTGGCCATCACATACTTCTATCATAATGTTCTAAGACCTTATACCCTCTAAACTTAAAACATTTTGATAGGCGCCTAACCAAAACACAATGTTTATGACATATTTATGACTAGGAAACACACAGTGCTGAGCTGCATCTCAATTAATCTTCGGGTTCCCAGCTTCCAGTTGATGTACACCACTTCTATATGACATATTCATCTACTGTTGACCTGATCTCCCCCTAAAGACCCCCTGTACCCCCCCAAAAAAGACAAAAAATGGGTCTATGGCAGGGAAGGGGGGAGTGGAAGAGGCTAATAGTTGTGTGATGTACTGTATATCAGGTTAACATGTGTCCCTCCTCTCCACTGACAGTTCCACCCCTGATGTTAGTCTGAAGCCCCGTGTGTCAGAGGCCTCAGACCTGCAGGCGCAGCAGCACAACGGTGTCCCGTACCTGCCGCTGTCCAGGACCCCCTTCCCTGCTGTCACTGTCGACCAGTCCATCACCACCTACTCAGGTATGACTGTGCTGAGTACTGGTGTTGAAACACAAACAGCTATGATAAGTAAAGTTCAATCATTGGCTAAATCGATCTTCACATCTCACAGGAAACCCAATAACAGCAGTCTATGCTATATCTGCCAACCGCCCGGGTTACTCAGACTACTTTGTCATGTCACCGCCGTCCTCGTACCGGAGCCCGTCCTGGATGTCCTACCCACCCGAGCCAGATGACCTGCCGCGGCAGTGGAACGACACACCGGTGAGACACACACAGCGCCTTTATAATATCGTTGTAATACATGACAAGCTGCAAACACTTTCTGTTCCAAAATGTATTCAGTGTGTGAAGCAGTTCTTTTCTTCCCACAGAACTCACGTCATCTTGAAACCATCTGCTGAAGAAACAGCTGATAGCTTGGTAGGTCATACCATCTCAACACTGCTGTGTTATGTTGTCATGCTTGTATAGTGAGTGGAGAATTTTATATAGATATATATATTTAAAAATATATTTATAACTCAAGACAGCAAAATCTGATAGCATTAGAGTATTACGATATTAGATGTTAGATTTTAATGAAAAAAATATACCTGTCTTATCAGCCTATATCAGGATGCAACAGTAAAGAGTGCTCCATCATCAATACCCTAAACAAATTACCTGATTAGCCTGAATATTATTTTTGATTGAGGCTGGGTTATTGGCGGGAAATCTTCTCCATATGCAGAAAGTGTCAAATGGAAACTGACACTTCACTTAAAGGACCAGTGTGTAACAATTAGGGGCTCTATTGGCAGAAATGGAATACAATATTATTATTAATATATCTACTATATCTACATAGGGAGCGGGTCCCTTCTTCACGGAGTCAGCCATGTTGCACTGCAATGTTTCTACAGTAGCCAAGAACGGACAAACCAAACACTGTTAACTTTTCCTGCTTGGGTCGGAGTTGATAACAGTTACTCGCTCCGGTAGCTACCGCTCTCTCTCTCTCTTGCTTCACCGCTCACTTCCCATGTACAAACAGACTGCACTCTACTCTTACAACAAATGGCTCCAGAGAGGGCTATTCAGTCGGCCACCATAGCTCTCCAACACGCTTTGCACACGCGAGAGGCTTCAGTTGGTTGCAATCTCCTCACCTCACGGCTAGATACTGTGCATTCCAAGCAAAAATACTATTCGAAAATCACTGGGTATTATTCGATTATTCTTCGAATAATACCCCCCCATCCCAACCCACACATATTCCCCCCGCAGCAGCTGCTCTGCGGGGACAGACAGACACAGGGGGGGGAAACGACATGTAGCGTCGGCACATTTTCCCATCTAACTCTATGGATTAAGAGTTTTTTTCAACCATATTGTTGGAACAGTGGAAGAGGCCGGTGGAAAGACATACCAAGACGTTTTTGGTGAGTTTTATTTTGTTTCTGACGGGTTTGAATGACGATATGCTCAGGTGCTGGAACAGCTGATCTATCTGCTGAAACTACTGGCAGTGCGGCGCCAAACACACACACACACACACACACACACACACACACACACACACACCCCTGCGCTAACAGAAAAGAGCCGAACTGAACGTGCCACACACGGTTTACCGGTAGTAACGTTACTACCAGGCAGCACCTGCAACGGTTAATACAAGGGAAATATATATATTTTATGATGGGACGAATAGTCGCATAAACTATTCGATTTTTCTTATAAGTAACGACTATTCGAAAAATCGAAAATCATAACTCATCTCTACTAGATACCACCAGATTCTACACACTGGACCTTTAACCAATCTTTAACAATGTGAAAAAAATGATTGATGAAATTTTTCTTGTCTAAAAAGCCTTTGGCAAGTTATACCATCCAAACAGCAAAACCATGATCTCTGTTGGAGTTTAGATTGCAGACTAGCCTTCAGGTGCTGCAGTGGTGCCAAGAGGAAGGATGTATCTGCACTGATGCCTTAAGAAGTCAGTTTAGAAAATACTTTAAACTGAACCAGAGTAGAAAATGGAAAGCTTCTGTGGTAATAAGAGTACTCAACTGCAGTGCAGTGGCACCCTTAAAATACAGAAAAAGAGGAATAACTGACAAATACTAAATAAATGATGAAATTAAAATTGACAGCACATCTCACAAAAACATGTCAGCGGGACAATAAAAAGCATCTAGGCCTAATTTTGAGACATCATTAAGGGGCGGTCGCACCACAAAGCGACATTTGCTCATCCACTAGAAATAGGTGGGGCTGGAAGGTTGATGACGTACTGTAGTGATTACTCACAGGGCTTGTCACTCACACACACACAATATCTCTATTTTATTTTTCCTGTGCTGTTTACTCCCCGTGGCTTTTTGTTCACCATTGCGCACCATTTCATGCAATAAAAAGTTATTGAAGAGGGACAATAAAGCTCCCAGAGCTAACAAACTTGCTAATGGTCAGTTTGCAAACTCATAACTGGTCGCTAACGGGACAATAAGTTCACACACTTATATGCAAACCATTGCTCTTTGGTGGAGCAGTTTATATTCCAACAGAGGAGGATATATAAAGTGGATGGTGCAACAGAGCTAATAAGCTACGAGCGCTTCCTCTATTTTGGACGGCTTGCTATTGGTCCACAGCACAAATTTGCTTGTCAATGTTCACCAAAGAACTCTACGCAAATTTCGTCATTACACTCAAAGGACACACATATAGTAGCTGCTGAGTCATCCCGTTCGCACTCCCAACTCGTCATATACCGCCGCTTGGTCAGTGCCCGACGCACCGAGGCACCCTTTAGCGCCTGTATGAGACACTCCAGGCTTTCACATAACTCCAATGTAAGCCCATCCGTGTCAGTATTAGAAGGTCAGAACAACTGACGTAGTAGAAAGAGCGAGAAAGTCTGAGTGTGGGAGGGGGAGGGGGGGTTTGTTATGTAACTTCCTTACTTTGCTAACAAAAGTTACGTAAGAAACATAGTTATTTTAACCCAAACCAAGATCTTTTCCTAGGCCTAACCCAAGTAGTTTTGTTGCCTAAACTTAACCAAGTAGTTTTGTTGCGCAAGTAAACCTAAAAACCTAAAAAAGTAAACCTACTTTGGAAGTTTATTCTGAAAAGAGAATGTATGTATGTAACAAGCACAAACTGTACATTTGGACCGATATGTCCAAGACTGACACTAGAGGGGTACCTAGAGCATCATAATTTGAAGCGTTAAAATAAAACGAAAAGAAGCAGTGAAAAATATTTTTAGTAAACTGAAACTAGATAAAACTAAAACTAAGCCTAAACTATATTTCCTGGTTAAAAACTAATTAAGATAAAAATAAAAAGGAACGTAAATTAATTTCAGTTTTAGTTTTTTTAGCTATGATATATCACTACCTAAAAAAGGAGACAGCATGAATTTCCATAAACTCTCCTGACATTGAACCACAGAAATTGAACAGACTTGACATTCCAGGAGATGGCGCTATGCAAAGGGAAATTTGGAGCGTTATATAGCCTCCTTCGCAACAAGCTAGTATGACATGGTTAGCCATGGTTAGACATAGCTTTGAAACTCAGCCTGCTACAACCTAAAAATCACAAGTTGCATTATGCGTTAAAGAAATTAGTGTTAACGCGTTATTATCGCGTTAACTTTGACAGCCCTAATTATAACCTTGTTCAGTATCTGATGAGTTGGGAGTGAGAATGTGTTGACTGAGTAAAAAGTGAACGTAAATCTGTGATGGAAGCATAGCTCAGTCATATATGCTCAATGTGTTTGTCTCCAGTGTGGATGGGCAGAGGACTTCCCTCTCACTGAAAACCCTCTGGAGCTTTACCACCCCTCTTTCACTTCAGCCCGGCCTTCCTCCTGTCTGATGTATTCCTCGCCGGTGGACCACCGTATCCCCAGCTCCCCCTCTCTCCGCTGGTCTGGCCTTCGTCCATCCTCTCTCAGCCAACTTCATCTGCAGCTCAGAGTGTTTCTCATCCTCCCGTCCTCCTCTGCCCCATAAGCCCTTTCACCTGGTCAAAGCTCTGCTTCAATCTCATCACCAAATGTTCAGCCATGATTCTCTCTCTTTCTGTATTCTCTCTGCTCCCTGAGCCCCTGGCCTCACTGGCCCTTACTGGCCCCTCTGGGCCCCGAGTCACTATCTCTATAAAGTAGACTGCCTCCTCTGTGGTGACCACCACTGTACAGCAAGAGGCCCCTCACACTGCTGAACTGAACTGAGCTGAGCTGAGCTGCGTGAATCTGTACTGTGCTTCCCTGTGTGGAGGAACAGGGCGAGTACAGTACAGTGTGACTTGCAGGGCGACCTTTCAACTAGTTCTCTGCCCCAGCAATCATCGTACAGTAACTGCCATCTGCCCAGCGCACGATGGCACACAGCGCTGCGTTGTCAGTACTGTAGTGCCCCAGCCGTGGCCAGTAGTCTACTCTGAACTGGACTGGACCATCCTGGACCTAATTTCCACCATAAAGCCAGGACAGCTGGACTGACTTAAAACTGTGCTTTTTTTTGATGAATCCAAATTCCTACTGTATGTAAACATTCTACAGCTGGTTAATATGTGTATTTTAAACTTAAGTGAGAAAAAAAAAATCAAAGGAAAAGGGGGAAAAAAATCTCTTGTCTTGATCTGTCTCAATTTCAGTTTTTGGATATTTGTGTGCTCTTGTCTTTTATTTTTGTGCATTGATGATTATCAATGGATTACTGTAAAAAAAAAAAAAAGACATAGTGAGTGTTTCTCTTTCACTCACCTTATTTCAAGGCAAAAAATATATGACATTCTTCAAAACAGAGAAATTGGCGGCTTAGTTGTCTGTGGTTATGATGGCTTTTCTGTACTTTTAAAAACTTTGTTTACTTTTTTCCTTTATCAGATTCAGTAATGAAAACAGGAATTAGTCACAATGTTCTGTCGATCATCTGATTATGCCGTTTATGTCTGCTAATCATTAGGCAGACCTGGGTCAACTATTCTAATTGAAATCCTACTCATATGAAGTTCTGTTTTGTAGATTTGCAACCGCTGCAGGGTTCGTTTGGCTCTTCACAAAAGGAGGAAGTTAAGATAAAAACATTTACTATAGAGCGTCTGTTGGACCACCATGGGACCTTATTTCGGAAAAATACAAACGGTAGTCAACGGAGAGAGAGATTTTTTTGGGATTCCATTTGAATTGTGCCATGAATCTCACGTATGATGTTTGTTAATTTAAAACATAATTTTATAAGTCAAGAAAGTCACAGTTTGTTGTAAAACTGTTGAAGTATCAGACTGTGAAAATACGTATTTAGAAAGACATCACACCCAAAATAAGTGACGTCTCTCTCGCTGAAGCTACGATGCCTGTGTGTTTCGTACTGGGATGTTCTTTTGCTTCCCGGCTGATAAAAAGACCAGAAGTCGCAGGATAAAACACATCAGGTAACGTTTCATTTGTGCGTGGAACATAGCTAAGTTAGCTAGCCAGCTAGTGTGACGCACTGTATATTGTACGAGACGAGAGATGAAGTTCACTGAGCGGTTTCCATGCGCCATTGACTACCGTTCATATTTTTTCCAAAATAAGGTCCCATGGGGGTCCACCGTAAGGGGCGGGACTACGCCTCTAAATGATTACTTGGATTTGAACCGATTTCAATTCTGGATTGACTCGGGTCTGTTGCAATTATGTGAACACACCAGTATTCTTAGAAAAACAGTTCTTTTACTTGAAAGGTGTCTACTGTATTCTACTGTATAAGGAAATTTTAATTTTGGTTGTTTTGGTCTTGATGAAGACGGATGAATATTTGGTCACTGGACTATGGTGTAGTACTGTTCAAGAGACTTGCCGGGCTCAGATGAGCCGTGTATGTAACGATTAAATGTATTACTGTATATAGCAGATGATTTAACGAAGAGATTTATGCAAGTACTGTGGGAGGGATACTACGCTTGACATTTTTCTGACGCCATTTTTCTTCCGTTTCTTTCCACTGCGTCTATGATGAAGGACTGTTTTTGAATCTCCTTGACTTTCTGAAGGATGCACACATCATCTGGATTATCTTTTCTCATAGTATATTACTAACAGAAAATATTACAGATAACTTATTACAAAAGTACGGAAGCCCTGAAAGGCAGGCAAGATTTTTTTTTCTGCTGATCCATTTTCTAAGTCCGATCTTAATTATTTTCTGTACCGTGTTTATGACTTATGAACAGGTGAAAGAAAAATGTTTTGCCAGTAAAATCTTGAGTTCCTTTTTTTGTGTGAAATAGGTGGAAAAAAATACAATTTCAGTTTTCCTGTTTGAAAACAAGTGAAAACATTTTTTTTTTTAGGCTGATTTTTTAATGTTACTTTTTTTTCTTTGCCTCTTAGTGAAAACAGAAAAAAGTTTCAAGGCTGATTTTTATAAGTGTTTGTTGTTGTAATACTTATTTTGACCAACAGAGTGCACCACTACTATGTTCTAAATAGGACTAATGATTCAGGTTTTTTTCCGGGTGAGTTTTAGTTTCTCCATGCATTCTAAACACAAGGTACGTATACACCGTTTCAAGGGCATTGCGTTGCTAGGCAACAGCTTGGGTCTATATTTATTTCAGTCAGTTTATGTAATTCACATACACTGTAACAGGAAATAAACTGGGACACATCTGGAATGTATACGTTACAACTGCTAAATAGTCTATATTGTCTGTTAGCAAGTTATGTAACATTACTGTCATATCTTTCTTTTGGCTAGAATTGGATTTTATTCGGCGATAATCTGCCACTAGGGTTAGCTAAAAAAAGATTCTTCTAACTTTTTTCACTAAGAGGCAAAAAAAAAATAGGAAAAAAGGAACTACTGGCAAAACATTTTTTTTCACCTGTTGTGAAGTCTGTTTTAAAATAATTTAGACCACACTTAGAAAATGTATCACAAGAAAAAAAAAATCCGTACTAAGGGAATCGATGGAGTGTTTAGAGTGGCTTGCAGTAAAAAGGCAGATCTTACCCTGCATTTACACTATTCTTTATGTTTGAACAAAGCTAATATAGCCATAATAGTTGAAATAATGCAAATCTTTAGTACAAAGAATGTCACAGTCTAAATTATATTTACCCTCATTTTTTTTTGAGGAGAACTGGAAATCTGTGAGCACACTGTATGTAAGGCTCCTCATCACTTAGATGGCACTAAAGGAGATTATAGCCATATGTTAACTTCACCAAGTGGACATAAAACAGCTAAAATATACAACGTTATGTTAAAAGTGGCAAATGATACCAAATGAGAGTATATTAGATAGCAGATGATGAGGCAGAGAATAAAGAGTATAGATAGAAGTGTAAAGATAGGTTAGTACATATAGTTAAACATAAAATGAGCACTTTTATAAAAAGCCCAAACCGTGGCAGAGAAGAGCAGAATCAATGCAAAAATGCTGTTGTATAGCATAAAATATTCAGATTCTATACATTTACAAATTTTTGAAAATGCTTTCAACTAAAGTTTAAATGCATAATCAAAGTAGAACATTTTTGAATATCCTTTTTCAGCTAAATTACGACTTTTTTGGATCCCTAGACAGGGCCGTAGCTACCAGTGACCACACACAGGACGTGCACAGTATTATTTTAGGGAACTGGAGGGTTTTAATGACCTGAGAAGGATAATACAACACAATCTCACGGCAGTTCAAGAAATAGTCACGAAATTTAATCTATTTGATTTGTGTACATAGACACGAATTTCCCTTTTTTTCGTGACACTCAGCGCGACTTTCTACGTATCTTTTGTGCGTTTTCCTATGAATGTCCAGCAACACTTGACGCGCATGTCAATTTCCGCCCCAGTCTTTTCAAAATAAAACTACTAAACTACTAAACTTAGGTTTAGGAAAAGATCGACTTGGTTAGGCTTAGGCAACAAATCTTCTTAGTTAGGTTTAGGAAAATATCGACTTGGTTAGGATTAGGCAACAAAACTACCTAGTTAGGTTTAGGAAAAGATCGTGGTTTGGGTTTAAATGACACCGGAAGTGGCATAACTTAAGTACAGAAGTTACGTGACAAAAACTTCTTATATGCTTTAGGAAAAGATCGTGGTTTGGGTTTAAATACCTCCAGAAGTGCTATAACTTAAGTAGGGAAGTTACACACCGTTCGCCGCTCTTTATATGTCCCGGTTCAGAATTACGTGGATTACATACAAATTGATTTTGTGCTGACAAATCACGAAATAACGTGAAATTCGTGTCTATGTACACGAATCAATACATTCAATTTCATGACTATTTCACGAAGTGCTGTGCGATAATACAATAAGACACAAATAACACATAGTGAAGTTGATATTTTTAAAAACCTCTTAAATGTGACTGTTGTAGGCCAAAAAATAAAAATGCCAGTTTTAAAACAGCATTGAGACAGTTATGTAGGGAGATACAATTTCTAGAAAATCTATTTTGACAGTTAAATTGATATAGGCAATGTGGAAAAAGAACATTTTCAGAGTGTTTTGGAGGCTAGTCAAAGAATTTCTTAGGGGGGTGGGGTTTGCATTGGGGGACTTTGTACTCTTGACCTCAGTTGTTCTACAATCCTGGCTACAGCCCTGCCTCTTCATTTATGACTTCAAGTTTAGATTCCAAAGGGGATATCAACATATAGAATATATCTACATTTAATACGAAGCCTGTATCTAGAAAGTAGCACAGATAAGAAGTCGTCTTTTCCGGTTCATACATTGTTTAATGTTCCTCCCCTTTCTAAATCCAGACCTGCGTATGATGAATATCACATTGGGATATTTAGGGAAAAGAAAGCAAAGATATGAGATGACAATACTGGAGCATTATGAACGCACACGGTGCTATTGGTGTTGTGAATCATTATCAGATCTGCAGCAACTATCATATTTGAAATCATGCTCAGTGTATAAACCCATGTATGGTTGAAAAGACACTTCCACTCATGTTTATCATTTTATTTGACTCCATGTTGAAGAGAGGGGTGGGTGGGTTTTAGCTTTTAAGCAGTAATTTTAAGAAGGAAACTTGATGCTATGCTATAAGTTGATGTGCAATGTTTGTGCTTTACACGGGTAGCGGCGAGATGCTTTTATTGACGACGGACTCCGGGATGAACTGACAGTCAGTAGTTCTTTTCTGCCGTTTGAGCCATGTCATGATGCTGTGACACTGTGGCGGCGGCACTGATGATGTCACACTGTCGTCACTCGGGTGTCGATGAGGTCACAGTGACGAAAGATGTTGGATGTAGTTATGCAGAAAACTTTTTGGTGAATTTAAACAATAAAGACAAATTACAATTCTCGGCTCCTGTGCTTTTTGTCTTTTTCTTTGTCATTTACTCTTTTTGACAATACTGTCGAAGTATGCACTTATGATATCTCTCTAGTCAACAGGCCATAGAATTGGAACAATTAATGAATCAACTTTAATTAACCAACCAAATGAAAATTAAAGAAGTACTTGTTTGTGAAACTGTGGAGAACAATTGAACTCTGCTACCAGAACAGAACATGCTTGCTGTCAGCTGAAACAGGAAACAAGAGGCCATGAAGCATTCTGTGGTTTTCACACCTGACACACATTGCAGTGGGTAGAATTGGAGCAAATATGATTAAAAAAAAGTTATTTTTACAAAACAGCCACGATGTCCTGACACTAGTGCATGATACAGGTAATCTGAAAACAAGACTCGGTCAAAACCGAGTATATGGCTGGACCAGCTGCAATGTTAACGTAGCTTGCCACTGATCGATCCGAACTCAATTCAGAAAACAAGCATTTTAAAAGTTGTTTGCTTGTTGTGTTGCGGACAGACCTGACAAAGCATGAATTCAGATTTTTTACTAATCAGCATCGTTATGTAGTTATTTCGGCACACTTTGATCCGTTTACAACAGCTTCGCTGCCGTATTTATGCCTGGATGACGTTATGTTGAGTGTTGATTGAGTAGCTGCTGTTAGCATAGCCTGGCATTAATCGATCCGACCTCCGTTCAGAAAACAAACATTTTAAAAGTTGTTTGCTTGTTGGGTTGCGGACAGACTTGACAAAGAATAAATTCGGTCTTTTTACAAATCGACATCATAATGTCATTATTTCGGCATTATTTTGATCCGTTTATTGCAATTAAATCACAGCACAGTCTGTTTATTTTGGGTTTCTACCGCAGTAGCGACGTGTGGCTTGCTAGATACAGTTAGTGCAATGGTCCCTGTAATGGAAATGGAAGAAAGCGAGGCGAAAATTTCCTTCGCGCTTGGAGTGAATGCACGGTAATACAATACGAAGCACAACATAACGTAACTTAAACGAACATAAACAAAAGCACATGCACAACAACAGCACCTATGTAATGTTACATTGAACCGCTGACACGCTCCCCAGAAAACGTAAACACAGAACTGTTCTCCGCCTTTTCATTCTGAAGGAGCAACGACCAATGAGGAAACTCCAACAGTCTGCCGACCAATGAGGAGACTCCAGCAGTCTGCCGACCAATCCTGCAACTTCATCACTCAGTCAGTCACTCAATCACTCACTCACTCACTCAGTGACAGACTTTTGCGTTGTAGGGCTGGCCCTCTGCGGTCCAGCCAAAAATCATGTGCCTCTGTGTCCTGTGCTCCTAATGGCATCTGCAAGATTTCACATGGAGGAAAACAATCAGTCAGAGCTGATCTGGAATCTTGCCCTCTCTGAGCAGCTGTCAATCACTCGCAAACTCCGATCAAGCGGTCAAACTAGGCAGCGCTAATCAAATATGAATCAATATTCTGTTCCTCGCTCTACATTATCCAGGTTATTACATGGCTACTTACTTAAAAAATCAATAATTTGACACAAAAACGGTCCACCAGAGTCCAACATAAGACCTGCATCCATAACAACAGTCTGCTATACATAGAAACGGTCTGCTATGAAGAAATAACAGCCGGTAAAGGGCCTTTATTGACCAATGACTATTTTTTCAATACACTACACTATGATTTATTTTTTACTCTTTTAAACATACTATACTATGACTTTTAAGAGAGTTAAGTTTGAACTGGATGCGTTGTGGGACAGGGAGCCAGTGGAGGTTCTGGAGGACAGGGGTGATGTGATCACGGGACCGGGAATGGGTGAGCAGACAGGCAGTAGAGTTCTGAATGTATTGGAGTTTATTGAGGACTTTGGATGAGGAGCTGTAAAGAATGCTGTTGCAGTAGTCAATTCTGGAAGTGATGAAAGCGTGGATCAGAGTTTCGGCAGCAGAGAAGGAGAGTGATGGGCGGAGACGAGCTATGTTTTTGAGGTGGAAAAAGGCAGTCCTGGTGATGTGGTTGACGTGGTGTTTGAAGGAGAGGTGGCTGTCGAAAATGACTCCAAGGTTGCGGATGTGAGGGGAGGGGGACAGAGTGGAGTTTTCGATGGTGAGGCGGAAGTTGTGATTGGTTTTGGTGAGGGATTTTGGGCCGATGATGATCATGTCAGATTTGTCACAGTTGAGTTTGAGAAAGTTGATTTGCATCCATGATTTAATTTCAGTGAGGCAGTTGGTCAGAATGGAGTGTGTAGCGGTGGTGATGGATTTAGTGGAAATGTAGAGTTGGACGTCGTCGGCATAGCAGTGGAAGTGGAGGCCATGGTGGCGTATGATGTTACCAAGGGGGAGCAGGTAGATGATGAACAGAAGGGGACCAAGCACCAAACCCTGGGGGACGCCTTGGGACAGAGGAACAGGGGAGGAGGTGCAGATGTTGATGTTGATGAATTGTTGTCGGTTTGTGAGATATGACTTTAGCCAGGAGAGGGCAGTGCCGGTGATGTTGAGGGAGGATTCAAGGCGGGAGAGAAAAATGATGTGGTTGTTGGTGTCGAAAGCTGCAGTGAGGTCGAGGAGGATGAGGATGTTGAGGTGACCAGAGTCTGAGCAGAGGAGGAGGTCGTTGGTGACTTTGAGGAGGGCTGTTTCTGTGCTGTGTTGTGAGCGGAAACCGGATTGAAATGGTTGATACAGGTCGTTGGAGATGAGGTCGGTTTTCAGTTGTGAGGTGACAGCACGTTCCAGTATTTTAGACAGAAAGGGAAGATTGGAGATGGGCCGGAAATTTGTCATGACATCAGGGTTGATTCCAGGTTTTTTGAGGATGGGGGTGATGTAAGCCAGTTTGAGTGCTTGGGGGACTGAACCAGAACTGAAGGAGGAGTTGATGATGTGTGTGATGAGTGAGGAGATAGCTGGGAGACAGTCCTTAACAAAAGTGGATGGGATGGGGTCCAGAACACAAGTGGAGCTTTTCATTCCGACCATGAGGTCGGATAGCTCCACTGGGGACAGAGGGGAGAACTGAGACAGGTGCTGGCTGGTACAGGGGGGGGAGACGGGTGGGGCGGTGGGGAGGGCGGGGGAGGTGGTCAGGTTGTAGATGGTGTCGATTTTTGTTTGGAAGAATGAGAGGAAAGTGTTGCACTTGTTGGCTGTGAAGGAACAGGAGATGTTGTCACTGGGTTTGAGAAGTTTGTTGATGGTGGAAAAGAGAGCCCTGGGGTTTGAGGAGCCAGAGTGTATGAGGTGAGAGTAGTAGGTGGACCGGGCTGTGGAGAGAGCGTCTTTGTATTGTTGAAGGTAGTCAGTGTAGGCTTGGTGATGCACTGATAAACCGGTTTTCTCAGAAAGTCTTTCAAGCTGGCGCTTACGGGATTTCATTTGGCGGAGTTCAGGAGTGTACCAGGGAGCTGAGTGTGTGAATGAGACTGTTTTGGTTTTAATGGGAGCCATCTGATCAAGACAGGAGGAGAGTGTGTCGTTATAATAGTTGATGAGGTCGGAGGGATTATCAGACAGCGGGGGAGGGGAGGCAGACAATTTACTGGAGAGGGAGGCTGAGAGAGCTGAGGGGGAGATGGACTTGAGGTTTCTGAAGGAGATTGTGCGTTTTTCTTTTGGGGTGGGGATAGGGATGTCAATGTCCATAGTGATTGCCAGGTGGTCAGAGATATTAAGGTTGAGGCTGGAGATGTGATGTATTGTGAGACCAGTAGAGCAGACCAAACCCAGGATGTGACCACGGCTGTGAGTGGGGAAGTTGATGTGCTGTGTGAAGTTGAAGCATTGTAGCAGTTGCAGGAATTCTGTGGCAGGTTTGCAGTCAGTGTTATCGATGTGGAAATTAAAATCCCCCAGGAGGAGAACGAAGGGCTGGATGGCACATAGCTGGGTCAGAAAAGCAAAAAAATCAGAGAAAAAGGATGGGTTTGGCTTGGGGGGGCGGTAGATAATGGCAGTGACCAGGGGAGTGGGACCAGAGAGTTTGAAGGCAAGGTGTTCGAAGGAATGAGTGGCAGGAATGGAGATGGTGGTTGTTTTAATGTCCTTCCTGTAAACAGCAGCAACAACCAACTCAGCACCACCCTCAGGACGAGGTTGGTCAGTGTAGGTGAATCCAGTGAGTGTGGTCTGGTTAAGTGAGAAATAGTCCAGGGGTTTGTATCAGGTTTCAGTGAGGCAGAGGAAGTTCAGGTTATTATCTGTTATAAATTCATTTAGAATGAGGCTTTTATTGTTTAGTGAACGGGTGTTGAGTAAAGCCAGTTTCAGGTGACGGTGCTTGGTGATGGGTTGTGAGGACTGAGGAGGGGACGGAGATTGGCCAGAATCACGTGTTGTTTGTTTGTGATGATGTAATGATGAGGAAGTAGGTGTGCGGGCGGACCAGAGGGAAGGGATGGAGTTTGGGGACGTGAAGTTGTATGTGAAGATACGGCCAGAGCCTCTGTGTGGGGGATGGCCTCTGTGGAGTAGTCCAGTTTCTTTGAGGATGTCCATGCAGTCCGGACGCGGGTGATTGTTGAGGTTATGGAGATCTGAGGCGGAGTACAGCAGCAGCATGGCTCGGTGGCGGAGCGCTAGCACAAGGCTAGCGTTAGCGTGAGACCAAGAGCCGGGTGTCAAGGCTAGGAGACATACTATACTATGACTATTTTTTCGACACACTATACTATGATTTTTTTTCGACATCGTATACTATGACTTTTGGTTCAACATAGTATACTATGAATTTTTCTTTGACATACTATAAGATTACTTTTTTTAACTCTTTGTTAAACATGCTATACTATGTTTTTTTTAGATACTATACTATGACTTTTTTTTCAACATAATATGTTATGACTTTTTTTCGACATACTATAGACTCTTTTTAGACATACTACACTATGACTTTTTTCGACATATTATACTATGACTTTTTTTTCGACATACTATTTTATGACTTTTTTTGCGACATAGTATACTATAACTTTCAAAATACTTTACTGACTTTTTTTCGACATACTATGCTATGACTTTTTTTCGACATACTATTCTATGACTTTTTTTCGACATACTATACTATGACTTTTTTATGACATACTATACTATAACTTCTTTTCAAAATACTATAATATGACATTTTTTTCAACAAACTATACTATAACTTTTTTCGACGTACTATACTATGACCTTTTTTTCAACATACTATACTATGTTTATTTTTTTACATACTATACCATGGCTTTTTTCTACATATTATGCTATGACTTTTTTTTTCGATATACTATACTATGATTTTTTTTTCGACATACTATACTATAACTTTTTTTCAAAATACTATACTATGACTTTTTTCGACATATTATGCTATGAGTTTTTTTTTTTTTACATACTGTACTATGACTTTTTTTTTTGATACACAATACTACAACTTTTTTTTCGAAATACTATACTATGACTTTTTTTTCGACACACTATACTATAACTTTGTTTTGATATACTATACTATGACTTTTTTTCGACATACAATGCTGCGACTTTTTTTCGACATACAACGCTATGGCTTTTTTTCGACACACTATTCTATTACTTTTTTATGACATACTATACTATAACTTCTTTTCAAAATACTATACTATGACATTTTTTTCAACAAACTATACTATAACTTTTTTTGACATACTATACTATGACTTTTTTTCAACATACTATACTATGTTGTTTTTTTCACATACTATACCATGGCTTTTTTCGACATATTATGCTATGACTTTTTTTTCGATATACTATACTAAAACTTTTTTCTCGAAATACTATACTATGATTTTTTTTTGACATTCTATACTTAGACTTTTTTTTCGACATACTATACTATGACTTTGTTTTGACATTCTACACTATGACTTTTTCTCTACATACTATACTATGGCTATTTTTCGACATACTACATACTGTGACTTTCTTTCGATTACTATACTACAACTTTTTTTTCGAAATACTATACTATGACTTTTTTTTCGACATACTTTACTATAACTTTGTTTCGAAATACTATACTATGACTTTTTTCGACAAACTATACTATGACTTTTTTTCTCGACATACTACACTGACTTTTTTTGACACACTATACTATGGCTAGTTTTCGACATACTATACTATGGCTTTTTTTCGACATACTATGCTATGACTTTTTTTCGACATACAACGCTATGGCTTTTTTTCGACACACAATTCTATGACTTTCTTTTGACATACAATACTATGACATTTTTTTCAAAATACTATACTATGACTTTTTTTCGACATAGTATAGAATTACTTTTTTCCAACATAAGATCCTATGACTTTTTTTTAAACATACTATAATATGATTTTAGTTTTGGACATACTATAATATGACTTTAGTTTTGGACATACTATACTGTGACTTTTTTTTCTACATGGTATACTATGACTTTTCTTTCTACATAGTATACTATGACTTTTCTTCGTCATAGTATTCTACGACTTTATTCGACATACTATACTATGATTTTTTTTCCCTACATATTATACTACGACTTTTTTCAACATACAATACTATGTCTTTTTTCCGACATACTATACCATGACTTTTCTATGACTATTTTTTTGACATACTATACTGTGTTTTTTTTCCGACATACTATATGATGACTTTTTTCCGACATACAATACTATGACTATTTTTCAACATACTATACTATGACTTATTTTTTACTGTTTTTTAAAAAACTGTTCTATGGCTTTTTTTTTTACATACTATACTATGACTTTTTTTGATATACTATACGATGACTTTTTTGTCGACCTACTATACTATACCTTTTTTTCCGACAAATTATATTGTACCTTTTTTTTTTTTAGATACTATACTATGAATTTTCCCGACATAATAATATGACTTTTTTTTCGACATACTATACTATGACTTTGTTTTGACATTCTACACTATGACTTTTTCTCTACATACTATACTATGGCTTTTTTTCGACATACTACATACTGTGACTTTTTTTCGATATACTATACTACAACTTTTTTTTCGAAATACTATACTAAGACTTTTTTTTCGACATACAATACTATAACTTTGTTTCGAAATACTATACTATGACTTTTTTCGACAAACTATACTATGACTTTTTTTTTCGACATACTACACTATGACTTTTTTTGACACACTATACTATGGCTAGTTTTCGACATACTATATTACGGCTTTTTTTCGACATACTATGCTATGACTTTTTTTCGACATACAACGCTATCGCTTTTTTCGACACAATTCTATGACTTTTTTTTGACATACAATATTATGATTTTAGTTTTGGACCTACTATAATATGACTTTAGTTTTGGACATACTATACTGTGACTTTGTTTTGACATTCTACATACTGTGACTTTTTTTCGACATACTATACTGTGCCTTTTTTACGAAATACTATACTATGGCTTTTTTTTCCGACATACTATGCGATGACTTTTTTACGAAATACTACACAATGACTTTTTTTTCCGACATACTATACTATGACTTTTTTTTCGACATATTTCACTTAGACTTTTTTTTCGACATCCTTTATGATGACATTTTTTTCAAAATACTTTATTATGGCTTTTCTTTGACATACTATGTTATGACTTTTTTAACTCTTTTTTCAACATACTACACAATGATTTTTTTCAACATACTATACTTTGTCATTTTTCTGACATACTATAGTATGACTTTTCTATGACTATTTTTTTGACGTACTATACTGTGACTCTTTTTTCAACATACTATACTATGACTTATTTTTTACTGTTTTTTAACATACTATACTTTGACTTTTTTTCCGACATACTATACTATGACTTTTATGACTGTCTTTTCAACATACTATACTATGACACATTTTTTGCTCTTTTTTTTAGGATACTATACTATGGCTTTTTTGACATATCACTTTTTTTTCGACATAGTATACTATCACTTTTTTCGACATACTATATATACTGTGACTTTTTTTTTTCTCGACATACTGTACTCTGACTTTTTTTCGACATACTTTACTATGACTTTTTTTCTTCTCGACATACTGTACTCTGACTTATTTTCGACATACTATACTATGACTATTTTTCGACATACTGTACTGACTTTTTTTCACATACTATACTATGACTTTTTTTCGACATACTATACTATGAGGGTTTTTTTTTACATACTATACTATGACTTTTTTTTGACAAACTACACTATGACTTTTTTTTGACATACTAGAGGATGAAACATTTCACTATTTCAAATCCCGAAATATGGTCTAAATGTGAATGTTCAATCAACATCTTCAAATAGTTTGTGAAAAAACCTTCTCTTTGGAACCAATTTTGTAAATTTTTTTACAAATGACCATAGTCCTTTTCATAAACGTCAACAGATATTGCCTTGTTGATATATGGTCCATATATGAACCTCTGTGCATGTACAGTATACAGTAGATCCCTGTCTTATGACCACTAGAGGGAAGCAGACACATACAGTAGAGGCCTTATCTTCAGTGTTCCTTAAGACCCGCTGCTTCAGTCAGTGTTCTCCACCTTCTGAAAATTCTTGTAGCAACAGATCAAAACTGCTTGTCTGTTCATATTTGTGTTGTTTGTGCTGGCGGCCACATGCAAAGGAGGGATTCTGTTTTAAAGTGAGGCGGCTGCATAATGAATAAAACATGATGTTTGGAGAATAATTTCTGTCCCTGAGATGAAAGCTGAGCTGCTGTAACAGCCTCCTGTCAGTGACCTTGACTCTAACGCAAGCAAACTGTTAGTCAATAGGAGGAAATGTGGCTGCGGTGAGGACTGATTCTGGTAAATTACAACAGACACAGCCATGAATCACAGTATAGCCACCCTGGGATTTAGGCCTCTGATTGTAGCCTAAAGGAATGGTAAAGAATGACTTTTTCTTTAGAGAATTTTGGAATGAAATGAAGCGAATAACTCATGAGAAGATAAAGGTTGGTACATGTTTGTACCTTAGTATTGTACTCAAAGTTAAGAAGAGAACAGTGAAGGAAAGCTATCTGCAAATCCATCACTAAATGTGTGTGAAGTTCTTTCTAAGTTGTCAGTAATTAGTTTCAAACTTAATGATTGACTAAATTGGGTTTCACAGTTCAAAATAAAGGAATGTCTTAGTAAAATGCAAATTGATTGCGTGGAAACATCTGTAGTGTTCTCCAATCAAAAACAATCAGCTATGAAAATAGGAAGTCACTTCACCATCACAAGCTAACGTATATAACTTTAAAAGACCAAGCGGTATATTAAATTTACCTGCCAATCCTTTTTGAGATATATTGTTTTACTTTGTGAAATGTAATGTAATGGTACTCAACAATCTTAAAGTCCCCCTCCACACAAAAATAAAACCACTATAGTTAGGTTTAGGAAAGAACTACATAGTTGGACTCAAAACTACTACGTTTGTACAGTGAAAATGACACTGAACGTTGTGAACACGGGACACGAACGAACAGCTGATTGTAACGTGACGCACGGGACACGGACAGCGGTCTCCTGGATGAAGGCCTTGTGTTTGTTGGACCCATCCACCAACCCTCCTGCCCACCTGGTGCATCTATTTTTGCTATTTAAACTATGTCACTTGCTAGACCGTCGCCGTTTAACGTACCCCTGGTTTGCAGAAATGTCCAGTGACAACATTTTTTCCTGGCGACTGGGCTGGCTTGCTCCACTATGTTTATCAGCTAGTTAGTAGCATTTAGTGATGGGTAGGTAGCATACATACAATGGGTGTATGAGCACTTTAGCTGACAGCTATGGCTGGACATTAGCTTCATGAGTTTGTGAGCCAGAAAACCAAAACAATGAGCTGAAAGACGTTTTGTAGAGGTGAGTGGGTGATAATTCTCTGTGGGTTTGTCACTACAAGCAAACCCCTTTTACATGACACGTTGTATAGTCATACATTGTTACGATGAAAAAATGTATTAGTGCAGCTTTAAGTTTATCTTTTCCAATTCTATTTTGTTCTATTCTCATTGGGGTCCAAGGACTCATTTGGACAATGTGAAGTGAAGCTCAACATGATGTAAAGGCTTCTGGAAAGCTTTGATGGGCTCTGTGCAAACACTGAGCAGTCTGCCTTTCTGCTTGCTCAGGTACCTTGTGTTTGTAATATTCCTCATCCTGTCTTGGCTTTGGTCAGCTTGTCTCTCTGCTGCTAATCCCTTGCGCTCTCATGTGGAAGGTTGATGTTATATACTCAGCTAAAACCTGCCGATTTCGTCCAGAACAGCATCTTTTGGCCGATAGTTTCCCCAGCAGCTGTGTGTGTGTGTCTGCATACATGTGTGTCAGTCCTGATAGACAATGCTATCTCAGCTCTATGTGCCTTTGGCTGGTGCGGTAGGTAGGGCCGGTGTAATGAGCACTATTTAACAGCTCTACACCGCACTCTGTGTGAGGTTGTGTGTGTGCATGTGTGTGTGTGTGTGTGTGTGTGTGTTTCTAGTGTGTGTGTGCGTGTGTGTGTGTGTGTGTGTGTGTGTGTGCTTAATTTCTCTAGCCAGTAATTAATGGCTAATCTCTCTAAGTCAAACAAATGGGAATTAAAAGAGCGGGCTACTCAGCCGAAGATCAGAACACGATTTCAGGGCTTACACCGCTCAGAGGAATTAGATCCTCACACACACACACACACACACACACGTACACACACACACACACACACTATTCAATTCAACGAGTAAATTAGCACACACAACAGCAACAGCTAGAACCCCCCAATGGTTGTTCAGTGTTGTCTGAGTCAAGCCTGTGTCAAGTCCAGCTTTCATTTTCCTGTGCAGGGCTTTCTACTAGTCTTATCACTGATGGGCGGGCGCCTTCTCCCTGCAGCTGCCATTGTCTAATAAGAGGAAGAGAGACAAATAGAGAGAGAGAGGGGTGAGGAGGAGAAGAAAAAAGAGCAAGAGAGGGCAAGAGGAAGAAAGAGAGAGACAGAAGGAGAGAGGGGACTGTTTAGCCACCGTTAATTAAGTTTGGACAGGCTCTCCAGGGAACCATTATGAGAGTCTTATCTGCTAATAAGAAAAAGAAGACACTGTAATTACAGTTCTATATGGAGTACAGGAGAGGAGAGGAAGATGGTAAGAGGGAAGGAAAAGAAAGAGTACAGACAGGAGTGAAATATTACTCATTTACACTACCTGCTTTGTTTCCAGTTGCTGAGCAGCCCTTCTTTTGCTATGAGTCAGGAGCCAAAATGGACTGTGGTTTTAAAGCAATAAATAATGTTTGGGTCATTACGACACCAAAATCATCCCCAGCAGATCATGCACATCAAGAGCAGTTTTCTGTACTGTGTGTTAAAGGGTTGGTTCACCCAAATGACAAAAAGACATGATTACGCACTTACCTTGTGGTATTTAGTAGGGCTGTCAACTGATTAAAATATTTAATCACGATTAATCACATGATTGTCCATAGTTAATCGCAAATGTATGTATGTATTTATTATTGGAAATCAATTAACAACACAAAACAATAACAAATATTGTCCAGAAACCCTCACAGGTACTGCATTTAGCATAAAAAATATGCTCAAATCATAACATGGCAAACTCAAGCCCAACAGGCAACAACAGCTGTCAGTGGTTCAGTGTGCTGACTTGACTATGACTTGCCCCAAACTGCATGTGATTATCATAAAGTGGGCATTCCGTAAAGGAGAGACTCGGGGTACCCATAGAACCCATTTTTACACATATCTTGAGGTCAGAGGTCAAGTGACCCCTAGTATGACATGTTTGGTACCAATGGACTCTTCTAGTTTCATATGATACCAGTATCTTCACTCTAGCTTTAAAACCGAGCCCAATACAACCTTAAAACCGCAAGTTGCGTAAAAGAAATGAATGGTGTTAAAACGAATTTGCATTAATGCGTTATTATCGTGTTAACTTTGACAGCCCTAGTGTAAGCCATGCAGATAGTTTGGGTTTTATCTGCTCAGGTTTTGCAATATCTGTCTCTGAGATTTCTGCCCCCTCCCCAATACAATGGAGGTGAATTCAATCTAGTTTGTTGTGCTCACAGTACTGGAGAAATTCATAATTTAAAAAAAAACAAAAAAACAATATTTTATTATCTTATATTTTTTCAGAAACAGAGATACAACTAGAGGTCAGTGAAAAAACATGTTTTTTATTGGTACTGTTTTATTTTATTTGTTAATAACCCCCTAATAATTCTTCCAAGAGTACTGACCGGATATGTGCTCTCACTCAAAAAATAATTTGCTATGCACTAACATAATGCACCTACAACCTTGTGGCAGGTGTCAGGTGGAACTGAGTGTCCACTTATTCTCTTAGGCTTCTCCTTGATTTACTCTAACTTGGATTGTACCTTATTTGTGTGTCGCTTTGTACAAAAGCATCTGCCAAATGAATGAATAAATAATAAATAAATAAATTATAATATCATCACCCTAATTATAGGGTCCTCCTCATTAGAAGTTCAAACAAAAGCTCCATTTAATTCCAAGTAAGCATTCATTCAATATATATTCATGATTGAAAAATTTGTGTACTGAATATTATGCCTGCCAGTACAGAAATTTTACATTTTTGCATGTTCAGCTCACCTGTGCACTGACTAAAAGACTCTCAGTTACACTAGAAATTGATAAGAAATCATTCAGAATTTAGAGACTCTGCAAAATTTTGTAGTACTGTGCAGATTTTTGGGGGTAAAGATGAGTTATATGAGAAGAAGACTGATACATACCCTTATATGATGAAAGGTACCAACTCTCGTCAAGAAAGCGAATAAGGACATTTTTCTAAATATTTTTTCTTTAAGATGTACCATATAACTGATGTGTCTGACCTTTTGTTGTGGGTCTTTCCCGTGTCTCTCCCCTGTCAAATATTTCCTGTCTGTCTCTCAATTGTTGCTGTCCAGTAAAGAAAACATATCAAAAATGAATCTTTTACTACCCAAAATAATGTACAGTGAAGACCATTGAAGGACCAATTTCCCACAGATGGAGAATGCACAGCTTAAATAGACAGTGCACAAGATGAATACATAGTAACTCAGCAGAAAACTGAGTATAGAAGCAAAGAGATGAAACTCTGGTGCTTTTTTGACAACAGAACCTGCCGCCATTTTAGATTGAAAACGCCAATGAGTCTGTGGCCATGCATGTGTAATGGGTGAGCTTTCCCCCGTCGCCACACCCCTTAATCACTAGATTGAGAACAGTTACCTTGATTACTCCCCTAGTCTAGTAGCTCCTTAAAAAGAGCAGTTGGTGGCCAAGCAGAGGCTTGGCTCACTCTTTTCCACCCTGTTACTGCTGTTGAGGGAGATGAACATCAGACTAAGGTATGCCCCTTACCGGTTTCCTTTTTATAGATGTTATCCGTGTTAATGCTAATAATCTCTGTGGCATCTTTGTAGGTGCTGTTTGCAGTCTTAGCTCCCCCCCTGCGACGCTGGTGCAGCTTTATATGAAGAGCGTAGGATACGGTGTGTGTGTATGTGCGTTCGCGTGCTGGAGGATCACACGTGGGCCAATTGTTTGGTCACCGTAACTCGCGGCTCGAGGTATGTTTTGAAATGTCTCCATTCATAGTTTGTTTATACACTATGGATAATAACGCATGCCTTTCATAATAGGAACGAGGAAACTGATGATTCCTGTGTGACATAGTTGGCTGTACGTGGCGGAGGAGGAGCTCTGTTGCCACTGCTGTTTTTGTCCCTTAGTTAGTTATTTTATTTTTCCTATTTCTGATTAAGTTATTTTGGGTTGTATTTGGCTTTTGTATGTTGATTTATTTTTAATAATATATTACCCATTTACCTCTAATTTCTGCATTTGTGGTTAGTGTGTTTTGCCTTTGTTAATTTGTTTATTTCTTTTTGTTTAAAGTGGTGGCCCAGCACCAACATATGCTTCTTGTTGTAATAGGGGACGGGGCATTTATTTTGTTTATCTGTAAACCAAATGTTGTATAGGTAATCAGGAAGTGAAGATTCTTAGCTCTCTGCCAGGTAACAGGACGGTTGGATTGCTATATCCTTGCAGGTAGCTGGTCACTGGGTGGAGGGATTCTTCTTGTGTTGGGGTTCTTAATGCATGTGGCTTGCTGTGTCCTTCTGACCCCCTGTTTGCTCTTTACCTTGCAGTGTGAGTGTAATTAACTGTGTGTTTCTCCAACTACTGGTGGTGGTGGTGAAGTATTCTGCCTTTCCTCTCCTCCTCACTCCAGTCCTCCTGTGGGTTTCCCTGGCACCCTTCCTCCTGTACTGGTAAGGTTAGTGTTGTAGTGACATTTTAAACATATTTTAACTCTATTTTTGTAATAAAGGACATTATTTTTCTAACCTGGCCTCTCTTGCAGCTTTTATCATTGCAGCAGCTAATCATCATTTTTGAATTTAAATAAAAGTTATTTGATTCTGAAACTTGAAACTCACGTCTCTGCTCCATCTCTTTATCAAAGAACTTGTATAATTTGGTTGGGTTATTCTCTGGGTGAAATTCCCAGAGTGGCGTTGTCGGGTTCCAATAGTCTGGGTTTCTGCTAAGTGCCCGGGTTTTTACATGTATGAAGAGAAGTCTGTAAATCTTCACTTTTTTGGGGGGGAAAATCAACTTCCCAGTAGGAACACTTAAATAGCGTTCATTTAAATCATTGTGTCCTAAAAGTTGTAAAATTCACTAATAGGTGAATCCAGTGTTATTTTCCTCGGCATAATGAACGTGCATCAGACCCACGGGACTGCTCTGCCCCACATGCTCATATGACATATCTGGTTCTGCCAGCTTCCTGCTATCTGAATGCGGCTGTAATAATGGATATATTGGCTGTAATTCATCACTTTTATTATTTTATAATACACTCATGGGCTGTATGCTGTAAGCATGTACCATAGTGGATGTATTAACAGCTCTGTTCCCAAACAACCAGCTATCGGCCAGTAGCTAGTAGTGCTAGTAGCATGAAATAAACAGGATTTAATGTAGTTGTAGGCTATTTACTAACACGCAGGGCAAAAGCACAGGACAAAACCTCTTATACATCCATGGTCTGTGGTCTATTGGACATTCATTTGGGAGGTCCTTGCCATGAAAAATTTTGAGATTGCTTTCAAAATCTGTGTGCTGGATTTTTCAAACTTCCATTTCTGTCCATCGCTCACTTTATGCTCCTCTGGGAAGCGGCTGGGCTTCCCAGAGGGGGAAGCCAAAAGTTGAATAAGTAAATAGTTATAATAGTATGCATATTTATAATATGTTTATTGTTCAACACAGGCCAATTCGGTAGAGACATTACATATATGACAATAGAATAGAAATAATTTTGTATTACTTTGGTACGGCACTTTGTCCGTTTTACTGGTGTCCGGTAGGTGAACTCAATAACCTCCATGTCTGCCCAGCTCCAAATGTCCTCTCTCCTCCTAACTCTGACCATGTATAGGCTGATCTGGCAACAGTCTGATGGTCAGAGAGTCTCACAGCAGCCCTCTGCTCCTCTGGTGCACTGAGGGAAGAAGACTCACACACAGTTCAACTGCGCAATCCAACCTTTCCGCCCGAAGTAAACACTCCACTGCTGGTTTGTTCTGCAGAAACTAGCCATGAGGTCACAGACTGTGCTGTTATGATGACCTGACCACTAAGGCCAGGCTTCTCTGTTTTTCCCACCAGCAACTCTGTCAGGCCCTACAGCTCCCCACGTCTCACCAATACACCTGTAGTAGCAAAGATAGATACTTATTGTCTTTCTCAGGGTGAGGTTCCAGGCTAACATGCCCTGGTGGATACACAGTGGCTGCTGTGCTTCTTGTTTCCTCTCTGGTCAATCCCAGATCTAGCAGCTCAACTCTTTTTTAACCTCTTAAAAACGTGTTTATTTTTGTTTAAAACGCCTAAAATAACTACCCAAAATGAATCAGGATTAGCTCCTCAACCATAAGGCTTACATGCATATATGTGGTCTCCTTTGAAAGGTAAGAATCTAAAGAATATGAATTCATTATTAGTAAACTAAACTATGTTACCATAGAGATTCCAATGGAGAAGCAATAAAAGAAAAAAAAAAAGAAGATTTCATCTTCCCCTAGTATAAAATCTTAATTTCAAAGGCAATATCACCATTATAACAAAGATCCCATTGACAATTATGCAACTGAATGTGTTCTACTACTCTTTGACTACAACTGTAACTATATATTTGATGAAAATACACTAAATATGTATGATATTTATAAGACAATTTATAAAGCTATTCCCAGGCACTCTCCATTTTTTGGTCATGTTTATTGTTTACATAATGACTGATTACTGGGACTTTTACTTCAAAAATCTATTTATTTCCATAGAACCATGTTACAAATAAAACAAATATCCCAAAAAGATTGAAACAGTAATAACACAGAGCTCCATGCTATACAGCAGACAAATGAACAAAGAAAGTGGCCACAGAGGTATCAACAGATTTGTCTAAGTCAGCTGAAGAGATTGTTATATGGCACTATCTAGTGGCTGTATCGAGGCAATTACACCATCATGTCAAAGACCCAGAACTCCAGAAAAGGAAGGAGTGGCAGTCATTAACAAGGCACTTGCCTTCTGCCTGAGGCTGACCAGAACTTCCTGCCCCTGCCATCTTGACTGTACAAATGGTTAGAGAATAAATCTGCCGTTTTGGGCCAAAATAACCTATGCCTGGGTGAAATATTTTGGCAAAAACATAGATTTGTGCCAGTGTGACCAGAGTGTGACGGTTAAGTGTGAAGTTTGACGACTATGTTTCACTTGCTGGGTCCATGGCTGTGTCTGTTAAACGAAGTACGTTGTGAGGAAATTATCGAGGATCTTTTGATCACAACTTGTTCTTATATTTACGAAGTTTATTTCTGTACGACTTTACTGTCAAAGTACTTTGTAATAAGACATAGCTTGGACTACATGCACTTGGTTTACGGATTCTGAAAGCTGAAGACCCCAGGTATTCAAAACGGTATAACATTCATATGTTCTATAAATAAATTATCGTATCGTATCGTATCGTATCGTATCGTATCGTATCGTATCGTATATTTGTGAGCCTTGACGATAGCTCAGGGCATTTGCCCTTTTCTATTCATATATAAATAGATGATTATGAAATAGTGCTTTTGTAAATACTACAGGTGTTGCCCCCGATACCGGGGGCTCTCAGGTTCTAGTTAACAGTGGTACTGGTGGATGAAATTGTCCCACAATGACACATGTAAATGGAGGATCAACTCACAAAAAAAGTGCTACTAGCACAAGTGACAGCACAGAAAACCAAAAGTATATCAGCATTAAATAATACAATTTCTTATACTAACTGCCAAAATGCAGCACACAGTTAACATTAGTATTTCATGTTTCACATGCTAAACATACAGACATCCAAACATTTCACCAATTCGTGATTATTGAGCATTAATCTGCTGCTATAACAGCCTCCACTCCTCTGGTTTCAGGCTTTCCACCAGATTTTTGAAACCCGGCTAAGGGGATTTGCTCCCATTCAGCCACGAGAGCATTAGTGAGGTCCAACACGGCTGTTGAATAATAAGACCTGGCTTGTACTCCAATTCATGTCATTAGGTTATCTCAGTTTGGGCTTGGAGACTACAAATGTATAACTCAAAGCTTTGAAGAGGCTTGGGTGATTACCAATCAGGACCTTTCTCAAACCGCCCCCTACACCCTCTCCCTACCTACTTCCACTCCGTTTGCATGGAAGGGTCCGCCATATTAAGCGCCACTCCAAATTAGCGGGGAGTGGAAGTGAGTTATATAACCCTCCAACAGCGAGCCTGCATTGATGCCGACTTACTGGCCACGTGCATCAGCGTTTTGTGTTCATTGTGGAAAATCAGTACAAATGTAAGTTCTGTGCACCTACTCGCACAGATGTATACTGCTCAAACTAAGATAGACATTTAATATTGTTATACAGACGTTAACACGGTTACACTGTATTTAGGATCAAATGTGCAATCTAGAAAACATTTGACATGTTCATTTGATTATAAATACAGGGACTGTTGCAAAAACCAAGCAGCTCATAAATATTAGTTAAAAACAAGAAGATGTTTGCAAAAAAAAAATATGCCACCAAAGAAATGTAGCGAATGATGACTGAAAGATAAAGAATATGAAATGTGATAATGAAAAAAATGACCTTCTATATCTTAATTCTCAAACTTCTTCCAGAAAATGCTTACACGACCCCTAGGGCACTAATGGAGTTGACAAACCCTCAATTTATGACCCAAGCACTGTTTTTCTCTGAGTTACGGGTCAAAGGTCAGACTCAGAGAAGCGATGAAGACACCAGGCCTTCTTGATTTATGACGTGCACCACATTCCTTTGTGGTCACAGACACACTCACCGCATGTCTGCTTCATTGCTCTCATCCACACTTGGTGACTGTTGATATCTTATCCCTTCATTGACTGTGTAATAAGCGCACTTATATATCAACATGTATATGCCTGTCTGTGTGATGTTTGTATACCTACATGTTTTGATAACATGGTTTATCTGTGTCGTGTAATTTGTGTATCCATTTTAATTCAATTGATCAAGTTTTATTCAGTTATTCAATGTCCTGAGTGTCTGATATCTATTTGGAGCAGACGTCAAATATGGAACAATTGATTATGTGAAACAAATTAACTAGTATTAATTCTGTAAAAGAAGTTTAACTGAAAGAATCAGTATAGCTGTCAGATGGGAGGAGAATGCTGTTTCCCGCCAACTAAACGCCGCACCCCTTTCTCAAATGATAAGAAGGAGACATCAGCTAGTCTTTGTGTTCTTCAGCTCTTGGACCTGGTCCCTTTTGCTCCCCCCTACTTGAGCCCCTCACGGCAGGGAAGGAGGGGGGGAATGAGAAAGAACATGACCGGGGACACAGGCTGCTCATTGTCCTGAGGACCAGGGGCCCCGCACCTCATGCCAGGCTGAGATGGTCATCCAGCCTACCTGAATATGGCTTAAGACCCTGTCATGCCATACCATCTCTTTTGCTACTCTGTCGCCTTGCCGCTATGCCCTGAGGGCTGAGGGAGTCCTACTGTATCCACGACGTGCTGGTGGTACCAGCCAGTGTGAAGAACAGAGACTTTAAATAAAGACTTTAAGTCAAGAACATTTTGAACTGAGTGACCCCTCCGGCTACGAGAGGGGGGCCTGAAGAAATGGCACAGAGATGCTGCACCAGACAGAGAGAGATGGAGATGGGAAAATGCATCGAGGTAAAATGGCAGCCGACCATATCTGAGGATGCCCGAGGACGCCAAAAAGAGACACTGAGGGAGAGAAACGACTCAATCCGGGTTGCACCGACAAAACCAACAGATTCAAAATGCTGTGTTCCAGACAGAATCTGCCACCACTCTACTCCAAACAGCACAACCTCCTTCCACACCATCCTACTCAGCGAGGCTGATGTATAGATACATTTTCAGAAGAGAAAAATTTATAGTCAATTAATAAATAAGGTCAGTTTACAAAAATGGATAATCAATGTTAAACGCAAGAAGAATTAGGAAATTCATCCGTAAATTCTAAACTTGAATTAGACCACACCTAAATTTATAAGATGAAACTGCTTCTCAATCTTCCCTGGTGCTTCTTAAACTCTCTGCTGCTGAATGGTACATTACTATCAAAACTAAATTTAGTTGATAAACAAATGTCAAAATCCAATCAGAGGGATATTAGTCACTGAATTGACCTGGTCACATTTAATTTGTTTCTATCCATGAATGTTCATCATTGTATTCCCTGTATTCCTTTAATTATCCTTTATTCATTTTATTCCTTTTTCCTTTTGTCTTCTCATTTATTCAATTATATTCTGTTAATAGTTTAGTTAAGTAAACACACATTTTATAAAGAACTTGGTTACTTGATTTTGTGTGTGTATATAAACAATTCAAATCACTGTTCACTATGCCCAAGAACTCCGTAGCAACCCTGAGATTATGAGACTCAATTGATTAATATTAAATTGTGAATTTTTTCCTGTTTTTATAAAACTGGGTGGCCCCTGGGTAAAGTATGATTTTAAAACTAATTGTGTGTGATATTTGAAGCTGAGTGTCACCACTCTCCTTCACCTTTTATGACAATTCATTTTAATTATCAGATTAATAATTTGGGGTTATTAATTATAGATACATATTTTGATATCAATTAATGATTGACTATTCATCTGCTCTGTGCAATAATGCTACACAACGCTACAGAAACATGGGAGCAAGTTTTTATTTCTAAATTTTGTTTCCTCTGTATGTTGCATATTATTTTTATTCTTAACACTGTGAACCTTTGCACATCCCCTCCGCCTGATACGAAACCATGGTTACGAAACGTTATGACAGTTTCCCTCGGAGAGAGGGAAGTTCGTCCCGAAGCTTGCCGTTGTATTCATACCCTACACCTTAAAGAAGGGTGCTTCATTCAGCTGTGTGTGAGTGGGAATTGGGGAGGGTCCGGTTTGAGAAAGGCCCACACAGTCTTAGGCCCTGTCTATACATATACAGATATTTTTAAAAACAGATATTTGGCCTTTCGTCCACATGCAAACAGAGTTTGAGGTCACAAAAACAGATATTTTTGAAAACGCCTTCTAAGGTGCATATTATTAAAAACTCCAGTAACTTTGTAGCTGTGTGAACATGTAAAATGGAGCTTTTGGGAAACGATAAAGTCCTCATTTTGCGTATGCCTATTGTTGTTTTGTGTAAAGAGCATGCACCAGAAACAATAACAAAGATGGATGACTACCGGCTTTGTTAGCACTGCTCGGACTAATTACTACTTTACATTTAAAAAAATGTTCCAGTCACAGGAGGCCAAAGCAGGGAACATGTCGAGGCCGAATGGTGATTGAATGCGCTTTTGGGTGATTGAAGGCGAGGTTTGGAGCACTCAGAAGGGCTATGGACATAAACCTGAATGACCTCCCCCTCGTCATTTATGCATGTAAAGAGACAGTTGATGGCAGCAGAGTGATGACAGTCATGCAGTTCAACTCCCAGCCCCCCATCAACAATAACTGTTATCGAACTGACTGTAATGAAGCTGAAGGAAAAGAAGAGAGAAGGTTGGTGGCAAAATTCCTTACCCTTAACTGGTGATCTCACTTGTGGTGATATGCAAAAATTATGGAGAGTGTTTGGAGTCATTTTTGCATTCGAGCGTGGACAGAGATATTTTGTAAAATGAAGACGTGTGGCCAGATATTTTTTTTAAACGGAGGGTAAAATATCCGTTTTTTAAAATATCTGTATACGTGTACAAAGGGCCTTAGGTCTAACAAAAAGATCATGTCAAGCTGCATTTTGGAAAATTTAGGACGTTTTTTTGGACCATTTTACCGACTAAAAGTCAGGATATCTTGCCCTCTACTCCTTTAACTTTGACCATTCTTTTAAAAATAATTTTATTGCAAGTCCCCCAACTTTATGGAAGTGCAATACTGAAGTAGAATGTATCTTAGTTTAAACCACTGAAAACATTGTGCACTTACTGACCCCACTCTATTCTTTGTATATAGACATAATTTAACATGTCATATTGGGTAATACAACAGGACCATAATACTGAAACCCTGTCCCCTGTTTGATTCTGTCCCTGTGGTCATTTTTCATTTTTATAGCTATTTTTTGATTATTTATAATTACAATGTGCCTGCATGCAAGCTGTGGCTTTCAGGCTCCTCAGGGCATATGCCCAATTTACCCTGTGAGTAGGTGGTACTGATATCACAGATACAGGAGACCACCAATAGATGGCACTGTGTGATACACTTGGAGAATGCACAAATTCCCTGCACCACCACCACTGAGAAAAGTCCTCCAAAACCCCAAACTCTTGCTTTTACTGTCACACAATACATGCAGTGGTTTACAATAGATTTGATTATATGTGTTTCATTGCATCCTGTCTCTCTTTTTTCAAATCTGCATTTTTTTCTGTAAAAAAAAATAATCAAAGTAATATGCTCCACATGTTACACAACACCAGAGACATGTGGCTCCAAAAGGTCTATTTCTTGGCAAGCGACGGAGAAACAGTGTCATCATGTGCCATTATCCAATGATTCTGAGTGGGTGTAAAATCCCCTGGAGTCAGATAAGTGGCTCCAGACACTGACAGCTATCACGGACATCAAACTCCAAAATAGCTCAATGGAGACAGGAAGAGCTTTAGCTAATACATGCCTCCGTCCATGAACATAATATAAGACATACTGGGGCTATTTTGATGGCACTTTTCAGCTGAGATTATGAACTTTAACCTCTTTAATACTCTGGATGTTGTGGAAATTGTGAAGGACAGCCATAGTTTAATTCCCCACAATCAACCACCCACCATCAACCACCACCCCCTGACTGACAATACGTTGCAGTCTATCCATCCAACCCAGTCTCACGGAAATTCGTGAAATAGTCACAAAATTAAATTTATTTGATTAGTGTACGTAGACACAAATTTCCTTTTTTTTTTGTGACGCTCAGCACGACTGTCAAAAACGTATTTTTCGTGCATTTTCCTACGAATGTCCAGCAACACGTGATGCACGTGTCAATTTCCGCCCCAGTCTTTTCAAAATATAACTTCTTAGTTAGGTTTAGGAATAGATCGACTTGGTTAGGCTGTGGCAACAAAACTACTTAGTTAGGTTGGGAAAGATCGCGGTTTGGGTTTAAATAACACCGGAAGTGGCATAACTATCTTCCTGAGGGGCTCTAACCACTCTAACCACACACACATACACACACACACACACACACACACACACACACACACACACACACACACACACACACACACACACACACACACACACACACACACACACTCTTTTCATTTGTCCCTCCTCCATTCCTTCAACTTTCACCATCTATTAATCTATCTATCAGTGTAACACTTCATTTTCTCCTCTATTTTTGTAGCTGTGTCCTCAGCTGGAGGCCGACTTGTGCTCCGACAACAAGGTGAGGTGTGATCATGTTAATTGGTGTCAAATCATAACCTCCCACTGCCTGCTTGCCTGGACATGTCTTCACACACACGCTCACACATACAAAGGAGCATGTTGCTTTGGTCCAAGGGTTGTATTTACTGATTCACTGTAGATCAACAGCAGTAACCTTGTACTGTATGACATTTGGTGTATGGTCAATTAAAAAAAAAAACAGCCTTCCCATGAAACCATTCACTTGAAAGCAAGCATTCATTTTCATTACCCACTTAATCATTTTCAGGGTCATGGAGTTTATTCCAGCATGCAGTTGTGTCAGAGAGACTCCGGAGAGGTCGCCTCGAGGCTAACGCCCATTCACTCACACCTAACCTGAATGTGTTTGGACTGTGGGAAGAAAAGATAGACTGTGTGAAATCCACACACACACACACACACAGACACACAAAGTATGGCAATCTTATCAGGAGGAAACACGAGCAACCCAAGAATTTAGGAACTCCTTCAGTGAAACCTTTTTATTTGAGTTTTGAGTTACAATCTGAAATTTTCATCACGTCTATACAACATTAACGCAAAGTTGATTCAACAAAGTTACAGCTGATGGAAGAGGTGTTGTTGTAGCACCCAAGGGAGTCATTTGTTTTAAGTTGCGTGCCACAACAACAGCAGTTTGCCTAGAGTGAACAGCATAAGAATGACTGGTAATTTGCATGAGCAGTGACAGATAGCTATTGTAGCTAATTGCAGAGGGATCTGCGTCCGGGTAGAAGTATAACGTAGCATAAAATGGAAATACTCAAGTGAGTGCCTCAAAAGCATAAATCATTTATATTCAATATAATAGCATAATATATCATTGATTGATTACATAAACATCAACAAAATGGTGCCATCAGCATTAAAAACATAATGTCCTAAAGAAAAGTTGATAATAATTTATGTCAAGTTGTCAGCCAAGAAATCTGTGTGGTCAAATTTCATTCCAGTCCTGCTGATAGTTCCCATAAAGTTCAGACAAAGTTGAAGTTTACACAGTCTCATGTTCATTGTCGGTGGAGCAGCTGCAGATAAGATTCTGAGTCCCCAAAGACAGAAACAGAAACAGAGTGGTCAATGTGTGATTGAATGATATTTCCCATTTGGAATTATGCAACATTTCATCTGATATATTTTCGTTTGTGTGTCCTGGAAATGTTACATTAGAAGTAGTAGATTTAACCCCTTAACACTCCGGCCCAGCCACTATTCTGCCTACCAGAGGTTATTGCGGGCTGGAGGCTTGAAATTCTGGCATCATATGAAACTAGCATTCAGAGGATAGATGGCTTCCCTAGGTAGATTGACAATAAGGGGGTTTCTGAGCAGTTTCCAGAACAGAAGTGCTCGCCATCCAATCG
This sequence comes from Sebastolobus alascanus, assembly GCA_916701645.2. Lineage (NCBI taxonomy): Eukaryota > Metazoa > Chordata > Actinopteri > Perciformes > Sebastidae > Sebastolobus > Sebastolobus alascanus. The sequence continues at coordinate 5,168,377 of CAKAOJ020000006.1, forward strand.
CCGAAAAATGCAATTCTTGCAGAAATCTCCAAATGTCAAAAGTTTTTGATACCAAATCACAGCATGGCTTTTTCTATTGTGTTCCTCAAGGATTTGGTGTCTTAATGTTGTATTTTGGAGGGATTATTTTATTTTATTATTTTTATTAATTCTCGAGTGTTCAAAAAAGGTCAAAGCACCAAATCTGTGTGACAAATGGTATCAATCCAAAAATTGCTTCAACAATTTATGAGACATAATACAGCATGGGAATGGCCATCACAAAGTTATATCATCATGTTCTACGCTCTTTCACAATTTGTTTTAATTGAATGATTGCCGTTATCAGTCGCTATAAGCCCCATAGATGTGGGTCAATAGGGGCCTACTACACCCACTAGTAGGTTTTATCATGGATACCGGAGTTTGCATCCCGTGTGAAACCAACAATGTGTAGTTGTCTTCGTTTTTTAAGTTATTATAACCCAAAACACAATGTTTTTGACTAAACTTAACTCAGGTTTTTTTTTGCCTAAACCTAAAAAGGTTGTATTTGTGTTGCCTAACCTGTTTTTTTTTTTTTTTTTGCCAAAACCTAAAGCCTTTTTGTTTGTGTCCAAAAGCTGACGTTTCATTCAGTTTTCCAACATGTTAGAACGTGTTGCTTTTAAGTTTCATTTTAACGATGTAGTAGACGTAGCAGGCCCCTAATGACCCACATCTATGGTGATTATAGCAACAGATAACGCCTATTTAATGGCCAGAGAAAAGCCTCTGCTGCTTGGATTTAGGCCATTCTCTCTTAAGTATGCCTCTTTATGAAAGTGCAATACTAGATTGCTGGAGTACTATTTAATGGTGGATGTGCCATCTGGTGCTCTGAAGTCTCTAAAACTCCCCATAGTTCCCATCAGGAGCTTGCTCTGTAAAATCACTGATGTAACAGTATGACAGGACAAAAACTGAGTAATAGTTGTTGTAATGATTGTATCAGAATTATTATTGGTGGCAACAGTAGCATTGTATTCCTAATTAGAGTCTGTATTCCCTTCTTGTGTCCCAGTGTTGGGGGGTGACAGAGGTTCCATGTTGTGTTTCCACAGCACAAAGCTAATAATGCAGAGCGAAGAAAACAGCTTCAACTGCCAGAACACAGCAGAGAGGAATAAGACAAAACAACTACTGCCAGTAATGAGGGATATACAGTATTACAGAGCAGAGTTGCTTCGTGGTGTGTGTGTGTGTGTGTGTGTGTGTGTGTGTGTACATATATATATGTGTGCTCTAATAGTCACCAGAAACAAACACAAACAAACATTCAGATGGATTAAGAGAGGAAACAAGGCCCCATAATTGCAGGAAGGGGGTAAATGGATTCCTCTGGAGAGAGTTAAGTGAATCACATCCAAGTGCCACAGCTCCCCTCCCAACCACATGAACTCTGATTCTGTCCCTCCCTTTCTTTCTGTCTCCTCTGTGGTTTCTGCTCCTTTCTCTTACTCTCCGGTTCTCAGTCTGGGTGGCTGCTGGTAATTCACTTTCTAGCTCCATCGGCACCTCTTTTCACCCTCCTCTATCTAATCTCCACAGCTTTCTTGGTGAGAACACATCCATATCTGTGACATTATTCATGACTGTTTCAGAAGACAGAACAAAATGTGGGACAGCAGTACACAGTGAGAGAGGCAGTGAATGAGAGTTGTCATATCAATGGTAATTAGTGCTGGTAACACAGTAAACAAAGAAAAAAAAAACGCATAAAGTTCCGCATCAAGAAGACACTAATTATAATAACATGAAACAGTATGATGTACAGTATCATTATAAATGCAAAACAAAGCACGCATAGCTGTCCATCAAAAAAAATGTTTATGAAGCATTCTCTGTAGGATATATGCTCTCCAAACTTTGTGACAAAATATATCTTTTGTAATCTGCTCAATATCTACAATACCAAGCCCAGTTCACGAACTGCCGTGAGACTGTGTTGCAATACAATAGCAACTATGGTATGGTTAGGTTTAGGGTGTTTATGGCAAATAAAGTGCTTGAGGTATAGCTATGGTTAGACAGTGTAGCCTAAATCATAGGCTACACTCCATCAGCAAGTGTGTTAGCAGACACAGTTAATTAGCAACCATACAGATAGGATGCACTAGCTGCAGTGTGCACCAACCACCACCAGGTGGCACATGTGAGCAGTCTAGACTGCAACATCTGTGAGGAAGCTGAACCCTGCATTTCTGCTCCTCATGCAGTACAATAGTCTACATACAGTACAGTAGGGAGCTTAACGTGGGGGCAACCCTGTCTCCTTAAAAAAATAAAGAGAGCCTGTAGCAGAGTCAGCTATACCGTTTAATGAATTTAACACTAGAACTACCAAGGCAGTCATTTTGACTGTTTTTAAATTTTGTCGAGGGAGAGTGCGAGTGGACTTAAGTGTAGATGTGATGAAAAACTTTCTTTGATCATGAAGCTCATTGTTACTGCACAGCTCTCTGGTTTATCAGTGAAGTGTATGAACTACACTGCAGACTGGCCTCTCTGAACCGGTCCAGAGCGGGTTGAATGTGCATCAGCAGGTCGGGTCACCGTTCAATACGTCCGATGTATGAAATGTCTCTATCCTCACTGCCCTGCATTTTTATAAACATATGATTATCTGGTCATGGGTCACATCTCTCGGTCGTGTTCTCATAGGCCGCCTCATAGCGCTGAACATCCACTAACTACTATTTTCCTTTTAGGATTGTTTTTTTGTTGCTGTGACAGCAAACCGCTACCAGCGGAAACACTGGGTGTTTGTTTTACTCTTACTGTGTATATTTCTGTAACATTCTGTGATGTTTATTGCAACTTCATCAATATCTGCTGTCTTAGTTCAACACACAGCTCCGCTCGCTCACTGGAGCAGCTTTGTAGCAGCCTTCAGTGTTGATAGGCTATTACTCGTGACGTGTTACCAATCAGATAGTGCTGTGGGCGGGACATTGAGTGAGCCGACAGAGAGGTGTCTACAGACAGAGAGGCAGCTGCTTCAGAGCCAAATTAGCGCATTTTTAATAACTTTCATCAGCAATCATTATCGTTCTGTCTTGGACGTTTGTATCACAATACTGTACATGAAAGAACGGCCATCAGGTGCATTGTGATACAAGCGTCCAAGAGAGGTTATTTAACATGAAACCATAATCATTGCATTATCCTCACCGGTTTTCAAAACGTCCGTAAAGTATAAGGATATTATTATCTGTTATCTGATAATAACTATTATCTGAGGACAAATGGTGGAATTTAGGCCTATTTCATTTTATTTGTTTAGGATATTTCCTTATTATTCGTTTACTGTTTCCCAACAAGTGGTACAGTATTTACAGTCAGGTGGGGAAAGCCATAATTTGCGCCCGGCCGCCCGGTACTACCCAGCCATAGCAGAGTGATTTCCTACAGTATACATGTTTTAAATAGTCTATTGTAGTTCATGAAATAAAGACAGTTTATAATTTGTACTCAGAGACTGGTGGTCATCTTTTCAGCCTCTCACCGGGTAAAACGGGTTACCCACGGCCCGCTATTTCCAAGCAACCTTTATTACAGTAGCTTGGTGTGTTTAAGGTGTTTTTTCTCCATTATAGACAAGCTTTGATTGTAAAATAAATATCAGTGTTTATATAAAAAAAAAAAAAAATCAGTGATTTTTTTTTTTTTTTAACCTCAAAAAAAAAAAATCTAACAGGGTAGACTGATTCAGAATCACTTTAAGTTTTAAGTTTTGCATTTTACTGCTTTAGAGTTTAAGCTTGTAACCACGTATCTCTAAAAAGTCTTCATTTCGTGAGCTCAGAAAAACAACCCTGTCGTGTAATTGTCATACAAATGTGTACAAACCAGGTTAATTTACATGAGAGAGCTGGTCTGGCATTCCCTGAAGGACTTTGTGCGACGCGAAGCCAAGTCACTCAACAGGGAGGAACTGATTGAAGCAATAATAACGTTCTGGGAGACCAAACTCAACAGAAAGACATGCAATAACTACATAAACCATTTGGCCAATGTAATCCCAAAAGTAATTGCATTAAATGGAGGTCCTACTGGTATGTAGGCCTCCCTCCTGCTGCTGTCTGCTTCTGAATCTTTATTTGTACGCTAAAATAACCTAACCCTGCTGTCTTTAGTTTTTATGTATTTTACAATTGAAGTGTGTCCCTGCTGTGTATAATGGACTCTGTAAAAAATAAAACTTAAAGTGATTCAGAAACAGTTTACACTGTGATATTTTTATTTTTAAAGTTAAAACAAAAAGAAGTCGTTAAAGAGTGATTCGGCAGATGAGCCCCTAGTTGAAAAGCCCTCATCTCTCACCATCAAGGAAATATATGGGTCGTTAATACGGACAGCGCCACTCTGCCATTGCTGACAACATTGTGGTCAAAGGGGGTACTGTATACAGTATCATAAAATCCTGGAATTAAGATTCAAGCTCTCTGCTGCCATCTTGAGTCTCTAGTTATCAAGTACAGCCCAGATACATCCCCCCCTTTTACCGCTGCGACGTCACCCTGGTAATGCGGCAGCAACCTGGCAAAATGAGATGCATCATATCTGTATAAGTTTGACAATTTACATGACTTTGTGCCGAGCAGGCCTTCATTTTTGTTTGTATTTGTATTTCTGAAATTAAGGGACATTGAAAAGCAACACTTCCTCATTCCTAAATGACAGAGTAGGCCATTTGCCAATGACTCCCAAAACAACATATATAACTGTTTAACTATTTAACGTTGTGAAATGGTTGCAGTTTTAGGCGCATGGTTAACGTGAAACCAAACTACTTGGTTAGGTTTTGGAAAAGATTGTTACGTACGTAAGTAGTTACAATAGTTACTACGTTACATACGTCATGTAGTAACATAGTTACGTATGTAACTTACAATAGCTCCGTAACTTAAAATAACTGAATGTGTTGAGTGTTGGTTTCATAAAGGATGAACAGCGGCCTCCTGGGTGAAGGTTCTATGTTTGTTTGACCAACCATCCTCCATACACGGACTTTATCACATCACCTGACTTCCTCCTTTGCTCCCGTCATAATGTATACGGCCACTTGAGGTCACAGCAACAACAAACGTATGGGTCATAATAAGCAGTTTTCAATGACAACATATAAGTCAATTTTTTTGGTGAGGACGGCTTGTTCAAAAGAGGTATTTCCGACACTACAAAAAATACCTTGTTGTAAATCCCTTTAACGGCATTTGTAAATATTTTCAACTCTCAACCCCTTGGTATTTCTGCGCAGCTGGTAAGTCCTGCATTGCCTGCTATCCTACAGTGCTTTGAGAGGATGATTCACTTGAGCCCCATAGAAAATGTGTAAGGGCAAATGTCCCTTTGCGTCTTGTTCAGTGAGCGTTCACTGTAAGAATTTTTGAAGTGCTACAATAATGTCATGCTTCTTCCACTTTTGCTTGAGACGACTACACTTCTGTACAGATAAAATTAAACATTATCTTAGGCATTTCAGCAAATGGCCAATGCTGTCGTTTTCTGGTGAGGACAGTCTCAATAGCCTATATACTGTACCAACTTTAAAAATGGGATTCAGACCTGTGCGAGATCAAATATAGTAGTTAAAGAATTTTGCCATAATGGCCCTAAGAGGCCTTATTTAGAGATTACTAATTCCTTATTTCACTAACATCCTTATATTTCCCAACTCAGTTTCTCACTTATTCTCTTAGCTACTTGTATACTTACCCACGTTGCTCACACACATTGATTTGCCCACTTTCTTACAAAATTATTCCACAGTTCACTTCCTTCCATAGTTAATGTAGCGTTCCTCACTTTCCCACCTATTTTTAATATATTTGTTTTTCTACTGACTAACTGCCTCACACACCCACTCACTTCTGCACCTACTTATATATATATTTACCTTCTAAACATCTGGCTTATTTACTACCTAAATTTAATTAAAAGCTTGAATGACATCATTTCTAAAAAAGGGAACAGCACATTGCCTGAGCTTGTTTTCTCTGTGCAACATTTCCCTGTGACACAGTCTTACTTCCCGTTGACATTTACTCACTGGCATACATTAAAGCAGGCAAAGTTTACATTGGGTGTGAATATAAGATCAGTAATCCTTCTTCAGTTTTACACGATGGAGCGTTGACACTGGTGGAGGTCGGCTGAAGGTGGAGCGAAGGAGCACTCAGAAATGAGGTGACAAGATTACCGCATTTAACAAAAGCTGCAAGTAGGTAATTGTTTCTAAGAAAAGCATGAACTGTTAACAGGACCTTAATAGAATAAAAGACTCAGAGAAAATGAAAGGGTGGAAGCAGTCATCTAATTAACTTCCACTATGGCTCCATTTTCATCACAACACAGTGATGCCTTGTAAAAGAAAAAAAGAACAGAGAGGCTGCAGAAGACAGGTTGCTGAGAGAACACAACAGGCAACAGACTGACTGTCATTTTAATTTTTCAAGAGCCGTAGATGTAAGTGTCTTGGATTCATTTCCCTCTTTGCTTTTTCAAAAGCTTATTAGCGCTGCCATTTTTGCAGCTGTTCACATGAGGGAACAGAGAGATGCTCTGCAGGGTCCATGATCATGATACTATGAGTTTTAACCTCACTGTTGTTATGAAGAAAGTAGTTCACAGAATATTTGCATCCACAGAAAGAATAGATGAGAATGAATATAAGATAGAATAGTGTAGATTGTGTGATAGATGAGTAGGTTGGACTGCAAGCTTCTCCCTCTGCAACTAAGCCAACCCGATCTCAAGTGAAAGTGTAGAGATAACATGTCATAACAACGACATTCCGAGTGTCGTGAGGATGCATTTTAGCGTTTTCGTGTATTATTTGTACGCCATTAAACATCATTTTTGCTTGTTACTTGGTTTAGGCAACAAACCCACTTAGTTATGTTTAGGGAAACATCATTGTTAGGCTTAAAATAAGTACTTAAACTAGTTAAAATATGTACCCATCCTACTCTCCCTCTCTCAAAATCCAACCGGTCGAGGCAGATGGCCGCCCATCCAGAGCCTGGTTCTGCCCAAGGTTTCTACCCGCTAAAGGGGAGTTTTTCCTTGCCATAGTCGCATAACATACATGCTCATAGGGGATCTCTTGTTGGGCCTCTAAATTATAGAGTACGCGCCTCGCTATATAAATTTAATTGAATTGAAACCTTCGCGACAACCTAGTATAACATGCTGGTACCAATGGATCCCTTAAGTTTTCTAGTTTCATAGGATACCAGTATCTTCACTCTAGCTTTAAAACTGAGTCTGCTACAACCTCCAAAATATCGATTGCATTAATGCATTAAAGAAATTAGTGGCGTTAAAATTAATTTGCATTAACTTAAAATAACAGAGTATGATTTCAGTTTACTTTTTATGTACTTATCAGATATATACTTAACAAAATTATACTTAAGTATGGGGCGGCTGTGGCTCAGAGATAGAGCGGGTCGCCCACCAATCGGACAGGTCAGTGGTACAATAACCCCCAAATTGCTCCTGAAGGCTGTGCCATAGGTGTGTGAATGAGTATTTAGATTAGATCCTGATGGCATGGCAGCCTCTGCCATCAGTGTATGAATGTGAATGAATGATAAATGTGTGTGTGTGTGAATGGGTGAATGCTGACATGTAGTGCAAAGCGCTTTGAGTGGTTGGAAGAATAGAAAGGCACTATATATTTGCAGTCCATTTACCATTGTATTCTTGGCTTATACTTAATCTTTGATAGAGATATACTTAAGAAAATATAATTAAGTATTCTTGCCTTATAGGCCTACAGAAAGATATACTTGGCTTGTAGTTGTGCGCATGGTTGATCTCCAGTGTCCAGTCCAGAAACCGGCAAGTTCAGTTCCAAAGCCGCTCCCCCTGCATTCCCATTCACTGCCTCGTATAACCTGGAAACCTCGGTTATGTATTTCACAAGCACATACAAGACAGCACAAGGTATTCATGGGGCAGCTTCCAGGCAGGAGAAAGAAGGAGAGCCACATTTTTTCTATGAAAAAGTGAGGTAAGGAACGTGGATCAAAGGTAAGGCCAACACGTTCTCATCCCAACTCGGCACATACCGCCCTTAGATATCCTTGGCATCACTTTAGGATTAGGCAAAAAAACCCACTGTAGTTGGGTTTAGGACAGAAATACATGGTTGGGCTTAAAACTACTGCGTTTGTACAGTGAAAATGACACTGAACATGGTGTCCCGTGTTCCCACAACTTGTTGGACCCATCCACTTCCCCTCGCACCCGCCCGGTGTGTCTCTTTCGCTCTTTTAACTATGTCACCATACTCCCAGCGCACTATTTCGGAGAATGTACTGTTGTCGCCGATGAGTTTACATTATATGGAACGCCTGGTGCGTTTCATACTGGCACTAAAGGGTGCCGTGTGCAGCGGTACCGAACGCCAATGGCCTTGACAAAGCCTCGATATTTAACGCCTTGAGAATGAGAACGGGCTTGTAACGCTGGAGGAGAATTGAGATGAAGAAAAAAGAACAAAAGAATTAAGGAAAAAAGGGAAGGGACAGAGGAAAGAAGGAAGGAAATAGATTGTACATGCAAAGGTGACATGTCATTCAGCTGCATCTCACTCAGCAGTTTTCACGAAACCTTTCTCCTGCCTTATTTCCATAGCCCAGTGCGTTTTCTCATTGGCATGATTTATGTGCACTGCAGATTTTACCATCAGGCGATCATGTCATCAGCTGGTAGAAGGTCAGATTCAATAATGTAGTTCCACTCCTTTTTCTCCATTCACTATTTCTTATTTACTAGCAATTCTAACAGTTTTTCTCTAGGGCTTATGCAGCCAAATGGAGAAAAATGATCGTCCTGCTGGTTATTGAATGAATAAATCAAAGAGCATAGCCTTGGGTTTTTGCTTGGGTCCTTTCTTTTCGTGTGTATAAAGTAAATAAATAACTTCATAGTGAATACTTAGAGGGATGCCTTTAGTTATTCATGTCAAAAGATGAAATAAGGGTTTTTCTGTGTGAAAGGATGTGTCGTCCTGCTCAGAGGTTATCACTTGTTGATAATCCCCCAAAACACTTCACTCTCACTCACTCACTCATCTCCTACCGCTTATCCGGGGTCGGGTCGTGGGGGCAACAGCTCCAGCAGGGGACCCCAAACTTCCCTTTCCCGAGACACATTAACCAGCTCTGACTGGGGGATCCCGAGGCGTTCCCAGGCCAGTGTGGAGATATAATCTCTCCACCTAGTCCTGGGTCTTCCCCGTGGCCTCCTCCCAGCTGGTCGTGCCTGGAACACCTCCATAGGGAGGCGCCCAGGGGGCATCCTTACTAGATGCCTGAACCACCTCAGCTGGCTCCTTTCAACGCAAAGGAGTAGCGGCTCTACTCCGAGTCCCTCACGGATGACTGAGCTTCTCACCCTATCTCTAAGGGAGACGCCAGCCACCCTCCTGAGAAAACCCATATCGACCACTTGTACCCACGATCTAGTTCTTTCGGTCCTGACCCCCTCCCTCGTGACCATAGGTGAGAGTAGGAACGAAGATTGACCGGTAGATCGAGAGCTTTGCCTTCCGGCTCAGCTCTCTTTTCGTCACAACGGTGCGGTAAAGCAAATGCAATACCACCCCCGCTGCTCTGATTCTCCAGCCAATTTCACGTTCCATAGTCCCCTCACTCGCGAATAAGACCCCGAGGTACTTGAACTCCTTCACTTGGGGTAAAGGCTCATTCCCTACCCGGAGTAGGCAATCCATTGGTTTCCTGCTGAGAACCATGGCCTCAGATTTAGAGGTGCTCATCCTTATCCCAGCCGCTTCACACTCGGCTGCGAACCGATCCAGTGAGTGCTGGAGGTCACAGACCGATGATGCCAACAGGACCGTATCATCTGCAAAAAGCAGCAACGAGATCCTCAACACACCGAACTGCAAACCCTCCTCCCCCCGACTACGCCTCGATATCCTGTCCATGAATATCAAGAACAGGATTGGCGACAAAGCGCAGCCCTGGCGGAGGCCAACCCCCACCGGAAACGAGTCTGACTTACTGCCGAGAACCCGAACACAGCTCTCGCTTTGGGCGTACAGAGATTGGATGGCCTTAAGAAGTGACCCCCTCACCCCATACTCCCGCAGCACCCCCCACATTATCTCCCGGGGGACCCAGTCATACGCCTTCTCCAAATTCCCAAAACACATGTAGACTGGATAGGCATACTCCCAGGCCACCAGGGAAATTGATGAAGATCCCCCATCAGCTTCCAGCTCCGCCTCTACAATAGAGGGCGTAATAGTCGGATTCAGGAGTTCCTCAAAGTGCTCCTTTCACTTACCTGCCCGATTACCTCCTCAGTTGAGGTCAACAGTGTCCCATCCTTACTGTACACAGCTTGGATGGTTCCCCGTTTCCCCCTCCTGAGGTGCCGGACGGTTTTCCAGAAGCACCTTGGTGCCGACTGAATGTCCTTCCCCATGGCTGCTCTGAACTCCTCCCACACCTGCTGCTTTGCCTCCTTCATGGCAGTGGCTGCTGCCCTTTGGGCATGTCAGTACTTGGCAACTGCCTCCGGAGTCCTCCGAGATAACATATACCGGAAGGCCTCCTTCTTCAGTCGGACAGCTTCCCTGACCACCGGTGTCCACCACGGTGTTCGAGGGTTGCCGCCCCTTGAGGCACCCAAGACCTTTAGACCACAGCTCAACGCCGCAGCTTCAGCAATGGAAGCTTTGAACATCGCCCACTCGGGTTCAATGCCCCCAACCTCCACAGGGTTGCCAGAAAGATCTGTGAGTTGAAGATCTCTTGGACAGGGGCCTCCTCCAGACGTTCCCAGTTCACCAGCACTACCCGTTTGGGCTTACCAAGTCTGTCCGGAGTCTTCCCCCGCCCTCTGACACAACTCACCACCAGATGGTTATCGGTTGACAGCTCCGCCCCTCTCTTCACCCGAGTGTCCAAAACATGCGGCGCCAGATCAGACGATACGATCACAAAATCGATCATCGACCTTCGGCCTAGGGTGCTCTGGTACCATGTACACTTATGAGCATCCTTATGTTCGAACATGGTGTTCGTTATGGACAGGTCATGACTAGCACAGAAGTCCAGTAACAAACGACCACTCGGGTTTAGATCAGGGAGGCCATTCCTCCCAATCACGCCTCTCTAGGTGCCTCCATCGTTGCCCACGTGTGTTTTGAAGTCTCCCAGCAGAAAAATGGAGTCCCCTACTGGAGCCCCATACAGGACTCCATTCAGGATCTCCAAGAAGGCCGAATACTCCAAACTGCTGTTCAGTGCATGTGCACAGACAACAGTCAGAGTTTTCCCCCCCATAACCCGAAGGCGTAGGGAGGCGACCCTCTCATCCACCGGGGTAAACTCCAACATAGCGGCACTCAACCGGGGATTTGTGAGTATCCCCACTCCCGCCCGGCGCCTCACACCTTGGGCAACTCCAGAGAAGAATAGAGTCCAACCCCTATCCAGGAGTCCGGTTCCAGAACCGAGGCTGAGCGTAGAGGTAAGCCCTACCAGATCTAACTGATAGCGCTCCACCTCCCACACAAGCTCCGGCTCCTTCCCCCACAGATAGGTGACGTTCCACGTCCCCAGAGCCAGCCTCTGCCGCCCGGGTCTGGTCCGTCGAGGTCCCTGCCCTTCACTGCAGTTACGGGCAGAGAGCAAACATCAAACACTGATACAAATGTCAGGTTTTAGTTTCAGTCCCTCAGAATCAAAGATGTTCATAGTCTCACTAGGAAGGAATCCATCACAGAGGAGAGGAAAATAGTGATTTTTCCACCCAGCCTGGTCTCACGAAATGGTTTATGAATATTATGCCAATTTCGCGTGCTATCACAATGCCGTTCTTGCTTTTGGCATGTCATTTCACGCCATTTCATCTGTACTGACTGCAATGTAAACCCATCTGTGTGAATATGCTAAGCTCAGAGCTAGTGACATAGAATAACGAGCGATGCTCAGAGCAAATGATGCAGTGATGTAATATAAAAAGCCATCAAAACTAGGGATGCACCGATTCATCAGTCAAAGATTGGTATTGGCCAATATTCGCCGTGTCTACTGCCATCGGCCTATCGGCAAATAAGATGACATTCACCGATGGTAGTGGCTGATGTTTATCTGTTGTGCTGCACCGACTAAATGTTTCAGTTGGTCTCTGACAATAGTAGCCGGCTGATGATTCAGAGATGATTTCATGACTTTTGGCATGTCATTTCATTATTCGTCCCTATAAGCCCCATAGATGTGGGCCAATAGGGGCCTACTACACAAAAAAATATATTTTTGTCTTTGCTAGAGTGTACAATGTCATTTCTTATTGTACAGTCTGACTCGTTTATACTTGCCACATTTTTTTGCTTTACACTATAAGACCTGACAAAAGACAACCCACTGGAAAACATGGATGAGACAATAAGGCTTCTACAGTGGCATATTTTTGAGGGAATCCTAACAGGCACTTTCGCAACTTCTTGTTGCTGTGAGGTGACTAACATTAAGGATAGTGTAATGTGATTTATAACTAACATGAAAACAGTCAAATCCAGCACAATTACATGTCAAAAAAAGGTGTCATGTTTGTGATCGCTCACTTTGTTGATGCTGTTCATCATCCTCCATCTGCAGCGACTGTGCATAAGATAGGCTACCACCTGGAGTATCGAGGAGGAGAGGGGAAACCAAGACAGTCCATGTGATCAAAGGACAGCAGGACATGACTACATGCTGCAATTATATCAGTGGGTTGCTGTCACGTGTCTGTAAGAGCCTGCTGTCTGCATATTTCAGGATATAATTGTGCTTGTCAGAGAGGATGATGGATGACGGCAGATACTCTCCAGTGCGTGGACAAAAGTAATGTCTTGCGCTAGGGCTAGTTCATTCAGCAAGGTAATTACATAGCTCATGTTAGCATTTGTTCAATGAGATTGCATATTACACTCTATGGAGAGTAATTTGATATATTACATAACCATTTAATTGTCTGTCTGGGCAAATTTCACACCCCCTCACTTGACTACACTAAGAGTCTGCACCAGTGCTTTGAGCATGTTACATGTAGCATGTCAATGCTTCTTTCCTTACTTAAAGGGACTATATGTAACTTATTACGCGTATAAATCATACCGGGTCGGTGTACCATGCGCGCTCGCGTGTTGGTACGCGAGCGCGCAGACTCCAACACAAGGCTCCAGCCTGCTCCTGCTGTCTGCTTCTGCCTGCTTGCACACAGCGCTCGTTCTCACCCGCTCGGCTCGCTCCAACTCCACGTGCACGCGCGCACACTACACACTGCAGAAGAGTTAGTTTAGCTCTGAGAATATCTGGGTGAATGTACAGTGGACGTTTGTGCAGAAATAAATGCTGCCACTCCTCCAGACCAACAGAGGTTTCCCGTGTCTTGTGAAGTGACGGGGCTCCGCAGCGAGTTACGTTATCGTCCCGACCGGGTGTCGGTGTCTCCCCCCCCCCCGTTCCCTCCGCGGTCGGCAGGCTGAAGCAGGAAAAGCCGACACTAGGATCAGCATTGATTCATGGAGAGACCCTCCTCTGGTCAGCTAACATTACTGCAAAGCAGGTGAAATATAGAGTGATATTGTTTGTTAACTGACTTGTGTCGCCCCACTGTTTAGACCGGTGCTCGTTCATGTCTATGTAGAGCAAGCACAAGCGCAAGCGCGAGCAACAGGACGCCGACTTTCGTTGACATTGCGGCCACAGGTGTCGCTGTGAACAAGCAATTTCTGATTCTTACATAAAGTCCCTTTAAAGGTCACCTATTATGCAAAATGCACTTTTCCATGTCTTATAAACATCAATATCTGTCCCCAGTGTGTCTAGAGACCACCGAAGTATCATAAAAGACCATCCTCTCTCTTTTTCTCCTGCTCCATCTCTCGGAAAATGTGTCAGAAGTGGCGCTGTTCGTACTTACTGCAATTCGTTACGTATAGAATTATTTTCGAGCCATATATGGCTTTCCGCTTTCTACAGCAACACAACAACCCCCTCCCTCCTTACCCCAGCTAGGTGACCCCGCCCTCTGAGCTGCTCGCTGAATTTCTCGCTGTCCGCCATTGTTTTCCTTGGTATAATCACAGACCTGCTAACAGGACAAGCAAAGCATGCTACTACTTCTGTTAGTCTGCAAGAACCAGCAGAAAAGTCTTTATGTACTCCCATCATCTGAGGACGTGAAGACCCAGTGGATTCACTTTATATTTTAGCTGTTTTAGGTGATTTTTGACTGAAATGTCCTCACAGCAACAGTAAAACACACGGGTCAGTAGGCTACAGGATTCACTGCAAACTGAAGCTCAGGATGGAACCGTACAGACAACGCCGTTCTTGCTTTTGGCATGTCATTTCACGCCATTTCATCTGTACTGACTGCAATGTAAACCCATCTGTGTGAATATGCTAAGCTCAGAGCTAGTGACATAGAATAACGAGCGATGCTCAGAGCAAATGATGCAGTGATGTAATATAAAAAACTAGGGATGCACCGATTCATCAGTCAAAGATTGGTATTGGCCAATATTCGCCGTGTCTACTGCCATCGGCCTATCGGCAAATAAGATGACATTCACCGATGGTAGTGGCTGATGTTTATCTGTTGTGCTGCACCGACTAAATGTTTCAGTTGGTCTCTGACAATAGTAACCGGCTGATGATTCAGAGATGATTTCATGACTTTTGGCATGTCATTTCATTATTCGTCCCTATAAGCCCCATAGATGTGGGCCAATAGGGGCCTACTACACCCAATTGTAGGTTTTATCATCTATTCACATGGTAGATCACCGAAAGAAGGAATAAAAGAACACAACAGCGACCTCTAGCATCCATAGTAATTATGACAGGAGCAGAAGCGGAGCTAAGGCGCTGTAGTATGGACTGCATGAAACTCCATAAGGGGTGGAGGTCGGGGAGTTTGCATCCTGTGTGAAACCAATAACATGTAGATCTTTGTGTTCACAAGCGTTCAGTTTTGCTGTCACTTTTGAGACGTAGTTATTTTAAGACAAAACATGTTTTCCCCTAAACTTAACGAGGTATTTTTGATGCCTAAACCTGTCACGTTTCTGTAAGAGCCTGCTGTCTGCATATTTCAGGATATAATTGTGCTTGTCAGAGAGGATGATGGATGACGGCAGATACTCTCCAGTGCGTGGACACAAGTAATGTCTTGCGCTAGGGCTAGTTGATTCAGCAAGGTAATTACATAGCTCATGTTAGCATTTGTTCAATGAGAGAATATTCGCTATGGAGAGTAATTTGTATATTACATAAATTTAATTGTCTGTCTGGCCAAATTTCACACCCGTCTTTGACTACCAAGAGTCCGCACCAGTGCTTTCGCCCACCATGTGCGGTTTGCCCCACCCTTCCTCGCGGTCGGTAGGCTGAAGCAGGAAACAGGTAGCATTGATTCATGGAGAACCTCTGGAGTAACATTACCAAATCAGGTGAAAATGAGTGATATTGTTTGGTAACGACTTGTTCGCCCCACTGTTTAGACCAGTGCTCTCAAAGAGACAAGCAAGCCAGCGCAGCAACAACGCCGCTTTCGTGACATTGGGCCACAGTGTCGCTGTGAACAGCATTTCTATTCTTCAAAGTCCTTAAAGCCTATTATGCAAAATGCATTTCCTCTTATAAACATAATTAGTCCCCAGTGTGCAAGAAGCCACCGATACATAAAAGCTCCTCTCTCTTCCCTGCCCAACTCTGGAAAATTGAAGTGGCGTTCGTATTACTGATCGTTACGTAGAATTTTTTCGAGCCATATTGGCTTTCCGCTTTTCAGCACCAACCCCTCCCTCCTTACCCATAGGTACCCAACTTCAAACCTGGACCCACCATCAAACCTGGAAGCTGCTAGTTTGTCATGTTTATGTTGTTTTAGCTTCTGTTTATTTAGCAGACTGTTTGCCTGTTAGCGTTAGCATGTTGCGCTGCTAACGCCGCTAGCTTTCATAGTGGGTCCACCGGGGCTTTGTTTACATGCAAACCTTCTGCTCTGGTGTGTCTGTAGGCGTTACAGATATGTTGAGTGTGTGTAGATTCACTCCACAGACTTTCCTGAAGGAGCTCATGTGAAAAACAAACAGTCAAACTGTACGAATCTGTGTAGTATTACCGGAGTTACTGACTGGACGAGCGAGCAGGGAGAGAGAGAGAGATGCTGTGAGCTCAGAGCAGAAATCAACGTCTTCTCTGTAACGTTACTTCCCTCTTAGAGCGATTAAAAGACATTACAACGTGAATACTGGCAGCTTCTTTGTTGTCTTGGGCTAAATAATACATAAAGGTTTACACTAAAGTCTAAGCTTCTAGGTCTAGCTTTTGATACAGACAACACAAGTTACACTCCAAGTCAAAAGTTCTGTGTAATCCATTTCTTTCTCCATACTTGATAAAAATGATTTATCATTTTACACTGTTTGTAGCTGTTGCCATAACTACACATGTTAGAAGATGATGTTACTGTTATGCACCTTGATGTTATTACATGACAGTATATTCTAACACTGAATCTGTCATGTTTTACAGCTCATCTGAGTGACCTGATCCACATGGAGATGCACCAGGATGAACTATTACCAGCTGACACAACTTCACTCTACAAGAAACCCTTTACTCTGAAGGAGGACATGATGTGGACAGTTTACTTACAAGTCATGGCTTTGCTGCTTTTGGAATTATGTGTACCCAATTTATGATTCAGTGTTATTATTGTAAATTGTGTATTGTGAATAAAGAGCTGTATTTTTAAGGAGGGTTTTTGTCATTTTTAAATTTACAATTAATGATCTTGTGGTATAAGATACATATAACATGTTCTTTCACAAAGTAATGTAATTACAGTTTAAACAGGTGATATGGAAAATTAATTTTATGTCATGCATGTAGAAGGGTACGGGTAGTAAATAGTGACTGTAAGCAACACAGCACATTTCTGTTTCACAGTCAAACTTTATTTCAGTAGACAGATGACAATATAAATTATACACAGTATTTTGAACGTGAACAGATAACCTGCAGCTTTGAAAAACATTTCACAGCATAAATATGGCAATAACTATCTGACAAGTATAACCGTTTCATGTGAAACAATCCAAGTTACTCTGAAACATGGACTCAGTACCCTATAACGTTCTCCCAGTAGCTGCTAATACTGTAGTTACTGAGCAGTTTTTATATATAAGATCAGTAATTCCACCTTCAGATATGTTGACACTACAGGATAAAGTCTGTTCCAGCATGGTAAACTACAGTAAGTGTAACGTTAACCGGTCTGTAGTCATGATAACACAGAGACAGCTCCTACAGTAAATAATATACCATTACTCTGATTACTTTCTGTAGTCATGGTAACACAGAGACAGCTCCTACAGTAAATAATATACCATTACTCTGATTACTTTCCTACGTTTATCAGGTGTCTTTTACCAGAAATAATGAACTGACTACTGTTTCACATCTTCTATTTTCCACCCTGATGTTCGCTGTGTTTACACACCGTTACATGTAGCTACATGCTAACATGTTACCTCTTTATCTCCCATGTAAACAGAACTATCTGCTCACAGCAAATGTTTTCTTCTTCACTGGGTCTTTTCTTCTGTCGGTCCTTTCTCACAAATGGACCTGTAAAGACAAACGTAAAACAGAGTGTGTGTTTACGGTTTACAGAGTTTATGCATAACGTAAATACAGAGCTAACGTGACAGAGCTAAAAATAGCATATTTACCGGAGCAGAACCGTCAGGAAAACCCGGAATCTTGGCCGCAGATGTTAATTTCTCGCCGACTTCGGATCAGATTCCTCCGGGAACGTGCGCTGTGTGAAGTTTCTGGTTTATAAACTTTTAATTAGTTTATTTTTAACTTTAGAAACGCGGATAAACTCAGTGAATTTCTCTTCCTGCTCTCCGGCTGCAGTGCGGGGAGGGCGGTGACGCTGTGTTGAAGCCGTTTCATTGACAGCAGAGACCCGGAAACGCTGACCAATCAGAGCAGACTGGGAGGAGACAGGCTCTGAATCAGAGGTTTTTAGACAGAGGCTAAAGGGGGTTCATGCAGTTAGACATTTTGAGAAAAATAGAGTTTTTTTTGAATATTACAGCATGTAAACATGTTCTAGTAGAACATTAACATACACATATGAATCTGGAAATGAGCATAATATGAGACCTTTAAGAAATTTGACGACAGCTGTGATATCAGTTTTATTTCAGCCTTGTCAAAGTAGCTGTGAGTGCTCAGACCGTCCATCCTCTGTGTCAGCGCAACCTTATCTCAGTGGGCTCACTCTCTCACACAGTAACAAAGCACTATTAGTAATGCTGGCTGGCTTAACTCGTAGTGTTTCAGCAGTTTCAAATGAAAAAGGACCTGGCAAGCTGCTGGGGCCTCCATAATAACTACAATAATTATTTGAATTGTTCAGTGACTGCAGGAAAGTGTTCATACTTTACATATTAATAGAGAGCTGGGCATTGGTGGCTGTAGGCTGCGGAATTTTGAAAAATGGTCGTAGCCAAATCCTAGTGACTCATGCATAATTTACAGTGTTTGTGGTGCTGGTAATTCAACGAAAAGGAAAAGGTACACTATTTGCCCCAACACACATATATTTGTAAAACTTTATATGTCAGAAATGACCTTGCATGTGGACATAATATTTTCTTCATAGATTTTATCTTAACAATTACCATCTAGTGACAGTTTTCTTTAAAAGCTAAAGAGGAAACTTGCAGAAGGTGAAGAACCAATCTTTTAAACCCTGGGGCCGGTGCTGATGTGTTTACCCATCGACATCACTGTGTGAGTTTTACTATTACTTTTCTGTATGGGATTTGTATCAGCTTTTAACTGCTCCTTACTGCCTACAGGGCTGGTTCAATACAAATTAATTTGGTCATGTCATTTAGAGTTTAGCTTGGGGGTTGGGTTGTGCATCAGAATGCCACTTCTGTTCGAAAATAATAAGACATTTTATTGGGAGGGGAAGGACATTTTTTTTTGTGAGGGTTTACTTTGGTAATGATTGGCAGCAACAAATCCATTACATACAGATGATTCTAGCATAACATGACATGACAAAGTGAGATGTTGGAGGTGCAGCTTTAGGAGATACCTACTTGCTATATTTTCAAAAATAACAGCCTGTTAGGAAAGAGGATCAACCATTGTTATACCACGGTCTCAGTGACTCAATTCTGATTGGCTGCAGGGTGTCCATTAATACCTGATAATGGACACCTAAGTAGTTCCAGTGAAACTGTCTGTTCACCATTTAATGCACTGGCTACAAAACAAATTGAATATCTAATTTACACAACACAGTCTCACGACAGTTTGTGAAATAGTTACGAAATTTAATCTATTTCATTTGTGTACATAGACACGAATTCCCCTTTTTTTTTTAATGAATTTCCAACAACACATGACACGTGTCAATTTCCGCTCTAGTCTTATATAAAACTACAGAGTTAGGTTTAGGAAAAGATCGACTTAGTTAGGCTTAGGCGACAAAACTACTTAGTTCGGTTTAGGAAAAGATCGTGGATTGAATCTAAATAACACTGGAAGTGTTATATATGTATATATATATATATATATGCAAATATTCAAAAGTTTCACAAAATATTGGATAACGTCAAATGTAAATTGCTTTCACTTTGATACTATATCATACTTCCATTTCCATGAAGTCCAATATGATTAACATGGAATTTTAGCAGGTATTGTGATATATATAAAAATGTCCCGTTGAATATCATGATATTCATTTCACCCCCATTATCACCCAACCCTAATGGACCATAGTCTTGTTTCTATGCTAAGTCCAAAACTAAAGAGTTTTTGTTTGCCAGTATGCTCTCCATTTCAGCACGCAACTTGTATGAGTTGTATGTATGTGGCAACTCCAGAACAGGGCCACAGGTGTATGCCACTGGACGCCTTGCCAGTCCTTCCAAAGGAGTGAAGAGAATCTCAATTCTTGGGATGCAGACAACATCAGATCCTGTCATGTACCTCAACAGTCTCCGCAGGCCTCCTTCATCTTGAGCTCTGATGTATTGTCTAGAGAACTGCAAACTCTGACTTTTGGCTGCTGTTGTTGGGGATTCATCTAACAACTTCAGTATTTTTCTTGTAGTTGACTTCTTGTCATTGTAGATTCGCTGGAATTCCAAAGGACTCCTGAAAGCTTCCCTGAAGATCTGGCCTACACCTTCTGCCATGTAATCTAAAGCATACTTTGGCTGTTGAATCAGTTGTTTGTGAGCAATTTGTAGGAGAATTATCTCAAGATTGACAGGGATTGGTATTCTAGTTACACCCATCCGATTCATTACGTCTATGAGCTCTTCTTTTTTTATCTCCATTGAGATCTTTCCTCAAGGCAGATAACACAAGATCCCTTTCTGACTGACTTTATAGAAAATAATAAATTAACTCAAAGATTACAGTTAATGCAATGGTAAGTATTAAATTAAATTAATTATTTTCTATTGATTTACTGGGTTTACTATTTATTAAAATCATGCATTTTGTGCTTAATACAATGAATACTGATCTGTATTTAAAGTGGTGCTTGATTCTGCACTCTATTTACATGCTGTTTGCGCACAAGTGCATGTTTATTGTTGCTATGGCAACAAGTGACAGCTGTCATTAACATTAGCTAGTTAAAGCTGCAGTATGCGAGATTGGCGCAAATATGATTTAAAAAAGTTATTTTTAGAAAACGGCCGCTATATCGTGACAGTAGTACATGAAACAGGTAACCTGAAAAAAATCATGTTCCTCTGTGTCCTCCGGTGCTCCTAACGGCATCTGAAAGATTTCACTTACCGGAGGAAAACAAGGTCCGCTGTCCAGCTGCCGTCTATGAGAGCCGGCTGTCAATCACTCGCAAACTCCGACCAAACGGTCAAACTAGGCCGAGCTGATCAAATATGAATCAATATTCTGTTACTGTAATGCCTATTTCTCACCTCAAATGTTCTCAGAATCATTTTGTAGTGTACTGTTTAGCTGTAAAATGAGAAAGTTTGTGACGCGGCCGCCATTGTAAAATCTGTTGAAGGAAGCCAAGTTCTGGTCACATGACCGGAGCACAGCCAATAGGAACGCTCTCTCTCTCTCTGAAATGACATGTGATTGGTCAAAGTCTGCCGTCACGGGCTATATTTTTCTAAAGCCTGAAAACACAGCCATGATGAGGAGCAGAAGTCTAGTTTTCTCTCAGACCACTTGAATTACAATATGCTGAAAGGTTATTATGGAATTGTTGCCAAATTATGCAAAACAATTGTTGACTACTGCCACTTTAAGCTAATAAAAAAAAGCAACTTAGAAAAATCAGCCTAAACATTTTTTTTCAGACAAAAAAAAGGAACCTAGAAAGATTATCCTGGCAAAAGAAAATACCACCTTTTCTTAAGTCATAAACACAGGAGAGAAAATAATTTACACTTAGAAAATGGATTACCAGAAAAATTAAATAAAAATCTCACTTGCCTTTCAGGGCTTCCACACATTACAGTAACAGAATATTTATTCATATTTGATCAGCGCTGCCTAGTTTGACCGTTTGATCGGAGTTCGCGAGTGATTGACAGCTGTTCAGAGACGGCAAGACTCCAGCTCGGCTCTGATTGCTTGTTTTCCTCTCGTCTGTCGCACAGCAGTTCGTGAAATAGTCACGAAACTTAATGTATTGATTTGTGTACATAGACACGAATTTCACATTTTATTTGGATGGTCAGCACGAAATCAGTTCGTATGTAAACCACGTAATTGTGAACTGGGAAGTATAGAGAGCGGTGGACACCACATTGGGAGGAGGTTGGAGTGGATGGGTGGGTCAAAAAACACAGGACTTTCACCCTGGAGAGAGCTGTTTGTGTCCTGTGTGAAACCACAAGTCAAAGTTGATTTACTTGTTATGTAACTTCCGTACTTATGTTACGGCACTTCTGGTGTTATTTAAACCCAAACCGCAATCTTTTCCTAAACCTCACTTAATAGTTGTGTTGCCTAAGCCTAACCAAGTCGATCTATTCCTAAACCTAACTAAGTAGTTTTATTTTGAAAAGACTGGAGCGTAAATTGACACGTGCGTCACGTGATGCTGGACATTCGTAGGAAAAAGCAAGAAAAATATGTTGTTGAAAGTCATGCTGAGCGTCATGTGTTAGTATGTCGGTGCAAAACTCCTCTTGCTGCCTGCTGATAAATGCAGTGGCTGTGTGCTCTTCATCAGAACTGGGAGTCTATTTGCTCTCTTCCTCGTCTTTGCAGAGTCAACTCAAAGGAGACAGTAGCAGAGAGGGAGAAATGTTTTAACTGAGTTGACACAGTATGTAGATCATAAAGCAGGATGATCTGAATTAGCAATGACTGGGAAAGTTGTACGTAGTTCAAGAGTGATTGAAAATAGTTATTGCTCTGTCTTTTTAATTCAACAGTCATTGTGCATATGAAGAATCATTTCCCCTTTAGTAGTGCTGGTTCCATATAGAGGCAAACAAATATTCAGATGTTGATGATTAATGCATTATTGATAGCTTATACTGTATAAATTGCATACTGCCTACGCACAGAAAAAGCCAGTAACCTCAAAATGAAGAATCCCACACTGGCATTGATCTCTCAACAAAGCTGATTTGGAACATTTCCGACATTTTGAAGAGGTTCAGATCACCACCTAAATGTAATATGTAGATCTACATGTACTGTATATGAATACTAAACGTTCTATGGCATATGGTTTGTGACTTTGTAAAATCCTTTCTGTAATTTCGGTGGCATAGGTTCAGTTCAATCATTCCCAATTCAAAGTGAAAAAACAAAAACATTATTTACTATTTCTGGAACTGTGACAGCTAAAAAACAATTATAATCTCTTCACTTTAGTGAAACTTTATCAGAAGTGAATACCATGGTTAAGGTAATAAATGTAAAAACATGTTGTGTTAATTTTTACAATACAATACTTTGCATTACCTGTATTTATGTTGCTCAGACAGGCCCAATACACTGTAGTAGTGTACCAAAAATAGATCCACAAGCTTGTGTCCTGTTGCACACATCCATCAGCTGAAAAAATCTGCTGGGTATTAGGGCTGTCAAAATTGGCCGAAAAATTACGTAACACATGGGTTTGAACTATTGGTCTATTTATTTTTGCGAATATGTCCATGACACCGTGTACTGACTGGCTGCGAGCAATGCAGCACTGCGCAGCACGCCGTTTTGAGCTGAACTTTGGTTGGACGCCCTGTTTCTATTTATTCCCGCCAATCGCTTTGAGCCCACAATGGACGAGGAACGGCTGATTCGTGAAGTTGAAATGATGAGTTATCTATCGATACCTACTCATTCACTTTAAAAACCTAAATAGGCACTAATATGACTGGCTGAAGGGAGATCGCCTGAAAGTTTCCTACTTATTGTATGCAATTTCTAGTAAATATCCCAATACAAAAGGTGTGTTTTCTGTTTAGTGCTCTCATTAACAGGGTGTCAAATACCGAGGCTTTGTCACGGCCGTCAGCTATCGATAACGCCGCACAGGGCACTCTTTAGTGGCGGTATAAAACACACCAGGCGTTCCGTTAACTACAATGTAAGCCCATCCGCAGCAACAGTAAACGCTCTGAGGAAGTGCGCCAGGAGTGTGGTGACGTAGTGTAAAGTGCGAAAAGGCACACACCAGGTGGACGTGAGGGAAGGTGGATGGGTCCAACAAACACAACATCCAGTTAGAATCTGCTGTTTGTTCGTTTCCCGCGTGTTTCACTGTACCAACATAGTAGTTTTAACTTAAGCCTAACCATGTAGTTCTTTCCTAAACGTGACTATATTGGTTTTGTTACCTAATCCTAAAGTGACACCAAGGGTAACTACGGTGGTTTTAATGCCAAAAATGAAGTGGCGCCAAGGGCCGTGTCAAAGTGGCGGTATGTGACGAGTTGGGATGAGAACGTGTTGGACAGCCGCAGTAGTGCTGCTTGTTTTTCACAATCGAATGTTCGAATGTAGAATATTCCTCGACAGCCTTGGGTATGGGTCTGATCAAGCTCTTGGGTGATAGATGAATCAGACTTTTAGAGTCTGCAAATATCTCTTTCTGTTTAGGTCACTTTTCAATGTCAAGACATCAGAGCATAATGCTTCCACCTTTGAGTGGAACAATCTCATGAGGGCCTACAAGGTAATAAAAACCATGCGAAAAGTGTCTCCACTAATGTTGAGACGGTGAGGGTTTTCCTTCCTTACTTGTGTCTCCACTCCACTCTTCTTGCCCCTCATCAATGCACAGTTGTCCAGTAGAATACTGATGACTTGCTTCCAACACCGACCATTAGACTCTAGAATATCTCCTAGTTCCAGCATAAGGGCTGATGATGCATCAGCAATATTTACTTTCTTGCTGCCTAAATGCTGCGTTATAAATTTGCCCAGCTCATCATCATAAAATCGAATCAAAACATTCAGAATTCTATCCACGTTCAAGCTTGTAGACTCATCAGCATTCAAGGAAAGCATTCCTTTTTTTTTTTAAAATCTTATCAGACAAGCAGCGCCTGAATTGAGGGGCATAACATAGCTTACTTGGGTATTGGAAACAGACTTAACAAAGCATTTTTGTCTTCTGACAGCTCTCTACACAAATAGACTGTGGTTGGGCAATGGTGAAGGACGACATGGTGTGCAATGAACATCCACACACATATTTTCTGGTCGCACACACGGTCTGGCATTGATGATTAAGTGGGGGCTGTTGCTGAAGCTCCTGGTAATGTGGTGGTATATTGCAGTGCGCGCATAGCAGCCCTGTGAGCAGGATCTGTATAGGGAAAATTGTGTGTATGTAAATGTATGTTTCGTTTACATTCTTCACCAAAAGACATTACATCTTGTGCGCGTGACTTGAAATGTGGATGACAACTGTACCTGATTGGATACCTAGGCTACTGTTATACGCCCAAAACGAACAAAATATACGTGCACAAATTGGACATATCAGCGATACTTTGATGGTATAAGATGCTAAAGACATAGCCTAGCGAGCTGTAGGCTACAAGCCTGATGGAATCGTATGACTCATTGCGCGACCCGTTTCAGAAAAAACACCAAATCTAATCATTTCTAAATGTGAATCCTCAAGTTAACTTGAAATGTCTAAAATCTCGGAAAAATGCATTATCTACTCACCCTTTCCTCAGTTGGAAACCGTAGACTGGTAATTAGTCCAAGTACAACTTTGAAAGTCATAACTTCAAACTTTTCAACGCTGGCTCATCTGTTGGTCTCTAAACAGCATATAGGCCTACGGCATATTAGGCCTACTATTGCCAAATTAGTCCAAAAGATTGTGACGATGTAATGAAAACAAAATGACTAGCCTATTCACTGCAGTGCTTTTTCAAAGTAGCGTTGTCTAAGGCTAAGCAAAGGTTTTTATTAATTAAGTGGGTTCACTTTACTTAAATAATATAACATTCCTTAGGGCTGTACAAACATATTCAGCCATATTCTTGCTACCTGACAGTTACAAAAAATATGCAAGAATATTTTCCATAGACATGTAATTATCTAATTTTTTTAATCAAAAACGGCCTTGGAATTCCGACACAGTGCCGGAGAACTGTAAGCCCTGCAATGTCGTTGTTTTTAGCAGCAAAATTGTCTAGGGCTGCACCTAACGATTATTTTTTTATCGATTAATCTAACGATTATTTTTTAGATTAGTCGATTAATCTATCGACTAATTTCATAATTTCATCGATTATTCTAAATAATTTTTTATAATTCAATTAATTTACCCAAAATAAATATCAAAAACTTGTCTCATTATTACTTCAATACTTTATTCAAACATCTTCTCTTATAAACATATACATAAAACAAGAATAAAATATGCACTGCAGGGCATTTATTTCACAACAAAAAATAGCCCAGTCTTCACTGGTAAAGTGTTGATCATCTCTTTTTTTGGAAAAAGTCCTCCACATTTACTTAAGTACTTAACTTTAAACTTAAAATAGTTTAGACATGGATTTATTTCATCACTGTAATAATATGCAGTTAAGATAATCACTAGAAAATTTACTTTTGCATCAGTGTGGAGCAAGAGAAATAATTGAAACTATTTACAGACTAACAACAATCACAGACTGTAGAACAATATGTAACGTTACTTTAAGCAATTTTCGCACTCATACATCGCCGTTAAAGTAAACAGAAAATATAAAACGGCCGAATAACAACATTCGATGACGCATGGTGTAACGTTACGTTACGTTACGCTACCACAACAGTGGTCCATAAAATACTTTTAACATGGTGGCGATGAAGAAACATTTTAAAAAACAACTTTAAATGACTACTGCTAACAGAAACACGACCACGTTTTGACAATCTCAATAGATCATGCCTGGGTGGGGAAAAAGTAAAGCCATTTTCATTACGTCATCCGAAGCGTCGACGCACGTTACGTAAATCAACGTATTTACGTAATCGATTACGTCGACTACGTCGACGAATCGCCCCAGCCTTAAAATTGTCCATGCAAGTTGTTTGGTGACTGTTCAAGCAGCTTGACCGGGTTGACTGGCTGTTGCTGCTGCTCTTTGTTGTCTGTCTGTGCGCTGTCAGTGTCCTCTTTTCGCACCACGCTGTTATCAGTTATAAATTAGTTTTCCATTGCATGAGAAAATGGAGGTGTGGCATGTGAAAAGTGTCAATGTGTGATGGTTAGCACCCCTGCACAACGTATTTTCTGTACCAAGTTACGTGGGGGACTGCCCATTGTTCCGAAAGCTCCAAAAATACACACTCTGCGTGCAACAAATAGAAGCACATCGTTGCCTTCATTGGTTGGTTAGGTTTAGGCATGAGGAGTGAGATTAGTTAGGTTTAGGGTAAGAATATCAGGGTAAGCTAACTAAATAAGTAACCAAATTTTTGTTGTTGTGCATCATTTTTCATGCAGATTACCATCTAATTGACATTTGTATATTTATTACATGAATACAAATACATACAATACATAATGACACTAACCACTTCGCTATTTACTGGCTCTCTGCCAATTCTCCTGCCTTTTCCCTCACCGAGGGTGAGGTATTGCCGTTTTTTGGCCGGCTTTGTACACAGAACGGCACCCCTTTACCGAGTTTCACTTTTGGGGCATTACGTGACGAGGCATTATCAATCCATTTGACGAGGGCGGCTTTACCCACATATGCTTTCCCCGCGCACATTTGTTTTTATTCAGAGAAAATGACTTTCCTTTTCAAGATTCAAGATTCCTTTATTGTCATTGCATATTTATATACAACGAAATTCAGGTGCACTGCCTGAAACGGAGCTCAATATATACATTTAAAATAAAAGAATACATTTTCATTCCCACGCAACACACACACGTTCAACACACACGATTGCCAATAAATGCAATAGGGAATAAGGTGTTATTAAAATACAAAATGTGTATTGCACAAAAAGGTTAAAAATTTATTAATAAATAAAACATTGCACATAATTATTGGACCTGTTGCAGGATATTATCTATCGGGTGTGTGATTTCAGTGTGGAGTTCAGTGTGGTAATGACTTTGGGATAAAAACTGTTCATCAACCTTGTGGTGCGTGCTTTGATGGACCTGTATCGCTTTCCTGATGGCAGACGCACGAACAGTTGATGGGCGGGTTGTGTTGAGTCTTTTAGGATGCAGGATGTTTCCCGCAGACAGCGGGAGGTGTAGATGTCTTCCAGGGCAAGCATTTGTGTGTTGGTGATTTTCTGGGCAGTTTATATGAAGCTTAAGCGAAAGTTCAGTCAGGAAGACTAGGGTTACACTCATTCATTCACAAAGTTTCTCTCTCATGGGCTATTACTATGTCAGCTGCTTATGGGCGTTTCACATCAGTGACCAATCAGGTCTTGCCATATCTCCCTGAACCAATCACATCGTTGCTGTCAAAAGTTTAAAAAACTGGTCTCTCCTCTGTTACTTTCAGTGTCATATTCAGCACACACCGATGCGAATGGGAAAAATCCTCCTTACCTGCGTGTACGTCTTGTTGCTGGCTTTCAAGGCGATGTCGGACTCCGACTTCGATCCATTTCTGGAAGAGCCAGACCCGGGCGTAAATGTTCCACCGGAGCCCGCTTTCTCATCCCCGGACGGGCGGCGCAGGAGCACTCGCCTGGCGCTGCGCATCGGCTCCCCATCTACCGATCCAGAAGCCATTATGAGTATGCTCCATGATCAAAGCATCGTTCCTGCTCCGGGTCTGCCTATTTCCCAGCTTCGTTAGCTGGCGGCGCATGTAGCCGGCCGCGATCCTGCAGAGCAGTCCCGACCTCCAGGTCTCGGCTCATCGGCTCCAGCAAATCCCCTCACAGTGCCGGCTCCCGGGCGAAAAAGGACCAAGAAATCAGGCCCTTCCCAAGCCCCTCAGCCAAAGAGAAGGAATTATTCAGCTCGCAACACTTCTCCAGCGGCCATTCCAGGCCCCTCGAACACAGACGCAACTTTGATCTCTACTCTGCAGTCCCTGGCTAACTCCATTCATTCAATAGACGCACGGCTACAATCCATCAAAAACGCATCAGTCGCCGCCGCACCTTCAGCAACCATCGCTGCCACCCAGGCCTCCATGCTGCAACAAACGCTCACGCTCAATCAGCCCTCAACATCCACTTCGACTGAAACAGCCCAACATTCCCTGGCATCTGCTGTTCCAGCTCCTTCACTAGGTAGGCCATATATTCCTCTGGCAGCAAACATTTCCTCGCGTCTAAGGTCAAAAATCCTTCAAGGTAAAGACATTAACTTAGTCAGTCTCCTGCTGACATCCCCGGAGTGTGATAAAACAGTGGACACCGGAGGCAGCGTCTCGGTGGTGTTAAAATCATCAGATCCTCGGTTAAACAGAGATCTGACTATCGGGCAGTTCCTGGTAGCCTTCAGCGTCTATCGTGACGTCATATGCTCCGTTCACCAAGAGAGGAGACGGGAATTAGACGCTTACTTGACACTGATCGGCGATCTCCATCTGAAATATGGGAGAAACATTTTTTATCAGTATCACAAAGCCTTTTCCAGCAAAGCCTCTCTCTACATCACGTAGTCTAACTTCCGCCTGGACTGGTCCATTCTTGATACAGAGTTAATGGTCATGATCGCTGGCGGAGCGCAAGTAAATGCTTGCATTACATGCGGGGATACAGGGCACACAGCGTCTCTTTGCCCCACAGTGCCGTTCCAATCTCAGCACTTCGAAGTCAGGCGCGAGAAGAACACGCCCCACACTGACTCCGCCGGCCGTGAGGTG
This sequence comes from Sebastolobus alascanus, assembly GCA_916701645.2. NCBI lineage: Eukaryota > Metazoa > Chordata > Actinopteri > Perciformes > Sebastidae > Sebastolobus > Sebastolobus alascanus. Next base: position 5,197,787 of record CAKAOJ020000006.1, read on the forward strand.
CTATATGTCAACAACACGCAAATCTGTAATAATTTCAATGAAAATATCTGTTCATACCCAAATTGCCATTTTCTCCACATCTGCAGCAGTTGCAAGGATGCTCACCCCCGGTCAGTCTGTCCCCATCGCATTCGATCCAGGTTACCTCCAAAACAGTGGAACCAACGTGGTTCAAAGACATTCTAAGCCAGCATCCCTCCACACCAATAAATGTACAGTTACTTGCATTAGAGCTGTCGTCTCATCCTGACTCTGTGTTCGTAGACCACCTCATCACGGGTCTGTCCCAAGGTTTTCGGGTCGGGGTTCTTACATCTCCAACTACCACTTTCATGGCAAAAAACTTGCAGTCCGCTTTAAAGGACGCACAAACAGTTTCTCAGCTGCTCGAGAAAGAGGTAAATAAAAAATATGTAATCGGCCCTTTCAAGTCCTCTCCATTTCCAGTGTTTCGCACAAATCCATTAGGCATAGCCACCAGGAAATATTCAGGGAAGAAAAGATTAATTTTCGATATGTCCGCTCCTCGCTCCGGCCCATTTTCAAGCGTTAACAGCCTCATTCCACCCGAGCCATTTTCCCTTCATTATGCTTCTGTCGACAACGCCATTAAGCTTATTAAATTAGCGGGGCAAGGCGCATGGCTCTCCAAAGCTGATATCACAGACGCATTTAAAATAGTGCCAATCCACCCTTCCCAGTGGCATCTTTTCGGCATCAAGTGGGATTCCAAATTATATTTTGGGGTGCGTCTGACGTTCGGGTGCAGGAGCAGCCCATTCATATTTAACCAAGTCTCCGAAGCACTTTGCTGGATTCTGCTAAATAAAGTTAAAGTGCCATCCGTCCTGCACTTGCTGGATGATTTTCTTTTGATAGATCCACCACACGACAGATACGGCTCTCTGCCTAAACTGAAACAATGTTTCAGCTCCCTCGGCATTCCCCTGTCAGTCGAGAAAACCACTGGTCCAGACACGCGTCTTGAGTTTTTGGGCATTACTCTCAACTCCATCGAGATGAAAGCGTCCCTTCCAGTCGAAAAACTGCAGCGCATCAGAGACATCACAAAGTCTTTTTGCGCGTCCGAAAACTTAACTAAGCAGCAGTTACTCTCCCTCCTCGGTCATCTGAGCTTCGCCATGCGCGTCATCCCGCAAGGGTGCTCTTTCATTTCCAGACTTTTAGTCATGGCGCATTCTGTGCCCCATTTGCTCGATCTCATCTCCCTAGATGAAGGGTGCCGCTCTGACCTACAGTTTTGGTCTTTCCTGCTTGATCAGTGGAATGGCGTAACATTCTTCTATGACGAGTTGGTGCACTCCTCCGACTCACTAAACTTCTTCACGGATGCAGCGTCATCCGTGGGTTTTGGGGGATTCTTTCAAGGCCAGTGGTTTGCAAGCCACTGGCCTCCCTCTTTCTCCCAGGTCGAGTCGTCTACAGCTCTACATGAGATCTATCCAGTCGTTGTAGCTTGCCATGTCTGGGGCAAGCACTGGAAACGCAAACGCATCACCGTTCTGTGCGACAATATCGCAGTTGTCGGCATTATCAACAGAGGGCGCTCCTCCTCTAAAGATATCATGCCTTTCATGAGAAGCATCACATGGTCCTCTGTCATTCACAATTTCATCATCACAGCCCGTCACGTGCCTGGTCATTTCAACCTGCTAGCTGATTCACTATCCCGTTTCACATTTCAGATTTTCAGGAGCATCTGTCCAGACGCCAGCCCAGTACCAGTATCAGTGCCCCCTCTCCAAGTCCTAGCTCTCTTTTAAATCAGAGCCAAATGTCTCAATATATGGCGTCAGTTAAAACGTATATGAGGAAGGGGTTAGCTGTTTCCACTTTAAAAACGTATGATTTTGCCTGGAATACTTTTGCTTTGTTTTGTGTATCTGTCGGCATGCCACTAAAACCTGTGTTCATAAATACTGTTTGTGCCTTCATTTGCTACTGCGTCGATGTTCGTAAATTCAAACATCAGTATATTCGCTGTTTACTTGCCGGTATTCAGTTTAACATCAGATGCTACGATCCCTCTTCGCCAAGTATGTTTTCCAATTCAGCTATCAAAATACTTTTAAAAGGTATTTCTAAAGCATCTCCTTCCGTTCCAGACCGCAGACGGCCCATTACACTTTCCATTTTGCACAATATGCTATCAGTTCTCAGAGAGGGAGTTTTCTCCCCATACATCGATGCTCTTCTAGATTCCGTGTTTCTTTTAGCTTTTTATGGTTTTCTCAGACGCGGAGAATTTACAACAGCATCGAATTCCTTCGACCCTAATAGAGATTTAACATTTTCAGATTTGGTCTTTCACCCTAGTCATTATAGCTTACTTCTTAAGCACTCCAAATGCACCTAGTCCTGGGTCTTCCCCATGGCCTCCTCCCAGCTGGTCGTGCCTGGAACACCTCCCTAGGGAGGCGCCCAGGGGGCATCCTTACTAGATGCCCGAACCACCTCAACTGGCTCCTTTCAACGCAAAGGAGCAGCGACTCTACTCCGAGTCCCTCACGGATGACTGAGCTTCTCACCCTATCTCTAAGGGAGACGCCAGCCACCCTATTGAGGAATCCCATTTCGGCCGCTTGTACCCGCGATCTCGTTCTTTCGGTCATGACCCAACTCTCATGACCATAGGTGAGAGTAGGAACGAAGATTGCCCGGTAGATCGAGAGCTTTGCCTTCCGGCTCAGCTCTCTTTTCGTCACAACGGTGCGGTAAAGCGAATGCAGTACCGCCCCCGCTGCTCCGATTCTCCGGCCAATCTCAAGTTCCATTGTCCCCTCACTCGCGAACAAGACCCCGAGGTACTTCAACTCCTTCACTTGGGGTAAGGACTCATTTCCTACCCGGAGTAGGCAATCCATCGGTTTCCTGCTGAGAACCATGGCCTCAGATTTAGAGGTGCTGATCCTCATCCCAGCCGCTTCACACTCGGCTGCGAACCGATTCAGTAAGTGCTGGAGGTCACAATCCGATGATGCCAACAGGACCACATCATCTGCAAAAAGCAGCGATGAGATCCTCAGCACACCGAACTGCAAACCCTCCTCCCCCCGACTACGCCTCGATATCCTGTCCATGAATATCACGAACAGGATTGATGACAAAGTGCAGCCCTGGCGGAGGCCAACCCCCACCGGAAACGAGTCCGACTTACTGCCGAGGATCCGGACACAGCTCTCGCTTTGGGCGTACAGAGATTGAATGGCCCTAAGAAGGGCCCCCCTCACCCCATACTCCCGCAGCACCCCCCACAGTATCTCCTGGGAGACCCGGTCATACGCCTTCTCCAAGTCCACAAAACACATGTAGACTGGATAGGCATACTCCCAGGCCCCCTCCAGGATCCTTGCGAGAGTGAATGTGGGGGTACGTGTTCAGTAATTGTGGCTCGCCTAGACTCTCAGTTTTGCCCTTTTAATTCCATGATTAAATACTTGCGACTTAGACCTAGTCCTAGTTCAACCTCTCCACTATTTCTCACCCCTGATAATCTTCCTCTTTCTAAATTGTGGTTCATTCATCATTTTGATATAATCCTCACCAAAGTCAAATTATCCACTCAGCATTATTCAGGGCATTCTTTTAGAATAGGGGCGGCTACAACTGCCGCAAACCAAGGCATTTCGTCTACTACACTGAAAAAATTGGGGCGATGGTCTTCGTCTGCTTATACATCTTACGTTCGCCCCGATGTCAACACTATCCTCGCTAATCAAAGATCTTTAAAACCCTGACTCTTGTAAGTCATGCATATAACTGGTGGTGGTGGTTATTATCATATTCTGCTTCTTTTGATCCACTTATTTCATTGTATCATATGACACTGTTACACTGGTATTCCTGACTCAACCTTATGCACTGGTTTAAATAATCCCACTAGTGCACTGTTCTTTATTAACCACACTCTTGCTTGGTCTATGGGTCTATTCACATTGGGTTCCCTTGTTTATATTGGTATCTGACCTAGATCATCATTGGTCTGAGTAATCCATACATACATTGGTCTTCGTGACCTTCGAATTACCTGGTCCGCTGTGGCCTTCGCATTATCATGGTCCGCTGTGACCTTCGGATTACCCTGGTCCGCTGTGGCCTTCGCATTATCATGGTCCGCTGTGACCTTCAAATTATCATGGTCCGCTGTGACCTTCGCATCACCCTGGTCCGCTGTGGCCTTCAAATTATCATGGTCCGCTGTGGCCTTCGCATCACCCTGGTCCGCTGTGGCCTTCAAATTATCATGGTCCGCTGTGACCTTCAAATTATCATGGTCCGCTGTGACCTTCGCATCACCCTGGTCCGCTGTGGCCTTCAAATTATCATGGTCTGTTGTGACCTTCGCATCACCCTGGTCCGCTGTGGCCTTCAAATTATCATGGTCCGCTGTGGCCTTCGCATCACCCTGGTCCGCTGTGGCCTTCAAATTATCATGGTCCGCTGTGACCTTCAAATTATCATGGTCCGCTGTGACCTTCGCATCACCCTGGTCCGCTGTGGCCTTCAAATTATCATGGTCCGCTGTGACCTTCGCATCACCCTGGTCCGCTGTGGCCTTCAAATTATCATGGTCCGTTGTGACCTTCGCATCACCCTGGTCCGCTGTGGCCTTCAAATTATCATGGTCCGCTGTGGCCTTCGAATTATCATGGTTCGCTGTGACCTTCGCATCACCCTGGTCCGCTGTGGCCTTCAAATTATCATGGTCCGCTGTGGCCTTCGAATTATCATGGTCCGCTGAGACCTTCAAATTACCCTGGTCCGCTGCAACCCTCGCATTACCTGGTCCATGAGACTTTCGCATTACACTGGTCAGATTCGACATCATCATAGGGTAATGGTCTTCATCATTCATCGGGTCCCACACTCTGCACGTCTATCAGGACTCCACTTATCACACTTGTCCTCGTGACCTCACTATTGCACCGGTCTATCTGACCCCACTCTTGCACTAATCACACTGGTCTGATCTTATATGTCGGGTTATACATTTAACATGTGAGTATTCATGTTTAAGTATAATCTAATTAATTTTTATCTCTGTTTTGATTTCACAGATGCAGTAAGGTAAGACAGCGTGAGCTGTTTCATTGTTATATCACAGGCAATAAATCTATATTTATTCCCTTGTCTTTGGGGGAATATGTTTAATCCTACTATGGCATCACTTCCCCCCTTACGATGTCATGTCGGGTCTAAATCGCCAAAGACTTTTAACTATTCATGACTTTGTGCACTTCGTAATAAATCATCATCAATTTATACAAGTCTCTCCTGATTGAAATGAAGCTTAAGCGAAAGTTCAGTCAGGAAGACTATGGTTACACTCATTCATTCACAAAGTTTCTCTCTCATGGGCTATTACTATGTCAGCTGCTTATGGGCGTTTCACATCAGTGACCAATCAGGTCTTGCCATATCTCCCTGAACCAATCACATCGTTGCTGTCAAAAGTTTAAAAAACTGGTCTCCCCTCTGTTACTTTCAGTGTCATATTCAGCACACACCGATGCGACCCTCCACCACCCCAGCACCTCCAGATTCATCACATCAGAGCAATCCTGCTCCACTCCATTCATCGGATCTGCATCATATCTTCACTACCACCATCACCAGTGTCTAGACCCGGGGGGAATATGTTTAATCCTACTATGGCATCACTTCCCCCCTTACGATGTCATGTCGGGTCTAAATCGCCAAAGACTTTTAACTATTCATGACTTTGTGCACTTCGTAATAAATCATCATCAATTCATACAAGTCTCTCCTGATTGAAATGACTCTTTGCAGAGCCTTCTTGTGAGCTGCAGAGCTGTTGCCATACCACACTAGTATTCCATGCGTCAGGATACTTTCAATGGAGCAACTGTAGAGGGACACCAGCAGTTGTTGTGACAAGTTAACTTTTCTGAGAGTTCTCAGGAAGTAAAGTTGCTGTTGTGCCTTCTTAACTAGAGAATTTGTGTTGATTGTCCATGTGTCCATGTGACCTTCTGCAATGTGGGTGCCCAGAAACGTGAAACTGGAGACTCTATGCCTTTCCCATTTCTGATTTTATACAGCTCGATTCCTTTCCTCGCGTCTTAGTCCCTCCTACGGGAGATGCGAGCGGAGGAGAGAGGAAGAGAAGAAATATATTTTAAGAGAAATGAGACGTCCTTTCCTCTGAAGCGTCACTTGAAGCGACGTCCGTTTCTGATGACAGCAGCAGCTGATCACAGCTGGATCAGCTGTCAGTCGGTTTTAACAGCTGTTTATGTCTGAACTGATCTAATACTAATAAAGACACACAGTTATTATCAGTGGCAGAGCAGCAGTGTTCTCTCTGTAGCCTGTTACCTGTTTAACAAACACCTGCAAATGAATAACAGCTGCAGTCTGCATTTATACTGTGGACTGAGTCCAGTTTAGAGGACCAGGAACCATTTCAGCATAATGCAAAATGGGGCACAATGCCTTTATATTAGTTATTCATTATTAGCGTCTGTATTTATTGATATTCTGACACTAGAAATGATTTATTAGGCTAAATGTGTCAGGGAAAATTGAAATGATGTAACTCCTATCAAACAGCAGCCTCACATATGACTGAATGGAAATGACGATAAATTATGTAAAAGGTGTAAAAGACAGACCCTCCTTCTTTCTCTGACTTGAATAGTATCCTTAATCAAAGTTAATGGGGGAAATAACGGATCATGAATTGATGAATCTTTCTAATAATTGAAGAAAGTTGTTTGAGGTCTGTTCGTTTTCAGGTGTTATAAAGCTCTCTCAGTGTCAGACTCCTTCAGCCGCGGTGTGTGAAGGAGAGACACTGCAGGTCCTTCTGCTGCTGGAACACTTTACATCAACATTGGTCCGTTTGTTATTCACACCTACAGTTAACACAGATTTTAACTACATGGTGAATCAGAAGACAACTAAACTATAAAACTTTTAATCTGTGATCTGTCTTCACTCCAGTATAAAACTCCAGCGATGTTGAGATGTATCAGATCAGTCTGATCAGCGCAGCGTACAATCAACAACTGATATCCAATAAGGGCGCGTGTCGGTCGGTAAAAAACTTCCGTGAATGACACACTGGAGGATACACTGGTGTATCCTCCAGTGTATCCTTCCGGCAAGCCTCCTCGCTCCTCGAGATGCATTTTAAGAATTTGGATGTCCTTCAAGATGGAGAGCTGAGATCGATTTCTTGGTCACAAGCCGGAGGAGCGAGGAACGAGGAGGCAAAAAAAATCTCAATTCTGTTAACCCTTTCCATCACTCTATTGCATGGTATGGTCGCTACATTGATGATGTGTTGATAATTTTTGATGGTAGAGAGACTGAACTATTGGATTTTCATAAATACTTGAACTCCATCAATCCCAATATTAGACTCTCTATTGACTACTCTCAGCACAGCATTAATTTACCTCAAGTAACACTATCCTCAGAGCGGAATCTTTTCACCCCCACCATCTTAAAGAAAATATTCCATATGGCCAATTCCAATGCCTACGACGAATTTGAGACCAGGAGGCTGATTTTGTTGTACAGGCTGAGGCCGTGTCTAATAGGTTTGTAGAAAGAGCTTACAAACCTAGGGTGATTAAGCAGGCTTGTGATAGAGCACAGTCACTTGAGCGAGATACCCTTCTTCAAAAAAACATCAGACGTGAGCGTGCACATCAGTCTCGTCCATTTTTTGTCACGACATACAGTACTCATGCTGAACAGATCAAACGCATAGTTAAGAACAACTGGGCCATCATTGAGAGCGACACTGTGTTGAGTCAAGTTTTTCCTGAACCCCCTATTGTTTCTTTTAGACGCGCCCCTACTCTTCGGGACAGGCTCATGCATTCATATCTTCCAGCAGATAAAAAAGGTACTTGGCTGACCAAGCCATTTGGCACCTTTAAATGCATGCATTGCCCTCACTGTGAAAATGTGATGCAAACTAATTATTTTGCTGACGTCAACACAGATAAAACCTATAAACAAAGTGATTTCATTAACTGTAATACCACCTTTGTCATATACCGCCTGTCTTGTCCTTGTGAGGAGGGTTTTTTCAGCATAGGCCGCACAAAAAGACGCCTGAGAGATCGCCTCACCGAGCATAAATATGCCATTAGAGTCAGAAATCGTGACTACCCCATGGCTAGACACTTTAGTGAGTATCACAGTGCGAATGATTCTTTGTTACGCATAGAGGGCATCGAACATATTAAACCGCTGGTCAGGGGTGGAGACAGGTTACAAAAACTTTACCAGAGGGAAACTTTTTGGATCCATCGACTAGATGCCTTAAAGTATCCGGGTCTTAATTAGTATATAGACTGTACATGCTTTCTGTGAGTAATATTTAATAATTAAAAATATTCTCTATTTTTTTCTTTTTCTGTATAGGCTCCCATGTTTGCTTTGCAGCCTCTGTTGTTAAGTAGCAGTAATTTCTTCAATGAAGGACTTTCATTACTTGTTTCTGTGTTATTTCTTTGATATTTTGTAACATTTTGTAATATTATGATGATCATGTGATTGCCTCCCATTGGTTGTTGATACCATATAGGTGAGGCCACATCCGCCTTGTCTGTTTGTTTGTAAGCCCTGACGAAAACCTACAGTGGTCGAAACATGTTGGCTTTTTTGCTGGACCGCAGAGGGCCAGCCCTACAGACACAAAAGTCTGTCCCTGACTGACTGACTGACTGACTGAGTGATGAAGTTACAGGATTGGTCGGCTGGAGTTGCTGGAGCTTCCTCATTGGTCGTTGCTGTTTCAAAATGAAAAGGCGGAGAATAGTTCTGTGTTTATGTTTTCTGGAGAGCGTGTCAGCGGTTCAAAGTAACATTACATAGTGCTGCATGTGCTATTGTTTATGTTCGTTTAAGTTACGTTATGTTCGCAAATTTTCTCTTCGCTTTCCTCCATTTCCGCCATGAACTGACTATCTAGCAGCCACACGTCACCACTGCGGTATGAACTCAAAATAAACAGACTGTGCTGTGATTTAATTGCAATAAACAGATCAAAATAATGCCGAAATAACAACATAAATATATCGATTTGTAAAAAGTCTGAATTCATGCTTTGTCAAGTCTGTCCGCAACACAACAAGCAAACAACTTTTAAAATGCTTGTTTTCTGAACGGAGTTCGGATCAATCAATGCCAGGCTATGGTAACACCATCTACTCCATCCACACTCAACATAACGTCTTCTAGGCATAAATACGGCAGCGACGTTGTTGTAAACGGATCAAAGTGTGCCGAAATAACTACATAATGATGCTGATTAGTAAAAAGTCTGAATTCATGCTTTGTCAAGTCTGTCCGCAACACAACAGGCAAACAACTTTTAAAATAGTTGTTTTCTGAATGGAGTTCGGATCGATCAGTGGCAGGCTACGTTAACATTGCAGCTGCTCCATTAACAATCCATCTAGGAATAATTACGGCAACAACGTCAGTGATGACGGAATATCTCAACGCTGATAAACTTTCGCAACGTATGTATATATTGAACACCACTTATATGATGAATGCTTTTGATACACATGCTTTCATAAAAAACTGAAATACTTTCAACCTTGCATACTGTATGTCATGCTAATACCTTTTCACCTTGTATAAAATGTATAATATACTGACTAGTAAATGTTACCATTTACTATTACTGAATGCCATTTGCTTCATTATAAGTTGGCTTTCAATCAAACATTAAGATATAAGTGAAAAAAACTGTTCACAAAACATTATAGACATGACCACTGACTATTTGTGTAAGAATTTAGCTACAAATTCACAGACTTGACCATACGGTCCAGCCATATACTCGGTTTTGTTAAATTATTTAGCCACTACAATAAAGGCTTTTTAATATATTCTCTTCCTCGTTGCTACTTTTTCATATTTTTTATATTTTGGAGTACCTGGATTGCCTTCCTGTTTATTCCGATTTTTTCCCTGTTTTCCAAGAGCACCCGACACGTTTTGCCTTATGACTGAACATACAGAGCAACCAGTTATCTCTCTTTCATAAACTAGATAGTTAGAATAATAAAAGTTGAACTCTTCTCTCTTCTACACCATACCGTGTGTGTGAGTGGTGTAACATAAGCCTAGGTCGGACATCTTGGAGAACAGTCTGCTAGGTATGATTGTATTAAATGCAGAGCTGTAATCAACAAACAGCAGCCGTGCATATGCTCCTCGTTGTTCCAAGTGGAGCAGTACAGTGTGGAGGGCAGAGGAAATAGTGTCATCCGTTGATCTGTTGGTTCTGTATGCATATTGGTGAGGGTCCAGAGTGGGTGGGAGAACAGACTTGATGTACTTGAGGATCAGTCTCTCCAGGCACTTCATGATTATTGGTGTTAGTCTATCTATCTATCTAGCCATTTAATGCCACTGGCCTGTAATCATTGAGGCAGGTTATTGCAGTCTGCTTTGGGACTGGCACTATTGTGGATGTTTTTAGGCAGGTAGGGACAGTGCACTGTGACAGGGATAGGTTGAAGATATTTGTAAATACCTCAGTTAACTCCACAGCACAGTCTCTGAAAACCCGTCCTGGGACACCATCTGGACCAGCTGCTTTCGGTAAATTTATATTCCGGAATGTGCGTGTGACATCAGCTGACTGTATTTGTTCTTTTCCCGTTATATCAATGTGCACATAGCATCAGCCTCACATGTCCAGCCAGAGAGCAGACAGTCCGCGAGGAAAAGTATCAAGGGAGTAAAGTAAAAAACAAAGCAAAAATTCAAATAACTAGTCTAACATAGTTTTTAAATGTTTTTCCATATTTTGTCATGTATGAAAAGACCAAAAATGAACACTGTAAGTGGACTACTTGATTACTATAAGCAAATTATTTAAACAGCGTTTGTATAGGAATGATTCTGTCCCAAGCTTTTTGATCCAAATAAGCAGTTGATCACTGTAAACATGATCACTATAAGTGGTTTCTACTGTAATGGGCCGTCGGAACAATGGCATGAAACAGTTACGTGCAACGGTGCATGTAGAGCTGAGCATTACGTGCACAGCTCAAATTTTATGTGCACTACCGTGCATATGCATGTGGTATTTCGAGCCCTGTGATGCCATTATATTTTAATCAGCATTTTTGTCCCAAGCTGCCAACAAAGCATGTTTGATCAGTTTGCTTTTTCTAGCATCCAATATGTCAGGAGATAACAGTCTCCCACCGAGCAGGCCTTATCTGGATCACTATGGATCGAAGGTTAAAAAGGGCAGCCCTCACAGCAAGAGAAAGACAATCAATTTTTGTCCCAATCACAGATAAGATTAAGATCCAAGATGAGATATTCAAAGTTTATGTCGTGGTGGGCTCACATACCGATTAAATACTGATGTGTTTTTCTGTCCAGAGATAGTGAAGTGGTTAAATCTCCTGCATCTCAAACTGTGAGCTCCTTTTCTATCCATGGAATTCTCTCCTCGGTATCTCTATTTTCCCAGTCTGAATGAGGAACTCTTTACGGACAATATGAGCCACTTGATTATAAAATGGCAACAGAGCAAAATATTAAATAAGATTGCAGTAATCTGGCAAAAAATGGCTGACTGCTTGGGTTTCTGTCTTCCTCAGACCTATTTTCAGCAGTAGACTATAGGTTGATGGTAGTTTTTCTTTAATCAGCCTTTAAACCGTACTTTACCTTTGAGGCTGAAATCAAATCATAATGGCGTAATTTGTGACGTGATGTGAGTGGCAATGTTCTTTATGTGGAAATATATTTTCCAGCACCAGATTAGGATAATAAATCCCTTAAACCAACGCATACATCTACATTACACAAACACAAACATTGCGTCATTTATTTTTACACAATCAATTATTGTGCAATCAAACCATCCACACTACTTTAATAAAAAATAATTGCTACTTTCTATGCAAAAGTTATTTCTGCTCGATGCCAGAATGACAGTAAAATCCAGCCCTTAAAAATGAATCACATCCTTTGAATCTCTTGAGGGGTTGAAGTGGAAGACAAATATCTTTAAAAATGTAATTAAAGAAGCATAACTCTCCGCCACTGACAAACCATGTGATTCATCACTGTGAGGAAACTGTCCTCGCTGTTACGAGAAAGGCAGCATGGACGTACTGCCAAATAAATCCAACGTGTAAACACTGCTGCCCTGAAGAGAAGCCTGCTCCTTCTAAAAGACAGCTGTAAACATCCATATCTCTCTGCATTCATCTAGTTTCTCTTCTTACCATCTCACACCTCCTTCTTCCTCCATCCCTCCATGTGTTTCTCTCCATCATTCCTGCCCACGTCTCCCTCTCTTAGGTTATATCTCAGGTTACATTAATGCCCACAGGTTATATCTTATGCATCACAATTCACAAATCTGCACCCTGACTGCTGTTTGGAGAAGTTCCAATGTCCCTCAAAAGGTCATGAAATGTACCACTAAGACAGACTCAAAGTTTCACACGAGTGGGTTATATTTATACGCAATGATTCACACTGTAGCAGACTACTTTTTGGAGATGTTCTGCCTTTTTCCCAAAAGTCCCTAGGAAGCATTTTTTTTTCTCTTATATTGCACCCAGAAAGTTTTTCCTCTTGCAAGCAGTTTTAAGTAACGGACACATTATTTTTTTTACTTTAAAGACGAGAGGGAGAAAAATGGCAAAAGAGCAGCAATACTCTGAAAGACAAACAGTTGTTTTTTTGTTCGTTAATTGGTCTGACATTGAATATAGTCAATTACGATTACATGATGCTAAATCAACACAGAGAAAAGGCAGCACTCATTGTAAATAAGTGCTCCTTTCATTGAAAAACTATATTTGGCATAGCCTGGCTGGTTTCTAAAATGCAGAACACGAGGCTCTTGCTCCCACCTGTATGGTCAAAGTGGCAGTAGGCAGTATGTTTTTGGCATCATTTGGCAAAAAATTCCCAAAAAACTTTCAGCATATTGTAATTCAAGTGTTCTGAGAGAAAACTGACAGCTGTCAATCACTCATGACCTCCGATCAAACGATCAAACTAAGCAGCGCTGATCAAATATGAATTAATATTCTGTTACTGTAATGCCTATTTCTCACATAAAATGTTTTCAGAAACATCTTGTAGTGTACTGTTTAGCTGTAAAATGAGAAAGTTTGCTGGTGGGCAGTGCTTGGTATTTCCTCAACTGATCTCAACATGGCCGCTGGCCTTTATCATTTTACAGCTAAATAGTACACTAAAATATATCTCTGAAAACATTTTATGCCAGAAATAGACATTAGAGTAACAGATTATTAATTCATATTTAATCAGCGCTGCCTAGTTTGACCGTTTGATCGGAGTTTGCGAGTGATTGACAGCTACGCAGGCTCCAGCTCGGCTCTGATTGGTTGTTTTCCTCCGATCTGTGAAATCTTGCAGATGCCATTAGGGGCACCTGAGGACACAGAGGCACATGATTTTTTTTCAGACTACCGGTCCAATGCACTACTGTCAGGATACAGTGACCGTTTTATAAAAATAACTTTTTTTAATCATATTTGCTCCAATCTCGCCTACTGCTGCTTTAATGAAGAGAGGGATACAAATGGTAAGAGAGCAGCAATACTTAGAAAGACAAACGATTGCTTTTTTTGTTCGCTAATTGGTCTGACATTGAATACACCAGCCTGTTCACACAAAAAAGTCATATAAATGCCACGATAATGTGCAAGGCATTAAGCGTGCAATAAGTATGCCGAGACCGTTGCTGACCAGTGGTTTGTTTTGTAAGTTATGTCACGTTTTGTTGACGTTTGTGATGTGTTTTCTGTAGTTGTTTCTGTATGTTTTACTTAGTTTACTTACTTGAGCCCAACCATGACGTTTTCCCTTACCCTAACTAAGTGGTTTTCTTGCCTAAACCTAACTGTGGACATTTGCGTGGTGCACAAATGACACACGAAAACACGCAGAATGTCCATGTAATGTGGTGGTATTTATACGCCTACTTGTGAGACCGGGTTGGAATATACAATCCATTACTATTAAATGATGCTAAATCAATCAAAATCAAAATGCAGCACTCAATGTAAATGATAATTCTAATCCAAGATGTAGAACATGAGGCTTGCTCCCACCTGTATGCCTAAGTATAATTCTCTCCTCTACATTCCACAGTAAGGTTGCAAAGTGTGCATGTAGATATTGGCGTCAAACCCCTCCTAAGGGCCTGAGGGGCCTTCCTACAGCACTATCTGAATTAAAGCATCTCTATGTTACAGACCTTTTTCACACATGCATTCTGGCTTTGCAGGTGCAACTAACAATATTAATTATGATGACTGAATTCCATTTAGGTACTCCGTGGCAGGGTCCTGCTATTGTGCATGCTGGCTCCCGGGCCGGCCTTGGCTGACTGGCACACCTAAATGGAACAGAGCCATCAGCGTTGGCGGTTAACAGATGTGCTTTCCCTGCCATGACATGTAAGAATATCCACCGTGAGAAAGATCTGTTATGCTTGTGTGTGCTTGTGTGATGTGAAACCCATTAATTCCAGCTGGACAGTCATTTGTAATTTCCCAGCTGGGATTGTGCCTCAGGAGAGAGGAACTAGAATTAGTGGTGCATTTCAAGTGCTTTCTATTTTTAATAATGTGAATATAATAATCTGATAAATGTTATCCAGTTACTCATAAAATTGTACTATCAATACCGGATATGACTGTTCGTATCTTTATAAATCTTTTGCAAATGTATCAACTTTTGAACTACCATACAAGTAGAGAACAGTACATAATATTGCCGATGAGAACGAATCATTTACCAATCATTCCATTAGAATGCTGGGTCGGAACTGGTTGTTTACTGAAGCCCGGGACAGACTAGGTATGTCAGCAGCGCGTGACGGCTGCCTCGCTGAACTACTGCATCTCTCATGCGGTTGGTGTCCACACCAGCAGTGTTTCTGCCGCAGTGCTGCTGCTGCCAGCTCTTTCTTTCTACATAGAGTTTGCCTTTCATAATGGCCATTTCATTTAATTATAAATGTAATTTTTATTTATTTTAGACATAAAAAGGTTAATAAGTGTGTGCTCATTTGTAAATAATAGTAATAATCCACAATGAAAACCCGGTACTTTATTCATTTGTGGAGCCGTGCAAACGACTGCATTTTCTACAACACTGTCCTGTAAATATTCCAGAATAAAAGCCTTGTGTTAACAAATGAAGGAATTCTGTCCACAGAAAAAATGCTTTAGGGCTTTTATTCTGAAACGGAAGCAGGAAGTGTTGAAATTGTTGTTTAAATCTTTACTTTTTCCAAGTCTGTGACATATTCTACAGATATCTAGACATTGAAACTAAGTAATGTTGCTGGTATGATGTCAATATACTGTTGAGACGCAGCTGACACACAGCTGAGCCGCGCTTCTCAAGCGGGCAGTCTGGCTGCTCTAAGCTGTTAATATGAGCGCTGAAATAAAAAACAACAGGTTCGCAGCCGCCACGCGCTGCTGATGTTCCCAGTGTGGCCCAACTGTAATGCGCGATGAAAGCACTGATAAAACAATATTCATCAACTAGCCAACCTGTACGCATTTTGCGCAGCAGGCACACATTTTGACACTAAAGTACGCTGGTGCGGAGCCACTCCATGTTAGTAGTTGGTAACATGGTTTCACGGCCTATCGATGCCAGTCCATCGGTTGAGACAGAAGTGAAAGACAAACGACTTGAGGGAAAGTAAAACAACTTGAACAAAGCATAACACAAACTATAAAACAAACATGCACAAACAACAAACACACACCACGACATGCTACTGCTGCCGGTCGCTGCGTGTGCATGCGCCCTCATTCCCCAAAACCTCCACACTCATTGTCGGCCGATATTCGTCAGATGACGAATTGATATTGACTTGAAACATTTTCAATACTCATTTGCCTGTTCTTTAATTCGCTCTGAGAGCAACACAGCTGGACACATACACAGGCACGGTGACACCGAGTTCCGCGGCCGGCTCGCCATCTGCAGCTGTAGTTTCGTCTGATCTATTGATGAGCTGCGAGCGAATATAGCAAGAAAACACTGATAATCTATTATAAACAATATAGGCCTAAAGGATACATTATTCATGATATAAATTAGCTCATCTGATTCTGATAAATGATAAAATATGCATCCCATGCTTGCCAACCCTTTTGATTTTCCTGCCCCAAGAGAGCAAGGGAGACAAGTAGACGCACACCCATCATAATGTCCGGTGAAAATAAATCCCTCAAAGCCCAATTTGAATTGAATTTAAAATATGCTAAAATTAAATTTCCATATATCCTTCGAAACAATATATATATATATATACATTTTATGAATGTGTAGCTGATCTATAACTCGTCGGTGCATGCCTCCCTTTGTGTGCGCCCCGGCAAGCGGGAGAGCAAACCGTTTTTAGACCTTCGAGACAATGTTGTTTTTGAAAGGCTAAACGGCAAGTATGGATTGAAAGAGAATATTTTATTAGATAAAAAGACGTTGGAATCTAACTGTACAAATAGTATAGCCTAATATTTACTACCAAGCCTTTTCGTAACCGGTACCGACACTTTGCCTGTCCTCTGCTTTGCGATCTATATGTGTATGCCGAGGCTGCCTCAGCGCACTCAGTGGAACACGAAAGGAGCGGTGTGCAGCTGCAGAATGAACATAGGGGAAACACTGATTAGTGTAGAATGAATAGACATGCAAAAATGTTGATTTAGAATTTGAATATCAACGTTATGAATGAAGCTTCGAATTATTCGGTACAGCTCTTCGGAAACCAAGCAGGTCTAATGAAAATGTAATTATGTAATTTTTGGAAAGTAATTAAGCTATAAAGGTCTGCTATCCAGTCTCCCGGTTAGTGATGCAAGATTCAGATTCAGCATAACCTTACATATAGTCTAATAATACGCTAATAACTCAATTACATATAACAAGCTTAACTTTATCTATGGTTAGCAACTTACATTATTATTATTTAAACGACAATTGAAAATGTATTTATTTAGCATTACCTTTAAACTGTCACCAGGAGAGAAAGTAGATTGAAGTTCTTCCCAGTACTACTACCCCAACCTTCATCGCTTCATATTGTTCTCCTCCCAGCTTCATGCATCCCTGAACGCACAGCCCGTTCTCATTCCCAGGGCGTCAAATACTACGCTTTGTACGGCCAACGGCGTTCGATACCACCACACAAGGCACCCTTTGGCACCTATGTTAAACACTTAGGGCGTTACATTAACTACAATGTAAACTTATCCGCGGCAACAGTAAATGCTCCAAGAAAATGAGCTGAGAGTGTGGTGACGCAGTTTAAAAAGCGAAGAGGTAAACATAGGCGAACATAGGCAAAGAACAATATTTACAGTATATCCAAATAAGGAACTCTATCAAAGCAAAAATGGAAATAATCAATAACCCCCTCAGACCATGCCCATTAATAAAAACATATCGCTACTATAGCAAATACCCTGAAACATCTCTCCAAATTTTTCAAAATCTTATCTGCATCAAATTCCACAATATCTCTACCAATAGAAAAATGGAAAAAGGACCTCAATAACAACTTCTGGACACAAATCTGTCAATCTACCTTTCAAATGACCAGAAATATCAATTTACAACTGATCCAATACAAGATAATACACCGCACACATCTCACAGGCCACAAAATGCATGCAATGGGATTTAACCCTAACCCTTGGCCAAAGTCCCCCGGGCTAGATTTTCTAATGCCTGAAAACAGAGCCATGAGGAGGTGCAGAAGTCTAGTTATCTCTCAGAACACTTGAATTACAATATGTTGAAAGATTATTATGGAATTTTTGCCCAATGTTCATGGTTTGTTTAAAGCTAACGTTTGCACACATTCAGTCGTTGCCTAGTAACAATGACAAAAAAGCTAAACCACAACAACAACAAAAAAAAAACTGCAAAAAGCGCTTTGCGTGATCGGACAACTAAAAAGCAGTGCAGTGTGTTACGGGCGCTGTATGTGTTCCCTGTGCTGTTGTCCCTTTTCCTTCTCCAGTAGCTCTTGCCCAGGTATGCTGCATTGCCCAATGAGGTGTCCAGGTGTCTTGCATTGCTCAACGAGGCCTGGGAAGAAAGTGCTCCTGTGCCAGCAGCAGAAAGAGAGAGGCTTCTGGTGTGGGGACTACTGGGCTGCGGTCCAAAAGTCTTTTTTGCTTTGGAAAGCTCCTAACGGAGTGAAATCACGCGGAAGTATCTAAGTAGCAGCCATGATAAGAGCTGTTCAAATTCTCTACATGCTAAGGAAAGGTGCTTCAATGCTTCCTTTATTATCTCCTTTAGCATAGGATACACTGGACCATCCTTTACCAAAGGACAGGAGATAATGCCGTGCCACAATTCATTGCGGCTGCAACTTTTAAAGCGACACACCATTTGGCCGTTCATGAAAAACAAATGATATGCTTATCTTGCATATTATTTTCATAGTCATATACTAATGGGATTCATGTTTATAAATATGTGTGGACAGTGACACCCATTTTGTTTCACTTTACTTCTGTTTATTTATTTTGAACAAGTAACAAAGAAACACCCGCCGCCGTCGCTTCATAATTACGGAGCTTATAGTGTAAGTGAAGTCGGATTCTCTTAACACCACAGTGGTCTTTTCTCAGTCCGTCTGAATTCTCCTTCACATCTTTCCTTGACTTATTGACGTTTTTCATCGAGGTCACGGAAAAGTGGTTAGGAAAAGACATTAGGACGTAATTTAACTTTTCGACTGCAGGCCTGGTCTTGCTGCCTCTCAGTTGCGTGTTTTAAAGGTGTCTTCTGTGGTTGATTTGGGTCAGTTTTGGAGTGTTGTTTGCTCCAATAGGGCTGCCCAAGGGTGGGACGTAACAAGTGCGCCTCGTGTTTCGCAGGTGGAAAACGCTCTGTCTGATCAGGGTATAAGGCTTATTGATGTAATATACAGTGAAGGTTCAAGAGTACTTCCTCTGCCACACCTGCCTTTTTCCTGACCACAATTGAAATGTAAAAAACAAAACAAAGGTTGTCCATATGCCGAATAGAGTAAGTCAGTCTGATAAGCTTATCAAGCTCCTGTTTTATGCTTTTTCTCCAATCTTTGCTCTCAGATTTCTCCTCTTTCATTACTCTTTACCTGGGTTCATCCACTTCCGCCCTCCAAGGCAAGTACTTCCCTTGCTTCCTTTACGAATTTTGGAATACAGAACAAGCTACTCACTCTGGACACAACACATTGAGGTTAAACTCAATCCTGTCTCGAATAAGGCAATCTGTAGGGGTGGTGTCCATGATAGTGGACAAGTATGACCACAATGCCTTGAGATGCTCTCCATCTTTGAAATAAACCATTTGGATAGCTCTTCAGGTTCAGGTTCAGGTGACTTTATTTGAACCCGTAGGTAGATTTGTTTTGCAGCAAAAATAGAGGATGGCATCCGTATTGACAATAGATTAAGCAGTAGAGCACAGACAAAAGACAGACACACCAAAAACATGACAAAGAGTACTCAAAAGGCTTACTGGGATCATGACCCAGCAGAAAGAAGGCCACAAGAAAAATATAGAAAATCACTGAAATATCAGGAGAAAAGACACAATAAAACGACAAAAGTATAAACTTTCCATAAATATGTGCAAATGTTGCTATGACTTATTTAGATGAACAATTGCAGCTGGAACAAAGCTGTTCCTGTAGCGCTTTGTTCTACACCTTGGGACCCTAAACCTCCGACCAGATGGGAGAAGCTGGAACTCACCAGACAGAGGATGAGAGTCATCGTGTGAGATATAGCTAGCTATCCGCTGTAACTGCCTGGTATACAGGGACTCTAGACTCAGCTGTGATTCACCAATCAGCCGACTGGACCATTTAATAATTTGACTCAGTCTGTTTCTGTCCTTCAGAGTCATTTTGTCAAACCATGACACAAGAGAAAAGGATAAAACAGACTCAATAAAAGCACGATAAAATAAGGTCATCATGGTTTTTCCAACGTGGAAGTGGGACAGCTTCCTTAGGCAGAACAGACGCTGGTGCCCCTTCTTGCACACAGCTTCACAGTTTGCCTCAAAATTCAGTTGGGCATCAATGATAGTCCCGAGGTATTTGTATGATTGCACCTGTTCAACAGTTTGACCCTTAATAGTTGTGACTTCGGGTTCACAGGCATGTCTTCTAAAGTCAATGATCATATCTTTTGTTTTTGTTATGTTAAGTTGCAGATATGATTCCTCACACCATTTGACAAAGTCATCAATTATGGGGCCATGGCTGCTCTCATTGCCCTGAAGCAGACTGACAATCACTGAGTCATCAGCATACTTTAAAATAGTTTGTTTTTTAAAAGTGCTCTGACACATATTAGTTTAAAGGATAAAAAGTAAGGGTGAGAGCACGCACCCTTGTGGGGAGCCAGTTGAAGAGCACACTTTGTTTGATAAAAACCCATTAACTCTGACTCTCTGTGTTCTGTTTGTTAAAAAGTCTAAAATCCAGCCCACAAGATTGTTACTTAAGTTAAACTGTTCTAAAAGCCTGTGGGTTAAAATGTGGGGTTGAATAGTGTTAAAAGCAGAGGAAAAGTCAATGAATAAAAGCCGGGTATGACACCCATTTCCCTCCAGGTGTTTCAAAAGCAGGTTAAGCAGAGTGAGTGTGGCATCCTCCACTCCTCTGTTAGGCCTATATGCGAACTGCAGCGGATTAAGTGCATGTTCGGTGTTTTTTAGAATCTCTGACCTTACCAATTTTTCCAGAGTTTTCATTAAAATTGAGGTCAGGGCAATTGGTCTAAAATCATTTAAAATTTTGGGACTGTTGGATTTAGGAACCGGGACAACAACAGCATCCTTCCAGACTTTGGGGACATGCTGTGTTTCTAAGGATTGATTGAAAATATAATTAAAAACTGGGCTCAATTCTTTTGCACAAGACTTTAGTAATCGGCCGCAGATATTATCTGGTCCAGGGCTATTGTTTGCTTTTGTGCGGAAGAAAACTTTTTCAACATCCATTTGGTGTATTGGAAAGTGCTGGTTGTCAAGAAGTTTGAGGCTCAGTTCCTGAGTTTCTTTTCTAAAATCAGACATATCAAAACGATTATAAAAACAATTAAGAGCATTAGCAAAATCAGTATCTGAATTAAAACTATTTAAAGTGACGTTTGTGCTATTTTTTGTGTTCTGGAGGCCAGCAATGGTTTTCATACTGGACCAAGCTGACCCAAGGTTATTAGCAGCCATCTTGTTCTCCAGTTCAGATTTATAGCTCCGTTTTGCTTTCAAAATTTCAATTTTAAGCTCCTTGGTGGCTGAGTGCAAATCTGATGCTACTCCTTGTTGAAAAGCAAGTTTCTTTTTCTTTATGCTAGACTTAACCGATTTGGAGACCCATGGCTTATTGTTGGGGTAGATTTTAACCCTCTTACTGGGAACAATCATGTCTCTACAAAAAGCAGCATATGAGCATGTAACATCAGTGAGTTCATCCAAGTCATCACAGGACTGCTTAAACATATCCCAGTCAGTGCAGTCAAAGCATTCCTGCAGGGAGAGCACAGATTCATCAGTCCAGACTTTCACATCCTTGGTTTGCGCTTTTTCCCTCTTTAAAACAGTCTTGTAAATGGGCAGTAGATACACACAGTTATGATCTGCAGAGCCCAGAGGTTGGAGAGGGAGTGATTTAAAAGCGTCTTTAATTGACCCATAACAGAGATCCAAAGTCTTCTCCCGCCTGGTTGGACAGGAAACATATTGGTAAAAGTTTGTTAGGGTCTTTTTCAGAGAGACATGGTTAAAATCTCCCAGAATAAAGTTGGGAGCATCAGGTGAAATAGACTGCAGTTTATGAACGACATCAGAAATGGTGCTGGAAGCAGAGGCAGCATTTGCCTTCGGGTGGATGTACACAGTCGTTATGAAAAGTTGAGGAAACTCACGGGGCAGGTAAAAGGGACGCAATGACACAGAGAGAAGTTCAACATCTGGCGTGCAGATTTGATCTCTGACAGTCACAGAGCTGCAGTATCGTTTGTTGACATACAAACATACCCCGCCTCCTTGTGTTTTCCCCGTCACTTCAGCCTTGCGATCGAGACGAAAGGGAGCCCCAAAACCATCGATGAGCAGGTCGGTGTCTTGGTCTTGCTCAGTGAGCCACGTCTCTGTGAAGGCCATGATGCAGCAGTCCATGAAGTCCTTTTGGAAACGAACATTTCCCTGGAGTTCGTCCACTTTATTCCTCAGGGATTGCACGTTTCCCATAATCACTGAGGGCAAAGGGATCCTGGTGAGCCGCTGTTTCCTTAAACGCAGTCTGACGCCACCTCGTTTCCCCAGCTTCCTCTTCTTCCTTGTTGAGTCGCTTGTTTTACAATTCAACTCATTATTAGAATCCCTCAGAATGAACTCTGGCAGTTGAGATGTGACATCTGTCACGCGAGTTAAACTCGCACAGTTCAGCTGCAGCAGCACGTCTCTGGAGTACGTGTACCGTGTTCTTGCTGGATTGACAGCTCCGCTGACATCGCTCGCAAGTAAAAGATAAGTAAAAAGCCACAGCAGGGCAGGATAAAAGAGATCCATTTCAATCAGCGGTAGGGTGAGTACTTAGACAACAGTGAACACTTACGAAGGACACGTAAAAACACGTAGAAACATTAAGAAACAAATATAAAAACATCAGTCACGGACGCCAAACTCTCACTGCCGGTCGCTGCATGCGCATGCGCCCTAGCTCATGCTGTAACAATTACGGCGGTAAACTCCCGAGGCAGGTAAAAAAAGGCCTGCATTTGACCATCAGGTACTCCAGATCGGGTGAACAATGGCTGCCTACGACGTTGGTGTTGGTACACCAGTCGTGTACATATATGCAAACCCCACCACCTTTGGTCTTACCAGAGTTTTTGTTTCTGTCCCAGCGGAACGCTGTGCGGCCTGCTAGCTAGTTGGGTATGAGCGAGTTTAGCCACGTCTCTGTTATTAGTAAAATGCAGCAGTCTTTTATGAGGTTGTTCGTGGAAATCTGTAGATGTAATTCGTCCATTTTGTTAGCGATGGATCTGGCGTTGGTGAGAAATACGCTGGGAAGAGGTGGTTTGTGTGGTTGTCTCTTAAGCCTAGCGAATAGGCCTGACCGGCATCCACGCTTTTGCTTCCTGTCTCTCCTCCACCTTTGTCGCTTGCCAACGCCGAAAACAATCCACGGAGAGCCCGGTGTTCTGGCTATCTCCTCCGGTATGTTGTGTGACTGCATAAATTCGCTTGTAATTGCTTGGTTTCTTCGTTGTCCTATATTTAAAGTATCTAGTCCACTGTAACTGTAGTTCGCCCGACAGAACTTAACATTAACGAGCAGACAAACAAACAAAAACACACTTAAGAAGCACCGAACTGGAGAGCTTAGAGCCGCTGCGTCTGCGCGCCACCATCTTGCTAACAACAATTAAAGTCAAAGAGAGAAGGAGGGTCTGTCTTTTACACCTTTTCACCATTCATTTATCATCATTTTCATTCAGTCACATGTGAGGCTGATAATACCTGAGCGTCAGGTTTGATATGAGTTACATCATTTCAATTTTCCCTCAAACATTTAGCCTAATAAATAATTTCTAATGTCAGAATATCAATAACTACAGACGCTAATAAAGAATAAATAATATAAAGTTATTGTGCCAGTAGAAATGGTTCCTGAGCCTCTAAGCAGGACACAGTCCACAGTATAAATGCAGACTGCAGGTTGTTATTCATTTGCAGGTGTTTGTTAAACAGGTAACAGGCTACAGAGAGAAATCACTGCTGCTCTGCCAGTGATAACTGTGTCTTTATTCGTAGTACAGTTCAGACATAAACAGATGTTAAAACCGATTGACAGTTGATCCAGCTGTGATCAGTTGCTGCTGTCATCAGAACCAGACGTCGCTTCACGTGACGTTTCAGAGGAAAAGACGTCTCATTTCTCTAAAAACATATTTCCTCTCTTCCTCTCTCCTCACATCTCTACCTCGCCTCCTCCGCTCGCATCTCCTGTGGGCGGGACTAAGACGCGAGGAGACGAGTCGAGGAGGGAAATTGAGCCGTACAAATTCGGAAATGGGAAAGGCCGCTTGTCATTGTCTAACCACATGTCCTTTGGTGCACATTTGTGATGTGGTGAAGGATGGAGGATCACTTCTCCTTAAGCCTGGCCACACTTCCTCCACAGGTACTAACACAATACCAGAGATAGTTTGTTATCATCCTCATCCAATCATATAGCTCCTCATTGTGGTTCTTTAGTAATCTCTTCTTTCAGGGTTCCCGCGGGGTCTTAAAAAGTCTTAAATCCAATAATCTGAATTTAAGGCCTTAAAATGTCTTAAAATCTCATGAAATGTCCTAAATTCAATTTTGGCAGGTCTTAAAAATTAATCAACGTTACTTTCATTTAATAAAAGAAATGCTTTATCTTGCTTTTAAATGTTTTGTTTTTTGAGCATGCCATAACAAAACTATAAAACGGAACCAAAAGAGAATAGCTGTGCTCCCCGGATAGAATTTATCGGATCTGTGGCGATGTCCGCAACCCGCCTGTCCCATTTACCAGGCTTTGTGGGTGTTACAACCAACGTGTTTATGATGAATTGTTTACTAGAGCACAGTGATGGAAGATGTTCTCACATCTTTTACCACAGTGTAAAAATACTCTGCCACAAGTAAATGTCCTACATTCAAAGTGTTACTGGAGTACAAAAGCATTAGCATCAAATATATACTTAAAGTACCAAAAGTAAAAGTAGCCTACTCATTATGCAGAATGGCCCATTTCACAATAATATGTATTATGGTATATCATTGTAATATAATGATTGATGCATTGTGTTCATCATTTCAATGTTGCAGCTGGTAAAGGTGCTCATTTTAACTACGTTATATACTTAATAATGATATACGACTTAATAATACAGCACAGTTTATTAGTTGATTTTTATTTAGTGTAAAGTATCTGAATCTGCATATAGCTAGTAACTAATATTGTCAAATAAATAAATAATTGAAGTAAAAAGTAAAACATTTCCCTCTGAGATGTACTGGAGTAGAAGTGGGCTATAAAGTTATGTAAAATAGAAATACTCAAGTAAAGTACAAGTACCTCAAAATTGTACTTAAAGTGGCAGTAGGCAGTATATTTTTGGCATCATTGGGCAAAAATTCCATAATAATCTTTCAGCATATTGTAATTCAAGTGTTCTGAGAGATAACTAGACTTCTGCTCCTCCTCATGGCTCTGTTTTCAGGCTTTAAAAAAGCTAGCCCGTGACGGGAGACTTTGACCAATCACAGATCATTTCAGAGAGAGAGCGTTCCTATTGGCTGTGCTCCGGTCATGTGGCCGGAGCTTGTCGTTCTTTCACCAGATTTCACAATGGCGGCGGTGTCACAAACTTTCTCATTTTACAGCTAAACCATACACTACAAGATGTTTCTGAAAACATTTGAGGCGAGAAATAGGCATTACAGTAACAGAATATTGATTCATATTTGATCAGCACTGCCTAGTTTGACCGTTTGGTTGGAGTTCGCGAGTGATTGACAGCCGGCTCTCATAGACGGCAGATGGACAGCAGACCTCAGATCAGCTCTGACTGCTTGTTTTCCTCCGGTAAGTGAAATCTTTCAGATGCCGTCAGGAGCACCGGAGGGCACTGTAGGACACAGAGGAGCATGATTTTTTTCAGGTTACCTGTTTCATGTACTACTGTCACGATATAGCGACCATTTTATAAAAATAACTTTTTTTAATCATATGTGCTCCAATTTCGCCCACTTCAGCTTTAAGTACAGTACTTGAGTAGCCTACAGTCCACCACTGCTAGAGCACAAAATTGTTTACAAGAGCACAAGATCTAGTCTCTTAATTTGAACTTTAAAATGTACAAATTTTCTTCCGGGGAAGCACGCCCCCAGACCCCCCTAGAGGGTCAGAAATGAAAACCAGCAACAGTGCATTTTTATCAAGGTTTCTAAGGTACTTTTTGTCTGCGGTTATTCCATTAATTCCATTCCATTTTTTTCTATTTATTTATAGTAAGCAATATATTTATTTATTTGGTTATAAAACTGTGAAAACCAGGAACAAAGTAATTCCGGGGTTCCAATTTTCTTTAATATCCTTAGTACTTTCTTGCCAGTATGGACGTGAAGTAGGTCTTAAATTGCATTCATAGTGGTCTTAAATCGACGTGAAATGAGTCTTAAATTGCATTCATAATGGTCTTTAAAAGGTCTTAAAAAGTCTTAAATTTGACTTGTTGAAACCTGCAGATACCCTGTCTTTACAGACTTGACCATATGCCACAGGTCATACTTATGCTGTATGTTTGTGTGTTTTTGTCGCAGGACCTTCTGCATAGAAGGGTGGCAGTCAGTGGCAATCACAGATATCGGCACACCATAATCTGCAAGCTTCGACAGACATCTCTCCAAACCTTCGACCTCCAGCCAGTTGCTGTTCTTCACTTCTGTGACTCTGACAGTCTCCTGCAATACCACCAAGTCTGACTGGGTATCTAGAGGAGAGTATATTCTGAATGTTACATTGTTTCCTTAGGGTGGGAATCCATCTTGTAATTTATCAGTGACAACCCTGGTGGAGGCCAACACCCAGTGGAAACGTTCTTCTACGTTCCAACCCTCACTTGTGGTCATGAGCTTTGGGTAGTTACCGAAAGAATGAGATTGCGGATACAAGCGGCCAAAATGGGTTTCCTTTGTAGGGTGGCTGGGCTTAGCCTTAGAGATAGGGTGAGGAGCTCAGACATCTGGAGCCACTGCTCCTTCGCGTCGAATGGGGCAAGCTGAAGCGGTCCGGGCATCTGATCAGGATGCCTGTCGGACACCTCCCGTTGTAGGTTTTCCGGGCACATCCAACTGGTAAGAGGCCCTGGGGTAGATCCAGAACACGCTGGAGAGATTATATATCTCGTCTGGCCTGGGAACGCCTCGGGGTCCCCCAGGAAGAGCTGGAAAACGTTGCTGGGGAGAGGGACGTCTGGAATCCCCTGCTTGACCCGGATAAGCTGAAGAAAATGGATGGATGGATGGATGGATGGATGGAAGTTCAACTGCTGCCTGACAACTACTTTTACTCCACCGGTCATGTCCCCGTGAGGAAACCTCACTGTTGCTGTGTTGCTGAGCCTGAGACAGGAGTCATTTAGAAAATCAGTGCAGGATGGGGAAAGTACTTGACAGGTTATCAAGATACAAAAGTGGGACACTCATGGAATGATCAAACATGTTACCTTCAAGTCACAAACAGATTTTCATAAGTATATTTACTAGACAGCTTAATCTACAACATGGCATCATCAAATGATGAGATGGGAACGTAAATATCCCTTCATATCATCTCTTGAACTAATATACATTTCACTATTAGGACCGTGTGTGTGTGTGTGTTTGTGTGTGTGTGTTGCAGCATTGGTAGACTGGAGCAAAACCCCAGTGCAATCAGTTTTTAATTTCCCTGAAATCAAATTACATGGCAGGGCAATACCCGGAGCACTGGACTATAGGAAAGTCATCTTGGAGATTATAAATCGACCCTGGGGTGTGTGAACGTGTAAGTATCTGTGTGTGTCAACGTGTGTTCACATGCATATGTGTGTATAATATACATTCAACAATAAAATCAGCCACACTTGGAGCAGTCGGGTAATGACGTGCGTAATAAGCCGGGATAGAAAACTAACGTCACAGATGGATACTGAGCAAGAAATCAACCCAGTACCAATGTGCTGACTGTTTCCTGTAAACTCCTCACAGTACTGTACCCAATTAATTAGGTCATTGATAAAAAAAAAAAAAAAACTATTGGAAGGCGTTGCCCAGCTCCATAATATGTATTGATCTGCTACAATGAGCTTATGCATGCTCTACTCAAAATTGCTTTTCCCACAGCAGTTTGCAGCAAAGTGGAGCACAGGATTCAAATGGAGTGCTTTGTGGATTGATTAGATCCCTTCTACTTTTGAATAAGTTTACTTTAAAGCTGCGGTATGCGAGATTGGCGCAAATACGATTTAAAAAAGTTATTTTTAGAAAACGGCCGCTATATCATGACAGTAGTACATGAAACAGGTAACCTGAAAAAAATCATGTTCCTCTGTGTCCTACTGTGTCCTCCGGTGCTCCTAACGGCATCTGAAGGATTTCACTTACCGGAGGAAAACAAGGTCCGCTGTCCAGCTGCTGTCTATGAGAGCCGGCTGTCAATCACTCGCGAACTCCGACCAAATGGTCAAACTAGGCAGCGCTGATCAAATATGCATCAATATTCTGTTATTGTAATGACTATTTCTCGCCTCAAATGTTTTCAGAATCATCTTGTAGTGTACTGTTTAGCTGTAAAATGAGAAAGTTTGTGACTTGGCCGCCATTGTAAAGTCTGTTGAAGGAAGCCAAGTCACATGACCGGAGCACAGCCAATAGGAACGCTCTCTCTCTCTGAAATGACCTTTGATTAGTCAAAATCTGCCGACACGGGCTAGCTTTTTCTGAAGCCTGAAAATAGAGCCATGATGAGGAGCAGAAGTCTAGTTATCTCTCAGACCACTTGAATTACAATATGCTGAAAGGTTATTATGGAATTTTTGCCAAATTATGCCAAAAAATTGTTGCCTACTGCCACTTTAATGTTTGTGGTTACTTTGTCAAACAATATTTTTGACAAGTCTTTTTTACATACCAACTCATCACATACGGACTATCTGCATGACAAATAAAGAAAAAGAAAACAAATTGGTTATAATAATTATCTGCTTATAGTGATACATTTGACAGCAGAGTTGAGTGATAATTCTCTATGGGCTCGTCACTACAAGTAAACCCTTTCACATGTCAGATAGTCATTTGATCTTTTGTTAATATAAACATATTGATTAATGCAGCTTTAAGGATTATAACTTACTTACCCAATAAACGTAGAGGTAGCAGTGTTTCCACCTTCCACACATCTCAACAATGTACCTCTGCTGTAAGCACTGTACCTCAACATTTTCACTGCATCCGTCAGATAAAATGTAGATTCCTGTTTGAGACCTAGAAGTTTTGACCAATTTGTTGCTGCATCAAAAATGGTTGAATTTTGAAGATTTTTTACAAAGTTGCTGGTGTTCGATTTATTATTTTTTCTAATGAATAACAATTCATTAAATTTATATCTATGTATTTATTTGTTACATTTTGTTTTGCTAGTTAAGAATGCAATGTTTAAGTCAAGCCTGAAGTTTCATTACACATAAAAGAATGATCCCAGTCACTTATACAGCTTATTAATTAAACACTGGTATCGGATCAGTACTCGGTATCGGCCGAAACTCAGGTATTGCTATCGGTATCGGGACTGAAAAAGTCGGATTGGTGCATATCCCTTGTTTTGACGTCGGAATCTTTTTAACGGTGGAATGGTAAACAAATTGGCTCTTTATACATCAATGGTAGCAATGGTGCTCATTCAGACAGATGCAGTCAGTAGGTTTACGCCGGGGACACACAGGGATCGTCAGGAGCGCGTGGCGGCTGCGTTACCTGTTGTTTTTTACTTCGCCGTCCGTGTTAACAGGTTAGAGCAGCCAAACTGCGGCTCTGCTGCGTGTCAGCTGCATCTCTCCTAGAGATTCGAGGTCTCGCCTATTTTTGATGCGAGCCGCGCACGTTTCACAGCAACAACAGAGAGTGAAAGGGATCTATTAACTGTATATTGACATCATATAAGCTACATTACTACAGTTTCAATGTCTAAACATCAGTAGAATATGTCACAGACAGTGAAAGTGATCTATTGACTGTATATTGACATCATATCAGCTACATTACTACAGTTTCAATGTATAGATATCTGTAGAATATGTCACGGACAGTGAAAGTGATCTATAGACTGTATATTGACATCATATCAGCAACATTACTACAGTTTACATGTCTCTATCTGTAGAAAATGTTACGGAGATGAAAAAAAGTAAAGACTTGTTTTTAAATCAACACTTCCTGCTTTCATTTCAAAATAAAAGCCCCCAAGCGTTTTTCCTGTAGACAGAATTCCTTCATTTGTTAACACAAGGCTTTTATTCTGAAATATGTGCAGACAGTGCTGTGGAACATGCAGTGACTTGGAGAGCTCCATAAATGAATATAGTATGGGTTTTAATTGTGGATTATTACTATTATTTACAAATTACCACACGTTTCTTAACCGTTCTCTGTCTAAAATAAATATAAATGACATTTATAATGAAATGAAATGGCCATTATGAAAGGAAAACTCTATGTAGAAAGAAAGGGCTGGCAGCAGCAGCAGAAACGCAGCAGACACGCAGCTGAAACGCAGCTGGTGTGAACACCCGACACGTGAATCAGGCAGCCGCCTCATGCTCCTGACGTTCCCTGTGTGTCCCTGGCATTACAGAATGGACAGATATTTGACAGGGACAAAAAGAAAAACAGATGATGCTTCGGAGACAAACTAGACAACATGCTCATCTGGCGGTAATCAAAACAAACTATGACGAAGAAGGGTTGCACTGAGTAGTTCGAAGCTTCATTTTATAATTTATCGGGATTAAATATTTTAATCGATTCGCAGCCCTAACAAATGTAAATAATAATGAAGGCGGTGAGAGATAAGGAGAGACCAGTGTGTATTTTATGTCTGAAAACTCAACTGGCAGCTGACAGTATGAGACCCAACAAATTAAGAAGACATTTAGAAACATCACATCCCAATTTATGTGGTTTGATAAAGTTTATCCCCTCATCCTGCCAACCTATTTAACATACTAGGACTACCGACTGAATAAACTATAACAAACAACCATCAAAAAAATATTTCTTCCTCCAAAGGGGGAATGACATAAAAACTTTGAGAACCACAGCCTTAGCTGCAGATCAAAGACTAAAACCAGGCCACATATTCTTTTACCTGCAGATGATTTATTTGTATCTCTCTGTCTTTGAAAAACGAATACAAATTTTAATGGGCTTCTAACTATTGAGAAAAAAGGTAACATCTTTTCACTTTTACTGCAGAGGGATGTTCTTCAGTCTCCAGTTTCCCGAGCTGATGAGGCTTTTAAGGAAGCGTTGTACATAAACCGAGACCTTTATTTGGCATTAGGGAGAGGGATAAAAGCTGCTCCCTACCTAGGATCATATTGTAGCATAACATTCCTTTACAAATGCATCGGTAAATGATGGAATTGCATTTATATAGCTCCTTTCTAGTCTTCCTACCACTCAAAGTGCTTTACACTACATGTCAGCATTCAACCATTCACACACACATTCATACACTGATGGCAGAGGCTGCCATACAGGGTGCCAACCTGCCAACCCATCAGGATCTAATCTAAATACTCATTGACACACCGATGGCACAGCCTTCTGGAGCAATTTGGGGTTAAGTGTCTTGCTCAAGGACATTTCGACATGTGGACTGGAGAAGCCGGGGATCGAACCGCTGACCGCTGAACCGCCGATTGGTATATTTGCCAACCTTGAGACCTTAAAAAAAGGGAGGATTTCAAAACCAAAGCGGGGGGGTCTGGTGGTCCTACCCCAGAACACATTTTCAGAGACTTTGTTTCCTGCATTCTGGTGACTTTAAAAGAGCACGCTGTGGCAAGCGCAGTTTAAACATCACCTGAGCTGTGTTGCGAGCATAGACTGCTCTCTTCCGCTGGGAAACGACAGTTGGTGTAGCTCTATTGTTGTCCGGGTGGAGACAGTAGGGATTATACACGCTGCTCAGTTCCAGAAACAGGCTAATATAATGAAAAGGAAAACAAAATGTGAAAATTTGCCATAAATCGGGAAAAATACGGGTGAATTGTGACCCCGAGAGGAAACCCCCGGGAAAATCGGGAGGGTTGGCAAGTATGCCGATTGAGCCACAGCCGCCCATTTTGAGTGCATGTTTGTGGAAAGTCAGAGGAAAGGGAGGGAGAAGAGGAGGAGAAAGTAAGTGAGTTAAGGCAATTTTGAAAGAGGTTCAGAGACGGGATGCGAGAGATTTAGATCAATCAGCATGCGCTCTGTGAGGAAATCAGAAGGGGACAACTGATTGATGGATTAGGACCACAACATGTTCTGTCAACTATCCCAGTCTGCTTCACAATCTCTGACTTAATGCAACCAAGTAGGATGACATTCAAGTAGTATGATATTCACTATCAGTTTAGGCTCTAGTTGTTTTCAGGAGTCACTGCGTGTGTATGGGATTTCAACCAAATCCCTCTGGCACACACGCAACCAGAGGGATTTGGTTAAACATTTAGGCTGTGACTTGCTTTGAACCCGGGGAATTTTCATGCCATTGATCCTCAGCTCAGAGAAAAGCTTTTGATAAAAAAAAGTTTAATTGGCCTATTGGTTTCTGAGTTTAAGAAACCAACTGTCTGGGATTAGTGGAAGACATGAAGGAATCTCTTTTCCTGCACGGCCATGAAGACATCCTGTACACATTTTCTTGGAAATAAAACTTAGCGTCACAATCATGCGAGATGCAGTAACAAAACTTTTCAAGTGTGTAGTTGATATCAATTGAAGGCCAAATTCGAAGATGGGTGTGGTCCGGGCAAGGGCGCCGGAAGTAGGGGGGTAGGAACTGGGGAAGGGCTAATTGCCCCCCCCACACACTTTATGCCCCGGGCCCTAGATGGTCTCTAGTTTTAAAAGATGCAATCAATCATTATCATTAAGTTGCTCCAGGGATGACATATTTTCGTAGGCCAACCAGGAAGTTAGCATCACCCTGGTTTCCTTGACAAAAAGCCAATGGAATTTTTCGATTGGCTTTTGGCTTGTTGCAGAAAATAAGCTCTGTTGCAAACAAACATTTATGGTACGTACACTTTTTTGTTCAGCAAGATAATCTTCACAAATGAACACCACGTTTATGATTTTTGACATATAAACGCAATCGCCAGAAGTAAAAAGGTAACGTTAGGCTATAAAGAACGACTCTACGGTCGCATCAGCGCGAGTATACACAACGAGGCTGTAACGGTGAATGTGTCGGCGTGATGATGTTTAGTAGTCTCATTTAGCCACTTGTTAGCAACCGCCTTTTTTTTTAGACATGTAAAGGCTTCAAAATTCACAAGTGGGGTATTTATTTATGTATGTTATGTCATAGAACAAAACGTTAAAATCTCTTCAGCTTGTGTTAACCACAGGTGCTAAAATGCTAACTCATTTCCGGGTTTTAGGACTCGTTCCTGGAGCACATTGTTTACCAGGCAAGACAAAGATATTGCATCAAAATCTGTGTGAACTAATTGCTTTAAATCTTTTTAATCAAGGGATAACTAACTCTTTGTAAATCTTTCACTTAACATGCATTATTAACATCGTAACATCTTGATGATAAATCAGCTGCTAATATGCGGATCAGATTAAAACAGACGTCATCTAAAGCCAGAGGCAGATGGTATTTTTTCTGCCTTTCAGCGTGTTAGGGTTAGGGTTGTAGAGTGAGTTCAGGCCTTTAGAATGAGAATGCAGTGACTCTCACAGGAAGAGTCTGCAGTCTAATAATCCACAACCAACTGAGGAGGAAAGAAAATTGAAGCAAACCAACAGGAAATATGCTGCAAGTGATTTTTCCTGAATATATTTTAACTAATTTGGCATGCCGTACGATGTGAACAAATGCAAAGAACTCCCGATTTAAAAAATAACCAAGATAACATAATTTAAACCAAATGCTTACAAGGCAAAACCCATTATAAGTACTGCACACTCCTTTATCCATCAACACTGATGATAGGCTCTACAAATATATTTGTCAATCAAACAGAAAATATGTGATTCTGAGCTGGGCTAACACCTGCCTTCTCTCTGAAAATATGAGCACCTGTGTTGGGTAATTTAATATTTGCCTACAATTTTTCATTAATTACATTTATGTGCCTCCATATTACAACATGCTAACTGAATAAACTCATTGTAAACCACCTGGGGCAGACAAAAAAACGTTTCTGGCCTCATGTTTTTATTAGGGATGGGCGGATCGATACTGTGATATTGATACTTCGATACTCACATGTTACTCATTTGGTATCGATTCCTTTTAAAAAAATACTGATAATAAATTATATAAACAAAATGTGGGTGGCTGCTTCCAGATGTTTGCAATATAGCCTAATGTTTGTGCCAAAACAGCCCTGAGCTGGCCTGTGTCACATCACTGTGGCAACCTATGTGAGATCAGATTATGCCATGTCTGTGTGTCTGTCTACCCTAAATTCTTAAACGTCTTCATCACAATCTCATTTCAAATTTGGTTGTTAGGCTACATGAGTTTCAAGTTTCAAGTTCTTTATAATCAAGTGCACAACAACTACAGTGAAGCAGTCGTTGGCAATGAAAATCTTGGATCTCATACTCCCTCCAACAATGCTTAAACATGCAGGCAATAAAAGAATGAAATATCACTCTAAGGAAAGCAAAAATGAGAATCTAGGACATAGAATAGTGTATACAAATATAGGGCTAAAATATAAACATAAATAAAATGTAAAAATAAGTAATATAATTTGGGATATTTTTTCTATTATTATGACCCCGGGTCATTTTGTATTGTTGTGCCTGACTAATTTTGTGGTGGTGGTTCAGCTGTCTTTCTCCTCCCCTCAGTGTGTACCTGTGTGTGTGTGTGTGTGTGTGTGTGTGTGTGTGTGTGTGTGTGCGTCAGCTCCAGCTGACAGCACCTCTTTCCTCTTCACCTCTACCACTCCCAACAAAGCCAGCAACTAGTCTGTGTATTTGAGAACTGTGATAAGTAGGAACTGTGGCTTAGTGTGTTTTCTTTTGAGAGTTTGTTAGTTGGTAATAGAAATTGGTAAACTGTTCAACAAACCATTTGATAGGGTTTGAGAGTTGAAACTGTGTAGTTTAACTAATATGTGAATATTTTAGGGCTTTTTTGACACTGTATATATAGAGCACTTTTAAATAGTTTTGGTAGGAGTGAGAAGCCCTTTTCTTTTGTTTGCCAAGTGGCTGTTTTTCTCTTGTTTTGATGGTAGGAGCTCAGGTTAGAGACTTGTCTTTTGTTTTGGTTTAGGGAAGTTTAGATTTAAAAAAGTGATATTTTGTTTGTTGTTTTGGGCATGGCTCAACTCTGAGGTTGAAAATAAACTGCTCCCTAATGTCCTGAAACTCTGTGTAGCTGGCCTTACATGAGAGTGGGAAGAGTGGGAGTCGCACATCGTGTTATATCTAGGTTCCCCTAGACCGGGGGCATAACACTATAAATTACCGTTGTTTAAAAAAAATCACATACCAATTTAAGAAATGAACAGTATCGGTAAAATTGGAACAAAAAGTATCGGTATCGTATTGAATTGAAAAAGTCTGGTATCGTCCATCTGTAATGTTAGGTCAGGTTTAGGCAAAAAAACTACTTAGTCAAAGTTCAGGAAAAATCCTGATTATGGTTACAACAAACGGTTTGGTACGCTTCGTTTGTGGTGAGAACATGATCCGACCTCCATCCGGCCCAACTGGAGAAAGCATCGCGCCTTTGAAGAAGTCTGCTCTTCTTTGTTTACTTCCGGGAGTTTTCCCGCATGGCAATTCTGACCAATTAGAGAGCAGTTTCAAGGGGGGCAATATGCAACATTGTAACAATTTGGTCCCTGATTCGGACCAGAGCAAACAAACTACAGGTTGTGAAAACGTCCTTAGACTTATGTTACACATAACAGATAAATATCTATAAACTATAAACATTAGCTTAACAATAACAAACGCAAGCTAGCTCTTATCTGATGAGCTAAGTTACGTATGCAAACATTTTGCTAATGTTAAAATTTCTGAAAGGAATATGTAATATGACAGTGCGACTGTTTAAGAATTACCTAATAATTGATTTAATCCCACCATATCAAAGGACAGACCGGTGATCCCTGAACCGCAAGCAGTGACGTTAACAGTTTTTCACCAATATCTTTGGGAAAAGAAAAAAATA
Source organism: Sebastolobus alascanus (assembly GCA_916701645.2). Lineage (NCBI taxonomy): Eukaryota > Metazoa > Chordata > Actinopteri > Perciformes > Sebastidae > Sebastolobus > Sebastolobus alascanus. The sequence continues at coordinate 5,233,854 of CAKAOJ020000006.1, forward strand.
ATAACATTAACTTAACGTTACTCTTCGTAGATCATAAACGTTTGAATATAAAACGACTCATTAAAATCGTTTGAGAAATGTAAACGTTATAGTACTTTTTATCCAAAAAAACGGAACGAAAAATGTGTTTTCAGGCTAGTCTTGCCCGGTCCAATATTGCGCCCACGTTGACGTACGCTCCAGGAGTCAATGCGGCGTCTACGTATATGCCCATGTTGCTAACAAACAAATATAAATCCAGTACCAGTAAATGCCTTGTTCATATGACTGTAACTCTTTCTGTTGCAGCCCTCCTTATTCGAAGTCTGAGGAGCAGCACGTAGCTGTCGTTAGAGGCAGTTCGCTCCTTGTCAACATATCAGCAGTAGCCAGAGAGGGTGAGAATGACAACCTGCTGGCAAAAAGAAGATGCATGACTGAAGTTTCCAATTTGTCTCTTGTCCTCCCTATCTCTGTGACCATGAGTGTGTGGGTGTACAATATCTCAATTCTTATAGCAAACCCTGACTGAAACATCACGATGACAAGAAAACAACAAAAACCTGAAGGGTTTCGTGAAGGACTGAGTGTTGCATTAACATGTCCTGTACCCAGATTTATTCCACATAAGCATAATCCATGTCTGATTTACACCTGGCATTAACATGCATCACCAGTACCATGAAATCAGATTGCTCTTCCTTAATAAAATGCTAATAGCTACTTCAAGCGTAGCACACTCCTCTCATATTTGATGCAAAATGTTACTTTCATCAGTCTTTTGGAAAGACCTCGTAATCAGTGTAGGGATGGAACACCACATGCAGCTTTCCTCTAACTTGTCTCACTGATTAGTACACTGCAGTTAACTGGCCACTGAGGTTTTTGGCTTTTTATGCAAAAAAAAAAACCAACCAATTTGACTTTCTGAGTAATAACAGAGGTTGGGTTTGATGTTTGAAGTTTGAATAATCAAAAATAAAACATTTCAAAATCAAAATCAAATCAATTTTATTTGTATAGCCCAAAATCACAAATCACAAATTTGCCTCGGGGGGCTTTACAATCTGTACAGAATACAACACCCTCTGTCCTTGACAGTGCAACCCTCACATCGGCTAAGGAAAAACTTAACCACAAAAAAACCCTTTTAAAAGGGAGGAAAAATGGAAGAAACCTCAGGAAGAGCGGCAGAGGAGGGATCCCCCTTCCAGGATGGACAGACGTGCAATAGATGTCGCGTGTACAGAGTAACCACATAATGAAACACAACATAGACAATTTATGACAAAAATGAATACATATAATGTGAATATATGTGAGAAGGTGGATCCAAGGAGGATGTCAAGCAGCTTCCAGGCGACGCCAAACAGATAGAGCCAGAGCAACACGACCTCCTCTTGACGTCAAAACCAGTAGAGCCAGAGCAGCACGACTTCCACTCCACGCCAATCAGATAGAGCCTTAGCTGCGTAACCTCCTCTCTTGACAACAAGAATAAACTCTGACAACAATGACACTGACAACTAGCTGGCGAACTCCAGCTGTCTGAGGGGCAGGGCAAAAAAAATTAAAAGGGCAGCCTTTGTGGCACTGCATCGCATCTTCTCAATTTAAGGGCACCCTAGAAGGTACTTCATCACATTTTCTTTATTGGAAGGGCACCCAGGGCACTTCATGACATCTCCAAATTGGGGGCGTGCCGACCGTCATCTACTGTAGGTAATAAAGTCCTACAGGAATGAGTTCTAAAACCCGGAAATGAGTTAGCATTTTAGCACTTCCGGTTCCCCCGTCTGGAAGTCAATGATTTTTTGAATGGGTTTTCAGTTAGAAATAAGGTCTGTAGTTAACACAAGCTGAAGAGATTTGTTCTGCAACATAAAATACATCAATAAATACCCCACTCATGAATTTTGAAGCCTTTATGTGTATTAGAAAAGGTCATCTTGCCGACTCGTCCACCTTTACAGCCTCATTGTGTATACTCACGCTCATGTGACCATGGTGTATTTTGTTTATAGCCTATCGTTAGCTTTGTACTTCTGGCGATTGCATTTACTCTTCAAAAATCATAAAAGTGGTGTTCATTTGTGAAGATTATCTTGCTGAACAAAATGTGTAAGTATCATAAACGTTTGTTTGCCACAGAGCTTATTTTCTGCAATAATCCAAAACCCAATGGAAAAATCCCATTGGCTTTTTGTCGAGGGAACCCAGGGCAATGCTAACTTCCTGGTTGGCCTACAAAAATACGTCATCCATGGAGCACTCTATACACTGACTATGGATAAGTACCTCATACAACCCCATTTCAAAAAATCCAAAGTAATCATTTAAGGAACCTTAACAAGGAAAGAAAGATACACACACACACACACACACACACACACACACACACCCGCACACTATGGTAGTATTCCAACTGAGGCCGCTGGCTACTGTACATGGTTCATTATCTTGAAGGATCATCATACCTCTCCCTGTGGTTACTGTACAGGCTGCCGACATCAGCAGATGAGTATGTGCATGTGTTTATTTGCCCATGTGTGAAAAAAAATCGTTTGTAATATTAATTTGATTCATTACAGCTGTCATATGCCTCTTTTGTTTCGGACCCTTGAGGTGCTGTTTGGAAACGTCTGCTCAGTGGGCTTACAGCTCGTACACAGAGGACATCACCACTTCAAAAGACTGTCCCTGGTCATTCAAGACACACAATTCACTTTTAATGCATCAGCACCTTGTGGTGCTATAAAAATAATTTTGAATATAGGGGAGGACTGAGGTAGTCATTCATAATGGATAATGAACTCTCCCATTTATCTCTCTTTCACTTTCCCTCTCCCATCTTCTGATTTTCTTTCTCTCATCCTCTTTTCCATAATGGATAAAATACTGTTGGGATGAATATTTGTAGTGTTATGCTTGTTTTATTGAGCAGAAACGGTGGCGATGGGCAAGAATTGTGCTGCCTCAGGCAGCTCTAAGCAACGTGGTGTGTAAATCAGAGCTTACAGCAGAAGGAGCTCATTAATGTGGATGAAGCGGGACAGATGCACTACACAAGGCCTGGAAGAGTGTAGAGATGGAGACAAAGAAAGAAAACGTGTTAACGGAGGCTGTTACTAGGCATGAAATTTGAAATTTAGTGTGCTGATATGAAATACAATTCTAGTTTTAGTGTTCTGATTACTTTCTGAAAGTGGACAAAGAATCCTTAAGAAGTTCAACTACAAATCAGTACATTGACACACTAGCCCATTCGCATGTAAAGGCGCATAAATCATGATAACGCGTAAGGCGTCTAGCGTGCAATAAGTACGCCTTTTCTGGATTTCCGCGTGTCTTTTGTATGCCATGTATCCTGTACTGACTGCAATGTAAACGCATCTGTGTATAAATGCTACAGGTAAGAGTTATGGCGTGTCCACACAGGTTGTCAAGGGCGCGTAGCGGCTGCGGAACCTGTTGTTTTTTATTTCGGCGTCCATGTTAACAGGTTAGAGCAGCCACACAGCCCGCATGAGACGCACGGCTCGGCTGCGAGTCAGCTGCATCTCTTCTAGAGATTCGAGGTCTCGCCTATTTTTACTGCTAGCCGCGCGCGGTTCACAGCAGCAACAGACAGTGAAAGTGATCATTTGACATTATATTGACATCATATCAGCTACATTACTACAGTTTCAATATCTAGACATCTGTAGAATATGTCACGGACATGGAAAAAAAGTAAAGATTTATTTTTAAATCGACACTTCCTGCTTTCATTTCAAAATAAAAGCCCTCAACCCTTTTTTTCTGTGGACAGAATTCCTTCATTTGTTAACACTGCTTTTATTTTAAAATATGTGCAGGACAGTGTTTCATAACATGCAGTGACTTGCACGGCTCCATGAATAAAGAAAGTACAGGGTTTTAATTGTGGATTATTACTGTTATTTACAAATGAGCACACACTTCTTAACCTTTTTCTGTCTGAAATACATTCAAATGAAATTGCCATTATGAAAGGCAAACTCTATATATGTTTTTACAAATAACTGTGCTATGACTATAGTAGAAGCTGCAGGTCATACAGCTCATCCTCTAAGCTTGCACAGGCGCACTCGTGCTCATTTGCATCTGAGCAGCGGTAAACTGATAAATCTGTTTATCTGTCAGTTTGTTTAAAACTGTTTATCAGTTTGTCTTTCTAGTTAGTTAGCTAGGTAGATGTATTTAGCTAGCCAAACTTGTTGCATTAGCAAAGTAAGGGGTTTTCATTTTATTTTTTTAGTTTCCTCCACCCTTAGTGTGTTTATTTTCATCATGGCATTAGTGTGTGTGGTGAACAAGTGCAATCAATGCAGTGGATTACACAAAATCCCACCAGCTGTCATGGTTTGGTTTTAGTCTGCTCATTCATCATTCATTCATTCAGTTTAGTTGTTTTCCGTGTTCTAATTCTGCTGTCAGTTCAGACCCGGCCACTCCCGCCTACCCGTCCTCCTGCCAGTAGTATCACCTCACCTGGTTATTCTCCTCACTCACCTGTTCCCCATCCCCTCATTAGCTCCCCAGTATATTTACCGGTCCATTTCCACTAGCTCGCCGCCAGATTGTCTTGTGCTCATGCCTAAGCTTTCCAGCGCTTCCTTGTTAGCTTTGTCTTCGATCTTGTTCTAGTTTTTTGACTCAGTTTTTGTATACGGATTCTGCCTTACGCCGGGAACGCACTGGCCGCGTGGCGGCTGCGTCGCGTGGCGGCTGCGTGATTGACGCGTCGGTTATCCATACCAGCTGCGTTTCAGCTGTGTGTCAGCTGCCTGTCTGCTGCTTTTCTGCTGCTGCTGCTGCTGCTGCTGCCAGCCCTTTCTTTCTACATAGAGTATGCCTTTCATAATAGCCATTTCATTTAATTATAAATGTCATTTATATTTATTTTAGACAGAGAAAGGTTAAGAAACGTGTGGCAATTTGTAAATAATAATAATAATCCACAATTAAAACCCGTACTACATTCATTCATGGAGTTCTCCAAGTCACTGCATGTTCCACAGCACTGTCTGCACATATTTCAGAATAAAAGCCTTGTGTTAACAAATGAAGGAATTCTGTCCACAGAAAAAACGCTTGAGGGCTTTTATTTTGAAATGAAAGCAGGAAGTGTTGATTTAAAAACAAGTCTTTACTTTTTTTCATCTCCGTAACATTTTCTACAGATAGAGACATGTAAACTGTAGTAATGTTGCTGGTATGAAGTTAATATGCAGTCAATAGATAACCTTCACTGTCTGACATATTCTATAGATGTCTAGACATGGAAACTGTAGTAATCTTGCTGGTATGATGTTAATATACAGTCAATAGATCACCTTCACTGTCTGTGACATATTCTACAGATGTCTAGACATTGAAACTAGTAATCTTGCTGATATGATGTCAATAGATCACTTTCTCTGTCTGTTGCTGCTGTGAAACGCGCGCGGCTCGCGGCAAAAATAGGTGAGACCTCGAATCTCTAGAAGAGACGCAGCTGACATGCAGCTGAGACATCCTGTCAGTGAGCATATGCTCTAACCTGTTAACACGGACGCCGAAATAAAAAACAACAGGTAACGCAGCCGCCACGCGACCACCCCGCGGCCAGTGCGTTCCCGGCTTTAGCCTGACCCCTTTGTATTTTGTAACTGCCTGGATTCCTCCTGAATCGTGCTCTTGGGTTCTTTTTTCACCTTTGCACAACACACTGACGGTCTGGTCTCTCTCACTCACTCTCTTCTTTACCGTCTCCTCCTGCTGGAGATAAATTAATGGAAAGCAGCCAATGCCATTTTTGAGGTTTGCGGGCCTCTAACAGGTCCGGACGACGGGAGTGCACAACTTTCAGCACAAAAGAAAATTCCCGCTAGAGAAATAAACAAATCACAGTGCAGCCTAGTGTGGTGCCGGTGCTGGAGCTGAGGTGAGAGCGACCGGTGATGATGGACAGTGCACTTCCAAAACGTTCCTGTTGGAACCAAATGCTTGCTTTAATAATTTTCTTAATAATAGAAATATTTTGGATTTGTTTGTTAACGTTTATATATGAATTGTGGCTATGGAAGGTGTGTTTTTCAGTTATTATTTGAGTGATTATTAGCTAATTAATGCCGGCTGGTTGGAGTGAGAGGACGGTGCGTGTTAACACCTCCACCCCTTTGATAGACCGGTGACTGCAGTTTCTCTTATCAGTTCACACACATTTGGGCCAGGGTGTTCTCAGGTATGGTACAGGTATGTACATACAGTTTTAGACAGCTAAGTGCCAAAATAATGAGGTGAAAGGTGTCTGATCACACGGCAACGCACCGGCCTCTGTCTCTGCTGTTCCAGTCAGGCTGATCCGTTTTTGTGTGTGGAAAATCTTGGAAAATAAGCAGATGAAAAGAAGTAAAAGTTGTGACTCCTTGGTTGCTGGGTGCGTCAAATTCTAGCGCATACCCTGTAGAATCACCAACAGACACAAGGAATGCATTGCTCTTTTATTTCCGAAACAGCATTTCAAACGGCGGCAGCATCCTGCGGTGCGCTGTAGCCGACATGCGTGGTGCGGCTCCTCGCAAGGAGGAGACAGTAAAGTAGAGAGCGAGTGAGAGAGAGTCTTGTCTCATTTGTGGTCTGATAAACAGTAAATTAATCAAAGCGGGTTTCATCTAAAAAATGATGCAATCTGGTTGCCATGATAATGAATTACGTCTGACTAACCACACCCCCATTCTCTGTTTGAGAAAGAACGTTAACCAAAAAACTGGAAGTAGTTATAGAATTTTGATGTAACAGACCCTTTATAAGAAGTGACCACTGGATGTCTAATTAACTCCCAGCATCTCAGCGCTGTAACCTAGCAACTCCTCGCTCGATCGAATGCTGTTCAGCGAGAATTGTTTAGAGCTTTGAAACTTTGTCAAATTCCCATTTGAGTTTTTGCAAGAGTGTACAGGGGGCGTTTCAACGAGACTAAAACCAGGAACAGTTGGATGATAGCCGACATGATCACACATTCAAAAAGACATTCAAGCTACGCTTTGTGAAGTATTCAGGGGTTGAGTGACTGGTTTGACACCAGCTTCACTTACAAAGCCCACTGCCACAGAGACCCTGTATATAGTATATACATATAACAATACAGGAGCCTACATACTGTAGAAACACAGAATCTCATTTGTAAACCGAGGATATAAAAAATATACTGTAGGCCTGAAGCAAGGCAATAAAAAACGTCTTAACAAGCCAAGCCAAATTGCTTGCAGCCTGTATATTATGTTTCTGCTTCACTCTAAAAGCATCATTAAAGAATGGCAAAAATAACACTGGATGGGAAGCAGTGTCTTATTATTCCACTGAGAGACCACTGATTGGGGATTAGGTTTATGATAGTTTCCTGTGTGTGTGTGTGTGTGTGTGTGTGTGTGTGTGTTCATGGCTGCTTTTATGAGAAGCAAAATAATTGCAGCTGTAATTGTTTTTTGGGTTACTTTGATAGGAATACGCACTGTAGGTCAGGTACTGTATGAGACAATTACAAACAACAGTGTTTTTGTTGTCTACAGTGATGCCAATGTCTTTTCTTCCTTTAATTCATTTGTCAGGTACTTTATGGGAAATATTATACGGCGTTCTTTGTTTTTTATACCATCCCCTTCTACAATGTTCTTTCTGGAGACAAAAAAACATGAATATGCCTCATACTGATTCCTTACATCAGATGTCTTCAACAGGGGGTCCGCGGAGGTACTGCAGGGGAGTCACAAAATGTTCTTATTATTATTATTTTTAATTATTTAATTCTAATTCTATTTAATTCTTGTCAGATGTCATGGACTCAGTCGTGAAAGTTGTCAATATAGTCAAGAAGAGTGCTTTGCAAATGCGTCTCCTCTAATCTCTGTGCTTCTGAGGGAGAAGAACACACCGCGCTACTGTACCATTCTGAGGTTCGATGGCTTTCACGTGGAACAGTGTTGTCACGTGTGTTGGAATTAAGCACGCTTATTCGGGAGTTTTTACTTCTCCAAAAGCGCACAGAGCTAGCTGCACTTTTCAGTGACAATGTCTGGGTCACCAAACTTGCATATCTTGCTGACATTTTCGCTGAGCTGAACAAACTCAACAGTTCTATGCAAGGTCGCAATACACATGCCATTCAGCTGTATGACAGAATGGAAGGCTTTCTCAAAAAAATCAGAAGATGGAGGGAGCGCGTCGGGGAGGGAATATTTTCCATGTTTCAATCAGTGGATGAGCTGGGAGATTCTGCTCTGCTCTCGCCTCCCGTAACACGCACAATTCTTGCGCACTTGGAGGCGCTCGAGGGTCAATTTAGGAACTACTTTTCTGAGGCTGACTCCTGGCACAGGGACAAGACATGGATACAATTTCCATTCAGAGACAACGCAGCAGACGGCGCACGCCTGACAGTGATAGAGGAGGATCAGCTCATCGAACTATCCACTGACAGTACGTTCAGAAACATATATGAAACTAAACCACTCACCCAGCTCTTGCCAGAAAGACTTTCCACAATTGGCAGCAAAAGCTATGATGAGCCTTTTGCCCTTTACAACAACATATCTTTGCGAAAGTGGATTTTCCTCACTCACCTACCTGAAAATCAAATACAGGTCAAGACTGCAGCCTGAGGCTGATATGACCCTCTGCCTGACAACCTCCATCCGTCCAAGGTTAGATAAGTTGTGTGCTACTCATCAGGGTCAGACATCTCACTAATGTGGGAGTATGTGTGCCATCTACAGATGGCTTGAGGATTCACTGTCCCTACTACATGTATGTTTAAAATAACATGAATCTGTCAATTATTTTAATAGCTCAGTATTGTATGCAAGATAACAGGTATGTTTATGCATGGGAGTGGCACTAATAGGCAATCACTCATTTTCGTTTCCACATTTGTTTAAAATAAAAATGTCAATTTGAATAGCTGGTATGCATGATCATCATGCAATTGACAGACATTGTTGATATTGGCATTGGTATCAGTTAACAAGGTATGTTTATAAATGGCAGTGGCATGGCCACCCTACTCACTGTACTTTGCACATGTTTAAAATAAAAACATCAATATATGAACCTGTGTATTATTTGAATAGCTTAGTATTGAAAGCACAATAACAAGGTACATTTATACATGGCACTAGGCCCGGTTTAATATAAAACACAATTTTATACAATATATATAGTTGGGGGTCCCTGCTCCATCTCTCCATCAGTTTTGGGGTCCTTGGCCTGAAAAACGTTGAAGACCCCTGCCTTACATTATAGTGATTCAAGGGCTAACTTGCTCAAACACACATGCAGACAGAAAACCACACACATTTTACCCTCAAATGTCTGGTGCTGAGATTACACCTTGTAACTTTTTTTTTACATTTGATATCGAGCTAATTGGAGTGACCCATTGTGACTTTCACATGTATATATGCCATTATTCACCTACTGGATGGCAATGGCACCAATTAAAATCATTACTTTTCATATCATTTAAGGTACAGAAATAGGAAAAAGACGACGACACAATGGGGCCATCTATCACCCTCACTTTTCCTCCCTCTGTAATCTTGGTGTCTCTCATCTTCTCTGGATCCTGTAATCTTTCAGGGGGATAGTCCTGTTCAGATCATGGCATCACCAATGATGTCACCATGTTGTCTAATCATAAAAGACTCCTCTGATATTTCTTCAACTTTCTTCTTTTCAATTAAGTCTCTCCCGATTGATCTATTACTATATGCTCTTGGTGAGTAGAGCTGTTCTCATCAGATTCATCCATTATCTGTAACCGCTGATCCCATTCGGGGTCGTGGGGGGGCTGGAGCCGATCCCAGCTGTCATTGGGCGAAGGCGGGGTACACCCTGGACAGATCGCCAGCCTATCACAGGGCTGACACATAGAGACAGACAACCATTCACACTCGCAATTTAGAGTCAACAATTAACTTGCATGTCTTTGGACTGTGTGAGGAAGCCCAGTACCCGGAGAAAACCCACGCTAACACGGGGAGAACATGCAAACTCCACAGAGAAGGGCCCCAAGCCGGGTTTGAACTTGAACTCTTGCTGTGAGGCGACGGTGCTAACAACTGCACCACCGTGCCGCCTGTTCTCATCAGATGCTGAAGAAAATTTTTTGCCAATCCGGTCTGGTCTCGCCCCAATGCATAACCAAGGTGAGACCCACACAACAGGTGGCCGTTGATTAAAGTTCTTTCAGTGCTGCAGATGCGCACATGGGATAAACCCAATAGCGATAGCCTTAGAGGGTGGAGCCTATACGAAATACAACACACCAGGCAACGGCAAAGGGTGGCTCGCCACAATAATTATATCTCTCTGCGGCCTGGAGGCATGTTCAAGTGTTTCAGTCAGGTATAAATTCTTTGTAACATAGGACACCATGTCACAGGACATGACTGATTGGCTCTGGGTACTCTCTGGCTGAACTTCGCCGCTAAAAGTTAAACTATCCCCAACTTTAGTTTGGGCCGCAGAGTCATAATGGCCGCTGCTCACATTAAAACATGATCTGTTAGCTCCTAAACAAGTAGAAAATACAATAGACAGACCAATGGCATCAATAATGCCTGCCCAGTTTGTATTGTGGTGGACAGTGGGGGAACAGAGAAAGACCAGGAAATAGTCCAATGTCAGATAGGCCTTCATTACCATAAACAGACATAAACAGTCTTGATACTGACCCTCTCTATTGGATGATGAGTGTGTTGAGCAATCATCCAGAGAGAAGACCAACAAGCATTATAATGAAGCAATACTGAAATCAAGTGTTTTGTCTAAGGGTAGAGGAAGTGCATATCTAAAGACATCCATCTGTAGCAATGGATATCCAAATCAAGTCAAACACACACTTGCTTAATCTGAAGCTTTTGAAGCAATGCAACAAAGAGCAGCTGTGCAGCAGGATATGAAGCAATGTGTAAAGGGCTATTTAAAAGGGATTGTGGGGGAAAAAAACATTCTACTTAATGGTTCTGGTCACTCATAAACAATCACTTAATCAAGCCAGTTTAATTTCCTGCCTTGTGCTTCTTTTTTACTCCTTGTTTCCCCTTTCCCCTGCTGCGCTTGTCACTAATTAAAAAGAAAGCATTGGCATGAAGCTCAAGCATTTAAGACTAAAATACCCTAACTATTTTACATAATTTAAAGGGATTGTTGTGTAATCAAATACAGCATTAACAAGCTTAAAGGCTAAGTTGTTTATTAGAACTTGGGTCATATTTTTGTAATTGCAAATATGAGATCTGGAACATGGTGAAATCACTACTGTAGCAGAAACACAACCAGTCAGACGATCATGCACAGTGAAAGTAAACCAACAGATTAGCCAGATTATTTAAATCACTTCATTTGGAGGTAAAAACAGAAGCAAGTGTACCCGCAATGTCAAATGCAAAATCTGTCATTTCACAGGAAAACTGTTTTTTCTGGGTATTTTCTACCATTTGTCTTGTCTTTTTCTGGCAAAATTTTGGGGGTTTGTTTAAAACTAGCACTGCTGCCTCACAGTAAAAGGGTCGCAGGTTCAAACCCAGCTTGGGGCCCCTTCTGTGTGGAATTTGCATGTTCTCCCCGTGTTAGCGTGGGATTTCTCCAGGTTCTCCGGCTTCCTCCCACAGTCCAAAGACATGCAGGTTAGGTTAATTGTTGACTCTAAATTAAATTGTCAAATACAATTGTAAATCCAATGTCAGCTGGTATCGGCTCCAGTCCCCCCCCCCCCAACCCTGCATCTGCATAGGATAAGCGGTTACAGATAATGGATGGATGCCTTGTATCTAGATCTCAGCTATACATTTTGCCCTGTTCAGAGCCAGCATTAACATGCGTCCTAAGTGATCGGATCACAAGTGGACAGCTCTAAGTACTTCTGTTCACACTTGGCATTAGAATGCATCTCCACATGAATCTTGAGTGACCATTTGTGATCGGATCTCACTTTCCTGTTCTATATGCAAATAAACATGTCGTAAGCACATGGCTAATACAGTAGATGTTGCGATGTAATATTCCAGGAATGTAAGTAACAGTGAATTTGGATACATTTTATAAACATAAAAAAATAAAGTTATTGTCTACCGGTGGTCCGCCAACACCGCAGCCTATCAACAGGGATATAGTGCAGAGAGGTCATTTCCATGCCGCGAGACGCTCGCAATGTCTATTCACATGAGGAGCGCAGAGACCCTGCGGATCCAAGCGGGATGTCAGTTGACTAGACGGTCCAGGACACATACACACTGCAAACAACTGAAAACACAGAGAAAGAAGTGAAAGGAAAGCAAAAACAGAGCCAACTAAATACCGCCAGTAAGATTTGAAATGTAGCATTTTAGTGTTTTAAGTGTTTTTCAGTCCCAAGGTTCTTATTTAGTAACAGACATTGATGGCCCAACCCAACCAATGAAGGCAATGAGTGGTGGGTCATGCCTTTGTCAGTAGGAAAATAAATTGTGACGGTCCGATGATTTCATTCTGCATTTAGCCATGTGCTTCCGTTTGTTGCAAGGAGAGTGCGTATTTTCGGATGGGCCTTCGGAACAATGGGTGTTTTGTTTTCGGAATAACCGACTGTCAGACAAATGGGGTTTCGGTCCAGTGGGACATTTTTTGTTCTATTGGGGTTTCAGAATAATGGGCTGTTGGCAGACCCCATCAAGGTTAGGTTTACATAAACTGAATTAGGTTACAGAAGGATTGTAAAATCTCACGTTTGTCAAGCATGGATTTGGCTTATTTTCCTTAGTTAATACTTGTGGAGACTACGTAATATATAATTTAACGTACAGGAAATGTGCATAAAGTTTTTTAAATTGTGGAAATGGCTTTTTTCTGTCTACGCCCCCATCATTTTAGCTTTTCTTGTGCTCCATGTCAGAACACAGTTCTTTGACTTTGAAATACTGAAAAAAAAATTTAAATAGTACATCTTTAAGTACTAATAATTGAAAATCATTTTTATAGTAGTGAAAAGATACAGATATACTCCAAGACAATTACAGACGAAGACAATACGCCTCTATTGATCCCCAGAGGGGAAATTCAGGTGTTACAGCAGCTCAAGGACAGAATAAGTAGATAGATCAGTAACCTACATGTGACCAATGCTTAGGCAGTGCAGTTTAGTCTCAAGTAAAGTGACATAGTGGTGGCATAACATATATATTACATGATATGTAACCGTGGTAAAAATATAGCAAATATTATGGAATATAAGTGTAATATAGTATAAAGTAATGTAGTAGTAGTACAACAATATAGAGTACAGTACAGAAGTATAGCATATTATTATTATTATTATTATTATTATTATTATTATTATTAATAATAATAATAATAATAATAATAATAATAATAGTCTGTAAATACAATAAGCTGGTGACAGAGACTTGGTCAGGTAGCAGGCAATTGGAGCCTTCCAATGACCTTGTAGGCCAACCACTATAAAATCAAGAGCCTCAGTGGCAACATCCATCTCTTTAATTCCATACCCCATATTAAAAAAATCCAGACATTGTCTGGGTATGAGGATTGTACTGGACAACATGAGAGTCACACAACCATATTTAGCAGGGTCTTCCTCTTCTTTTCAACATGTCCAACATCATCATGTTGAGGCCAGGCTTGGCATCCAACGTTGTCATGTCATCTGATGGCAAAAAGGGTGAAAGAAGGTCAACTTCTCCTATGTACTGAAAATCAAAAAGGTCTTGGAAAAAAAAAATTGGGAAAGGTCCGATGATGTCATTCTGCATAATAATTAGCCATGTGCTTCTGTTTGTTGCAGGTAGAGTGTGTATTTTTGGAGCAATGGGCCTTGGGAATAGTGGGCATTTGTTTAGAGATAGTGGGTTGGCGGACAAATGGGATTTCAGTGCAATGGGACATTTTTCGGACTATTGGGGTTTTGGAATAATGGTCCGTCGGAAGAATGGGCAGTCCTCGCACAGAGGCCAAAGGATATTAAAAGACAAACAGCCCAGCAACAGCCTGTTCACCCTGCTGCCGCCTGGCTAGTGATACAGAAGTATGTTGTACCACCAGACTACAGAGCAGCTTCTTTCCTCAGGCTGTGAGATCAACTCATCCTCCGTACTCCACCATAATTTTTTTTTATTTTTCATACATCCATCCATCCATTTTCTTCTGCTTATCTGGGGCCAGGTTGATGTCCCTCTCCCCAGCAACATTTTCCAGCTCTTCCTGGGGGATCCCGAGGCGTTCCGAGGCCAGACAAGACATATAATCTCTCCAGTGTGTTCTGGGTTTACCCTGGGGCCTTTTACCACTTTGACGTGCCCGAAAAACCTCCAAAGGGAGGTGTCCAGGAGGCATCCTGATCAGATGACCGAACCACCTCAGCTGGCCCCTTTCGAAGGAGCAGCAGCTCTACTCCGAGCTCCCTCCGGATGTCTGCGCTCCTCACCCTATCCCTAAGGCTGAGCCCAGCCACCCTAAGAAGAAACTCATTTTGGCCGCTTGTATCCGCAATCTCACTCTTTCTTGTGTGGCATAAATGTTCTACAACTTGCATTTCATTGTGCAACACTGTGTTGTAGAATGACAATAAATTAACCTCGAGTTGGTAGCCAGAGGATACTATTGAAAAGTGTCACATTATGTCTGCAGCCATTTGAATCTATGAAATGACAAAGCTGGTGCTTATTCCTGGCGATAACAAGTTTCCCCAAAACTTTTCTGTATCAAGTGATAAGATGACAATGTGCTTAGCAAGCGTTATGCAGAATCTGCTGCTCACAGTGTCAGGTGTCAGTCACAAAGAAGACAAAGCTCACACCAACAAACACGTCTATTCACATCCATTCACATAGTCACCAAAAAAAAGTCACACATTGCCTCAGGCAGTTAGCTTGGACAAAGCCTGTTGTTGCAAATGCTGACTTGAAGAATGAAAAAACCTGTCTTAAAAAAAACATCAGAACGGTACAGAAAGGGGAGACATGTCTTGAATGAGGAATCTCTCGGGAAACTGAGGTTCATTCAGAGCCTCTGGTCTTTAAACTCCCCTGCTGCTGAGAGTGTGTTTTGCTGAGACAGTGATTCATTAACATACATATGAGGGAATTCTGCTCACCAGAGAATTTAGAAGATTTTAGGCTTCAGCAGGTGTGTGTGTGTGTGTGTGGATGAGCATGTGTGTTGGGTTCTTGAGGCCATACCGAAAATGTTCATAGAAATTAGATGAGGGTCCCGGTTTGTCCTTGATGCTTCATTTCCACAAAAAGTGGTCAATTAGGGTGCTTTCACAAGCCAACATTTAGTCCATTTAAATCAAACTCTGGTGAGGTTCAGCCCCTTGTGCGGTTCGTTTGGGCAGTTGTGAATGCAGTAGTCGTACTCTGGTGTGGACCATAACAACCAGTCCAAGACCGTTTGCGAGAGGTGGTCTCGGACCGTTTCCAAGCGAACCAAAACGCAGGCTGCCTGTGCAGGCATTTCTTGAGATGGGCACAGATAAACTACAAGTTAACATGAGTGGGAAAACACTGACTTTGACTTCTGCAGTAGTCTGATGTTGACATCTGGGCCGAAGAGAACAGACAGAATAAGCTAAACAAAGTTCACAAAAATAGTGACGTTAATGAAGTCATTCGAGAAAAACAGGAGAAGGGATCAGTACGGCCTTGCTCCTTCGTACACGCCCCTCAGAAAATAATTTTATGTTTAATGATTTATGATTATGTTTTATGTTTTTTCTGCATGACAAAAGGGACATGGCGTGAGATCGTGTGAAAAAAAAGTCAAAACAATCGAATCTAAATCCAAATAATCCAAAGACAAAAGTTCTCAATGTAAAGTGGTATACAATATCATAAATAAACTGATAATTAATTAGATATTTTTGTCATTACATAATGATTTGTCAACTGACCTGTCAGGATTCTGTTAACTAAACAAAGCTATTGAAATTTGGTAATTTAAAAACGACTGAAAAGAAAATGGACAAAGTTGATTTTACAGTGTATTGTTACAAGGCTTGTGGTGAAGTTGATTATGGGACGGGTTTATTTCTGTCTACAATAAGCTGACAAGCATAATTCATTAGCCAAGAGTAACAGCAGGAGCAAAGTAACACATGCCACCATCTGTTGCCACTACAAGCACATCACCTGTAGGTCATGCTGTGCTGTCAGTGGCAAACAGTTGTCCTTTAATGAAAGTGAAGGACTGCCAATTAATAGCCTTGTGAGACTATAATGGCCAACAGCAAGAGGGGCAACAGCTGGTGTAACAGTGAGACAAGGCTAAAACCCTGCTAGCACCTCCTACAAACTGTAAGGTTCATTACAGAAAACAATATGAAAGTGAATAAAAAACATACTGAGATATTTTCTCATTTTTGATAGGGGATCATCATCATCATCACAGGATCATTAAAACTATGAGGGTTTAATCTCATGGGAACACAAACATGCTCAGCAAACTTCATAGTAATCCACCTGTTGATACATTATCAATTAAGGTGTACTATACATGACACAAGCTTGTTTAGTTTGTTTGTTCTATGGGTTGGTCAGGGAGTCACCACATACTTTAGGAGACATCATCTGGAGACCATGAATATATACAGCAGATGTCATTTGATTGTAGTCTATGTCTCAAAGTGTTGGTGAGAAATTTTGATGTGATGACAAAAGATCAATGGGCTACTACAAAGAATCAGAAATCCTTTTCTGGGGACAATGAACATCCAGACTCATGACTAAGTGTTTCTAAAATCCTGGCTATGGCCCTGTGAATATCCATATCATGTTCAAAACTAGTTGATTGGACTCCTTGACAAACTCAAACCTGTGCTGTCCCACGGCATATATCGTAGCATTAAAGGGACAGTGTGTAGGATTTGGTGTCATCTAGCGGTGTGGTTGCAGATTGCAACCAACTGCCCCTCAGCTCTGCATGGCGACTACACCAAGGTTAAAGGGATAGTTTGGGTGTTTTGAAGTGGGGTTGTATAAGGTACTACTCCATAGTCGGTGTATTACCTACAGTAGATGACGGTCGGCGCACCCCCAGCTTGGAGAAACAGAGGAGTACCGGCATGGGAGCAAAGTAAATTAGTTTGGTGGATGGGGGTAGCAATAAATTATTTTAATCAAGCCGTTACCAAAGATATGATCATTGATTTCAGAAGATATGCCTGTGAACCTGAAGTCACAACCATTTAGGGTCAAACTGTTGAACAGGTGCAATCATATAAATACCTTGGGACTATCATTGATAATACACTGAACTTTGAGGCAAATTGTGAAGCTGTGTGCAAGAAGGGGTACCAGCGTCTGTTCTGCTTAAGGAAGCTGTCCTACTTCCACATCGGAAAAAAACATGATGACATATTTTATCGTGCTTTTATTGAGTCTGATTTATCCTTTTCTATTGTGTCATGGTTTGGTAAAATGTCTCTGAAAGACAGAAACAGACTAAGTCAGATTATTAAATGGTCCAGTCGGCTGATTGGTGAATCACAGCTGAGTTTAGAGTCCCTGTATACCAGGCAGTTACAGCGAATAGCCAGCTATATCTCACACGGTGACTCTCATCCTCTGTCTGGTGAGTTCAAGCCTCTCCCAAGACCCTCTGGTCGGAGGTTTAGGGTCCCAAGGTGTAGAACAAAGCGCTACAGGAAAAGCTTTGTTCCAGCTGCAATTGTTTATTTAAATAAGTCCTCGCAACATTTCCACACATTTATGGAAAGTTTATCCTTTTGTCATTTTATTGTGCCTTTTGTCCTGATATTTCAGTGGTTTTCTATATTGTTCTTGTGGCCTTCTTTTTGCTGGGTCCTGATCCCAGTAAGCCTTTCGAGTACTCTTTGTCATGTTTTGGTGCGTCTGTCTTTTGTCTGTGCTCTACCGCTTAATATTGTAAATACGGATGCCATCCTCTATTTTTGCAGCAAAACAAATCTACCTACAGGTACAAATAAAGTCACCTGAACCTGAACCGTCAGGACTTCTGTAAGGTTGTGATGTCACAACTATACAGTCACTGGTAGAAGTGTCACTAAACTTTGTGTAGTTGACACACCCAGTGAGTCCCTGGCTGCAGTGACGCTGTGAAGACGGCAACAGCGCAAATGAGGAAAACCAGAAAACGCTGACCAATCAGAGCAGAAATGGGCTTAAAAAGACAGGCGCTATAACGTGTTAGGGTTAGGTTTTCAGACTGAGGGTGAATACAGGTATATTCAGGCAGACAGTTTGACAAAAATAAATTGTTTCTGGCCAGATCTTACACATTGCACCTTCAAAATCTGTTACACAAGCAACATCTTTTTGGGATGTTATCTAATTATCAAAACAAACAAAATGTGATCCTGCTAGAAACTAATATGACATATACCATAGTGTACATATACAGTAATACTCATAACACACTGTCAACTTGAAGTAATAATTTAGCCCATATAGTGCACAGATGTATTTAACGTGAAATAGATCGCATATGCTGACCCATTGACCCTACTGCCAGTTACCTCTTACTGCCACTTTTCAGTTAATGTTTTTCTCTGGGTGAGGGAGAAAAAGCCAACTTGAGGAAAGTTTACTTCCTCTTACACAGACTGCTGACCCAGTCCTTTTTCAAATTATTTTCAAGCATGGCTCTCCAGAACCTGTCCCCCTTGGGATGATGCTGTTGCAATATATGTCTGATAAAGAGACTCAGCCTGGCTACCAAATCCAGAAATATTAAAGGAGACATCCGCAGCAGCTTAATTTGTCGATAGCACACAATAACCTACAATGAGAAGAGCAATGTTTATTGTTTTATGACATACAGTGCCTCTCGTGGACTATAAAATACAACTGCAGCATATTTGCAGTACAGTATGTTCTTCAGAGACATCCCCAACAATGCTTTTTTTTTTTTTTAAGTTTCTGCTTCTGTGTTTTAACAACTTTTTGTTTTTGCAAGGTGTTTTTTCCATTCATCTTGCAATGATCCCAGCCAGGCTGAGGACAATTTTTGATATTCCTGCGACAGTGGATTGTGAAATCTTTAACTGAACTGCGGCAGACACTACCTTGAATTCCATAAACCAATTATGTGCTGTTAGTTGTGAAATCTTTACATTCATTCTTGCAGAAAATATAGATTATAAAATCATGACAAAGCAGAAAGAAATGCAACCTGGCATTCAATTTTTAGGTGAGACTTGGAACAGGAATTGTAGATCTAAATGTGTTTGTGTTCGTGTGTGTGTTTGAGAAAGAGAGAAAGGCAGAAAATGTGCTACAAATGTGTATGCGTCCACATGTCTGGTTCTGTGTTTGTGTGTGTGTGTGTGTGTGTGTGTGTGTGTGCGTGCGTGTGCGTGAGAGCTATAGTTCTGCTGATGAGGTACGTACCAGTTTTTCTGGACTTAGAAAATAGTGTCATGATCTTTTCTATTTATATATTCATGTCAGTTCCCTCTGGATGAACTCAGTAGCACATTGCTACGTAGACAAACCCGCAGTGAAAAGAACTCCAGACACTGACCCACCAGTTTAAACACCTTCATTTTTGCTTCTGAACGTATTCAATTATTCATGCTATTATTTCAAGTGGCACAGAGATCAAAAGACCATCCAATATCCTGAAGTATGTTGGCAACAAATACAATCTGAAAAAAGTCAGTATGGTCATGAGCTGAAACAGCAGATTTGTGGGGGTTTTTTGTCATTGTCTCAGCTTTCTTTTGGGGTCAGTCAAGACATGGAAACACTATGAAGAATACAAAAAAGATTTAATAATGAATAACTGACTACATACTGACCTACTGAGAAAACTCGGTGCAGACTTTTGTTTCTGAAACTTAGATGGCAAAAGAAATGGAGTAGTGAAATCATGTTTGCAATAGCCAATTGACATCATCTGATTCATGCATGTTCCACAATCTCTAACCTCATAAGCCTGACGGACCTGGTACAAGGTCGAAACGGGTCATACCCTGTGGCGTAGTTACAAAACAGTCACGATGGAAGATGATCTATTTATAGAAGATATGCATGCCATACCATTTTAAAACCCGAGGTCTTCAGCTTTCAGAATCTGTAAACCAACTGTATGTTGTCTCAGACCTCAGACGTACTCAGACCTCCACAGGATATGGTCTGAGTATGGTTCGCTTCAAGTCTGCGTTGCGCTTCACTTAACTTGCGCAATGTGAGCACAACGCACTCCAGTTTCACTTTCCCCTTTGCCATTGTATTTTAACCCTCTAGGCTTGCCATTAGGGATGCCCAGTTTGATCAGCCGCCGATCGTTGTTGACCGATATATTCAGTAAAAATATGCGATTGGGAGATCTGCATTAATGCTTTCTAGTCGCCGATCCCTGATAATGCTACATTGTAAACAACAACATTGTGAAATTGCAGAAGGAGCGCTATACCATTAGTTGTTAGCAGCCGTTGGGCAACACAGTCCTGCTTGGTTAAATAATGGAGCTAACATCTAAAGTTAACGAAGGTTCCATTGAGTTATTATTATGATGCGTTCAAGCGCTATTCAGTAAAAAAGAGTATTGGGCAAAAATTATGATGTTATCATGATGTGTTCAAATGTTATTAAAAAATGTAGTTTTTGGCCAGAAACTTGAATAAATACAGTTGTTTGAAGGAGATGTTTTCACAGCAATATAAAATAGATATTAGAGAGGGAATAGGTGAGAAAAAGCTGAGAATCCTTTGACATAAAACACACATTCCCCTTTTACGACGAACTGGACAGTATTCTGTGGAAGTGCCTGTGCCAACCCTTAAAATGTCATTAAAGGAGGAAAGCATTGACCAGCAGAGTAATGAAGGTAGGAACTATAGTGAAGACATTTTGGTCAACTATAAGAGGACTAAGTTTGGTTCGTTTAAAAACAGACTACATGTGAAAAGACCCATAAATACTACATTTCTAGTCAATATAATGTTTTGCAATTGTACTGTTAACTATTTATGTAGCTATCATTCTATTGAGGTAATTTAGATTAAGAGTATAAGCCTAAACGTTTGATATCACATACCATATGATTAAACACATATGTAGGTCTATCTTATCTTATCTCCCTCATCCAAGATGGCGCTAACTACGGCTGCCTCGGCGAGTTGGTGCGCGCTGTTTTTCTTGTTTTTTTGTGTTTCTTTTGTTTTTGGTGAACGTTCACGGATTTTTTTCTCAAGAGAAGAGATCCTTAACCTCAGGGAATCCACCCCATCAGATCTTCCCCCACTTTTCTGGCCCCTTCAGCGGATTTAATGGACTTTTTGCTTGGTGCTGTGGCCCTCGGCCGAGCAGTGAGGCGCAGGAGAGGGAAACGCGCTGGAGCGCTGGTTCGCTGGTTCGCTGGTTCGCTTCAGACAGAGAGGATTAAGAACTCCGCTGCCCGCGATATTCCTCTCCAACGTGCGCTCACTGTGCAACAAAGTGGACGAGTTACTACTGATGGTTGGAAACAACAGAGACTTTTCCCTCTTTTCTGTTTTGTGCTTTATGTAGTCTTGGCTGTGTGGATCTATACCTGACTCTGCGCTGCAGCTTCCCGACTTCCAGCTGTTCCGAGCCGACCGCGACCCGGAGTTATCGCACAAATCAAAAGATGGGGGAATTTGTTTCTACATTAACGACGGCTGGTGCAAGGAAGTGACAGTGATTCTGCGGACATGTTCTCCGGATCTGGGATCTTTTATTATCAACTGCAAACCCTTTTATTCACCCCGCGAATTCTCTTCCTTCACTCTGGTCGGTGTTTACATCCCACCGCAAGCTAACGTGGAGCTCGCGCAGCGGCTGCTTGCCGATCAGATACGGGAGGTTGAGAGGAAGAACCCGGACTCTCTAGTTATCGTCCTTGGGGACTTTAACAAAGGGAAGTTAACACAAGAACTCCCAAAATATAGGCAGTTTATTAAATGTACAACCAGAGAGGAAAACACTCTTGACAAATGCTACTGCAACATCAACAATGCATATCACGCCGTTCCCTGCGCTGCGCTGGGAAACTCCGACCACGTCTTGGTCCACCTCATCCCTGCTTACAGAGGGTCAAACTGGCTAGACTGGTTGTGAGGAGTACCAAGAGGTGGAGCAACGAAGTGGTGGAAGATCTGTGTGTGTGCCTGAACCGCACGGACTGGGAGATGTTTAAGACCGCCACTGACAGTCTGGACGAATACACAGATGCTGTGACATCATATATCAGCTTCTGTGAGGACAGCTGTATACCAACACGCACCAGGGTTCACTTCAACAAAGAGAAGCCCTGGTTCACAGCCAAACTCAAACAGCTTCGCTCGGTCAAGGAAGAGGCATTTAGGAATGGTGACAGAGAGGGCTTTAAAGAGGCTAAATACGCGTTTGGCAAGGCGGTGAGGGAAGCCAAACGGCAGTATTCTGAGAAACTAGAAAAACAATTCTCAGCCAACGACTCTGCCTCAGTCTGGAAAGGGCTGAGGCAGATGACAAACTACAAGCCCAAACCGTCACACTCCAAAAATGACTTCCAACTTGCAAATGAGCCAAATGAGTTTTACTGTAGATTCGATGGACAAAGTGCCAGCCCAGACTGCATCTCCTCTTCCCCCAGCCATTAGCAGTTAACACCGTTAACACCAGCAACCCCCAGCTTTTTCCACAAGCACCCAGCCTGTGCACACCCCTCCCCCCCTTCACACCTCTTTCCATCCAGGAGGGGGAGGTCAACAGGCTTTTCAAAGAACAAAATCCCCGCAAGGCAGCCGGCCCAGACGCTGTCTCACCTGCAACCCTGAAACACTGTGCAGATCAGTCGTCTCCAGTGTTTACAGGGATCTTCAACACATCTCTAGAAACCTGCAGGGTGCCTGCCTGCTTCAAAGCCTCCACAATCATCCTGGTTCCCAAGAAGCCAAGGATTACAGGTCTTCAGGATTACAGACCCGTCGCTCTGACCTCTGTGATAATGAAGACTTTTGAACGCCTTGTGCTCCACCACCTAAAGACAATCACCAACCCCCTGCTGGACCCACTGCAGTTCGCCTACAGAGCCAACAGGTCTGTAGACGACGCAGTAAACATAGCCCTTCACTACATTCTCCAGCACCTGGACTCCCCTGGCACCTATGCCAGGATCCTGTTTGTGGACTTCAGCTCCGCGTTCAACACCATCAGCCCAGCTCTGCTACAGGACATGCTTTCCCTGCTGAGCTTGCCTGACTCCACCTGCAGGTGAATCACAGACTTTCTAACTGACAGGAGTCAGCACGTAAATCCGATACCCAGACCTTCAGCACCGGTGCCCCCCAAGGCTGCGTTCTCTCCCCACTGCTCTTCTCCCTGTACACCAACGGCTGTACCTCCAGACACAAATCTGTCAAGCTCCTTAAGTTTGCGGACGACACCACCCTCATCGGCCTCATCTCCGAGGGTGATGAGTCTGCTCAAAGGTGGGAGGTTAACCATCTGGCATCCTGGTGCAGCCAGAACCACATGGAGCTCAACGCTCTGAAGACAGTGGAGATGGCGGTGGACTTCAAGAGGAACTCAGCCCCCCCCCCCCCCTCATCTTGCGTGGTTCCCCACTCAACAAGTGGAGTCGTTCCGTTTCCTGGGCACGACCATTGCCCAGGACCTCAAGTGGGAGCTAAACATCAGCTCCCCCATCAGTAAGGCCCAGCAGAGGATGTACTTCCTGCGGCAGCTGAAGAAATTCAACCTGCCACAGACCATGATGGTGCTCTTCTACTCGGCCATCATTGAGTCTATCCTCACCTCCTCCATCACCGTCTGGTTCGCTGCTGCCAACGCCAGGGACAAGGTCAGGCTGCAGCGGATCATTTGTGCTGCAGAGAAGGTGATATTCTGCAACCTTCCCTCCCTCCAGGAGCTGTACGCTTCTAGGACTTGAGGAGGGCAGGAAAGATTGTGGCCGACCCCTCCCATCCCGGACAGCATCTCTTTCAGACTCTGCCATCTGGCAAGAGGTTAAGGTCCATCAGGACCAGAACCTCATGCCACAAAAACAGTTTTTTCCCCATGGCAGTGGGACTCTCCAACAGCCCCTCTGCCCCCCTGTGACTGTCTCTCTCTCACACACACACACACACACACTCCACACTACTGCTCCCCCACTATCTCTATCTCTCTCTCTCACACACACTCACACACAACACACCACTGCCCCCCCGACCCTAACTCTCCCCCTCTCTCATGCACACATAATACCACCCCCCACTGTCTCCCTCTCCCTCTCTCTCTCTCTCTGGTACCTGATTGTTGCACACTGGCAATATTTGCACTATCTGTTTATATTGTGTTTATTTTTTGTTTATAGCTTATATTGTATATTGGTAACATTTCAATTTTTTATTCTTATTTTATTCTAACATTTTTAACTATTCTATTGTTATTTTTACTGCTTATTTGCACCAACAAACCAAAGCAAATTCATAGTGTATACCTGATACACCTGGCAATAAACAAGATTCTGATTCTGATTGTGATTCTAATTCTGATTATCATTTATCATTGTATAATTTATTGAATTTATTATTGATTTTCTATGAACTTGAATTTTTGACTGGTGGAAGAGAAGAAGAAGAAACCTTTATTTGTCATAGTACATACAGGTACATACATGAAATTTGACCTCTGCATTTAACCCATCCTAAGTAATTTTTTAGGAGCAGTGAGCTGCTCTCAGCGCCCGGGGAGCATCTTGGAGTTTAGTGTCTCGCTCAAGAACACTTCGACATGCAGTCTGTCAAACCGCCAACCTTGTGGTTAAAGGACGACCCGCTCTACCCACTGAGCTACAGCCGCAGTGGTTAACAAAGTAAACAATATGGCATAACACCAGAAAGTTAGTGGTAAAATCATTGCTTTCCTGTCAAGTCAGTGTTACAGGAACTCTGGTTAAGCAACAACTCGACAACCCAACAGTTAGCCTGCCCTGGACCAGGTTAATTTGCCAGCATAAGTTGCCATGAAAATGAAGTCAGACTAACCAAAATAAGCCTGGCTTATTTGGTGAACTCGCTGTATGGAACAGGCCCCTGGAGTTGTCTATAAACTCCTTGTAACTTAATTGATACAAGGACAGCTTAAGCATCATTTTGTTGTATCCAATGAGGATGGTCAAAGCGTGCACTTTCAACATAATAAATGACAGAATTTTATACAAACAATAAAAAAACACAGAATTTAAAAAAATATATTCACAAAAATAATGTATTCAGTGTATTCAATGTCCAGAAAAGCATCAAGCATTTAGGTCAGAGTTTCTCAAACTTATGGGCAGGGACACCACATAAGGCTGCAGATGAGGTATATATATCATCATTTCTGCATTCATTTGAAGCTTCCTCAGGCTCTTAAAAATAATGGAACAGGTATGCCATATTAGAATTTGCATGGCAGATTGACAGCTCTTTGAGTTCAGAAAATGTTACATTTCTTAAAGGGTCAGTTGACCCAAATTACCAAAAAAACACAAGTTACCCCTGGTGGTATCTAGCCATGCAAATAGTGGCTCCAGCATAAGTGCCCCGGGCTTCCTGGATAAAAGCTTGCTGTGAACAGTTTTCAGTGGAACTACTGTCTACTAGTTCAAATTCTCATACTACATCTCAAATTAATTTCTGTAAGTGGCAAATTGCTGCATATCAGTGATGCTTCTCCCTACTTTGTTGTTCAGGCTGACTAGATGCATACAGTATATTTTGAAAAATACAGCATTGAATAGATCTCAGAAGATCTCATTAATTCTAGCTAACAAGGTGAAAAACATGTTGTTTTTAACTTTATCATGTCCTTAATGAGAGGTAAGAATGAAGAAAATGTGGGGAAGGGAGGCTCTGAAAGAGAGGAAGATGAGAAAGAAAAGGATCAAAGGAAGCAAAAGAACATTTTCATGGGCACTAATTCATCCGACTGACTTTCTGTAAGTCTCACCAGAATCCCTGAAAGAAAAAGTCGAAGCAGTGTTCCAGACACTGTACTCAAAGTTCAGAATTGAGCAGTAGTGAGGCCAGTGATGTTCAGTACTGCAGAAACTGACACAGTGGAGAAACTAACGATAATGACATTTGTCAATGTGGTGATGCAATTTCTGCAGAAAGACGGCACATGTGCCAGTCAGCCAGGCCTGTCCGAGGTAAAGATGAGTCAAGGTGTGTTAACAGGGTAGCATTACTTCCAAAATGTAGCTTCTCCAACATGTCACTGATATCTGATTCTGATTAAATTTTGTATAGAGGTTCATAGTCCCTGGAGGATGAATGAAAACTGACTTTGGTGAGCCCCTGACTTTTCTTTGAGCACCACTATGAAGTTGATATTTGTGGTTTTGAGTGAAATGCCTCAATAACTATTGACACTGCTTTAACTTTTCATCTAGTGACATCATCAGGTCAAATTATTTCCAATTTGTCCAATATTTTGACTTATTACTAAATACCTGCAAAACTAATGACATTTCCATCAGCCTCAGCTGCACTTTGGGTTTAGTGCCGGCTGGCAGATGCAAAATTGAGATGGTGAACCTGGTAAACAGTACTGTATACCTCCTAAATATCAGCATGTTAGCATTGTCATTGAGAGCTTGTTAGATTGCTGACTTTAGCATTTTGCTCACAGCACCACTGTGCCCAAGTACAGCCTCACAGAGCCGACCTTAAGGCTGGCCCACACTAAAAGATTTTTCAAATCTAAACAGATTTTGAAAATGTAACGACATGTTATGATAAATTTAACAGTTTTGTTCGTATAGTGTGTGGTGAGCAACGATTTGTCCAAAACAGCACACCACACACTAACAGATTTCATTCATGAACAAGAGTCCCGACTAAAAAAAACGGAAATCTCGCAAAATCTCTTGCGATCAAATGTGACTTTAGTGTAAACAAACATGGCGGACGACGGGTGGAATGAATTAGCAATGTTAGTTTTTGCACTACTTTGTACTGAATATTCACGAAGGATGGATGGATGAAATACGACATGTTAAATAAACACTTGGGTTGTTGCCATAAATCAAAAAGTTGGTCCTCCATTTCTGAGGTCCATCTTACTACTACTTTATGTTTAGTTTTTTGCATTAGCTCATGCATTAGCTCATGCATTAGCGGCGGCCGCCATGATGGCGGTGGTTGTCTTTCCGCCTCAGTCAGCTGGGTTCAACTGCGTCATCGGCTGTCCTCGGGGTTCCCCCCACACAACAGGATATCCGATCATAAATATTGAACATGTTTAATATTTACAATTTGAAATCGGTGCGGTCAGGATGGACTTCCGAGCCGAACGAGGGATGTAAAACACACTCTTAACATACCTCACACCACAGGAATATCTGGAAAGATAATCTTTAGAACCATCAAAAAATCGGGGCTTTGCTGACGATCGTCGGTAGGGGGGGAATTGGGCCCAAAATTGGCTTGATTCTTGTGTAGTGTGTACCAGCAGTAGACACAGTGGTGCTTCGAGCTACATGCTAACATGTTCACAATGACTATGCTTACATGCTAATGTTTACCATTTTCGCTATCTTAGTCAAGCATATTAACCATGTGCGCCGGAAGTAGGGGGGGCAATTGGCCCCCCCCACTTTACGGCCCTGTCTCACTTTCTTTTTAAGTTCGCAAATCACTGTATCCCCACAAATGCCCCCATATTGCAACACGGTAAAAAAAAGACGTTTCAAACATTCCCGTCTAACCCGTGTGTCAAGACTGGAGGTATGTGTGTTTTTTACTCTACAGATGCGCTCTCATTTTAGTCTGTACAGCTGTCTGCATGGCTCCGTCTCAGCTGTGTCTCAACCTGAACTAAAACGTTTATTTACTCTTCAAGTCTATTTTTTTTTTAACAATACATGCGTAAACGCAAAGTTGATGCCCAATAAAAAAGCACTGAAAAATATATTTATCCACATTTTGCAATCGGCGGAGCAGAGTGTGCTGTGGATCTTTATCCAATCATAATAAACCTTTGTGTAGCCTAATTCAAATTAAATCAAAGTGATCTGACATCCAGCCCACTACAGTTTCATAATGAACCAAAAATATTTTACACTTCTCAAATGGTGGGCTGGCCCTCGCAGGGCACATCGTCTGGTGTGCCGCGATCGAGATCCGCTTGGAAAGGCCTGACCGTGAGTTTTACAGCACCGCTCGGCCGGACCTCGCTGCTGCCCGGGGCTGTTGAGTTCTTGCTGCACAGTGCACCCTCTCTGCGGGGAGGGACGGGATGTCAACCGAGCGGACTGTCCTCAGTACGAGGGGTCTGCGGCAATGTCGGCACCCCGTCTCGTTTACCATGCTTATGGTGTGTGACTTTTTGCCATCAGCATACATAACCATACAACCTTTATAATTAAATTGTTTTCTAGAGCACCAAGTTCTTCCTCATAGTTTTGCTCACTCCGGCGCCAGTTAACACTTAACACAAAGCACAGCTGCGACTGATTGGTCATTTGCAGGTATTTAGTTATAAACCAAAGTAATGGACCAAATAAATTAAACCACATATGTCAACCTCACGGTGGCGCTTGATGAAAAGTCAGGAAATCACCAAAGTTATTAGGATTCATCTTCTGGGGCCATGAATGTATGTACAAAATGTCTTGACCATCCATCTAATAGTTGTTGAGATATTTCAGTCCAGACCAAAGTGGATGGACAGATGGACCCACTGACCAACATTGACATCGATAAAGCCACACTGCTGCTGTGGCTGATAAGAGCATTTTAACATAAGTGTGAGGCGAGACAAAGAAAAGGATGAGATGATTCAGTCAGAATACATTAATAGGAGTGTTGATTAGTTGGAGGTAAAGGTGCAGCAGACAGAACACAGAGAAGCTGATTGCCCTCTCCAAATGTCAGCTCAATTATTCCATCCTGCTGTGGCTATGCAGGGCTGATACTGTTTCAAGATTTGATGCGGTCGAACTACATTTGAAACATTGCGTTTTCTTCTCCTTAGAACTGTGAGCTGGGTGATTATTTCTTTTCCCACCCGACTTAGCATTTATTCCAATAGAGTGACTCAATTGTGTTGTACTTTGCTCCTGGCAGTCCTTAATTGCTGATCAGAAGGCTTAGACAACCTGAAGTGAAACCTTTGGCTCCATAGACACACCATGTACACAGCTTGGTGTCATTATACACTCTACCTGCTGTTACTTTAATTCAGTTCTCTGTCACTCCTCTGAATCTGAATCTCTTTTCTTCTCAGTCTTTCAGTCTAACCCCCCCACCCCCACCCTGACACTACCTCCCTCCATCTATAGCTTGTTAAATTTGATTGACAGAGCCAGATATTTGTGGTGAGTGTCAGGGCAGTGAAGGTTTGGAAATGGAACAGAGATGTCCAAGCATGGGGACTGCATGAAAGTAATATTGTGTTATATCTCCACCAATTTGTCATGAATGATTCATTAAGCTTCAGGAGGTATGAGTGCATGTAAATTATGCTTCATACTTTAAAATAATTTTGGATAAGTGCAACGGAATGACACTTATTACACTGTAATAGATATTCAGTCCCTACAATTTGTTGGCAGACACACTGGCATGGCCATCAGATGTTTCGGGATGGTGACTTCCACAGGACTAGAGCTGCGCTCCAGTGAGAAGAGACAGCCAGTAAAAAAGAAACTGACTCTAATGTGGGACTGTGTGCGTCTTGTCTTTTCTGGGGAACCGACCGGTATGTCATTGGCATGTCATCATCTTCCATGATTCCATATGAATCTCAAGAATTCAGTCTTGTTTGCATGCAGCCGACTCCAAATAATTTCTATCTCATTTCTTCCAATCTCATGTATGAAGATTATCAGTCAGCACTGCACCACAGCTCCTATAGTTACACAAACAGTAAAACAGCAATGTGAACATAGCTTTAAAAGTGTGACAAATTAGGTTGTTTTCTTTGATGATACAACTTGGCATGGCATAGTTTGTACCCTTTGACATGTTAAGCCGGGTTTCCACCAAACATTTTTTTTAACTTTTAGTCCCTGGAACTACTTTTCAAGGAACTGTCTCCACAGTAAATCATCTGTTGAGTGTTTGAGGGTTATTTATTTGTAATGCCGTGAAACAATCAGAAAATAACTTTCTTTCTCATTCACAGCACCGCCGCGCTACGTCTCTCTCTCTTCGACCGCTCACCCTCTCAGCTCGCTTGCATGATCTCTCTCTCTTTTTCTCACTGTCTTTTATTAAATGAGTCGGGAAGCAGACTGTAGAGCCTAACTTTACTTTAATGTTATCAAACAAATACAAATGCTCTCCCCTCGTCATAAAATGGTCCTAAATCGATACTTCCTGCAACAGAGGAAATGGAAACTAAGACCGTTTGTCTCCACAGTAAATCATCTGTTGAGTGTTTGAGGGTTATTTATTTGTAACGCCGTAAACAATCAGAAATTTACTTTTCTTTCTCATTCACAGCAATGCCGCGCTATGTCTCTCTCTCTGCAAACTCCACCCCGAAAGTTACGGTACTTTCAGAAACTATTACCCTCCAACCAGGACCTTTTTAGGGGGTAAAAAGGCCCTGTAAACTGTCCCCAGAACTTAAGTTAGACCCTGGTCCCTGCAGTCGAAACACAAAGAGTTCATCAAAAGGTTCTTAGTTTCGGGGGGAAGTTCCTGTGGTGGAAACCGGGCTTTAGATGAATCTGAAGTTGCAAATGCACCTGCAATTTGGACTGCTGATTAACAGAGCTGAAAAACGCCGTTAACTTACACACAATTGTAGTGTTGGTAAGAGTAAGTTACACCAAAGTTTAAACTCACTATGTTACTTTGCTGGAAAGCTGACAGTGGAAAAGCAGACAGGGAACAAGGGATGAGAAGGTGGTATACCTGGGTGCCCCATTCCTGTCAGATACACTGGGATCAATGAGCTGAAGGTACAACAGACGACATGAATTTACCAGGATAGTCTTATTTCTCTAGAAAAAGCAATAAACAAAAAGTTACCTACTTACAGTAAATGGGTGTTCCAATGAATGTAAGTCCAATATTAATTCTCCTTGTAGCTCTATTTTGGTCTCCACCAACTCCTGAGGGAAATATCTGAGTCTTAAGCTGCTTAACACTTCGAGGTGCTCACCAGCTAGTTGCTAACTTTGTCCATCTAGTGTTTGTTGCTGTTGAGGTAGTGTACAGTGGGTTTGGTTTTAATGAAAACTGCCTGCTGCTGCTCCAGTTAAAAACAAGGTTGATGAAAGCGGTGAGATTGAACCAGAATAGTAAAAATGTAAAAACAAAACAATGAGCTAAAAGATACTAAAGAGGTCTGTAGAGCTTAAGGGAACTTCATGAGTTGAAATAAAAGATTTAAGACTTTTTCTATGCACACAAAAGGCTTATTTCTCTCAAATTTTGTTCACAAATGTATTTAAATCTGTAAGTGAGCGGCGTGCCTGTTTCTGAGGGCTGAAGGACCTTACGCTGGGATGCGCTCCCGGCCAGGGGGTATTGTTACTATTGTTTCTACAAGCCCACCCTAATATAGCAGGCTAGAACCGGCCCTGATGTGCCATTTTTAACAAACATGATGACACGACTGATGGATGTCTCCTCAACAAAGGAAAGATAAGAGAGTTCGCTGCTTGGCTTGGAGGCCAAAAGGTTACAAACAACATTTCAACTAACTTTACACAAGTGAGCCAATGTACTTACACCTTCCCCAGCTTTCTGTTTTTTCCACTTAGTTCAACTTTGGCCAATTTGCTTTCAGTATTAGATACAGTGGATTTCATCAAGAGCTTTAATTTGATATATAGATCTCATTTGTCTCTGATGGCTATCTGGCTCTGAGCCCTCCAATGTTAAATGGGTAACATAGAAAGCCTATATCCTATATTACAGTGGGGAAAGATTTTATAAAACTCAAGTTCAAAGAGCTCCCGATACACTACTATACAGTTTTTTTTCAATTGCTAACATTAAAATAACACATGAGCTGCAATTACTGAAACTGACACTCAGAGAGCAAAACCTCTGCTAAAGTTTCCACAACTGTAAACACATTTTCTGCTTTGCATCCAGTTTCCAATTCGACATGGCACTTTTTGCAACACACTGCACAGGGTTCTCTACATAAGACACAGGCATCTGACATAAAATCACTTGTTTGACATTTCAAAATGAAACACATGTGGACCAATTGGCCAAACACCTAATTGCTTGATTGTCGACACATCAATCGGGATGTAAGCACTGTAAAAAGACCATAGGTTAGTATCTGTTGACAACAACTATGGCAGCCAAAGCCTGTTTTCAAAAATGTGTATTAGCAATTGAAATTTTATTTATTTCTTTATTTTAAGTGCAACTGTTTAATTTTAGGGATATCTTACTTAGAACTGGGCCCAGTCCCAGAGGAGGGCACTGGTTCGTTGCAGGTCTTGTGCCTTGTCCTGTCTTGAACCATTCCCGGACCTCTTTGGAGGGAGTCTGTCTGCTGAAGAGTGACACTTTTTCTTTGTTTGTTTTTGTTTTTTCCCCTTCCCTCCCGGGGAAGGAAGGGAAGGTAGGTTTTATGTAATTTTTTACCAAACCCATACTGACAACCCTGACAGGTTTAGACCATAGAATGTATATAAGAAGTGAATGTAGTAACCGTGACGTCGCCCATTGGTTTGTGGACTGCCATTTTGAAGCCTCAAGTTCGGCGTTTTGGCCGTCGCCATTATGTTTTTTTTGCAACCAGAAGTGACACGAGAGGGTGGAGCTAACTACAATCGAACGATGACTAAGACATTTTCAGGCGACCAAAAAAGTTATAATGAACTTTCATGAACTGAAAACACACTGTGAAAGGGTTAAAGTTCGAAGACGAAAACACGGACAACTCCTAGACCGGACAACACCGTGGTAGCGACCTGTCAATCACAATGTAGCCACACCCTAAAGCATCCCCTGCTTTATGGTCTATTTGACTCTAAATGGGACCATAATTTACTGAATGAAGATCATGCTGTATTGAAGAAGACTTGAAACTATCGACTGAGACCATAAACTTATGTTTACAATGTTTACTGAGGTAATAAATCAAGTGAGAAGTAGGCTCATTTTCTCATAGACTTCTATACAATCAGACTTCTTTTTGCAACCAGAGGAGTCGCCCCCTGCTGGCTATTAGAAAGAATGCAAGTTTAAGGCACTTCAGCATTGGCTTCACTTTTCAGACACAGAGGTAACCCACCGGTTTAGATGTTTGCGATTAAAATTAACAACCTCCAACCTTGGAGCAGTCACAATTCCCATTTTCCAGTTAGCTAATCCTAGGATAGGGTAACGCTACAGGTAGGCCTACTTGGCGAGTTGCAAGATATTTGCCAGAGGGTGATGACATGCATGCGTGGTAGTGGTTTGGCAGACGAGGCCATGTAATACATGCAATCCATTTTCATTACTTGCTATAGAAAGAAGGACCTTAACGAAGCAAATGCCTTCTACGAGCAGAATAAAACAAGCTTTGTTAAATGATTAGAAATTCTATTACACACTTGAGCACAATATTGAGGGCTTTTTCAGGACCCTTAGAGTCCATTAGAGGAAATGACTTCCACACACTAAGATCAGTGCAATTTTCATATTTAATACACCCTTTTGGCCCGTGCTTCCTGCTTCAGAACCTTATTACCCTCATGAAAGTTTTATTCAAGCAGGCAAGTTGAGACAAATGCATATGTTATTAGAGTGGCTGCAGGACTTTGAAAAAGCTGGGATTTTATACAAAGAGACAGCATTTTACGCCTATCTATTCAGACACCTATTTAATAATGATACTCTGGTGAATTAAGTCTCAGTCTCACCTGTACATGGTTTACTGATTGACATCGATGAATTCTTATAGGCAAAGAGCATCAGACAATGAGACAGTAATCAAATAAAAATAAATGAAATAATACAGTTTTTCTCAATTGTTAACATACATTTTCTGAAAGCATACCTCATATTCACACAAATCCCAAAACACACACAAATTTCCTGCAAAATAAAACTCTACATTCAAAACAATGCTGTCTTCTCGAAAAGGTATTTTGTGTTCATATGACACACACACACACACACACACTTGAAGAGACATTTCTCAGAACCAGTTGAACACTGATGTCCTCATTGTAAAAGAAACGGTGAATGGTAAATTGACTTGCATATATATATAGTGCCTTTCTAGTCTTCTGACCACTGAAAGCATTTCACACACACATTAATACAAGGTCACTCACTCACTCGCTCACTCATCTTCAACCGCTTATCTGGGGTCGGGTCGCGGGGGCAACAGCTCCAGCAGGGGACCCCAAACTTCCCTTTCCCGGGCCACATTAACCAGCTCGTTCCCGGCGTTCCCAGGCCAGTGTGGAGATATAATCTCTCCACCTAGTCCTGGGTCTTCCCCGTGGCCTCCTCCCAGCTGGTCGTGCCTGGAACACCTCCCTAGGGAGGCGCCCAGGGGGCATCCTTACTAGAAGCCCGAACCACCTCAGCTGGCTCCTTTCAAAGCAAAGGAGTAGCGGCTCTACTCCGAGTTCCTCACGGATGACTGAGCTTCTCACCCTATCTCTAAGGGAGACGCCAGCCATCCTCCTGAGAAACCCATTTCGGCCGCTTGTACCAGCGATCTAGTTCTTTCGGTCATGACCCAGCCCTCATGACCATAGGTGAGAGTAGGAACGAAGATTGACCGGTAGATCGAGAGCTTTGCCTTCCGGCTCAGTTCTCTTTTCGTTACAACGGTGCGGTAAAGCGAATGCAATACCGCCCCCGCTGCTCCGATTCTCCGGCCAATTTCACGTTCCATTGTCCCCTCACTCGCGATCAAGACCCCGAGGTACTTGAACTCCTTCACTTGGTATAAGGACTCATTTCCTACCCGGAGTAGGCAATCCATCGGTTTCCTGCTGAGAATCATGGCCTCAGATTTAGAGGTGTTGATCCTCATCCCAGCCGCTTCACACTCGGCTGCGCACTGATCCAGTGAATGCTGGAGGTCACAGACCGATGATGCCAAGAGGACCACATCATCTGCAAAAAGCAGCGATGAGATCCTCAGCACACCGAACTGCAAACCCTCCTCCCCCCACTACGCCTCGATATCCTGTCCATGAATATCACGAAAAGGATTGGTGACAAAGCGCAGCCCTGGCGGAGGCCAACCCCCACCGGAAACGAGTCCGACTTACTGCCGAGAACCCGAACACAGCTCTCGCTTTGGGCGTACAGAGATTGGCTGGCCCTAAGAAGTGACCCCCTCACCCCATACTCCCGCAGCAACCCCCTCAGTACCTCCCGGGAGACCCGGTCATACGCCTTCTCCAAGTCCACAAAACACATGTAGTATAGGCATACTCCCAGGCCCCCCCCCCCCCAGGATCCTTGCGAAAGTGAAGAGCTGGTCTGTTGTTCCACGGCCAGGACGGAATCCGCATTGTTCCTCTTCGATCCGAGGTTTGACTATCTGCCGAACCCTCCTTTCCAGCACCTTGGAGTAGACTTTATCAGGGAGGCTGAGTAGTGTGATACCCTGTAATTGGTACACACTCTCTGGTCCCCCTTTTTGAACAGGGGAACCACCACACCTGCCACTCCTTAGGCACTGTCAACGACTTCCACGCAATGTTGAAGAGAAGTGTCATCAAAGACAGCCCCTCCACACCCAAAGCTTTCAGCATTTCTGGACGGATCTCATCAATCCCCGGGGCTTTGCCACTGTGGCGTTGTTTGAATACCTCATTGACTTCAACCAGGGAAATTGATGAAGATCCCCCATCAGCTTCCAGCTCTGCCTCTACAATAGAGGGCGTATTAGTCGGATTCAGGAGTTCCTCAAAGTGCTCCTTCCACCGCCCGATTACCTCCTCAGTTGAGGTCAACAGTGTCCCATCCTTAATGTACACAGCTTGGATGGTTCCCCATTTCCCCCTCCTGAGGTGCCGGACGGTTTTCCAGAAGCACCTTGGTGCTGACCGAAAGTCCTTCCCCATGGCTGCTCCGAACTCCTCCCACACTCATTAATACAAGGTGCCAACCATAAATGCTCATAAATTCTCATTTACACACCGATGGCACAACCCTCAGGAGCAATTTAGGGTTCAGTATCTTGCCCAAGGACACTTCAACATGCTGACTGGAGTTACTGAACCACCGATCGTCTGATTAGTGGACGACTGTTCTATCTCTTGAGCCACAGCCGCCCCTAGTATGAATGTAAAACACCAGTATGAATGCCTAATCAGGGGACTTATGCAGTTTGCATGTTCAGTGTTACACTTACTACGTATGTCCACTAGTCTGTTGTAAAATATTTTTGTATAATGTTTTCATACTCAAATATAGATACACACGGATACTGTAATATAAACAAAAATATGTTTTTATTTTTCTCCCAAAATACTTTATACATCCCACAACCACAAAGTTGGATGTGTAAAAAAAAATATTTTTTTATTTTATAAAAAAATAAAATAATGGATGGCTCTGATTGCTAATTGAACAATTGTGCAACATGTGTTTGTCCATTTGTCAGAGTGGATAGTAGGAAATTTAAGTTTAGTGTTTTGAATGGCAGTGTGTGGCCCAATCTTCAAGGATAAAATGTCTTGTGTTCAATGTTAACACAAGAGATTTTGTCCTTGAAGATTGGGCAAAAAAGTGTAGAACTGCAAAGTGTAATGGAAAGGAAATGTGCTTGTATTTTAACGGAATTGGTTCAGGGGGTTGGTACATGAGTTACAGGTTGTGCTCATTGTGTCTCAATTACAAGTGTTAGTGTGTAAACAATTGAGGAAGACTGTAATAAATAAAAATAATAATAATAATAATAAATAAATAAATAAAATAAAAATGTAAACTGGTGATTTTATGATTTTATGATTACATAAATACGAATACAAGTAAATATGGTATACTATACCATAAGCCAGTCAGCAGAATGTCAATTTTGAATAAGATGAAACTAATTAAGACCATTTCACATGATGTTCAGGAGGGAAGCCAAAACATGTGGATTGCCCCCTGGTGGCTGGCTGCAGTATAGGTCATAAATCCCGTCCCCTCCATGTTAGCGGATGGGACATGGGCCAAACTAAGTGTCAAATTACACGTCAAATAAATGTTTCCCAAAGATGTTTTCTGCCATTTAGGTAGTTCTTATTGCGCTGATGTATGTTCAAGTGTTCATTTCTCTGATAAGTTTGGTTTTAATTAGATATTTGATGCTATAAAAAAGGGGGTGAGGTGTCATGATTGACAGCTGTGAGTCTCCCTTGACCTCGATACCGCGGCTCCACCACCCGATCCTTACTGCACAAACTCTGGTTCGAAATGACATCAATATCTCAAGATGGCAGCTCCCATATCCCCGATATTTTGGCTTCATTTCTGTACAGTGGGAGGAAGTGGAGACGCGTCGTCCATCTATATACAGTCTATGTTTCACACCAATACTGATTTCTTCAAACTGAATAAAAGAATTGGATATTTGAATGCAGGAATGTTACTGGCTGGTGTGCAAACAGGTGGATTTCATTCTGAAAGGTCAGTGGGTTGTTTTTGACTCCACTTCTCGGTCAAAGGGACGCTCCAGACATCAGCCATTCATCAGACAGTTTATAGAGCAGAGTCTCTCCAGATGGAATCCATCACACAGAGACATCCAGGCTGATGCTGTTTAGTTTAACTATCTCCAGCTCTGAGAACTGCTTCCAGTTAGGTAACACTTCTCAGGTTTACACACACACACACACACACACACACACAAACACACACACACACGCATACACACACACACACACACACACATGAAGAGACTCACACACATGTTTGGCATGTGGACAAAAAGCCACAAAAACATGAGAAAATCAGTTTGGTGCAAGTTTATTTGATCCAGTTCATTTCCATGAGGTTTTATTATTCTCAGTCACACACACACACACACTTACACACAGGCACGCACACACACACACACACACACACACATTTGCTACTTAAAAATAGACATTGATCATTTGATTGTAGTACTTTAAATATACGAGGATAGTCAAAGTTAAGGTTAATAAAAGTTTTGCATGTTTGTTATTCAGACAGAATAAAGGAGGATTACAAAATGTCATAAAGGAACAAAATAAATTACATAAAGGAAATGGATCAAAATATGACCTAACTTCAACTTATTGAGTCAAAACTACACATTTAATAAGAAACCTTTTAACCCTGCATTTCCATAATCCCTTGTACTTTACTCTACACTATAATTAAACTTGAGGAGATGAGAGAGTGAAGGAGTGATGTAGTGATGAGGAGAGTGACAAATTTACTAAGTAGCTCTGGAGGACCCAAGGGTGCAAAGATACTATGACGACACCTAGTGGCCAAAACACAGTATCCTATTGTAAATGCCTGTATATCTTGTGAAAGTGTTTACAGGGGATTATGTCAGCATTGAGGAGAAAGCTGAGGACGTGTTTCATGCACACCAGATGTCCATGCCGAAAAGTGTGCATTTAATCCACAATGAAATTATCAAATAAAATGTGAGCAGTTTATAATACAGCTCATGTTATTGGAATTAAATAAATTTAGAATCAGTGTGGAGCAATTACTTTAATCAACTTTTGAAATTCGTTTTTGAGAGACGCAGCTCAGACTGTATTCTGGTGCCTCTGCTCAGGAGTGTCATATCCACAAAGCGCACCAGTTGCTATATTTTTGTAACTTCAGAGTATCGAACAGCACTCTGAAGTGATCTCTTAAGTGATTGTCGTTGCTTATTTGTTCACGAAACACGATAAACTCGCGTGACAGCGAAACAGATGATGCGTAAATACGCACAGGACACAT
Source organism: Sebastolobus alascanus (assembly GCA_916701645.2). Taxonomy (NCBI): domain Eukaryota; kingdom Metazoa; phylum Chordata; class Actinopteri; order Perciformes; family Sebastidae; genus Sebastolobus; species Sebastolobus alascanus. The sequence goes on from CAKAOJ020000006.1 coordinate 5,272,723, forward strand.
CCAAACACATTTTAGGGCAACTATGTGGATCTAAAATTTGCTGTCGTTTTTCAACAGCGGGCAGAACATTTCTATGTTTCTCTAAGAGGCAGTTCCGCGTGTAAGATCCGCACATAGACAGACAGCCTGTGTGCGTGTTTGTGTATTAGGGGAGGGCTGGCTCTTATTAAAGTGCGGAGCTCCAGTTTGGACCTTCGCGTGCACCCGCGTTCAGTTATTTGTCGGCCCCCCGCTGCTTCCAGGCTCTCTATCAACACCACACACTGATCCGCGAACAGCAGCAGCTTCTCTCTCCCTGCACGGCACCGCTTCAACGTGGTGCGCCCCTGATGCGCTCTCAGTTCAGGATGGACTCGTTTCCTTCTCTTCACCTTTACCACTGACTGTGACGCTGCTGTGGGAGTTCCTTGGGAATGGGCTGGAACTGATCCTCTGTCCGCCGTTTCGCCTTTCCACTGGGTGTATTTTGATTGAACTACCACTGTAAGTACGCTCGTCTCCGGGCTCCGAAATGGGAATGTATCTACATCTGTTGTTTTTGCAGTACTATTTCGTGTCGAGTTTCGTGTGCAACGCTGTCGCTTTCGTGGAGGAGCCATCCGGAGGCAGGTCGGACGGGTACTGCGGGCGGATCCTCCGGGCGCAGACCCAGGGGACCCGGAAGGATGGGCACCATGAGTTCAGGCTCAGAGTGGAGGGGGATCCGGAAGCCTATCAGCCGGGCAGCACATACAGAGGTAGAGTTTTTCAGTCTATCTGCGCTTTCAGTGCGTTAACCTGCGCCAAATTAAGTGGCGTGTTTATCAAGTTGGTAAACAGGGCATATTTACTCTTAAAATTCACTTATAATTCACTTTATTTTATTATATTTACAGAAAACTTAAGTATGTCTAACCACCAAACAAGTAATAGGCTATTACTTATAGCCATGTCTAAAATTTTACTAGAAATTGCAGCCTGGAGGACAAAAATTACAAACTAGTCAGTCTGAGCTCCTCTGGCTCCTGCAGGGAGAGTAATGGTTTGATAATGCTGCTTAGTGTTTTAGTGTCTGACCTATATTCACTTCCTCTTCTCTTCCTGTAAGCAAGGGGAGATGCACAGAGAAAGACACATAGATGTAGCGCCAATTAAGCAGCTAACCCTTACAAATTTAAGTCCCTATCCTTCCTGGTGGATTTGGCCACATTAAAAAAGACTTTGGCCTGCACATACAGAGATTCTTGGCGAGTTTAGAAGTTAACACGAAACAGTTTTCAACAACAATCAAAAGCTTTTTCACTTTCTCTGTTTTGAAATCCAAACTTTATTCCTAAAAATTCAAATAACTCCCGTGATACGATGGATGGGAGGATTTCACAAGACCTGGCGTGCTACAGTTTTGACACAGGCCTTAAAAAAAATAATAATCAAGGGTCACCATGTTTTAAAGTCTCCCCACTGACATCATATTCCAGATCATGCAATTTTTGGGCTGTGAAGCCACATAATACATACAGTAGCAACCCAGGGCTACACTCTAATCAGCCATCAGGGACCTGTGAAGGACACCACCCAAGGAAAAAAAAGAAGTTTTTCCCCAAGATTTCACAGCTTTTAACCCTCTTTTGTAGGGGAGTACAGGGGGTCTTTAGGGGGAGATAGCAGGTCGTACATCATCTGAAAGCTGAGGATTAATTTGAGATGCAGCTCAGCACTGTGTGTCAAGTTGTTCTAGTCATAAATCAGAAATAAACATTAATTAATTAATTAAAATAAATTGTGAAAGTGTACAAGAGCTTAGAACATTATGATAGAAGTATATGATGGTCATCCCCATGCTCTATTATGTCTCATAAGTTGTTGCAGCAATTTTTGGGTTGATGCCATTTGTTACACAGATTTAGTATTTTTAATTAACCATTTTTTACCACTCGAGAATTGATAAAAAATTATCAATAATCCCTCCAAAATACAACATTAAGACACGAAGACCTTGAGGAACACCACAGAAATAGCCATGCTGTGATTTGGTATCAAAAACTTTTGACATTTGGAGATTTCTGCAAGAATTGCATTTTTCAGCAATTGGATGGTGAGCACTTCTGCTCTGGAAACTGCTTAGAAACCCCCTTATTGTCAATCTAGTTAGGAAAGCCATCCATCCTCTGAATACTCTAGGTTTCCAGTTTGTGGCTGTAAAGTTTCACGAGGCTGTGATTATCCAAGAGGTCACAACAGGTAATTTTATACAGTGAGGTCAAGTTTTAAAGAATGGTCTCAATACAATGAAATGGCTACTATGGGGACAATTGGGCTCATTGGATCCACAAGAGTCTCAGCTTTACAGTGACACCCATTATGTAATTTCAAGACTATTTATGGACCCCAGTATGCAGAAATATTCAAACACACCATTTTAGAATAGGCGAGAAATTGGTTGCCCGATCCCGCGGGTCTCAGGGGGTTAAGCAGAAAATAAATTCATTTTAAATACTGGATAAGATTGAAAATATTGACATCTTCATTCTCACATTTTAAGATTAATAGGCTGGTATGAAAATGCAATGTTAGGGCACAAGGGTGAGCTGAATAAAATTCCACCCAAATCTCATTATATGGTTCTTGTTCCCTGCACCAAACTCTCAGATTTATAGGCTCTCTAGTGCTTCTAGTGTGAGATGCTAAGCCTCTATTTACGGCCCTCACTCTTCCACATCACACCGATGCTTACAGTAATGCTGCTTTCATGTGTGCATCATCCAGAGTGACCCTGCGTCATGCAGCGTGACCCTGATGTATCCATGTATGTGCATCTTTACTGCTCAGTGTCTCCGTGGAGTAAATACACACTCCCTCTCCTCCCTAACAGTGGTCCTCCTGGCAACCAGCCCTGCTTATTTCAGAGGTTTCACCCTCATCGCACTGAAGGAGGGCAGAGAGGGCACCACGGACGACGACTACACCGGCCAGTTCCAGGTAATTATGAGCGGGTGTGGAGAGGACAGGAAGAATACTAAATGTGCTCTGAGTTTTCCCGGAAAGTTTGCAAAAAAAATGAAGTCATTTGCATACACATGGGAGTCGACTTAGCTGCTCCCCGCTGTTTTCTGATATGGAGGTTAAAGGAGGTGTTGCTGACAGACACAAACACAGCTCCCCCGGATGATGCAAGAAAACTGAGCTCTCCTGTTGTGGCGGAGAGGAAAAGAGAATCTAGTTGTCTCTTTGTTGCAGCTCTTCTCGGGTGAGGCAGACATGGTATTTTTCCCACTAATATTTCCTCCAGCGGAAGAAGGAGAGAGGGAAGGAGAAGGCAGAGGAGCACAGGAGAAGAAGAGGCATGTGAGGACGGAGAGAAAAGAGCTAAACAGAGGGAGTTGGAGAGAAAGCAGGAGAGAGATGTGAGATGTTTGGTTCAGTAGTAACATGGCTCCCACTGAGCAGCAGAGAGCTCCTGAGGAGAGAGCCAGACTTCCTCAATTACCTCCCGCTCAGTGTAAACAGGAACACACATCTGTAGCTGTGTTTCCACACGCTGATCCTAACCAGACTCTTACCAAACAGAACAGGAGGCTGCTTTAATGTAGCCAATAGTGAGAATATTTTACTTCTTGTTTCCCCAAGCCCACCGACTTCGAAACAAATAATCATGTTTGTTGAGATTTTGTAGGAATGCTGCTTTCTCTACATGCAGACAGAACAGAGTGAGTGTAAGGTATTTTATCCAATTCTTTATCTTCTTTTTCATCATGTTGGCAACATCTGTGTTTGCTGGCGCTTCGTTAAACAGTTTGGGTTTCCATTGATGATGGAGTGAAACAAACTACAGTGATCAATTCCTGGTATGTGGATTAACAGCCAGAAGCTGGCTCGGGGGTTCTATTGGCAGAAATGGAATTTAATATTGATAACTATGTTTTTATTAGTGTATAATCACCTGAAACTAAGAATAGGTGCATTTCCATTAGCTTAGAATGAGCCCTTCATATCTACATAGGGAGCGGGTCCTCTTCACAGAGTCCACCATGTTACTCCGCCATGTTTCTACAATAGCCCAGAACAGACAAACCAAACACTGGCTCTAAAGGGAGCCTTTCACATTTTTATGTTACCTGAAGGCCGCCGTAGTTCTCCGACACGCTTGTGAAACTGCGGTAACGTGAGCCACAGAGTGCAAAACTGTGGTACCGTAGTGTTCTTATGGTAAGGATGGCCTCTGAGCGAGGCAAACGCCGTTACCACAGTTTTGCACTTGGTGGCTGAAAGGGAGGAGTGAGTGGAGGGGTGGTGAGTTGGTTGGAATCTGCAACCACACCACCAGATGCAGCCAAATCCTACACAGTGCACCTTTAAGGGGTTTCATGTGGCTTTAGTCTGTGATGTAATTAGGGATAGGGATGCACCGATACGATACCGGATCGGATATTGGGCCGATATTGACTCAAATAGCTGTATCGGTATCGGTGACAATGGGACCGATCTATTAAAATCAATTTGTGTTTATATACTATATACATTACATACTGGAATTTTAACTCCTGTTTAAGTTTTGACCAATTTGTTGCTGCATTAAAAAGGTTTACACTTGAGTTGTAATTCCTGTTAATTTTGAAGATTTTTTTGCCAAGTTGTTGGTGTAAATTTATTAATGATAAATAACAATTCAGTAAATTTAAATCTATGTATTTATTTGTTACAAAGTCAAGAAAGCAATGTTTAAGTCAAGCCTGATGTTGCCTTACACATCAAAAAATTATCCTAGTCACTTCCACACAGTGAGGCATACAGCTTATTAATCAAACACTGGTATCGGATCGGTACTCAGTATCGGCCAATACCCAAAGCCCAGGTATTACTATCGGTATCGGTGTATGTGCAAACCAGATAACTTGAGTCCCCAGTTCACTGTCCGGGACACTTTCCCAGTCCTAGTTTCAGTCAGGGCTTCTGCCAGTGTATTGCAAGCCCGGCGGCCCGCCATTTATGATGATTATTATGAAGTTAGCAGTAATGTTGTAGCTGTGAACGTAGCAGTGCAGTGTGTTTGAGTTACAGTTTATTTGTCAGTGAATAAATGCTTCAACTCCTCAAAACCCAAGCCACGTTCCCGTGTTTTGCTTGACCTGTGCTGATTAAAGTGAAGGGGGTTAGCCCCGAAGTAAGCAACAACTTCGGCCCAGGCTCACTTAAGGTGGGCTGACCTTTAAGGTGGACCAGCTATTCTCATTTTAGTGAAAAGCCGCTCCTTCGAGTTTTGCTCAGCTTTTACATTTTTATAATGTTTTAATATATATATTTTTTAACTGTTTAAGTGATTAATTGTTCTGACTTAATTAATAGAATTGATCGGTCACAACTTGTATTGTTGTATTGTAAACAGTTAATTATTAACATCCCTAGATGTAATTAACACATTAATTAAAGGTACCCTGTGGAGTTTTTCACCACTAGTAGTGCTATAGAGCAAGCTTTTTTAAGAGTGGGTCCCTGTTTTGCTTTGTATCGCTCACGCACACAAGCACAAACATGCAGGCAATGCGATACACATTCCTGCTGCCGGTTACACACTATTCTGCTGACGGACAGTTGGCAGCAGCAATGCTTGTGGCTCTGTGATGGTGTTCTTGAGCTAAGGAAGCTTCAGGTGACATTTTATAAAGAGCGAATAGTCTGCATAAGCAGGACTTTCACTCAGGAGACTGTTGTTTGTGTCTGTTGTGAAACCAAAAGTCAACATTGACTTATTTGACCTTTCTTTTGTTACTTAAAGCTGCAGTATGCGATTTTGGCGCAAATATGATTTAAAAAAGTTATTTTTAGAAAACGGCCGCTATATCGTGACAGTAGTACATGAAACAGGTAACCTGAAAAAAATCATGTTCCTCTGTGTCCTGCTGTGTCCTCCGGTGCTCCTAACGGCATCTGAAGGATTTCACTTACCGGAGGAAAACAAGGTCCGCTGTCCAGCTGTCTTCTATGAGAGCCGGCTGTCAATCACTCGCGAACTCCAACTAGGCAGCGCTGATCAAATATGAATCAATATTTTGTTACTGTAATGTCTATTTTTCTCCTCAAATGTTCTCAGAATCATTTGTAGTGTACTGTTTAGCTGTAAAATTAGAAAGTTTGTGATGCGGCCGCCATTGTAAAATCTGTTGAAGGAAGCCAAGTTCTGGTCACATGACCGGAGCACAGCCAATAGGAACGCTCTCTCTCTCTGAAATGACCTGTGACCTCTGACCTCTGTGACCTCTGCCGTCACGGGCTAGATTTTTCTAAAGCCTGAAAACAGAGCCATGAGGAGGAGCAGAAGTCTAGTTTTCTCTCAGACCACTTGAATTACAATATGCTGAAAGGTTATTATGGAATTTTTGCAGAATTATGCCAAAAAATTGTTGCCTACTGCCACTTTAACATGCATACTTAAGTAACGCCTGCTACGTAGGTTACGTAACAAACATACTTATTTTTTGTAACAAAGGTACATACATTACGAAACAAACATAGTTATTTTAACTCAAACTACAATATTTTCCTAAACCTAACCAAGTAGTTTTGTTGCCTAAACAGGTTCTGCCCTGCAAGGACTTACGTATACGCATTGATCGCTTGTTTTGCTGGACATTCGTTAATTAATACGTTTTTGTAAGACACAAGAACCGTTCTACTGCCAGCCGGCAGCAACGCTTGGGAGATTTCCATCTCCGTTGTTTCTTTTTTCTTTTTTTTTCTCAGATGGTTTTTCCTAGCATTTCGTTGGGTTTCTTTGTTGTTTGGCTGGAGATCCCTGGTGGTTTAGTTTTTCCTGCTTTTGTTTAAGTTAACTATTTTTTGAGTTTCGGGGGATGAGCTGGGTGCGACGGCCTACTGTTTGGCTGACCCAGCTACTTCCCCTTCTTTTGTTCATTTAACCGGGATCTCCAATCCTTTGTTCTTTTAGTTGCATTTTGACGGTTATTTTTCCTGATTGACAATAAATCTATTGTTTCTTTTTTCAACATAACTGGTCTCATGGCATCCTTTCATATGCTTCAGTCTCTCCAGAACCTTTGTGTGTTTGAGAGGCCGTAACAGATACGTTGTAGTCTTAGCTATGTGTACCTAATGAACTGGCAACTGAGTTTCTCTTCTGGGAAGGGTTTCCACAAGATTTTGGAACCTGGTTGCAGGTATTTGCCACCAGATCATTAAGTGAGATCAGCCGGTGCTGTTGTGTGATTAGGCTTGGCTCACAGTTGCTGTTGTATTAAGTTCTGTCACTTCTTCTAAACCAAACTGGTAAAAGCATGTCTTCATGGACTTGGCTTTGTACACAGGGGCATTCTCATGTTAAACAGGGAAGGGCCACAAACGGCTGCCTCAAACCCACTTTTGTCTAAAATATTGTTGCATGCAAATATAGTCAATTTTAGATGCAAAGCACTGAATGGATCCAGAAAGTAGCATACAGATGTTAGCTAGTTTCCAGATTTTTTTTTTTATAAAGTTTGGAGCAAATTTCTATAAAATTTGGTGGAAAATTCAGCTATGGGCGAAATGATCAGTGTATCCGGCAGCTTTTATAGGATTTCTTTAATTGCAAAAAGGTTAAATTTGAACAATTAAGCAGTTTTCCCATAAACTACTGCTCTTATTTAAATGAAATTTGCCACATGTATCCCCCTCATTATCTATCACTATGTGTATTTTCATGCAAATCCAAATGCAGTTTAACAGTTTCTAAATATTCTCTTTTATTAAGAAAATCAAAGGGTTGTGCAATCTTGGCAGAGTTATTGACTCTTTGAGTGCTGTCGAGATCATTTATTCATTTGCTGTCAAGCCTCCTCTAAGCTTGTTTTTTTACACTGAAATTGTATGTCTTTTTGAGAGTGTATCGACAATTGTTACATTTTATACATTCATTTGTTCATTCATTTATTCACTTTGCTCCTCTTGCTTGTGTATTTGTTGCCTCTTATATGGTGTAGAGTCTCACATGCCTGGTCGTGGTTCGACCCTTAGCATCTTGCCGCAGCGTTGCCTCTGGGCTCACTATCCAACTTTTCGAGCCACTAAATTATAATGAAAGTTCTTTGCAAGTTTACACGCTGCTTAAAACAAATAACAGCCACGGGATGCCAAATAAAAAATAAGGGATCAATTAAAAAATAAGTACACAATTGAGAGTGATTTTAATGTGAGCTTCCCAAGCAGGATAGATAAAATTGAGAAGTCTGGACTGAAGTTTTAATTAAGGCTGTCCCACACTAAAAAAATGTTAAAATCTTAACAGACGTTGAAAATGTGAGAGACCCCACATATAACAACTGTTAAATTTAGCAGTTTTGTTCCTATATTGTGTGGAGAGCAACGATTTGCCCAAACAGCACACCACACACTAACAGATTCCATCAGAACAATAAGAGTCCCGACTCAAAAAAAATCTTGCAAAATCTCTTGCAATCACATGTGACTTTAGTGTAAACAAACATGGCGGACGACAAGCAGGAAGAATTAGCGATGTTAGTTTTTGCACTACTTTGTACTGAAAATTCACGAAGGATGGATAGATGAAGTCATGGAGACATGTTAAATAAACACTTGTGTTGTTGCCACAAATTTACAAGTTGGTCCTCCATTTCTGAGGTCCATCTTACTTGTGGTGACCAGACGTCCCGGTTTGTCCGGGACTGTCCCGGTTTCAGGCTGGGTGTCCCGAGTCCTGACAAATATCTGTGAAACGCTCAAATATCCCGCTTTTCAACAGTCACTAACAAATTGTCCCGGTTTTCACCACAATTAAAATAATAACAATATTATAATTACTTAGACGTTTATCATGTTCCACTCATTAATTAATTTGTGCATAAGTATAGAGAGCCACCACAGCACATCGCTGCAGTCTCTGGAGTGATGTTGCATGCTGTCAAGCACAATTGCGCAAGGACACGGTAGATCTGCTGGTTACATTTAGTGTGGTTTTGAACCACAGAACCCCCCTTGCTTATGTGCACATCAAAAGTGTCGTTTTGATTAATTATTCTACACAGTTCCTTCTGCGCATCAACAGGCATTTCACTCCGCACATAACTCCCTCAAGATCATTTGTTGCTGTCAGTATTTCACCCAGGGTCTCCATCCTGGCCAAAATGTCTGAGCTCCACATTTTTAATCATAATAGTCTGAGACTGTGGCGAGCAACATGATGCGATAAAGATGGTTCGGGTTCAAAACTAAAGTTGGATATTAATTTCCGTAGGCCCAGACCAGGAAAACTCTCTACAGGACACCCAAACTGTCAGTGCGTCATGAGGGGGATAGCCCTGTGATTAAAGGGGGAGAAAGTAGTGAATGTGATAAATCATGATTATCACAGTCTCTAATGCACCCCACTATAATAATGCCTACTTTCTGATTCCACTCTGTGCTTAACATACCTCACACCACAGATAACAGGGTAGGCGTTGTTTTCTCGCTCACATAGAACCTTGGATTTGTCTGAATTGAGAAGAATGTCATTTTGAGACACCCACTTTGTGTTTAGTCTCACATTGCGGCTGAACTTGTTCAGATCATTTTGGTTTAAACATTTCAAACTTAAACATCTCATCTCACTCCGCTCTATTTGATTTCTGCCCCCCGCACAACAAATACCTCACAGTCTCAACCTCAGAGTCCCAGCAGAGTCTGGAGTGAGGCAGAGACCAGTGAGTAGGCAGTGAGCATAAACTGGAACCATGTGGAAGCGTGAACAAAATTAAAGTTGACAATCTGGCTTTGCAAGCTGTTTAACACATATTGGCAAATCCATCAGATGCTTTTTGTTGTGTAATTGACAGTTGGAATTGACACTTTTATCCACATGTGGAAAAATAATGAAGGCCTCTAGAGATAAGCTGCTGTCAAAAGACTGTCAAGTGTTTAAAGAATATAATTGGTTCTGAGAAGCTGACTATGAAACAAGATGTGTTCTGCTTGATGTTATCATCGTTATAAGGACACTACGTTATATCAATGAAAACCTTGGATAGATGTAGTAACAGAAATTAGTTTCAGAATGATTTTATTTATGAAATACGCCTTCTTTTGTGTCCCAGTCCAACACAGTCTCACAGCAGTTTGTGAAATAGTCATGAAATTTAATCTATTTGATCTGTGTACATAGACACAAATTTCCATTTCTTTGTGACGCTCAGCATGACTTTGATCAACGTATTTTAGTGTGTTTTCCTACGAATGTCCCGCAACACTTGACACGTGTCAATTTCTGCTCCTGTCTTTTCAAAATAAAACTACTCAGGTTTAGGAATAGATTGACTTGGTTAGACTTAGGCAACAAACTACTTTGTTAGGCTTAGGAAAAGATCAACTTGGTTAGGCTTAAGCAACAAACTACTTAATTAGGCTAAGAAAAAGATTGACTTGGTTAGGCTTTAGCAGCAAACTACTTAGGCTTAGGAAAAGATTGACTTAGTTAGGTTTAAGCAACAAACTACTTAGTTAGGCTTAGGAAAAGATTGACTTGGTTAGGCTTAAGCAACAAACTACTTAGTTAGGCTTAGGAAAAGATTGACTTGGTTAGGCTTAGGCAACAAAATTACTTAGTTAGGTTTAGGCAACAAACTACTTAGTTAGGTTTAGGAATAGATCGACTTGCTTAGGCAACAAACTACTTAGTTAGACTTAGGAAAAGATTGACTTGGTTAGGCTTAGGCAACAAACTACTTATTTAGGTTTAGGAAAAGATTGACTTGGTTAGGCTTAGGCAACAAAACTACTTAGTTAGGTTTTGGAAACAATTTCTTCCTCTGGAAGTGCCGTAACTTAAGTACGGAAGTTACGTGACAATAACAACTTTAGGCAACAAAACTACTTAGTTAGGCTTAGGAAAAGATCGTGGTTTGGGTTCAAATAATTCTGGAAGTGGCGTAACTTAAGTACGGAAATTACGTGACAAGTAAATCAATTCTGACTTGTGGTTTCACACAGGACAAGGACACCAGACTCCTGGGCGAAAGTCCTGTGTTTTTTGACTCACCCATCCACCCCGACCTTCTCCCTACATGGTGTTCGGCGTTCTTTATACTTCCCGGTTTGGATCGCGGTTTGAGTTTAAATAACACCGGAAGTGGCGTCACTTAAGTAAGGAAGTTACATGCCAAAAATTAATTAGTTAGCTTTAGGAAAAGATCGTGGTTTGGGTTAAAATAACTCTGGAAGTACCGTAACTCAAGTACGGAAGCTACGTGACAAAAACTACTTAGTTAGCTTTAGGAAAATGTCGCAGTTTGGGTTAAAATAACTCTGCAAATACCGTTACTTAAGTACAGAAGTTACATTACAAAAACGACTAAGTTAGCTTTAGAAAAAGATCGTGGTTTGGGTTAAAATAACTCTGGAAGTGTCGTAACTTAAGTATGGAAGTTATGTGACAAATAAATCAACTCTAACTTGTGGTTTCACACGGGACATGAACACCGGTCTTCTGGGCGAAAGTCCTGCGTTCACCCAACCACCTCCTCCCTACGTGGCGTTCGCCGCTCTTCATACTTCCGGTTCACAATTACGTCAATTACATACGAATTGATTTCGTGCTGACCATCATTAAAAAATGTGAAATCCATGTCTATGTACACAAATCAATACATTAAATTTTGTGACTATTTCACAGGCTGCTGTGCGACTGGGCTGCCCAGTTATATTAGTGGGTCGATACGAGAAGATGCAACGTGACAGCGAGACTGGCTTTTTATCTAAATGACCTCAATCCATCAAACTCAGCTTCTCTTTATCGGAGTGGTACATAATAATACTCCTAATAAATCTATACAACAATTCATATTCCTGACAGTTTATTCTCCACAAGTTAATTATGCGGCTAGTTTTGCAATGTCATGATTGTTATTGTGTCGTGGAAGAGGAGCCAAATGAGCACAGTTGTGGTTCCCCGTGCGGCTGCTCTCTCTCTTCGCTCTCTGGTACTCGGTTGTTTCTGGCAGCTGTCCTGGAATGTGCCCGCCTGCTGTTTCACTAGAACACCAGAACTGAGACTTACTGCTCATTGTTTTTTCCTTAAACATTAATCTGCTCTTTGTCCCCATTACTACCATTAAAAAACTTCTGTCTCAATGTGTCGGACCTTAAAGAGTATGCCTGCGAGTGTGAATCTGTGTGTGCGACTCCCACTGAGTCCGCAGTCATTGTCTAAGAAATGTGTGCCTTTGTGCTTATATATGCAACGAACGGGCATGTGGGTATACGTGTGGGTCTGCATGTGTGTTTTTCCCAGCCCTCCTTGTGTTAATGTGGGACGTGGGTCATATTTATCTAGGCCAGCGACGTGTTATTGCTCAGGGAGACAAACAGAGCTTGTTTGGATAAGGAGAGAGATGAGCAGACATGAGATAGTATCTTCTTTTTTTTCTCTGCACAGATTATCTAAGGGTTCCGAGTTTAGCTGGGGATAAACAAACCCAATCAGTTTAAAGTGTCACAGCCAAGTCATAGGTTTCGGATAGAGGCAATTACATAAGCCAAGCAGAGCTTAGAGAGCTCTAAAGAAAAGGATTTGTAGGATGTGTGTAGAGTTGGAATGATGGTGACCTGGTATGTAGCACAATCACACTCAAATGTGATCCTAAAGTAATTTTTGCCTCTCTAAGACATGCAGGAGCCCAAGTCTTCCTGTTTTTTTTCTGATTAACAGGAGTTTTCAAGGACAACTATGTGCTTGTTTACTTCAAGGAACCTTCTAGACAGTTATCACATCTTTATTTATTATGCTTGACAATCTGGTTGGTTCAGATGCTCGAGGTTTGCATAAATTATGTTGCTCTCTGCACTGATTATGGCTTATTAAATACATAATGCATCAAGACTATGAGCGTGAGGCCACTATTTCTTACCTATTGCACTGTATGTTTAGCTAGGGATTCCGTTGTGGCTCTTCAAGTGTCTGAGAAAATTAGTTTGCACAAATCGTGTTATTTTTTTTAAGATATACCCAAAGCTTTCACATTTGCTGTTCTAAACACTTTGGTGTCAGGTAACTTTTTTGTGCTGCACAGGACGTGATTTTAAATTTCCAACCACAGTAAACAGGTTTTTTTTTAATAAAACTGGCTAGTTTTTTTGGCTGGACCGCAGAGGGCCAGCCCTACAAACACAAAAGTCTGTCACTGAGTGAGTGACTGAGTGATGAAGTTACACAATTGGTCAGCCGAGTGCTGGAATTTCCTCATTGGCCGTTGGTCTTTCAAAATGAAAAGGCGGGAACAGCCCTTTATGCAAATGAGCGTGACGTGTCCGGCTCACGAAACTTGGACCAAGCTGTCAAGCTAGGTGATATAGTTCTAAAATGAAACAAGTTTCAGCAGTGTCATATCCTATTTCTTGCATAAAATGTTTTTAGAACTAGATTTGGTAGAGTGTTTAGACAGAATAGCAGAAAGTTTACAAGCAGGCCACCATGTTGTTTCCTGTTTGAAACGGCAAGCAGAAAACCAGGGACCAATCATTTGCATTCCACGATAGGGTACGTCACCACTTGTACGGCCAGTTGAGTGGAGCAACGCGTCCCCTAGTGTCCTTGCCGAACCTGGTGGACATTTAGCTCTGGATTTAACATGACCACTGACTATTTGTGTAACAATTTAGCCACAAATTCACAGACTGACCGGTCCAGCCATATACTCGGTTTTGACTGAGTCTTCTTTAAGCATGAGCAGTGGCAGCCACTATCACTGACCAAACTTCACAAACAACTTCAGAAACAGAAAACAGGTCAGTCATGCTAGGTCCCACCATCTACATATAGTCAACCCAAACAACAAGTAGAAGTCACAAATGCAGAAATCATTTGCTATTGGTCTGACGACGGATGAGCTTCTGGGGGCAAGAGGCTATATTTCTGGGGTTCTGGTGTAGTATCCAGCGGATATCCGGGCAAAGACTTCCTTTTTCATACGCTGCTCATTGTTTACAGTCCGATTAGCAACTTGAGGTGCGAGACAGGAGTTGGAGTTGAAAGACGACTTCTATGACTGGATTGTTTCACATGTAGCCAGTTTACAAGCTAATGTTAAACCAATAAAAAGCTAAATCCTCATCAGACAATAGCCGGTGGGTCCCCAGATTGCATTTCTGCCAATGTTTTCCGCATCTTTTGCTCTCCACACAGACTGTTTACCTGCGTTCAACCAAAGCCTGCTCGAACGTTATTGGTCAATACTACTCGGACTACAAACGAAAACCAGAATGCTTCCGATACAAAACTCTTGTCCTGTTGCCTCCATATGAATACAGATACTGTTTATAAAGATGCAGCAACAAGGACCTGATCCCCCATTGGCTTCCCACCCATATGAATGGGGAGTCATCCCTTCACAACAAATATATTTTTACAGATATGGAACATAGTCCATTATTTCAGGCCTGGACTCATAATGGCCCTCAACTGGAAGATCCAAAATGCTTCTCTTTGTAGCAGTTTGTTTTTTCTCCTCCCCTCTGAGACATTTCTATGACCTCTATACTTACTGCTTTGAGTAAGTCCACATCCATGGTGCTGTGTATAATGCTTGGCCAAGGAGTAGTCTTCACTTCCTGTGCAAATGGTATATTTATGTTCAAAGATTCTCTCTCTCAGTTTTTTTTGTTCTCCCCACATAGAAATAACCACACAGGCACTGTAAGTGGAGAACTTCAGTGAAGCATTGGCGCCTTTGCGTGTCGTGATTAATCGCAAATGAATCGCACATTTTTTATATGTTCAAATTGCACCTTAAAGGGAGATTTGACAAGTATTTAATACTCTTATCAACATGGGAGTGAGCAAATATGCTTGCTTTATGCAAATATATATATATATTGCAATATTTATTCGCAATTTATCGCATATTAATCGCACATTTTTTCATCTGTTCAAAATGTACCTTAAAGGGAGATTTGTGAAGTACTTAATCTCTTATCAACATGGGAGTGGGCAAATATGTTTGCTTTATGCAAATGTATATATATATTTATTATTGGAAATCAATTAACATCACAAAACAATGACAAATATTGTCCCGAAACCCTCACGGTACTGCACTTAGCATAAAAAAAATGCTCAAATCATAACATGGCAAACTCAAGCCCAACAGGCAACAACAGCTGTCAGTGTGTCAGTGTGCTGACTTGACTATGACTTGCCCCAAACTGCATGTGATTATCATAAAGTGGGCATGTCTGTAAAGGGGGGACTTGTGGGTACCCATAGAACCCATTTTCTTTCATATATCTTGAGGTAATAGGTCAAGGGACCCCTTTGAAAATGGCCATTTCGCCAAGATTTTGCACAAGTTTGGAGCGCGATTTAGCCTCCTTCCCAACAAGCTAGTACAACAGGGTTTTGTAGGTTTTCTTGTTTCATATGATGTCAGTATCTTCACTCTAGCTTTTAAGAGCCCGCTATAACCTGATGATGAAAGATGAAATGGAGGCCAGGCTAAATCGCAAGAAAAGTGTTTTTCTATGTCATTATTTTTCTTTATGAATGTCTTCAAATATTCAATGTTATGCTGGACTTGCTTACCGTAAAGATATTGATGCCTTGTTAGAATTGACCTAATTATGTACACACTTACCTGCTTGGCTGCACCTTTGTCAATTATCCAGCGCTACACTGGTTGCAATTGCCTGGCAGCTGAGACCAGCCTTGGTATATCTCTGAGCTATCACTTGTTTTTACATGCCCTGAAGAAGACTGTGAGTGGAAACGCGTAAGCACTAAGCCCATTTATTAAAGGCTTTTTAATTTTTAATTTGTCATTCAACAACACAGGGTTGCACAACGAAATGGAAGTTGTAGTCCCTTTATGCTACACAAGAAAAAAAACAATGGGCAACTCCGGGTCTGAAAAGTGAAGCCAATGCTGAAGTGCCTTAAACTTCCATTCTTTCTAATAGCCAGCAGGGGGCGACTCCTGGTTGCAAAAAGAAGTCTGATTGTATTGAAGTCTTTGAGAAAATGAGCCTACTTCTCACTTGATTTATTACCTCAGTAAACATTGTAAACATGAGTTTATGGTCTCAATCGCTAGTTTCAAGTCTTCTTCAATACAGCATGCTGTTCATTTTGTAAATTATGGTCCCATTTAGAGTCAAATAGACCATAAATCAGGTTATGCTTTAGGATGTGGCTACCTTGTGTTTGACAGGTTGCTACCACGGGTTGTCCGGTCTGGGAGTTGTCTGTGTTTCCATCTTACAACTTTAACCCTTTCACAGTGTGTTTTAAGTTCATGAAAGTTAATTTGAACCTTTTTGGTTGCCTAAAAATGTCTTATTCAGTGTTCGGTTGTACTTAGCTCCACTCTCTCGTGTCGCTTCTGGTTGCAAAATACCAACATGGCAATGGCCAAAAATGCCGAACTCAAGGCTTCAAAGTGATCCACAAACCAATGGATGACGTCACGGTGACTACGTCCACTTCTTATATCCAGTCTATGAAAAAGACAAAACTTAACTAAATTTTATGTTGGAGTATGGAGGATGGGTTGAGGAGTCTTACAGCCTGAGGAAAGAAGCTGTTCTGTAGTTTGGTGGTATGACAGCAGATACATCTGTATCGCTTGCCAGACGGCAGCAGGGTGAACAGGCTGTTGCTGCGGTGGGTATTGTCTTTTAATATCCTTTGGGATCTGCACAGGCACCTCACCGATATCACTGATGCTCAGTAGATGGGTACCGATGACGTTCTGGGAAGGTTTTAATCACCCACTGCAGAGCCCTCCTGTCCTGGGCCGTGCACAAACCATGCCAATGTGTAATGAAAAAGGACACTAAGCACCACTGTTTGGTGTCATAGAAAATGTCACCACTTAGTTTTTAGTGTTTGGAAGCCAAAGGCGGTTGAGGATAACTGCTGTAGTCTCAACAGCTCTGTGACTCAGCTTTGGTTTGAGCAGGAGCCTGTCTAGTTTACTTTATTCATGCTGTTTCTCATTGACAATAGCCTAAACAAACTGAGTGGGCAACGCTGGAAAACAGACACGAGTAGGCACACACACAACTTCATCGACCCTATTCATACGCACATGCACACACATACACAATGGCTGAGTTTACTTGTCTGGAATAATAATGGCCCCACAATTTGGTTAAGTTCTTAATCAGATAAAATTGTTAACATGAACACTTGATACCTTCTGAGTGACGCCCCGCTATGAATAAACCAAAAATGTATTTATGAAATGATTTGGCTTCAAGCACTTTCTTTCTGATTAGGCACATTAGTTACTTTTAACACCAGGGAGCCAGAACATTATATTTGTCTGTAACAAGAACAGCCATCCAGTGATTGACAGGGGTAACTCATTTGCTCATGTAAAACAAGACTTGGTCAAAACCGAGTATATGGCTGGATCGTGTCTGGTCAGTCTGTGAATTTGTAGCTAAATTGTTACACAAATAGTCAGTGGTCATGTCTATAATGTTAAATGCAATGGTACATGTTCACCAGGTCCGGCGAGGACACTATGGCAAAGAACGTATATTTTTAAAAAGTGAAAGTCAATTGTTTGTTCCATTGCAACATCAGCGCCCAGCAGCAAAGCTATGCTTCTGCCATTTTGGACTGAAAGCGACTACCAGACGTCAGCAAAACTACAGCCTAAAAAGTGTTGTACAAAAAACAATATTATTATTATTCTATTGTCATATTCTACCGAATGGCCTGTGTTGAACAATAAAATATTATAAATATAATCAGCGTTTTCAGTCCAAAATGGCGGCAGCGGCTGTTGTCAAAGAACACCAGAGTTTCGTCTCTGCTTCTATACTCTATGACTAGGAGACGCGGTGCTCCATTCAACTGCCCGTTCAAGTGGTGACGTACCCGATTGTGGAATGCACCTGATTGGTCCCTGGTTTTCTGCTTGCCGTTTCAAACAGGAACGACAGGCGGCCTGCTCGTACATTTTCTGTTTTTTCCGTCTAAAAAATCCACCAAAATCTAGTTCTGAAAACATGTTAAGGCTATGCCACTGCTGAATCTCGTTTCATTTTAGAACTAGATCCCCTAGTTTGACAGCCTGGTCCAAGTTTCGTGATCCATACACATCGCGCTGGACGGGCTCATATGCATAAAGAACTGTTTACGCCTTTTCCTTTTGAAAGAGCAATGGCCAAAGGGAACTCCCAACACTTGACCAATCATGTAACTTCATCACAAAAGTCAGTCAGTCAGTCACTCACTCACTCACTCAGTGACAGACTTTTGCGTTTGTAATCGAATATTAATAGCGATCATGATTTTGGCTTCCCACAATTAAACGAACATGATCGACTGCGATATTGATGTTTAAAATGCGTGCTCCGCTCATAGAAAACTCTGCTGCATAAATGTGCTTCCTAACAGCTACCCTCAGTCAGCAGCCGATTGAAGCCGGCCCGTTTTCAGCCGTTTCATATTCATATATCCGAATTTTTTGGGCAGCTGCCACATGATGGTTTTACGTTGGCACACAGCGGCACAGTTAGCAACGTCTCACACACACAGACACATACAACATGTCGTTCTTCAGCGTGAGTGAAGAAGACATAAAGCTGCAATTTCTCACAACTGCAAGTCCAAAAAGAGCGGTGGAGGAACAACCTTAAAACATTTGGAACAACTAACTTAATCGGACACTTATTATTATGTAATTAATTCCCATGATGCTACTCAGAGTCATCACTGTGACCAGCTCATCTGACAGCACGCAGCACATTATAGTGCATTCAAGCTCGGGCGATGGTAAATATCATGATGGGTTCAAATGTAATCTTGTAAAATGTAGTTTTTGGTGAGAAATTTGAAACAATCCAGTTGTTTGAAGGAGATGTTTTCACAGCAATATAAAATAGATATTAGAGAGGGAATTATGACCTGTTTAACTTCCTAACACTAGCTCTAAGCAGCTTATAATTTATAATTATAACTACTAATGCCAAGGTTTTTTTTTAACGGTACGGTTTAGCCGTAAAATGAGAAAGTTTGTGACGCCGCCGCCATTGTAAAATCTGGTAAATGCCAAGTTACCCTCACATGACCGGAGCACAGCCAATAGGAATGCTGTCTCTCTCTGAAATGACTTGTAATTGGTCAAAGTCTGCCGTCACGGGCTAGATATTCTAAAGCCTGAAAACAGAGCCATGATGAGGTGTAGAACTCTAGTTCTCTCTCAGACCACTTGAATTACAATATGCTGAAAGGTTATTATGGAATCTTTGCCCAATGATGCCAAAAATATACTGCCTACTGCCACTTTAAATAAAAATACAGTCATTTATTTCCTAATCATCTGAATTGTGTGTCTTTATGCAAACAACCACTATATGATGAAAAAGTAAAAGATAACATTAGAATTGTTGACGGTTGGAATGTAGCACAACATGGAGGTGAAAGCAACGCTCTGTTTATTTAAATCTCTAATTGCAATAAAAATATTTTGTACCTAATCTATAAATAATTAAAAAAAACAATCGTGATCTCAATATTGATCATAGTAATCGTGATTATTATTTTGGCCATAATCAAGCAGCCCTAACTGCACTTAACTTGGGTCTGTAAGAAAATGTGGCGCTCTATTTTTAAACTGGAGATATTCTAGCTCTAAAACGAGATGAGAAAGGGACATGACGGACTTACAGAAAAGGCAGGACAGAAACCATTTGTATCTAGTCTACATGAACACAAACAAGACAAAAACACTCCTTAGTTTGAAGGCTATGGCAGCATTACAGCTTTACAGCTCTTAAATTCAACTCTACAAAGCATTATAGCACTAAAATGTGTATATATCTCTAAAAAAGTGGATTTTAAAAAGAGCTTTTGGGTCATTTTTATATTAAACAGACTCAATGAACAATACGCTCCCTCTTCTCCAGTGTTGTTTTGTGTAATTGAACGCCAAAAGCCACAGAATTGGTTCCATTTACTCAGAAATAAACCTATACACACACACATTTTTTACAGAGTAGATGTTTGGATATGTGACACCGCTGCCTTGGTTGGGTGGCTCAGACACAAAATGTAATATGATGCAATATTTGTGATAGCCCCAAGATCTCAGCGGTATTCTGCAGTAATAGTACGGCTTTGATTGATGGAGAGCTCAAGGCGAAATGTCGGCGCCTTCGAGGTCTTCATCGAGCAAGAGAACTTTGTTACTTTCTGAAAAAAAGCTTGTCTTCAAGTGTTGATGTGACATTTCAATCCATGTCTGCCTGCCTGTTTTTCCTTCGAAAAGTTTCATCTCTGCACTGAGGTCCCAAAGGTTTTAACTGTATTCACTCCTTTGTAACTGCTTTGCATTTAATTACAAACCTGCGTTGTGCGCGCACACACACACACACACACACACACACACACACACACACACACACACACACACACTAATATCACTCTTATTGTCAGGTTTCTCCAGGGATCCTGGGTTTGCATTGCCTGTCTCCCACTCGCTGTCTCTTTTTGTGCGTGAAGTGTGTGTGTGTGTGTGTGTGTGTGTCTGTCTGTGTGTGTGTGTTTGAACAGGGCTCTGCTTTTGCTTGTGCAGGCACTCTGAAGCATCTGTGTTTACCGTCTCAACAGAGAGCGAGAGATTGAGAGAGAGAGAGATTGAGATAGACAAACCGTGGACACACACAGACATGCCAGCCTCTGCAGTGAAAACAAACGCTCCTTTGCCAGTCTTCCCACACTCCCTCTTTTCCTCTCTTTGTCTGTCTCTCTGTTTGTCTGTCCTTCCGGCGCTCACGGATTCTCTGTTACCAGTGATTGAACAATATGGCTTTAAACTGTTTCTAGTTTCTTTGTTTAAATAAAATTCATGACAGCAATATCACTATTGTTTATGTCCAGTCTGAGAGAGCACAGTGATGGACAATTGTCCTATTCACTCTGTCACTCTCGTGCTATTGCTCTAGATGTTAAAGATAGGGTCGACGATCTTAGAGAGCTAGCATAATTTGAAAGTAGCATGCCTCAGGAGCTCCGTCTAAGCCCACCCCCTCCTCTCGAAACTCCTTCCTAGGCAACACCCCCAACACATACACGAGCACCACCGCATCGTAACTACTTCACTTTTTTCGTAGCTATTTCATCACTATATTCACTTCTGAAAAATTTTGAGGCGAGAAATCATCTGTGTAGATTTAGAATATTTTGGACGTTTTACGATGTTAGATGGCGATTCAAACATTGCTCCACCGTTGTCGGAGTTTAGAAGCTCCACAAACTGCCGTCACAGCTAGCTAGCTCCTGTTGGGATCGCCACCTCTCCAGCCAGGCGGTCACTCTCACAGACCCCGCTATGAGCTGGCTGGAGCTCTCTCAAGAGACCGGTCTCGTAGACGAGGGGCTTTTATTTCCTTGTTGACGGATAGTTTGTTTAAATATCGCAACACAAATGGCCATTATAAATTAACATGTGTTTATCTGCCTTTTTCGAGTTGAAAAGCTCCACAATCGCCCGCGGGGGTAGCTCGCTGGAGAGCCGGCCACAGAGCAGCAGAGTGGCGAGGGAAAGAGCAGCCTCTGAGGGGGCAGAGAGATACCTGCTGAGACAACACGACCCTTTTTAACGTTACTCTAATATCTGGAGGGAGATCAGTCCACTCTTTTGTGTCTGTAACTGAAAAAGCAGTTTGAGTAACGTACATTTTGTCGAGCAATGTTTTATATTTCCTGTCTCCCCTCGTTGATGATCCTGTTTGTCTGACTTTACTAGGAGCTGTTAGAATAAATAGTTTAAACCTGCAGTATCTTATAAAGTAAACTAACAGAACATAAACAACTAAATCAAAGTTGTATTTTTCGATAATATTGCAATAGTGGTACGAGTTTGTGCTCGTTGTCCAGTGTTTTAAGATCTGGTTTAAAGGCTAAAGCCTAATCTAGCATACTGCAATTACATCACTTTAACCGTTTCATACTACATACTACTCGGGAACGCAGTATGCAGTATACAGTACATACTGCATACTGCGTTCATCAGTAGTATGTAGTAGGCGGTTTCGAATACAGCCACAGAGCAGAGAGAGGACCTCAACTCAACAACTCATGACAAGTAACCGCGGCAGTGCTACTGCAGGGCTGAGATTTTTCTTCCATTCTCCAGTAAACGTGCGGCAGCGACGCGCTTTGAGCTCAGGCTGGTGCACGCCAAGGGTAGAGAACGAGCAGGGAGGCAGGGAGGCATCTGATTGCTTCTTTACAACTGGGCGCAGAGGCAGTGATTGGTAGACGTTTTTACAGGATTACAGCAGCTACAGATGACGGATCTTTTCCGGTCTTTTTTCAGAGCTCATAAGTAATGGATGGCTGTCTGTCGAGGTGTAAAGACCATTTCAACCAATATAACAAATAGTGTATACTGGATAAAATCGCCAACCCTGCCTTTAAGTGTGTACATTTAGATCTGAGCCGACAGCATCATTACACAAAACAAGCTGCATTTTTCTCGTCTAGACAGTAGCTCTATATTTGAGAATGATCCAGCTTCTGTTTCACATTATTACGTTGTAATCTATCTCCACTTTCCTCTTTTCAGCCCAGTCGCACAGCAGTTCGTGAAATAGTCACGAAATTGAATGTATTTATTTGTGTACATAGACACGAATGTCACATTTTTTGACTGATGATGAGCACGATATCAATCCGTATGTAATCCACGTACAGTAATTGTGAACCAGCAAGAATAGACAGCGGCGAATGCCACGTAGGAAGGAGGTGGACGGGTGGATCCAAAACCACAGGACTTTCCCCAGGAGACCGGTGTTTGTGTCCCATGTGAAACCACAAGTCAGAGTTGATTTATGTGTCACTAACTTCCGTACTTAAGTTACGGTACTTACAGAGTTAATTTAACCCAAACCACCATCTTTGCCTAACTAAGTAGTTTGTTGCCTAAACCTAACCAAGTCAAGAAATTGACACGTGCGGAGTTTCACGAACTGCCATGAGACTGTGTTGGTCTTTTCCTTAAGCCTATGTCTTCTTTTTCCTTAAAGGTACAGTGTGTAGGATTTGGCGGCATCTAGTGGTGTGGTTGTAGATTGCAACCAACTGAATACCCCTCTGCTCACTCCTCCCTTTCCAAGACTGAGCCACCGAATGCAAAACCGTGGTAACGCCGTTCGCCTCGCTCAGAGGCCATCCTTGCATAATAACGCTACTTTAGGAGCAACGGAAGTCAGACGGCAGCTGGTGGTAGCACGGTTTTGCTACGATGGCCTTCAGGTAACATAAAAATGCAAAAGGCCCTATCTGGAGCCAGTGTTTGGTTTGAGCAATAGGGCGGACTGAAGAGGACCTGCTCCCTGTGTAGATATGCAGGGTTCTTAAGCTAATGCAACAATGTATTCTCATACAATGGTTTGTATGATATCTTACGAAAAAGTTATTCTTCCTTTTTCATTTGTAGGCATTGACCTCGAATGGTTAAGGTTAGGCATTGACCTCGAATGGTTAAGGTTAGGCATTGACCTCGAATGGTTAAGGTTAGGCATTGACCTCGAATAGTTAAGGTTAGGCATTGACCTTGAATGGTTAAGGTTAGGCATTGAACTTGAATGGTTAAGGTTTGGCATTGACCTTGAATAGTTAAGGTTAGGCATTGACCTTGAATGGTTAAGGTTAGGCATTGACCTCGAATGGTTAAGGTTAGGCATTGACCTGGAATGGTTAAGGTTAGGCATTGACCTCGAATCGTTAAGGTTAGGCCTTGACCTCGAATGGTTGGTTAGGATAGGTCGTCTGGCAGTGAGTCTCGCGAGAGTTTTTGCAAGTTTTTGTAGATTCACAGATCAGATTTCGCGGTTTGCGGACTCACTTCTAGACATGACCCGATCTCCTCCCTACACGGTGTTCGCCGATATATATACAGTATTTCCTGGTTCATGATTACGTTAATTACACACAAATTGATTTTGTGGGATATACACTAATTATAGTGCATTACTTTTCGTAGATATAGCTACGAACAGTTTATGAGACCAGCCAGAACACAAACACAATGATTCTTATTCTCAGGTGATTACAGGTACACTAATGACAATGAAAACATAGTATATACACTGTACACTGTATATAATATTATATTCCATTTCGGCTAATAGATCCGCCGAAATGTTACACACTGCTCCTGTAATGTTTGTCTCTTTCTCCTTTTCTTCCCTTCTCTCATTTATCTCTCTCTACCGGCTCTCTGTCTCTTTCTCCTCCTATGCCTTTTAGTCAGTTGTTTGTTCTGCTTTTGACTGACAGAACTTCAGTCTTGGTGACACCAAGTGAACCAAACTGTGTATAAGAACACATTCGGAAATAAATACAGAAATACATAGAAGTGTGTGTATGTGTGTGTTTTTCCAGATCTGTGTTCCTTTCAGTACGTTCTCGATGTGTGCATCTGTGTACTTCCGTGTGGATGTGCATTTATGGAATAGAAACGGGAGTTTGTGAAAGAAAGAAAATGAAAAAGAAAAAAGGAAAGAACTGTCTGTGACTTTAGTTTCCCTCTTAATGTCCTATCAGGAGTTTGGGATGGGGTGTTAGGTCATTGTTGTTGTTGAGCCGAGGCAGCTGGAGAACACTACAAGGTCATAGGCCATGTGTGCATGTGCGTGTCTGCCTCTTTGTGTGTTTAGTCTTTAAAATGTCTGACAAGGTCCAAGTAGCGTGGGGACTGGGCTAGACAGGTCTTGAATACACAAGACTGTTATTATCCAAAGCCTCATTCAGAGACTTTGAGAATTGTCCTCTCACATAACTTTGCTTTTGGCTCGAGCTGGTGAAACTTGTGTGATTTAAAAATGATTAAGTTTATCGGTAATATTACTGCTACTGGTGTTGTCTTAAAGGTCACCTATTATGCAAAATGCACTTTTCCATGTCTTTTAAACATCAATATCTGTCCCCAGTGTATCTACAGACCACCATAGTGTCAGAGAAGACCATCCTCTCTCTTTTTCTCCTGCTCCATCTCTCAGAAAATGTGTCTGAAAAAACGCTGATCAGAACTTCCTCCTGTTGTTGACGTCAAAGACTTTTTAATGCCATTTATGGGTTTCCTGGTGGAACGGTAGAACTGCTGCTGAATCTCTCGCTGTCTGCTATTGTTTTCCTCGCTAACCACGGACCTGCTAACAGTACAAACAAAGCATGCTACTACTTCTGTTATTGTCTGCAAGAACCAACAGAAAAGTCTTCATGTACTCCAATCATCTGAAGACGTGAAGACCCAGTGGATTCACTTTATTTTTTAGCTGTTTTAGGTTATTTTTGACTGAAATGTCCTCACAGCAACAGTAAAACACACGGGTCAGTAGGCTACAGGATTCACTGCAAACTGAAGCTCAGGATGGATCCGTACCGGCTGTCTGGGACCCATCTTCAAACTTGGAAGCTGTAAGTTTGTCATGTTTATGTTGTTTTAGTTTCTGTTTATTTAGCAGACTGTTTGCCTGTTAACGTTAGCATGTTGCGCGACTAACGCGGCTAGCTTTGATTGTGGGTCCAGCTGGTTAGTTTACATGCAAACCTGCTCCGTGTGCATTACAGCTATGTTGAGTGTGTGTAGATTTACTCGATAGACTGTCCTGTTGGAGCTAATGTGAAAAACAAACAGTCAAACTGTACGAATTTCTAAAAACAGTGTTGTGTAGGTGTGATTACTGGAGTGAGTGAGTGAGTGGGCGAGCGAGCAGGGAGAGAGAGAGAGATGCCATGAGCTCAGAACAGACAGCTGTTGATCAGAGGAGAAATTAACGTTTTCTCTGTAACGTTACTTCCCGACCTCGTAGAGCGATTAAAAGACATTACAATGTGAATACTGGCAGTTTCTTTGTTGTCTATGGCTACATAATAAGCAAAAGTTTAAGTCTAAGCTTCTAGGTCTAGCTTTTGCTACAGACAAGACAAGTTACACTCCCAAGTCAAATGTTCTGTGTAATCCATCTCTTCTTCCATACTAAATTAATACAAATTATTCATAATTTTACACTGTTTGTAACTGTTGCCCTTCCTCCTGTCATACTTACTGTCATACACCTTGATATTATTACATGACAGTATATTCTAACACTGAATCTGTCATGTTTTACAGGTCATCTGAGTGACCTGATGCTTTGTCCTGAACCCACCACTCTCCTCACAGCCTGAGAAGCCATCAGAGGAGAAGCAGCACCAGGACAATCTCTGTATCCACATGAAGACGTTCCAGGATGACCACTGTGACCTGAGAACTCTATTACCAGCTGACACAACTTCACTCTACAGGAAACCCTTTACTCTGAAGGAGGACATGATCTGGACAGTTTACATACAAGTTATGGCTTTGCTACTTTTGGAATTATGTGTACTCAATTTATAATTCATTGTTATTGTCATTATTGTGAATAAAGAGCTGTATTTTGAAGAAGGGTTTTTGTCATTTTTAAATTTACAATTAATGTTCTTGTGGTATTAGATAAATATAACATGTTCTTTCACAAAGGCTTTATGTAATTACACAGTTTAAACAGGTGATATGACAAATTAATTTATGTCATGCATGTAGAAGGGTACAGAGTAAATAGTGACTGTAAGCAACACAACACATTTCTGTTTCACAGTCAAACTTTATTTGAGTAGACAGATGACAATATTAATTATACACAGCATTTTGAAAGTGAACAGATAACCTGCAGCTTTGACAAACATTTCACCGCATAAATATGGCAATAACTGTCAAGTGTCAACTGACAAGTAAAACCGTTTCATGTGAAAAAAATCTAAGTTACTCTGAAACATGGACACAGTATAGCAAAGTAGCTGGTGATACTGTGGTTACTGAGAAGTTTTTATATATAAGATCAGTAATTCCACCTTCAGTTATGTTGACACTGTACAGGATAAAGTCTATTAATTGATTTCCATTGTATTGCCCAGTTTATAGGCTACAGCTGCTTTTATCTGGATCAAAGTCATAACGTGCAAATAAACATAATTGTATGTCCGTGGTATAATAGCAAAGGTATGTCTTTGTGAAACTTAAACATTTCTTATAACAGAATAATCACAATTGTGGCCAAACAAGTGTTTGCAGTTTATTTGTCAGGCATCTCATTTGCATGATATAGGCAATGAAAGGCTACTATTGTTTCCGATAATGTGGTTGGAATGTCTAATATCCTTGTTTATATTTGGAATCAGACTGTAATAATAATGATTTACAGATGGGTTATAGAAATGATCTCCTTTGCATTATGGCTATGCATTATTTTACCTGCTCTGTGCCCTAGATTATAAACCAGCCCAGTACTTTTTGCCTTTGCTATTACCACGGACATACATACATACATGTGTATTTGCACATAATGACCGTTTGATCCAGATTACAGCAGCTGTAGACTATAAACTGGCCGATAAATCAGTTTTTGGCACGACACTTGCATGGTAAGCTACGGTAAGTGTAACGTTAGTGGTCTGTAGTCATGATAACACATAGAGACAGCTCCTACAGTAAATAATATACCATTACTCTGATTACTTTCGTACGTTTATCAGGTGTCTTTTACCAGAAATAATTAGCTGCCTACTGTTTCACATCTTCTATTTTCCACACTGATGTTCGCTGTGTTTACACACCGTTACATGTAGCTACATGCTAACATGTTACCGCTGTAGCTCCCATGTAAATATAGAACGTATCCTCACAACAAATGCTTTCTTCTTCACTGGGAATGATTTTGTCGGTCAATTCTCACAAATGGACCTGTAAAAACAAACATAAAACAGAGTGTACAGTATGTTTACGGTTCACAGAGTTTATGCATAATTTAAATACTGAGCTAACGTGACAGAGTTCGTATTTACCGGAGCAAAACCGTCAGGAAAACCTGGAATCTTGGCTGCAGATGTTGTTAATTTCTCTCCGATTTCGGATCAGATTCCTGCGGGAACGTGCGCTGTGTGAAGTTTTTGGTTTAATAACTTTTAATTAGTTTATTATTCACGGTAGAAGTGCTGATGAACTCCACGGAGCTGGCTTGACCGCAGTGTGAAACTCTTCCTGCTCTCTACGGCTGCAGGGCGGGGAACGCAGTGACGCTGTGTAGAGTTTGATTGACAGCAGAGACCCGGAAACGCTGACCAATCAGAGCAGACTGGGAGGAGACGGGCGCTGAACCAGAGTTTTTCCAGACAGAGGGTGAAAGAGGCTTTGTGCAGGCAGACAGTTTGAGAAGAATAAAGGGTTTTTTGAACATTACAGCATGTAAACATGTTGTAGTAGAACATTAAAATACATCTATGAACCTGAAAAATGAGCATAATATGAGACCTTTAATATTAAATATAGACATTAGTTAATGTTGACTTATGAGTTGATTTATACCATAGAGTGCGCCAGGGATGACGTATTTTTATAGGCCAACCTCAAAGTTAGGATCACACGGGTTCCGTAATCAAAAAGCCAATGGGATTTTTCCATTGGCTTTTTGATTATTGGAAAAAAAGCTCTGTGGCATAAAAATGTTTGATACTCCCACGTTTTGTTCTGTAAAATAATCTCCAGAAATAAACTTCAATTTTATGATTTTTGAAGTGTGAATGCAATTGCCAGAAGTAAAAAGCTAATGTTAGGCTATAAACGACTACACCACGGTTGCATGAACGCGAGTATAAACAATGAGGCTGTAAAGGTGGATGTGTCAGCGTGATGACATTCAGTAGTCTTTAGCTGCTTGTGAGCAACGGCCTTTTTTAAGACATATAAAAGCTTCAAAATTCACAAGTGAGATATTTTCTAACATATTTTACATCATAGAACAAAACTTTAAAATCTCTTCAGCTTGTGTTAACCACAGACCTTATTTCAGGCATCTAACTGAAAACCCATTGATTTCGAGACAAATGTTTTTTGTTTGTCCACCAATCGGAATATCTGCGGTTCGATCCCCGGCTCCTCTACTCCACATGTCAAAGTGTCCTGAACCCCAAATTGAACCCTTGAATGCTGACATGTAGTGTAATGTGCTTTGAGTGGTCGAAAGACTAGAAAGGCGCTATATAAATGCAAGTCCATTTACCATTTACCATTCCTGTAGCGATGAGCTTGGAATTCACTGATTAGAGTGATCTGGATACTCATTTTCAGGGAAAATGGACTTCAGAAAGATCATGGCGACATTTTCAAAAGCAATGTCATTTCTTTTCATTATGTTTATACTAAATCCTTCCTTCTTCCGTTTCTAGAACATTGATGAGGAGGACACACAGTTCATGACCAACTGTGCCCCTGCCTTAACAGAGAGCACACCTCGCCGACGCACCAGGATACAGGTCTTCTGGACGGCGCCATCTACTGGGTCCGGCTGTGTCATACTGAAGTGAGTTTCATTTTCTGTCTACTTATGTTCCTACTAGGGCTGTCAAAGATAACACGATAATAACGCATTAAAGCAATTTTTTTAACGCCACTAATTTCTTTAACGCATTAATGCAACTCACGATTTTTAAGTTGTAGCGGGCTCCATTTTAAAGCTATCCATTGGTACCAACTATGTCATACTAGCTTGTTGCGAAGGAGGCAAGGCTGGCCTTGCCATTTTCAAAGGGATCCATTGACCTCTGACCTCAAAATATGTAAATGAAAATGGGTTCTATGGGTACCCACGAGTCTCCCCTTTACAGACATGCCCACTTTTGGATAATCACATGCAGTTTGGGGCAAGTCATAGTCAAGTCAGCACACTGACACACTGACAGCTGTTGTTGCCTGTTGGGCTTGAGTTTGCCACGTTATGATTTGAGCATATTTTTTATGCTAAATGCAGTACCTGTGAGGGTTTCTGGACAATATTTGTCATTTTTTTGTGTTTTTAATTGATTTCCAGTAATACATATATACATATATTTGCATAAACTACCACTCCCATGTTGATACCAGTATTAAATACTTGAAAAATCTCACTTTAAGGTACATTTTGAACAGATAAAAAATGTATGTTTAAATTGCGATTAATTGTGATTAATTATGGACAATCATGGAAATTAATTGTGATTAAATATTTTAATCGATTGACAGCCCTAGTTCCTAACTTTAAATAAGATTAAACTTTCGTAAGGCCTTTGTTATGGTGCCATTGTTGGAGAGCAAAAACTGCAAAAATCAAAATCAGCTTGCAGATACTTAAAAGTTTAGATATTACATTAATCACTGTGACTGTTTTGAAAACTCTCCAAAGCTTCAAAAGCCAAGATTTCAAAGTCAGCTACCAAAACAACTTGTATTAATTTGCTATTTTGTTGGACATCAAAATCAAAAAGAAAAACAACAAGCAAAATTATCATGTGAAAGTATTTTTCTTTAGCATTAAAAGGCTGTTCAGAGGGTGACTCTGAAGTCTCAGATGTCGAAACCTGACATCAACAACAAAGACAGAGTTCAAATGAGTCCCTGTTCACTGATATTTTTTACTAAAAATAAAGGTAAGAAAAGGTTAATTGTGATAAATTACTTTACTCAAGCAAGTTTCAAATCCCCTCAAGTTGATTTCCATGCTGTGAATAATTTAATGAAAATCATTGGCTGCCTAAAAGAAAGGAAATCAATCTAAAAAGCATATGATGTGCTAATGGAAAGTAGTTTATATGTAAAATTAAAAACCACCAGTATGATCCATCAAGTCATATAATTCCACAACAGCAGGAGCACTTTATCTACAGTCTATCTAATAGTTTATCTATCTCCTTTTTGACTAAATCTGGACTGCTTCACTCCCAATAAATACTGTACCTTCACAGGGTCATTGTTGTTTTTCCAGGTAGTTGTTATTGGTTATAGGCAACACATTAAGTAAGCAAATGCTAGGTGTTCCTTCAGAAGCCTTGGCACACTGTGGCTTGTGTAAAGGGACCGGCTCTACAACAAAGAGATAGATGATGGTTACAGAGGGCAATTTGTGGATTGAAGCAGGTGTGACTCTAACTCTGCACTGTGTTATTTCAAGAGTGGTGTGTGTATGTGTGTGACCTTAGTTTTATGTGGCTGTGTGAGATGACAGCAGCAACTCCAAGAATACTCCGAAACTGTGAATTGCTGAAAAATGTGAGGTTTTTTCAGTGATGTAAGTGTTTCCTTGGGAAACATGGTTGTGGGGTGGAACTAGTGGTGTGGTACATGTATAACGGATTTATCAGAAAACCTGAAAAAGCGTCAGACTTGTCTTATATGAACTCCAGAATATCTTCACACCAATATGTAATGCATTGGACTAATTATAGTGATCAACCTCAACACCTATTATTGGACTTGGCTAGCATCTCTGGTGATAATTTGTTGCATCTATTATTACTTGAGCTGTCAATCGATTAAAATATTTAATTGCGATTAATTGCAAATTAATTGTACATTTTTTATCTGTTCAAAATGTAACTTAAAGGGAGATTTGTTAAGTATTTAATACTCTTATCAACATGGGAGTGGACAAATACGCTGCTTTATGTAAATGTGTGTATAAATGTATTATTGGAAATCAATTAACAACACAAAACAATGACCAATATTGTCCAGAAACCTTCACAGGTACTGCATTTAAAAAATATGCTCAAATCATAACATGGCAAACTCAAGCCTGTTTTTCCTGGACAAAATATAGCGTACGTTTGGAGCATTATTTAGCCTCTTTCCTAACGATCTAGTATGACATGGTTGGTACCAATGGATTCCTTAGGTTTTTCTGTTTTCATATGATGATTTAAAACTGAGCCCAGTACTTCCGCTAGATCAATTGCGTTAATGCTTTAAAGAAATTAGTGGTGTTAAAACCAATTTGCGTTAACGCGTTATCATTGCGTTATGCATTTGTATATAGAAAATTTACCCCGCTGGAGAACAGTGAGACTGAACCAGAACAGCAAAGTTGCAGGCCAGAAAACCAAAACAATGAGCTTAAGGACATTAAAATGTATCATAGAGCTGAGGGAAACTAGAGTTTGGTGATAATTTTCAGTGGGTTCGTTACTATGAGCAACCTCTTTCACAGTCATTTTACCCATTGTTGATATAAAAATACTGAATAATGCAGCATTAACTCTCAAATATCAATACCACTTTCTGTCTCAAAAGATGGTAAAGGTTGGGCTCTATAGAGAGCCGAAGTCCCACCCCTTCCGGTGGACCACATGTGACCTTATTTCAGAAAAAAAATGTACGGTAGTCAACGGCGAGAGACAGATATTATTTGATCCCAAAAAATGTTTATGTATTTGTTCACGTTTTACAAAGGGTTTACCCTGAACTTTTTTTATGGCCCTGATTCGTGCTCTGAATCACAAAGGCATTATCACAATAATCCATGATTAAAAGTTATTAGTGCATTATATTGACAGTAGCTATACTTGCATCCATATTTCTGTTTAGCGTATGCACCATCACCTCAGCTGCTCTGTGGAGAAAAAAGGTTTGAATATGATTGAACACATTGGAATGTGTTTAGCCCCTGGACTACAATACTTTGACGCTCATGTCATGATGAACTTATCAATTCTTAATGTTGTTCTTACAAGAGCCACAGGCTGTTGTGGAATTAAAAGAAAATCATTAGGTAGAAAGCCAAAGAGAACAAGAATGCATTAGACTTCAGAGAAAGAAATAAGGGATTGATTTTTACACATGGAGACTACAATTAATGCTTCTACAAATGTGATGCTGTCTGGTAACAAATAGCTCTTACAGTTAATACATGATGTTTAAAGTATAATTCATGCCACCTGTGCAAGTACAAACAAATCATATGTGGGCTCATACAGGTACAGTGAGTCATAGGAATATGTAGTTGCTAGTCACTTTTTGACAAATGGAGAATACAAATGATAAACAGCCCATAACTCGGAGAGAACACGCCTCTGAAAACCTTTCTCCCTGTCTGCCTCACTCCCTCTTTCTCCACAGTTCTGCTTTTTTCCCTCTCTCTCGTTTCCATTTCCCTCATCCGACTTCCCGAAGGGAATTACCCCCCTGACACATCTCTTCCTCCTCTGAGGGAGATGCTTTAACTTGCCCTTACCTCCACATTGTACTCACAGCTGTTACTTTTAATTTATCTGCTGCTGACTAATGACAGATGGCACTTTGCCATCCCAGTGTTTGCTAGTCCAATAAATCCAGGCCTGCATAGGGGAACGTCTGCTATGCAAATTCACATCGTATTACTGTCCCTTTTGTCTGTCAGCGGTGAGATAGAGATTTAGCATTACCTCATCTAACATGTACACCTTTCTGTCTCACGCTGTCTTCTTCCTTAACTGTCCCCTCTCTGCTGTTGTAACTCGTTTGTCACTTTATCTTTGTTGAGGACATTTTTCTGTTTTTCCCATGGTGCTACTGGCACAGTGTTCAGAGGCAAATTCACATCAATCAGGGAGGAGATGCTTTGCAGTAGGTCTGTGCTATAAAACATTACTTTAGTGGACAACATTAGCAACTGTCTCCTGTGAGTCATGGCCCAAAGTGTCAGCCCAACCCCCCAACCCCCACCCCCGACCGGCATTCACCAACAAAATGTCACTCAAGAGACACGTACCAACAAGGAGGAGACTCAAAATGACCCCAAAGAAAAATAAAACAAGTAGAAAGAGACACAAAAAGACTACAAAGAGACCAAAACAGCTGCAAAGACACAATGAGGCCAGAGACTATGAAAAGGGGCAAAACAACCACAAAGAGAGACAAAATTACTACAAATAAA
Organism: Sebastolobus alascanus; assembly: GCA_916701645.2. Taxonomy (NCBI): domain Eukaryota; kingdom Metazoa; phylum Chordata; class Actinopteri; order Perciformes; family Sebastidae; genus Sebastolobus; species Sebastolobus alascanus. The sequence continues at coordinate 5,306,440 of CAKAOJ020000006.1, forward strand.
CACAAAGCAACTACAAAGAGACTCAAAATTACCTCAAAGAGACATAAAGTGACCACAAAGAGATGTGTAACGACCAGAGACACAAAATAACAACAAAAACAGGCTAAACAACTATAAAGTTTGTGTGTTTTGCTCCTATGTAGTAGAGGTAGTCACATGGATGGATTACTATACGGTACTTCCGGGCACAGGACTGAGGGCCAAAAGTGTCAGGGCCACTGGCCTTCACCTACAAAATGTCACTCAAAGAGACACGTAAAAACCAGGAAGAGACTCAAAATTACCACAAAGATACATAAAACAACTACAAAGAGACACAAAAAGACTGCAGAGACCAAAACACCTCAAAGAGATGCAAAACAGCTGCAAAGACACACAAAGAGACCCACAACGACTATGAAAAGGGGCGAAACAACCACAAAGAGACACAAAATGTCTACAAAGAGACACAAAGCAACTACAAAGGGACACAAAATGACTACAAAGAAACACAAAATGACCATAGAGAGACATGAAACAGCTATAAAGAGATGCAAAACAGCTGCAGAGACACACAAAGAGACTCACAACGACTATGAAAAGGTGCAAAACAACCACAAAAAGACACAAAATGACTACAAAAAGACACAAAACAACTTCAAAGGGACACAAAATGACCACAAAGAGACACAAAACAACTACAAAGAGACACAAAATGACTACAAAGAGACACAAAGCAGCCACAAAGGGACTCAAAATGACTACAAAGAGACACAAAATTACCTCTAAGAGACACAAAGAAACTACAAAGAGATGCAAAATGACTACAACAACGGGCAAAACAACCACAAAGAGACACAATATGACCACAAAGAGACACAAAACCACAGAGAGAGGCATAGCGACTGCAAAGAGTCTACACAGTAAAAAGAGGCCAAATAACTATTAAGTCTTTGTGTCTTCTCCTATGTTGGAGAGGTGGTGGGGCCTTTTGTATGTCTGTGTCTAGTTGCCATTTGTCTCATAATCCACCCATGAGTGTCGAGCTAAAAGAAAGAAAATTAAACTTCAGCTGTGAATCTTCACACCAAAGCTGCACATTTTCACTTGCATTCCACATTATCTAGTATCATTGGAAAGTATCACCACAACTGCACCATGGGAATTCTCTTCCTTCCCTAGTCTGTTTCGCTCTACTCTACTCTGCCTTAGACTATATGTTGCCAGTCCAGGACGTCAAACACATGTCTCTCAGCTCACTCCAAGAAGCTTCAAATACAACTCCTTACAGTTGGGAGCGCTCCAGCACTTTTTCCCCCACTGTAGAAATCTCATTTGTCCTTTCAGTACTGGAGCAAGCCTCCAGGATTGTTTTTTAATTTGATGCCAACTTCAACATCTGTGATTTCAACATCAATGCAATTATTTTTTTAGGAGGAGGGGTGACAAAGCAGTCAGTGACAGCTGTAGCACTTAAAAATATTACCTGATTAGCTAGAGATTTAGACTTTTTTTTATATATATTTGTTAAGACCCCTTTTTAAAGAAATATAAAGGAAAGGGAATAGTTACATATTGGGGAATATGTTTATTCGCTCTCTTGGGCTTTGTTTGTAGCAGTTCTTTAACCGGAATTTTGTTTAAGGGGTTTACAGTAAATGACACCTCAAGGCCATTGACTGTTACTGCTTAGCTGTCGCCCTCACTAGCTTGGAGAGAGGGTTTGACTATAGACTGTTTAAGAAGTGGACGTAGTCACCGTGACGTCACCCAGTGGTTTGTGGACTGACGTTTTGAAGCTTCGAGTTCGGCATTTTGGCCGTCGCCATCTTGTTTTTTTGCAACCAGAGGTGACACGAGAGGGTGGGGCTAAGTTCAACCGACGCTGAATAAGACATTTTCAGGCGACCAAAAAAGGTTATAATTAACTTTCATGAACTGAAAACTCACTGTGAAAGGGTTAAAGTTCTAAGACGAAAACACAGACAACTCCCAGACTGGAAAACGTCGTGGTAGCGACCTGTCAGTCACAAGGTAGCCCTGCCCTGAAGCATCCCCTGCTTTATTCTCTATTTGACTCTAAATGAGACCATAATTTACTAAATAAACATCATGCTGTATTGAAGAAGACTTGAAACTTGCTATTGAGACCATAAACTCATGTTTACAATGTATACTGAGGTAATAAATCAAGTGAGAAGTTGGCTCATTTTCTCATAGACTTCTATACAATCAGACTTCTTTTTGCAACCAGAGGAGTCGCCCCCTACTGGACATTAGAAAGAAAGAAAGTTTAAGGCACTTCCACATTGCCTTCACTTCTCAGACCTGGAGGTAGCCCACTGGGTTTGATGAACTGTTTCGCTAACAGCGTTCTGTGTTATGAAAGACTTGCAAGTATTGACAGCACACTTCCATGAGTGTGTTTACATGAAAACATGGAGTATCCCGGTTATGAGGTTTATCCCGGTTTTGATCATATTCAGGATATGATGTTTACCTGGAACACATAGAAATCTGGTTATATACATAATAAACTAGTATCCTGGTTACTGATTACTGCATGCTATTTGCACAGGCGCCTGTAATGTTTACAAACACAAACAGGCAATAGGAAACGAGAGCAAGAGGACTAGGGAGCAGTGGATGAAGATATGCAGCCGTCACTGATGGGATAGGGTTGTCATGATGGAGTTCAGTGATTCCAAGTGGAGAGATAAAAAAATTACCACGTATATTTATCTCTTTTTATTACCGAAAGACAAAACTCTATTTCTTCATCGCTCCAGAAGTAAGACGCTTTCCCTGCCGCCATTGTTTGTGTTTCTGTTACGTCACTTGGCTGTGCCTGCTCAGGTAATCGGGGGCGCTCAGAAACCACGATAATGTGTTTGAGCTGTACAGCAGTTTGTGAAATAGTCACAAAATTTCAATGATTGAATTGGTTCATGTACATAGACACAAATTTCCCATTTTTTTCCGTGATGGTCAGCACAAAATCAATTAATATTTAATCTACGTAATTTGAACCGGAAAGTATGAAGACCAGCGGATGCCGTGTAGGGAGGAGGTCGAGGTGGATGGGTGGGTCAAAAGACACAGGACTTTCGCCCAGGAGACCGGTGTTCGTGTCCCATGTGAAACCACAATTCAAAGTTGATTAATTTGTTATTTTAAAGGGACTGTTTGTAACTTCTTACACTTATAAATCATTGCGGGTCGGTGTCCCATGCGCGCTCACGTGTGGCTACGCTATTCCAACACAAACTACACGGAAGCACCAAAACCGCAAAGTTATATCTAGTGAAGCCCGTCCTGCAAAACAGTGTCAACTAATCCTGCTCCAGCCCCCCCGACCGCTGCCAGAAGACACAGGGGAGACCCTGGTCTCCGGGGCTGGAGTCTCTGCTCCGCTGCTTGCCTCACTCACACACCGCGCTCATTCTCAGCTCGCTCCACCTCTCTGCATGTGCGCACACTACACTCTGTAGAGGAGTAAGTTTAGCTCTGAGAATATCTAATGAATGTACAGTGGACGTTTGTGCAGAAGTAAATGCTGCAGCTCCTCCAGACCAACCGAGGTTTCCCGTGTCTTTTCTTGCTGCAGAGTGAATAGACTGTACTCCGCAGCGAGTAACGTTATCGTCTCCGACCAAAACTCCGGCTTCTCCCCTGTTCCTTCTGAACACGGTCGGAAGGCTGAAGCAGGAAATCACAGCATCGATTCGTGGAGACCCCTTCCTCTGGTCAGCTAACATTACTGCCAACCAGGTGAAATATAGAGTGATATTGTGGTTTTAGCTGACGTGTGTCGCCCCACTGTTTTGATCAATGCTCGTTCATGTCTATGTAGAGTGAGCGCGAGCGCGAGCGCGAGCGCGAGCGCGAGCAACAGGACGCTGACTTTCGTTGACTTAACGGCCACATGTGTTGCTGTTAACAAGCAATTTCTGATTCTTACAAACAGTCCCTTTAACCCAAACCGCGATCTTTTCCTAAAGCTAACTCATTTTGTTGCCTAAGCCTAACCAAGTCGTTCTTTTCGTAAACCTAAGTAGTTCTAATTTGAATAGACAAGAGCGGAAATTGATTCATAGGAAAACACATGAAAGATACGTTGAAAGTCGTGCTGAGCATCACGAAAACATTTTTTATTTGTGTCGCTATGTATACAAATCAAATATATTAAATTTCATGATTATTTCATTAACTGCCATGAGACTGTGATGTATGTATAACAGTATCCCTGTTTCTTTCGGAATATTCCAGCTATTGGGTTTCTCAAAACCTGGATAAGAGCGTTTGAAATTGGGAGATGATGTTCATGCTCAAACACTAAAATGGGATACTTCAAAAACCTGATCATACTCCTGTCCATATAAACACGCTCCATAAGGATTTGTAAGGTTTAGAAGTTAATTCATATATTTCAGTCAAGTTACTAAAAATATATTTACAATGTTTACACAGTTAATTATTTACATATTTACATGTTTAAATATTTACGGCAGCATCTTTCAAATAGTTATAATAACATCTTGAATTTGCCTGTGAGTATCTTCCTGAGATTTACCTTAGTCCAGGTCCTTCTGGCCTCTGATTGGTTAGTTCTACGACATGTGAGTTAGGAACAAGGAAGTGTTGTGGTTGTGAAACTGATGAAGTGGGAAGAACAGTAAATGGCTGCTTAAAAAGTTATCCGTCTCCATCCTACATGTTTATTCTCCTAAAGAGTGATCCACCACCACACTACGAACCCTCATGTTACAGATTTATATGAGTTCCAACCACTACGTCGAACTAGTTCTATTGATAATATAATAACTTTGTACTCACCAAGTTAATTGCTAAGATCTGGGAACGTGGTGACATCACAAAAGGGGAAAAATGCCAAAATTTGACTGGTTCCAGCATGTCAGATGTGAATATTTGCAGTTTGTTTTAGTCCTATATGACAGTAAATTGGATATCTGTAGGCTTTGGACTGTTGATCAGCAAAAAAAGCAATTTGATTATGTGAACATGGGCTTAGAGAATTTTGGTGGGCATTTTTCATTATTCATTAGGGCTGTCAAAGTTAACGCGATAATAACCAATAATAGATTGGTTTTAACGCCACTAATTTCTTTAAAGCATTAACGCAACTTGTGATTTTTAGGTTGCAGAGGACTCAGTTTTAAAGCGTGATTAACTAATTTTCAATTTTGAAAATAACTGTTAGTTGCAGCCATATTTAAGACAATGCTACTCTTTCTTGATCACATACTGTGTACACTTGTTTCTTACCATAAGTTCAGCCTCAGTTAAGTGATGTGTGAGCTAATACCTGAGAGAAGTCAGCTGTTAAAGTGCGCTCATCCACTTCTTGGCAAGCGGGGCATGTCAGCAGCTTTGAAAGAGCACACTATCATGCGCTATCTGCTCTGCTCGTCTCAGCCGTTGCTGGCACTGGAACTAACAACTACTTCAAGATCCAATGTGCAACTCTTCTCCTTGAGGCAGGAAGTGTACTGTCAGGCCTGCCCTCCTCCTCCTCAGTTGGTCAAGTTTTCGCAACAACTCCTGTCATTCATCCTGCGGAGCTGTGTGCCTCGAAACAACATGTAGCCTGAGGGGGAGGGAACCAGCAACTGCAAAGCCTCCACAGGCGCTGAAGAAGTCCATGCTTGTGTTAACCATGTTTTTAACTTTTCTGCCACATATTTAGTTTGCTGTACTTTTTGATGCTGCTTTCCTCTGTTATTTCTGTTTGTGTGATCGACCTACGTTTCGTCTCAACAGGCAAACAGGAATTGTTACAGGTATTGTTACAAATAATCACAAACTGATCATGTGTGCACTATTTACGTATTATTATATAAATGATAATATTCATCCACATTTTATTGGGCTTTTACCATAGAAACTTACCTCAGGAAAAAAGTGAAGCTGTGTTCCATTTTTTTTTATAATTATTTTTTTAAATATATATATTAAATTGTTCACCAGCTAGTTCCTTATGGCGAACTACCTTCAAAAATTCAAAATAAATGAATAAATAAATAAATGACTCCATAAATAAATAAATAAATATTTCATCAAATTAAGCAAAAATATTGAAATGTAGCCATTAAGTAACTGGTAAAATTTTTTAATTAGTTTCTTTATTTACTTACCTTTGTATTAATTCCCTTATTTATTTACTCTTCTGTTTAATTTTGGTTCGCTCGGTACAGGTGTGCAGATTAACTGTCTGAAGCTAAACTGATAGCCCCTTCATTTGCATAATGAGGCAGAAAAGCATAAAGAAATGTTATAAGAAATGTATAAAGAAAAGAATACAGAAATAAATAAGTTTGGGGCAATAAGGGCTGAAATGCAAAGGAAATTAATAGATAAATAAATGCATAAATACATAAATAAATACATGCATTTAAAAATAATTATAAAATAAATAAAACAATAAATGCAGGAATAAATAAATAAATGCAAAAAATAAATAAATACATTTAAAAATTAATTGAAAATAAATACTTAAATAAATTAAAGGGAAAATTGAACAGAAGAGTAAATATATAAGGGAATTAATACAAAGGTAAATCAATAAAGAAGCAAATTAAAACAGAAATATCAATTTATGTAACACTTTATCAATTAATTAATGGCTACATTTATTTTTTAGCTTATTTTTGCTACATTCAATGACATATTTATTTATTTATTCATTTATTTTGTTACTCATAGTACTTAGTACTCTTATCAATATGGGAGTGGGCCAATATGCTTGCTTTATACAATTGTATGTATATATTTATTATTGGAAATCAATTAAGAACACAAAACAATGACAAATATTGTCCAGAAACCCTCACAGGTACTTTATTTAGCATAACAAATATGCTCAAATCATAACATGGCAAACTCAAGCCCAACAGGCAACAACAGCTGTCAGTGTGTCAGTGTGCTGACTTGACTATGACTTGCCCCAAACTGCATGTGATTATCATAAAGTGGGCATGTCTGTAAAGGGGAGACTCGTGGGTCCCCATAGAACCCATTTTCATTCACATATCTTGAGGTTAGAGGTCAAGAGATCCCTTTGAAAATGGCTATGCCAGTTTTTCCTCGCCAAAATTTAGTGCAAGTTTACTAGTATATATATACAGTATATATATGTTTGTCAGTAAGACCGACACATTTCACATTACATTACCATTATCATCACATACCAGACTAGACTGTTGTAGACTGTTTTCCAATCCAAAAGTTTTGCTGTCCTGTTGATGACTTCTCATCTCGTTATCAAGTTTACACTTACATTTCTGCTCTTGTTCCATCACTGCCCTCCGGCTGTCCGTTCATCACATTTTCACCTCACGCTGGCCTCCTGCTCGATATTCCCATCAGTATTCTGCTGTTGTTTCTGGGAGGAGGAAGAGGAGGAGGAATAGGCCACCAGTCGTCTGCTCGCTCTGTGACAACACAACTTGAACTGCGAGACTCTGGGAAACGGCTTGACAGCACGATCTAAACTCTTTTGTCTTGACGCAGTCACATAGACAAAGCTTTTGTACTGATCACATGGCTAGATCATTTTAAGCATGCTCAGCTGTCGGACACACTGCTGCCCTCGGTATTTGCTGCAATTTGATGTCAACTTTAAAGTCCCACACATAATAAATACAGAAATGAATTCAAGCTGATATGAATTGATTCTCACTGTATTGCTGATCGTTTTGTGGGGCAGTATGTCTGTCAGTTTGACACTTCGATACCTTGCAACACGCTCCCGCTGCTACACAGAGCGCTGGTGCTTGTTTATTCAAAGTTTATTCATATTGAACGCGTGTCCAAATTGCACCAAATTAGACACAGCACCCCCTTGGGTCCCCAGCAATATGCCCGCCAAGTGTGAAGTTGATCGGATGAACGCTTCTTGGGATATGCAAAGGACACTACTGACCTGATTTACCTAAAATTTGTATGGAGATTCATGCTCTCAGAGAATGATTGCTAATGACTTTTTTGAGCGCCTGACCTTGTGTTTAGCATCGCCGTCAAGCAGTGGTGAAATGTGACAGTTAGACTAAGGCCCACTATCCAACCTCCACCCTAAGCAAAAAACACACAATAAACTTTCAAAACATTCAGCCATAAGCAAAGCCACCCACATTAAAGTACAGTGTACTGTGTCCGCTACATTTTTAGCAATGCTAATGCAGTTAACCCCATGAGACTCGACTTTACTGTCTTTCAGAGGCTGTCGCAGGTTCAACCATGTCATTCTAGCTTGTCGGGCTATATAACGCCCCAAAGTTAGGCTAAATTTTGGCAAGGAAAAACTGCAATGCGCATTTTCAAAGGGGTCCCTTGACTTCTGACCTCAAGATATGTGAATGAAAATGGGTTCTATGGGTACCCACGAGTATCCCCTATACAGACATGCCCACTTTATGATAATCCAATGCAGTTTTGGGCAATAACCATGCAGCCTTTAAATGTTATTTTTGCCCTATTTTAAAAATTATAAATTTTCTGCATACTGGGGTCCCTAAACAGTCTTGGAATTACATAAATGTTTGCTGAAGCGGGCAGTAGATTTAACATGGAGGTTCTGTTTCCCTGTTTATCAGAATAAACAGAGGCCAACCATGAAGAGATTTCGGTGTCACGGCATCTTTACTATCTGACCAACACAACGCAGAAGTTCACCGATTACATTCGTGTGAAACCAAAAGTCAACATTGATTTATTTGTCTCGTAACTTCTGTACTTAAGTTACGACACTTCCAGAGTTATTGTAATCCAAACCACAATCTTTTCCTAAACCTAACTAAGTAGTTTTGTTGCCTGAACCTAACAAAGTCGATCTTTTCCTAAGCCTAACTAAGTAGATTTGTTCCTTAATCCTAACCAAGTCGTTCTTTTCTTAAACCTAGATAGGTAGTTTTGTTGCCTACATTTGTAGGAAAACGCACAAAAAATTAGGAATAACTTTTCGTAAGATATCATACGAACCATTGTTTGAGAATACATTGACATGGTAAGCAAACGTACCCGCTGAACATCAAACCGTACAGGCGTTAGCTGTTGTTACAGAAGCTGTTTCCTTTCTGTGCATTCATGAATTGCAGTCAAAGAGCCCCAGGAGAAGTGCATCTTTGCCACAATTTGTGCTGTTGTATATAGTTCAATCAATCTGATCACACCTTTATGGTTGAGATGAGATCGGCTAGTTTTATTTAATCGTTGGCTAATTTAATTTTAGTCCAGAATAACTTTGTTCGTTGTACTGGTGCAGTGCCCGTTCGGGGCATGGCCGATCGGAGCACGTGGCCAGTTGGAGTGTGTGCCTGTTCGGAGCAGGCCGATTGCCTGGCCCACAGGAGTGCTGCTTGCAGCGTTGTCGAGAACTGTGAATCGCTAGTTCACTCCAGGGGAGTGAAGAAGAGTTCAGTTGTAACGTTAGTATATCCAGCATCCAGCAGCAACAGTGGACGGCCCACTGCAGACAACATGCTCGAGTCAGTCCGCTGAACCCTGAAGCCCTGCTCCCGTGTTGTCGAGAACTGTGAATCGCTAGTTGACTCCAGGGAAGTGAAGAAGAGTTCAGTTGTAGTATATCCAGCATCCAGCAGCAACAGTGGACAGCCCACTGCAGACGACATGCGCTGTTTGCTTGTTTATTCAAAGTTTATTAATACTTAACGTGTCCAAATTGCACCAAATTAGACATGACACCCCCTTGGGTCCCCAGCAATAAGCCCGCCAAGTGTGAAGTTCATCGGATGAACGGTTCTTGAGATATGCAAAGGACATACAGACAGACAGACAGAGATTCCTTGCTTTATAATTAGATTAGCGAGGCCATCCAAAGTATAATGGGACTAGCAATCATAGAGCCTTCTGACATGCTTTTTACTAGTATTTCACCAAGGTACCATCCCAATTTGCAGTGGTACTGGGAAGGTTAATTTGGAGTTTTTTAGTAAATGATTTTCGGAATATAATTAGATATAAAATGAGAGGTAATACTTTTCCCCAAATTTGTTTTTGATCTAGCGTAGGTCCTCTCCGAGGTTCTCCACTGCTGTCAAGTCAAAATTTACCCTTGACCTACTGAATAGGCTATTCACCAAGTTAAAGGCAGCAGATAAGCAGTGTATTGATTGAAAAGCAGTACTATTTAAATAGTTTGTAATGACGATCGTGTTGTCAACGTCAAAGTCTAAGGAGAATTAAATAAGTGCACAGTGCAATGGAAGAACCATATCATAATGACAACCAAAAATGTAATGACATTGGACGTATTTACAAAATGTGAACCATACTCAATAAGTCATACCCTCTAATATTCATTACAATTGAACATATCCTTATTTAACTTACTCAGGTTGGCATTTACCCATCAAATCCCCAAGCTAACCTTTTTTGAATAAACTTTATGCTTTCAATTTCTAACATATATAACCAACAGGTTTGTGCTGTTATCAGGAGGAATTGGTTCCTGTTATTGGTTTTCTACAAACTGTAATATTTATTCATATTCTACAGACCCTTGTGGACAACTTGGCCAAATTCTCATTTCGATACAGAGGAGCTACTTTATAGAAATCATATTGTTATACAGGGAGGAATTCTTCTTCCTTATCAATCAATTAACAATCTGTGTTTTGGTTGTGTTGTTCAATCTCCAGAGTCTTTTTTTGTATAATTCAGACCGGCAATACGTCATCCAGAGTAGGCTTGCATGACCACGCCCCCTTTTCGGGAAAACAATCCCGTGGAGAAGTTGAAACATGTCTCCAAACTTCTACTTTAAACAAACCGGTAATAGTAATAACGCTATGCCAAAGAGTTGCTGTGTAGTTGGTTATACCAACAAGAAAATCCGAAAACGCTGATCTTCAATTTGTTCCCCTACCATGTCCTAAAAAAGATATAATAGAGGGGCTTTATGGCTCCAAGCTATAGATCAGACCAGCAATGCGTCATCGCCGAGGCTGTGCATCACTTTGGGGGAAAGAAACTCGCTGTCACATGAGAGAAAATGGAAAATGCCGAAAAGCTGTTGTGTAGCGGGTTAACCGAGGCTTTCACAATGAGATTTGAGGCACATATGATACGTGAACATTCACTGTCAGTGGGGAATATGGCTAAATGATGCTGGCAACAGTGACTAGCATGGCTATCTAACGTTAGCTTGAGTGGGAGGCTGCTGCAGTAATGCAGTCATATATTAACATTATAGCAGCATCAGACTGTCGTCTCTAACTAAATCTCAGCCTATCAATCAAACAGTTGTCTATTAACACGTTGGTTATTTACAGACAACACTTAGCCTAACGTGATTCAATCAAATATGTATAGAAGTCTTGATAAGCAATATCCGGCAACTGTGTTGGACAGGGGAAGACTGAAGGGACATGGTGGTGATCAACAAACATCTGTATAACAAGAGATGCATATATACGAACTTGTCAAAATTACAATCCAAACATACGTCAAATTGCATTGAAGTCTATGGAAAAAAGGGGGCACGGCCTTGTCTTTTTGCAAAGTACCCGTATGTGCCGGTCTGATGTATATGTGGAAATAAATAAACACAATAAGAGTAAACAGGATGAACCGATTTATTTTTAAGTAACTTGAAGTGGCTTTTCTTCACTTCTGTGCTGTTTATTATTGCAGTCAGGAGCACTTGTCATGGGGTGAAAACATTACTGTATGAACAGTCACACAGCTGTATGTGTTGGTGCTCCTCTCTGGGGAGCTCCCCACATGAATCCAAACAGCATGCTGGAGATTCAGCGGGAGCGCCGTCCAAGCCTCCAGGGTACACAGAAAAGAAGTCAGCAGACATGTCGCTGAGATGTGGAATATATATAATGCATGAGGCAAGCGATGCTAATGGAAGCAGGTTTAATAACAAACCTGAACAGATGGAGGCGGGGGATGTGCATGGCATAAGAAAAACATGTCAACAGCAGTATGGCAGGTTGGAAACATGGAAAAATATAGATATGGAAACATTAATATTCTTTGTTCAAAGTGTTGCAAGATTAGCGTGTTTCACCAAGACAAATTTTCTTTTTTTATCGTAGGCAAAAGTTGCATTGTCGTTTAGCTTTTCAATATTTATTCAGAGTATAGTGCCATCTTATAGGCATCTGCCTTATATTTTGCAGCCAAACATTTACAGAATAGCAGCAAATGTCAGAGGTGTCTCACCAGAGCAGCTCCATGGGTGTGCTATTTGACAGAAGAGAAGCTACACTGGATTTGCTTACCCTAGAGTCCAGTTCTAAAGGGAGAAGCCTGGTACTGAATCCCACAGTCAGAGGGGAAATGGCAAAAGGAAAGAGCAGCGATCAAATCTCACTGTTTGAGGGGATGTTAGGGGAAAAGCTGCAGACGAGATGCTGCGCTCTGTGATGAAGTCAAATTAAAAAAAAGGTCTTATTGAGCTATAGTTCTTAAAACCTTAACTCGTGTTGTCACTAATTAGATAACAACAGCTTCAATCCCTGAGGAGCTACGTCAGCATCTTAGCATTAGTGACTGTTGAGTACCTAATATTATAGTTCCCTCAAGCAATGTGTAACGAAGATGCGCATCAGCAACTCACTCCCAACTCGTCAAATACCGCCGCTTGGTCAGTGCCCCTCGGCATCGGAGACCGACGCACGGGGTACCCCTCTTGCATTACTTTTGGACGGACCACGGACACAGAGAATTATTACACGACTCTGCAGTTCCCCTCAGCTCTACAGACAGTTTTAGTGTCTTTCAGCTTGTTTTGGTTTGTTTTGGTAAGACCAAATCTTATAAAACCATTATGCACCACCTGCCCAGCACCAAACAGCAGACAGACAACATTAGTGACCAGCTAGTGATTATACTGGAGCATTTAGCAACTAAAGAGCCAGATGCTTTTCTCAGGAGTTGGCGAGACTGTAAATGAATGTTCTGTGTCTGCTGGATATGTAAATGAGCAATTGCTTTCTAATGCATCACAAACTTTATAAGGTGATAATATGTCAATGTTTTGTTTGCAACATGCTCCACTGCCTCCAAGTGGCGACAATAAAAGAGTCAAGTGAAAAGTCAATGATTGCAGCCTTTAAAGCAACTGTTAGACACTATGTTAATGTTAATGTTTTACATCTGCATTCTGACCACGTTCTTAATGAAATGCTGAAAAATTGCAATTCAGACTCAGGAGTACTTGGAAGTAGTTAGTGGAAGTTAATGCCTAGTTTAAAACACCTTTGGATAGGTTTAGACTTATGAAACAGGAATCTGAAAATGTCATGGTTTTGGTTATTGTTAATTAAGAATGATAACCTAAGTGGAAAATGTCATAATGTGGGTTAGGAACTCAACACTGCACAATTTCAAGGTAAATGTGACCGATTTTCAAGACTCTAGCTCCATTGCTAGATATATTAAGTACTCTATGACCTCTTTAGGACCAGAGGGAAATGCAGCAATATTGTTAGAACTTGTTTCCTCCTACACATATCTCTATTACTGTCTGCCTTCTCTGAGGTGCAGTGGCCTGTAATTGACACATTTTTAAAATAGAGCCGAGTAAACTCGCAAACTGATGCACAGATTGAACAGATACGTCTAGTGAAGAGGGGACATCTTAAATAAAGACAGGCAGTAGGTGTAACTGTAGGTGTGAATCGTTTTTACTGAAAGCTCACAGTGAAAATATGTTAAACCTTCTTTCTAAATGATTTATTGTTGGATGTATTGATGAATTTATTTGATAAATAAACCAATTGACCATTAGCCTCATTGAAACTATTACAAAATGTACTTAAAAACTGTAGCTCAATAATAGTCTGTTCACTTTTGTTCTTCAATTTCATGCCCAAGCAGTCAACTCATGTTGCAGGGTATATTGCACCATTCAGTCTGTGTAAGATTTATAGGAGCAATACAACCGATAACTCCTACTTAATGTCTTCAGTCCCTCCTCTGTCTCCACAGTCAGTGCTGTTCAGCTCACTTTCATATCATTTCTCTCAGAGACACTCTGGAGAACTTGCTGCTAAAGACTGCTTGTAGAAAAGTAATAGTTACATAATCGTTACATATTTCATACATATACAATACAATTATATAGTATAGTTTTTGTGGCATTTTCTGAAGCAAAAATCTGCTAAATTTTAGGCATTCTGACTGTGAAGCTGCTGTCCACAAACTTTGCTTCTACTAAAGATAGAGGAACACTTTATAATAACCATCATTTATAAATGGTAAATTGATAGTTAATTAAACTTGGTTAATAGCTATTTTACTGTTAACAAACAACAAAATGATAATAAATAATTTTTACTAATTATTAGTGATGCTATAATTTCATCTCATTTAATCTTAGTTTATAATTAGTTTGTGTAATATGAAATAATTAGTTTATAAATTAAATATTGTATTAGGGGTGGGCGATATGGCAAAAATATATCACGATTTTTTTCAGGCAGGATCACGATCCACGATCTTATCACAACTATTTTTCATGCTGGCTTTAAAGACAATTTTGCAAGTTACTGAACATTACAACCAAACTAATTTCCCCTTTTAAAAAAATACAGCCCTATAAGCTAATAAAACAGAAGGAAAAAGAATAATAGATCATTAAGCAGTGGAAAGACATGATCTAGTTTTAGTAACATATATTCATTTGTATATTTTTTTTCTTTTTGATTTGCTTCTCAGAGTCTCTTGTAGAGGCTCTGCCTCGCACCAGCATCTGCTTATATGGGCAACCATTTGTTACCAGGACATTTGTATGCACATTTTTCTCCTTTGCATGCATGTCTGTTTATTTAATTATTTGTTTTCTGTTATCAGAAGATAAACTACAACAATTTTATGTAATTAATTAAACATAACTGAGTATAATAATATGCACATACATACACATAACTAGGTAGTATATGCATTTACTGCCTAATAAAACAGCACTAGTCTGTGATATAATCAGCAGTACTGCAGCATACACATGCCCATAACCACGCCATGTAAAACACCTCCTCCCCATTATATTCTTGTCATAATAAACTTTATAAGCCCTGTATGAGTCAGTCTAGCCTCATTAGCTATCTATTCAGCTGTTTCTTAAAATCAATCTTATTCACAGAGTTTCTGATAAATGATTAAGTAAAAGATTCCAGTAAACGGATGGAACAGGTTTCTTTGAAGAGTTAGTTCTGGGTTCTGGGAGAGTAACCTTATCCATTCTCATTGTCTTGCACATATTAAAGTGGAAATGAAACGTTCAACCAAGTTAAGCTGGTTTATTAAATGGATTTCCACTCTAATGAACAATTATTTAATAAACATAAAAAATGTCAGCATTTAAGAGAAAAAAGAAGATCCTTTTTAACTTTCATGGCAAGAGCGCCGCCATGTTGCAGTAGCCTACTCTAGCCTGTGTCATCACAAGGTTGGTTGGCTCGGCTGAGTTACACAGATACGCGATAGAGTCCGTGAAAGACAGAGACTGAGGAGACACAGGACATAAGAAAACAAAAGAGGGGACACTATGTTTCGTATTGTTCCTGGATCTAAATTTGAGTTTTACAATGTCAAAACCAAGGACAAAACAGTCCATTTCATGAAACTGACGCTGAAACAGAGATCACTGCAGCAGCACTGGCTAATTGTGACATTGAAAGAGCCCTCCGACAGGCATAGAGTCCAGCTGCAGCTGACTGTCTCCCCATCTTCCGTCCTCTCCCCTCTCTGATCACTTGTTTCTCCTCCTCTGCTGTCTCATTCAGACCGTCCAAAGACAGGGTCGCTAAGAAAATAAACGCCCAAAGCACTACTTTATTCTGAAACCCACGTTATAGCGTTTGTTTACGTAGTTGCGGGTGTTCTTCCAGAGCAAAGCAGAAAACTTCAAAAGACAGAAGTAAAGCTGTTTTCCCCAGAAGAGAAAACTCAGTCAGTAACAGGTAATGTTGGTTTAAAAATGTAAAACAAGGTTTGTGACATTATGTGATATGATTTGCTGCAGTTCTATGAATTTGAGTATTTTATCTCAAGGCTAATGTAGAAATTATGCATTCATGAGCTTGGGGCCCTGGGGCGCACAAATTTTCAATTTTGGGTCCCAAGTCAAAAAAGTTTAAGAACCTGATGTAGAGAGAAAAAAAACAACATTCAGATTACTATCAGACAAATTGTTTTAAATTGCTTGGTTTCCATGTTTTTTTTTGATTGTCGACAATTTATGTAAAGGGCTAAAAATCACATCTTTTTCTAGTTCATCCAACAGTTTATGGCCACCGGATTTGACTGGTATCAAGCCATTAAATAGGCGTTATCAGTCGCTATAAGCACCATAGATGTGGGTCATTAGGGGACTACTACGCCTACTACGTTGTAAAAGTGAAAGTGAAACTTAGAAGCAACACTAGCATGTTGTAAAACTGAATGAAACATCACAAACACAAACAAAAGGCGTCTTTATAAAACTACAACTTCTTTAGGTTTTGCCTTTAGGTTTTGGCAAAAAGAACTCCAACTTCTTTAGGTTTTGGCAAAAAAAACTACAACTTCTTTAGGTTTAGGCAATAAAACTACAACTTCTTTAGGCAAAACAAACCCACTTAGTGAAGTTTAGGGAAAAATATTGTGTTTTGGGTTACAGCTACAAACAAAGACAACTACACATTGTTGGTTTCACATGGGATGCGAACTTCGGTTTCCTGGGTGTAAAACCCTGGGTTTTGTGGAGTTTCACAGTGTCTATACTACAGCGCCTGACTTCCGTTTCTGCTCCTGTCATAATTTCTACAGTCACTAAAGGTTGCTGTCATGTTGTTTTATACCTTCTTTTGGTGATCTCCCATGTGAATAGATGATAAAACCCACTAGTGGGAGTAGTAGGCCCCTATTGACCCACATCTATGGGGCTTATAGCGACTGATTACGCCTATTTAATAGCCTGATAACAGTCTAATCGGCTGTTATGGCAGCACAGTAGTGAAAGAAAGTGTTTTAAATGTAGATGCAAACTTACAGAACTATTCAAAGGGGAATGTAAAAGTACTGGGAGTGTATGCAACTCTTTTGCAATGGAAAGCGAAACTATTGTAAAAGTGTTGCAAGGCCTTATTGTTCCACTGACAATTTTAATACCTTCCTTGTCACCTCAGAATTTCCATAGGAGTAGCATCACACAAAGCTTTACAGCTCTATCTGCGATATATGAGAAATGCATTTCATTTTATACTGAAGAGGAATGTAACAGCTTCTGGTAAAACAACCCATTTTCATTGGGACAGTTTCATTTCCAGCCAATATTAGCTCATACGTTAGAATCTGGGTCTGTCCGCAGTCTGTAAAGATCTATATTCCTGCTTCCGACTGTAATTCCAGCTCTCTCTTCTTCATGTCCGTGGGCATGATTGCTCTGTTACATTTCATACTGCGGCAGTGCGATTGTGTCATGAGGTCCTGAGAATACAGTGCTGTGTAGTTGTGAAAAGATGTGTATCCACTATGAAACATCAGGGAACCCATTACCTTCCCGTCTCACCAAGGATTACATGGATCAGATATTGAAAAAAACCACACTACAGTATTATCCATCTAATGCAGTTTTTGCACCTCTCTTACTATCCAGCTTTCCCTCCCTTTTCTCTCATAATTTATAATTTTTTCTTTTCCTTTCCCTTTCCCACTATATTTCTCTGTCTCTCCAGGGCCAGTATTGTCCAGAAGAGAATCATTTATTTCCAGGACGAAGGCTCTCTCACTATTCGACTGTGTGAGAAAGGTAATGACAGCTGCCCATCATCTCCTCTTTTCATCCTTGACCGCCTATTATGCTGCCATTATCCCTTGTTCTATCTGTCGTTCCCCTTCCCCCCAATTCGGAGCAGAACAGCTCCCAGTCTTTCATACTGTGTCTAAAAGAATATGAGGCCAACAGAGGCAGCGGGGGAAACTGTGAGGACAACGAATCATGGATCTCCTGGGAGTCTCTGTGGGATTTAAATATTCCTTTGTATTTCACCACAGAGCAGCGCCACAGTTTTTATGTTACCTGTGATTTCACTGCAGAGAAAAGTGCCAGAATTGGAAAGCTGTCGCCTCCCCAATAAACAGTTGTGAGACAGTGAGGCGACAGGTCTCTTTTAGCTCTGATGCACATGTCTATTGTGCAATAAAACCTAGAGCCCGGACATATGGTTTTTCAAACTTAATCTCAGTGGAATTTGACTTTCATACAATCTTCCTCTCTTCACCGAAATCTAATTTTCCAGGCTATTATGCAAGCCAATCAAGCCACCCTGTTTCATTTGCTGACTTAAGTTGGGTGCCTCCGATGTTTGACTCATCCTGCTATAACTTAGATGTCAAGTGAGGATTTCTTCCGAATAATTTGATGACTCATAAATATTCAAGCACTCCCCTTGACCTATCTTTGCAAAACATTGGTCGAGGCCAATATTTGAATATTTATGAGTCTGCATCAAAGCTGATGTGTCATTTAAATACCAGTTTATTCCAGGGATGAAATTTTGTGACATTCTCACTGGGTCCAAATTGTAGTCATTTATCTGGTAATTTATGCAGGTGTGAATTTGTGTCAAAGCTTGCACACTGGCTGTCCTCTATTTGTTTGCCATTTCTATCATTTATTTGGCTTCTGCACCTTGTCTACCCTTATTTCTTAACATATGTGTTCTAATATTCACGTCCTGTCTCCCTGCAGAGCGTGTGTTTGGTGAAGCTACGGAGGCTCCTGCTATGGAGTGCTGCGCCTGCGGAACAGCCAAGTACAGACTCACCTTCTACGGCAACTGGTCAGAGAAAGTACATCCCAAAGACTACCCAAGTGAGTTCAAACGCCACTGGGTTATGGTAAAAAGGGTTTTGTTAGAAAATTACCCAGAAAATGAGACAAAAAAAATACTGACAGAGGAATGGCCACAAAAATGGTGAGAAGCGTGGATAAGATCAGTGCTGCAGCACAGGTTATTCCCATACACTGTATATAAGAAGTAGACATAGTCACCGTGACGTCACCCATTGGTTTGTGGTCTGCCATTTTGAAGCCTCAAGTTCGGCATTTTGGCCATTTATGGTTTTTGACTGTCACCATCTTGGACTTTTGCAACCAGAAGTGACATGAGAGGGTGGAGTTAAGTATAACCGAACGCTGAATAAGACGTTTTAGGCGGCCAAAATGGTTATAATTAATTTTCATTAACTGAAAACACACTGTGAAAGGGTTAAAGTTATAAGACGAAAACACGGACAACTCCCCGACCGGACAACACTGTGGTAGCGACCTGTCAACCACAAGGTAGCCACGCCCTAAAGCATACCCTGCTTTATGGTTTATTTGACTCTAAATGGGACCATGATTTTCTAAATGAACATCATGCTGTATTGAAGAAGACTTGAAACTAACGATTGAGACCATAAACTCATGTTTACAAAGTTTACTGAGGTAATAAATCAAGTGAGAAGTAGGCTCATTTTCTCATAGACTTCTATACAATCAGACTTCTTCTTGCAACCAGAGGAGTCGCCCCCTGCTGGTTATTAGAAAGAATGTAAGTTTACGGCACTTAAGTATTGGCTTCACTTCTCGCAGAGATGCCCACTGGTTATTCCAAGTCAGTTTACTGAAATAACAACTGGTAAATAAATTGTTTGTCATTTCAGGAAATACACCTGTTCGCTTTCTTGTCAAGAGTCAGATCAATACAAAGCTGCAGTCCCCTACTGGTTAGCTTAGCTTAGCATAACAACTGGAAACAGAGAAACAGCTAGCTTTGCTCTGTCCAAAGCTAAGTAATGAACATGGTGTATAAACTTTCTTTAATCGGTACAAAAAACGAAAGTGTAAAAACAACAAGTTGCTGTGTTACGGGAGTTTATGTGCGGGACTTTTTCTTGACGAAACGCAGTGACTTCCTCTAGTCTCAACTGGCTGCCTGGCAACATCCACTTCATTAATGCTCCCAGCCAAGAATAAGTCCTGCACATAACCCCCTGTAATACCACAACTTGACAAACAAAAATGATGAATGACCAACAAAAAAATACTGTTTATCATCCCTATCTGAAAACACTGATAAAGGATATGTCTTCCAGGACGAGCCAACCACTGGTCGGCTCTGATTGGTGCGTCTCACACCAGAGGCTACGTGCTATGGGAGTACGGAGGCTACGCCAGTGAGGGCGTCCGTCAGGTCGCTGAGTTCGGCTCCCCCATCAAGATGGAAGAAGAGATTCGACAGAAGGTAGGATATCAGATGGAGCCTCTGCGGGTTCTCTGTCACTCTATTTTGTGATGTAACAGCACTATTTCCATGTCTTTCCATGTGTTTTCTGACCCTCATATTGGACTAAACCCAAGTGCTAGTGGCAAAAAATGTAATACATCAAAAATAAATATCATACTCAGACTCCAACCTTCATTAGTGCATACAGTTCCATCATTACATTTGCTCATGCCCCCCTGCCATTTGTCAGGGGCTTTTACAACACTGAGAGGTTAATGACAGGCTGAGGCAAAAAAATTACAAAATGACACACACACACACACACACACACACACACACACGCTAATTCCCCTCTGTCAAAATGGCAGCTTCTGAATGTGCAATATAGTGAAATTCTCATTTCCACATTGGGCAAAGCATTTACATAGCGACACAGGGCACCTTCATACTCTCACCCTCTCATTATCCTCCTCATTAAACCAAATGCATATCGACAGTGCGTGATGCTGGATTATGCTTGACTTCAGATTCCTTTGGAAAACATCAGCCCACTTCCTTTGAGTGAACTGTGCCTTTAGGGGATCAGATATTTTTGGAAGGCATCCACTGGATAGCACCCCGAGAGGACAGGCTGTTGCCTCAGTTCCTCAAGTGTGTGTGTGTGTGTGTGTGTGTGTGTGTGTGTGTGTGTGTGTGTAGAAATTGAACATAGCACTGACAGGGAAGTGTGCATGTGAGGACACGGCTGAGAGATGTGCATGAGCATACTAGTGAGTATGTAGGTGAGTCAAATGCTTACTTGTCTCTTCAAATCTTAAAAGCAGCAGTAGGTAAAATTGGAGCAAATATGATTAAAAAAGCTTATTTTTATAAAACGGTCACTTTATCCTGACAGTAGTGCATGAGACAGGTAATCTGAAAAAAATCATGTGCCTGTGTGTCCTCCGTTGTACTCAGGTGCTCCTAATGGCATCTGCAAGATTTCACAGACCAGAGGAAAACAACCAATCAGAGCCGAGCTGGAGTCTGCCGTCTCTGAGCGGCTGTCAATCACTTGAAAACTCAGATCAAACGGTCAAACTAGGCAGCACTGATCAAATATGAATCAATATTCAGTAATGGCTATTTCTCGCATAAGCTGTTTTCAAAAACATCTTGTAGTGTACTGTTTAGCTGTAAAATGAGAAAGTTTGTGACCCAGCCACCATGTTGAGATCAGTTGGGGAAATACCAAGCACCGCCCACCAGCTAGAGCACACTCTCTCATTTTACAGCTAAAGAGTACACTACAAGATGTTTCTGAAAACATTTTACGTGAGAAATAGGCATTACAGTAACAATATTAATTAATATTTGATCAGCGCTGCTCAAACTAGACCATTTGATCGAAGTTTGCAAGTGATTGACAGCCAATAGGAACGCTCTCTCTCTGAAATGACCTGTGATAAGCCAAAGTCTCCCATCACGGGCTAGATTTTTTAACGCCTGAAAACAGAGCCATGAGGAGGAGCAGAAGTCTAGTTATCTCTCAGAACACTTGAATTACAATATGCTGAAAGGTTATTATGGAATTTTTTCCCCAATGATGCCAAAAATATACTGCCTACTGCAGGTTTAAAGGATGCAACAATTATGCACTGTGAGATGAAAGGAAATTGGCCAACAGATATTTTGCCATACCATTTACAGCATGGTATGTAGCTAGCCCTTTAAAGAGAAACGTAACCGTGTTTTAGCTTCGCCACACCTCCTCCTAAGGATAAGTTTGAATGAACTAGAACTAATGTGAAATTAGTTTCAATTGATTAGAAAATAATGTATGTTGTAGAATAGACAACGATACATTCTACACTAGACATTCATAATGTCTCACTTGAGTGACAAGCTAACGTTACTGTATGGCATTTGTATTTACAAAGTCATCAAACAGCTTAATCTTTATCACTGTTTTTTTTTATCTATGTTGTTGAATCCAAAATTCTTCCACATATTCTCGTGTGGTTTGGTATCGTGATCATCCGATCAACAAGGGTTGCTAGTTTTCTCCCTTTTGCATTAGCGAAGAGAACAACTATTACCTAGTTTGCTGGTAGGGGAGCCAGGAATGCAATTGGTCAGATGAACATTTTTTTCCACTTTTCAACAATAGTTTGAAGTTTGAATAAAAAGTGACGGGCTAGCTGTGACACTGTTGTTCCAGAGTTACTGCAGAGGAAAAATTTTCAAGAACAACAAAGTTGCAGTAATAGTATGAATTGTAGTTGAAATATAACCAGCGATGCATGATGTCCAATTTAGTGGACAGATGATTAATCATAATTTCCTCCCAACATAAAATCAATACTTTGAAATTTTAACAATTATATTACTCCTAAGTTATTACTTGATGCTACCAAATTTTTTTTACCTGCAAGGGTCTCCTACTATAGAAGGATTGGGAAGATATTCCTGAGCTGCTCTGCATTTCTGGCCTTCCGTTGGCCATCTTGGTGTTGACAAATTTGTTGTGCAATTACAATGGCTGGCCAATGGGTGGCAGTGTATGGGATGATGCTATAACGTCCACTGTGGTGGCTGATGTGCAACTATACCATCAAAACCCATGCAAATAAAAGAAAATGGCTTTTGAATAGCTGTCCACTGTAGTGACCACTATGCGTGAAAGGGTTAAAGGAACAGTGTGTACCATTTTAAGGGCTCTATTAGCAGAAATGTAATATGATATTCATAACTATGTTTTCACTAGTGTATAATCACCTGAATCTAAGAATGGTTGTGTTTTTGTTAACTTAGAATGAGCCCTTCATATCAACATAGGGAGCGGATCCTCCATGTTGAATCACCATCTTTCTACAGTAGCCCAAACAAACAAACGTGAAAGACTGAGAGAACCTATCAAGTTTTTACCTGAAGTCCAACACTGTTATCCGACACTCTTGTGGAACCTCCGTAACTTAAAGGAGTGTTATTACGGTAAGGATTGCCTCTAAGCGAGACGAACGGCGTTACCATGGTTTTGCACTCGGCGACTGACGTAACGGCAGTGTTGGAAAGGATGGAGTGAGCGCAGGGGTACTCAGTTGCAATCTGCAACCACACCACGAGATGCCACCAAATTCTACACACTGTCCCTTTAACCCCTTCTCCACCAGATGTGTTTCAGCCATGTTTTTCCCTTGTCTGTCTCCATTTTAATCAATACAATTGTAATGACAGGAGAACAGCTCACATTTCACTCACATACTGAAACTCCAAATGATGGATGACAATTCGATACAGGAGGATCTGGTGGTGGAACCACCAATCCTCTGATTATTGAGTGACCGGCTGTACCTACTGATCTATAGCTGTACATATAATTAATGGAATTAGTGTAAAATTACTCTTTAATATCTCTTTGTATTAGGCGGTAGGAGGCAGTGTTGCATAACAGAGAGCAGGACTGATTTCTGGCAATATAGGATCCATAGGATTTTTACATCAATGCTTAATTTGTCAGGTATTTCATTTTTCTCAAATATAGACAGCATCAGCATCTGGTTATTTGGTCTATAATCGATTTCTCTAATGATTTTTCGAAAATGTAACATATCACAATACACAGTATATAAGTATAAAATTTAGGGCTGTCAAACGATTACAATATTTAATCGCGATTTATCGCATATTAATCGCACATTTTTTGATCTGTTCAAAATGTACCTTAAAGGGAGATTTGTGAAGTACCTAATCTCTTATCAACATGGGAGTGGGCAAATATGTTTGCTTTATGTAAATGTATGTAGATATTTATAATTGGAAATCAATTAACAACACAAAACAATGACAAATATTGTCCAGAAACCCTCACAGGTACTGCATTAAGCATAAAAAATATGCTCAAATCACAAACTCAAGCCCAACAGTCAACAACAGCTGTCAGTGTGCTGACTTGACTATGACTTGACCAAAACTGCATGTGATTATCATAAAGTGGACATGTCTGTAAAGAGGAGACTCGTTGGTACCCATAGAACCCATTTTCATTCACATATCTTGAGGTCAGAGGTCAAGGGACCCCTTTGAAAATGGCCATGCCAGTTTTCCTTGCCAAAATTTAGCGCAAGTTTGGATCGTTATGTAGCCTCCTTCGCGACTAGCTATGACAAGGTTTGTACCAATGGATTACTTAGGTTTTCTAGTTTCATATGATGCCAGTATCTTCACTCTAGCTTTAAAACTCAGCCTGCTACTATCTAAAAATGCGTTGAAGAAATTAGTTGAGTCAAAACTAATTTGCGTTAACGTGTTATTATTGCATTAACTTTGAAAGCCCTAATATATTGTGCTTTTATCCATATGGACCAAATCTAATCTATATTACATGTATGTTGCCCCTGTGTGCTGAGGCCCACAGTATATGGCTGTCTCTGTGCGTCCTCTCTCTGCCTCTCTCTCTCTCTCTCTCTCTCTCTCTCTCTCTCTCTCTGCGGGCTCTGAAAGGTGTATCCTGGCCATTTGCGAGGGAACAATAGTTTGTTGTTAGTGGGCTGTCAGTATGGTGTGTGCCTGTCAGTTTAGGTTTGGGCTGTTGTGTGGAGACATTAGAGGCTGACGGACAGCCCTAACTCCTCTCTTGGCTGGCTCTGTCTGTCTCTGGGACTAACTCCCCTGACACAATGGAAACTTCAGCCTGTTACATAGCAGAATGAGATGGCTTGATTGTGTACTGTAGACTGGAATGTTAGCTATTGAGCTGTAGAATGAAACAGCTCGATTGTACACTGTACACTGGAATGTCAGCTATTGAGTTGTTGGACTTTGTAACTGGGGGTCTTGGTCTTGAGCTGGCAATATAGGCTGGCATATTATTTTCCATTTGAGAAGAAGTATGGACCCACTTCCAAGTCCAAGAATACAAGAAAGTAAAATGAAATCATTTTATTTTCCATTATAAAACATTAGACATACTAATATTGGCCAGGGTGGCCGAGTCCAGAATCTGTCCAGATCTTCTGCAGACAAGCTGATTAATTTTTCTACAATTACACATTTTATATATACTATATATATATATATATTTATATATATATATATATATATATATATATATATATATATATTATATATATGGTCATACCAGTTTTTCCTTGCCAAAATGTAGCGTAAGTTTGGAATGTTATTTATCCTCCTTCACAACAAGCTAGTATGGTACCAATGGATTCTTTAGGTTTCCTAGTTTCATATGATACTAAGTATCTTCACTCTAGCTTTAAAACTGAGCTTGCATTAATGTTGCATTAATGCGTTAAAGAAATTAATGGCGTTAAAACGAATTTGCTTTAACGTGTTATTATTTCGTTGACAGCCCTAGTAAAAACATCAATGTGCAGATCTTTAGGGGGTTATGAGCTTTAAAGCGAAATAAGTACTGAACATTATGTACTAGAACTTCAAATTTCTCTGTTTAGTCTCATGAGAACATTGAATGTATGTTAAATACTGTAGTTGAGGTGTAATTGTGTGATAAATATCCAGTGGAAAACAGAGGTGACACTTTGCCAGATGGCCTGTGCGAGTCAAATTATCTTCAGATCATCATCAGCCTGATTCTAAGGTGATTATTCAAAGAATTTTGTGACATAAATGGAAACAAACTATATGTATTCATCAGCATCCCAGAATGACTGTATTTTCCATCAAGTTCATTTTGTGTGTGTCCTCATGCACATGCACACACTTTACCTTGTAGATAAAACAGTTGTACGGTTGTTGAAAGAGATATTAAAGTTATCTTTTCAAGGTTTTAGACACAAACTAAAGCACACACATACACATTCACAGCTTTTCAATTCTCTGGGGCATCAAAGTTCAGACTGGGTGAACATCGAAGTGGTTGCTCTAAAGGTGGGAAGCCGACATGGGTCAGTAATCCCTGTCTTAGCTGAGAATCCCAACCATCCAGAGGAGCAATCAGCTGTGGTGATGTGTGGACAAAGCCTTAAGACCAACCTCTCCAGCCCAAAACAGACCTGTGCTCCCCCTAACTAACACAGGCCCAAGCCCGGCACAAGACCGGCAGACTGGCAGACAGAGACGCACACAAACAGACAGGGAAGACGAGGCCTAAGAGCTCTCACTGTGATGATGTGAGTACAAGCCAGAACACCTCTCACAGAGGTGCTTCTTCAAACTTGTCAGCACACTAGTACACTGCAGGAAGACGTCATATATTCAGAAAGTCATGAGCCAGCATTTAATAACCAGTGAATTACTCACATGTATTTTCTGGAAGCAAATATTGAGACGCTGAATAGGTGTTACATACAGTGACCAGATGTCCCGGTTTGTCCGGGATTTGGTTTCAATCTAGGTGTCCCGAGTCCCGACAAATATCTATAAAACACTAAAATATCCCGGTTGTCAACAGTCACTATCAAATTGTGTCAGTTTTCACCACAATTAAAATAATGATAACAATATCATACTTACATAGACGTTTATCATGTTCTGTCCCACTCAATTAATTTGTGTGCATGAGATAAGTGTATATACAGAAAGCTAACACAGCGCCTCCCGCTGCAGTCTCTAGCTAGAATGATGTTGTGCGCTGTCAAGCCACAATTACGCACGGCAGATCTGCTGGTTACATTTTGTGCAACCAGAATCAGACTGTTGAACCACAGAACCTCTCGTGCTTACTGTATGTGCAAAACAAACGTGTTGTTTTGATTAATTATTTTACACATTTCCTTCTGCGCATCAACAGGCGTGTTCACCCAGTGTCTCCATCCTGGCCAAAATGTCTGAGCTCCACATTTCAATTATAATAGCCTGTGGCTGTGGCGAGCAACATGATGTGATAGAGATTGTTCGGGTTCAAAACTAAAGTTGAAAAATAATTCCCGTAGTCCCAGACAAGGGAAACTCTCTACAGGACTCCCAAATTGTCAGTGTGTCATGAGGGGGATAGCCCTGTGATTAAAAGGGGAGAAATCCACAGGTGCACCAAGTTAGCCATCCTGATGCAAACACCTATGGTGCGTGCATATTAGCCCATGCACATGCACACATTCAATATGGTGGGAGTCAAACAATTAATAGGTAATTATTAAAAACTAGTACTATCATATCACGTTTTCCTTTAAGCATTTTTCACATTATCAACTGTTCAAGTTAACGTTACATCTTTACAAAAACGTTTTCTTCTGCAACATCAGATAAGAGCTAGCTAACGTTCTTTATTGTTAGCCAATCAATATAAGTTAATGTTATCTTATTGATGTTCATATCTAACATGATATTGTGTTTAAAACATGAAATGTATGATATGTATTAAAAACGATATGTGTCTAATATTGCAAACAATAAAACTGATGGCATGTCTTGGTTAACAATTATGTGATTAGATTATTTAGTTTTTTTTATAATTGCTGATAAATTCAGATCATAACTAGTATTATTATACTAATATTTATTGTTATCATTATTTATTTATGTACTACTATTTGCCTGTTATTCTGAATGCTCTTATTAGTAAGTACAAAATAGTAATTGCATTAGCAGTGTTAAGGGTAGCCTATAGATTGCAAGCAGGATTGCTAAACGGAGAAAGACATTTCATTGTACATTATATTATATTATACAGGGACCACTCTACAAGTATTAACCTTAAACAAGGAAAATAAGCCAAAGCCATACTTGACAAATGTGAGTTTTAACAATTCCTTATGAGAAATGAATTATTTTCTATCAGTAATTCAGTTCATGTAAGCCGTCTAGACGGCTAGACACTCGTCTCCTGAGTGTCTAGCAGCGATTATAGCTCAACTATTGAGATTCTAAGTAACTGGAGACACAACTTTATTTTTCTACTCTACGTAGATCATAAACCCATGAATATAATAAGGACACATTGAAATCGGTTGAGAAATGTAGACCTTATATTGTTTTTTATCCAGAAAAAAACAGAAGCTCCCCCGTTCAATGGTATAGGGTTACAGGCCAGTCTTGCCAGGTCCAATATGGTGCCCACGTTGACGTATTGCCACAACGGGCTGAAGCGTCCAATGTGACATCTTTGTATACATGTCTATGATCAAGAGGGCTCACGTAACTTGAACTCCGACTGGAGTGTCAACCAAACAGACCCTGGTCCCCCAAGTCAAATCACACTTATGTCTGATCTAACGTTACCCATTTCATAACAGGTGATAATAATAAACAACTTTCATACTAATAAGTCATATGATAATGGTATCTGGTGGTCGGACTCTGCAGGAGTCTGGTATAGTCAACAAGAATGTACAAACAATGCAAAATCTACGTTGATTACAACGGCTGCCAAAGCGGTTTTGCCCCCTTGTCTGTATACAAGAAACCCGTCTATATCTTCCCAGTGTTTTGAGGTATTTGTTCATTATTTTGCAAAATCATAACCTAAATCTATCGTCTCCTGCTTGTTTGTTTAACTTGGCCACCACGCCGTCCATCAAATTCCCCCTGCATGTGAGCACAAAGGCCCACTGGACAGGGCCCGACACGCATGAACTTCGAAAATATGTGTGATAAAGCACATTTTGAAAGGCTTCAGGCACATATCAGTTCATACCACAGCACACACACAGCACGTCGCTGCACACACCAGCTGAGAGTCACAGCTCTGACTACTTTCTGAAAATAGATCTCTCTAAATGCTGGCACCATTGACTTAGCAGCATTCAGTTGCAGGTTTAAACGTGCCAAGATCCTCAAGTGCTTTTGTCAGTTCACTGAAGCTGTCAGAACAAGGTGCACATCCTTTATAGACAAATAGAGCTGCATGGTAAGGACTATACTCACCTATAAAGTAGATGAAAGGTGTTCGTTTCAACTTGGTTTCAACTTACCTGTGCACTATTCAGAAATGTATTACTATTTAAATGAAACATTGATTGGAATTTGTCTTGGTGTGTGCTTGGGGTAGACAAAAACAATACAACAAAACACATCAACAATACAATACAAATACAAAAAATACTCTAACAGAGTAAAATAAAACACAATCAAGAATTGATAAAAATGATCAATAATCCCTCCAAAATACCTAACAACGTGCATGCAGACGAACGGCGCACTGGACTCCTCGCTCTCTCACCCGGTAGCGGAATGGAGGGAGACAGGCACCGGTCTGCATGAAATGCTGGCGCTGCGGTGTAGAGGAGAGTTAAAGGCGCCATCAATTCACTTGACGAGGGTGGCTTCACCCACAGGCGCTTTCCCCGTGCGCAGAAAACAGAAGTTCAACTAACGTTAGTCTAGCATAGTTTTGAAATGTTTTTCCGTATGTTTTCATGTATGAAAAGACCCCAAATGAACATTGTAGGCGGACTACTTGATGACTATAAGCAAATTATTTAAACAGCGTTTGTATAGGAGTGATTCTGTCCCAAGCTTTTTGATCACTATAAGCGGTTGATCACTGTATTATTGCTCTACCGTTTATATTGAAAATGAGGACAGAAGCAGCAGGTTAAACCACTCTTCTTTTATCTTGGATAAAAGTTGGTTTATTATATTTTTTGTTAAATATTGCACTGCCTTGTACTTGAGAACTCAATCAGCAGGTCCTGCAGATGCACTTCTTATTATTTTCAAATAAAAGGTGTATGTATATGCCATTAATCGTTGTTTACTTGTTTATATCCATAATTAATTTATCCATGATTCCCTTACAAGAAAAACTTTGAGGAATCCTGACCTGCACTGTCCAGTATCCAGCTATTTATTTCACAGTCACACTAATTGAATTTTTGGCAAAAAAAGTTACTGTATCGATTTCAAATCATTGAATCGTATCGCATCACTCTAGATGAGCCAAATATCGACCTTGAATCGTATCCAACCCATAAAATCATATTGTATCGTTGTAAAAACGTATCATTACACCCCTTCCCGTTTAGGGACCCCAGTATGCAGAAATATTCAAATACACCTCTTTAGAATAGTTGAAAAGAACACATTTGTGCTGCATGCAATAAATTGCATGGTTTTTGCCTCAAACTGCATGTGATTATCCTAAAGTGGACATATCTGTAAAGGGGAGGCTCCTGGGTACCCATAGAACTGATTTTCATTGACATATCTTGAGGTCAGAGGTCAAGGTACCCCTTTGAAAATCGCCATGCCAGTTCTTCCTCGCCAAAATATAGCCTAACTTTGTAGCGTTATTTAGCGTTCTTCCTGACAAGCTAGCGTGACATGGTTGGTACCAATGGATTCCTTTTTCTATTTACATATGACAGCAGTATGCTCACTCTAGCTCTAAAATTGAGCCTGCTACAACCTCCGAAAGACAGAATATCGGCCGGGCCCGCCGGTGAGTCGTCGGAGTGTTAAGGGGTTTGGGCCCTCACTACCTCACGATATGTGTTGTTATGGAAATGAGTAGTTCTGCTTTTATACTACGCAAACTTTTTCCTGAAGGAAGGGGGGCAAAAAGTGCATTGACTGGACGAGAGGGGTCTCTGATTATTTTCAGACCCATCCTAAGCATGCGGGTGTCATAAATATCACAGATGCTTGGCAAATTGTGACCAATGATTTTTGATGCAGCTTTCACTACCTTATTAAAGCCCTTCCTGTCATCGGCTGAGCCGTTTCCATACCACACTGTGATAGATGCTGCCTGCAAATGGAACTTGTGAGATTGTGGTTCCTACATGGTTAGTCGTGTTTTTATTTTTATTTTATTTCACCAGAAAATCCTTTGAAAGATAATCTCTTTCCAAGGGAGACCTGGGCCAAAACAGCACACCAGTTACTAGTTTAAATAGAAATAAAACACAACAGACAGGAAATACAATCGTCAAACACACAAGAAAGAGACTAAATCCAGCTCAAATAAATCAGTTGCATTTCTCAGTGACATGGACTTTTTTTTTTTTTTTTTAAGATTTTTTTTTTTGGCATTTTCAAGCCTTTATGTATAGGACAGTGGACAGTCTAGAAAGGGGGAGAGAGAGAGGGGGGGGCGACATGCGGAAATGGCCGCAGGTCAGATTCGAACCCGGGCCGCCGCGGTTAGGACTCAGCCAGACAACAATATGTTCAACTGAGCAACCACAGGTCAAGGTGTTCCACTGTTTCACAGGGTGTCCCCCAGGGGTCAGTATTGGGTCCACTCCTATTCATCACTTACCTCCTTTCCCTTGGCACTATCCTCCGTCATCACAATGTCCACTTCCACTGCTATGCCGACGACACACAGGTCTACATTTCAACAGAACCCAGCGCTGCCCTGCCACCCTCCTCCCTCGCCACCTGCCTACAAGACATCAGGAGCTGGATGAGCAGGAACTTTCTAAAGCTCAATGGAAATAAAACAGAGGCCCTGCTCATCGGCTCCAAAAACAACCTCTCCAAAGCTCAAAACACCACCGCCCAAAACCTTTTCCTTGATGCCTTCTCCATCCCATTCTCCACCCATATCAAAAGCCTTGGGGTCACCCTAGACAGCACCCTCTCCTTTGCACCCCACATAAAAAACGTCACCCGGACTGCCTTCTTCCACCTCCGCAACATCTCCAGACTCCGCCCATCCCTGTACCATTCCAGCACAGAAATCTTGGTTCACGCATTTGTCACATCCCGGATCGACTACTGCAACGCTGTCCTCTCTGGCCTTCCCACCAAACTGCTCAACAGACTTCAAATCATCCAGAACTCTGCCGCCCAGATCATCAACCGCACCAGATCCTCCGACCACATCACCCCCATTCTCATCCAACTACACTGGCTCCCTGTTCAATACTGGATCGACTTCAAAAACCTTCTACTCACCTACAAAGCCCTCCACAACCTTGCCCCCAGCTACCTCACTGACCTCCTTCAGGAGTACACCCCATCCCATTCCCTGCGCTCATCATCAGCTGGTCTTCTGACCACCCCCACCTCACGCCTCAGCACCATGGGAGCCGGGGGCGTTCAGCTGCACTGCTCCCAGGCTCTGGAACTGCCTCCCTCCTCACATCCGGCAGTCTGACACTATCACAACATTCAAATCTCACCTCAAAACTCACCTGTTCAAACTGGCATTTTCACTGTAGTGTCCATCAGTCCCTCATATGTGTCTCCCTAAATGTGTCTCTGTCATGTCTGACTGTTTTTATCTGTTTGAGTTTAATTTTATCTTTGTAAGGTGTCCTTGGGTGTCCTGAAAGGCGCCACCAAATAAAATGTATTATTATTTATTATTATAATATGGGCGCCCACTCTACCAACTGAGCTATCGGGGCACCCCAGTGACATGGACTTTTAACATGGCTTTACATTTTTACAAGGGGACTAGATTATTAAAATGTAATATGCTCTGTAGATTATTAAATCCAGGGAGCAAAGTCGGAGAAGGTTTTTTTCCCCAGCTCAGTGCAAACCCTTGGAACCTGGTAAGGAAACCACCTGGTGGAACAAAGCTGAAGGCTGCTGGAGGTCTGTGTCATGAGATTACATATATCTCGTATGTTACATATATATATATATATATATATATATATATATATATATATATATTGTATATAACTAAATAATTATAATGCAAGGAACCTATGAAATTTATATATTCCTTGAAGTAATGGAGGAAATGCGAAAGCATAATGACAGAGGAAAAAGACGTGGCTGTCGAGAATAAACTTTTACTAATCTTGGTTTATGGCCGTCGCCATCTATGGTTTTTGCAACCATAAGTGACACGAGAGGGTGGAGCACAGTACAACAGAATGCTGAATAAGGCATTTTTAGGCAACCAAAGAGGTTATAATTAACTTTCAAGAACTGAAAACACACTGTGAAAGGGTTAAAGTTGTAAGACAAAAAACACAACTCCCAGACCGGACAATCACAAGGAAGCCACGCCCTAAAACGTACCCTGCTTTATGTCTATTTGACTCTAAATGGGACCATAATTTACGAATTGAACATGATGCTGTATTGAAGAAGACTTGAATCTAGCGATTGAGACCATAAACATATGTTTACAATGATTACTGAGGTAATAAATCAAGTAGAGTCATTTTCTCATAGACTTCTATACAATCAGACTTCATTTTGCAACCAGAGGAGTCGCCCCCTGCTGGCTGTTAGAAAGAATGCAAGTTTAAGGCACTTCTGCATTGGCTTCATTTCCCAGACCTCGGAGTTGCCCACTGATTTCCACTGACCTGCTAAATATATTAAGTGTCAATAATTTCAACTATGTTGTTTCCAGAATTTTCCAGAATTTCGCATGACGAGCATATGTTGCATATAGAAAGAGAGGATGTGCTTATAATTATATAATCAGCTCACGTGCCGGCGTCGCCTATTATTTTTACATTGGGCCCGCTCACAAATCAAATGCCCGCCCCCAGATTTATGTCTGCCGCCGGGTCTGCTTGAGGCAATTTATCAGATTTCGCGTAGCTCCATCTGGAGCCATAAAAAGGCTTTATAGGACAGGCCTGGAACACTAAATACAAGAATTCTAAATACACGAAAATTGATGAAGGCAACAACTTCTCTTAAATCACTTGTTCGCTCCACTTAAAAACAAATTAGTTTGCACGAGTTCTTGCATGAGGCCCAGAAAAGGAGCCTTCTTCAGATGTGCTTCACCACAAATAACACTTAGCTGATCTGTGTATAGAAACTCTCAAGATGTATTGTTTTCATACGGCATGTGCTAACATATGTGATTTCTCATTTTGGAATATATATAGCGCACAGGGCTTGAAGTGGAAAAAAATAAGTGCCGGTAATCCTCTTACTCACATGTTGGCGTGTGTATTGGCTGGTATCACCATTCTCTTGCGACTTATTTATTCATTATTTCTTTAAGCATGTTATACTGTGTCAGTCATAATGAGCTGTGGTTTTATTAATATTATTATACTTGGGCTATGCATCTTCTAGAGTAGGCCCCATAATACTTCAATAATGTTCCAACTGGAACATTATAGGGTTATGGTGGTGTATTTGTATATAGTGTTAATACTTAAAGTGCTTTCCTCTGGTATTTGTAGTATCTCTCTATAATATATTATAGGATGTCTATAGGCTGGAATCAACAGCAGCCATCCAGACAGGCAGGTATACATGCAATGCTGAGGTGTGTGAGCTATTCATTCAGGTTTTAAGAGCAGTGTCCCAGTCAGGATGCTCCTATATATTATACAGACACACATTTTGAATTTCAACAGTGAATAAATGATATTAGGAGATGTTGAGTTTGGGGGTCCTCCCCCAAGAAAATGTAAAGGTTTTTGACATAAAACTATGCAATTTTACATCATTTTGGACCATTATTATTACTAATTAGGCTTAATGATTATTTTTATCATTTATCACAGCCTTCGTCTGAACATTCAATTCTCCTGGAAATGTTTGCCCTGTAAAATCATATTGTATACATAAGCAGAGCAGATTCAGAAAACTTTTAAATAATATTTCATTAATTATATTTGTTCACAAATAAAAAAAAGTTTTGACAAACAGTTCACTATTTATTTTACAAAAGGACATGAACATTGTATTGATAAATAAGAGCACCCTCATCCCTCCATTCCCCGTGCCGTCTGATGGCTCATCCAGATGCTCCCCACATACTGCTTACACCACTTCCTAACATACAGCGACTGAGCAAACTCTTCCGAATGTAGCGCGAAAAATTGTCCAGATACACTAAGAGCGATGTCACTTTCTATTACATAGAAAGCAAGATATGACTGTAAGCGTCAATTTTGACCAATGAAAATAGGTTGGTGGTGCGCGAAACTTTGCATAAATAGAGCGTTTTTTTCAAACAAGCGACACGTCGCTCAGCCTGTTGGCTGAAGCATGGAGCAGGTTAAGACATCTTCATTGGGAAAAACTGAAACAATCTGATGTTCGCTCGTTCGCTTCCAGTTAGGAAGAGGTGTTATGAGGTGCAACACAAATATGCTGGTGCTGCGCCATTATGAATCACCCAGAGAACCTGATGGAGAGGGCAGAGAAGGGTACCGGTAACTTGTGAGAAGTTCTGGTACGCAAGAAAAAGTCGTTATGCCAAGGAGTAAAATGTAGAAGTGCTGGTACTGCGTATCGGTGAGTACCGGCCCACTTCGAGCACTAACAGGACACACAATACTTCTGGCTTATATCAAGCGTCAAGTGTCAGTAGGTTAAGAAGGGACAGATTTGTGTCCCTTTGTCCAGAGGAACTAAAAGTATATTTTTAATGTCACCGCTCTCTTACTCAAGAAACAAATTACACAGCACATCTTATTATTTATTGCTTGGAAATGTCACATGCAGCCGAGAGTGTCTAATGATCACATGACTGGAGGTTGTAAAATCTGAAGAGCTGCTGACCAAGGAGTAAATCCACAACCCTCTTAATGCCAAAGTGCACTGAGGACAAAATAAAAAGTGTAGCTACCTAATTATTAGTCCCTGTGAAATGCCACATGCTCTCAACCAGGTGTGATCACGCAGACAGCAAAATGTCAAGAGCTGCCGACCAATGAGCCATTTGTATCAACTTTAATGGGGAGAAGTGTGATCACAGGCCCAGTCAATTACATTCTAATGAAGTTAATGCAATTCTCTGCCTCAATAGTGATTTCTGCATCTAAAATCTCAAGGTCTGCCACAGCTGGTTCGCTCCACGGTGCACTCTTGCTCACCTCTAAAAGGATTTGTCAATTGGGTTCCTCTTCTTTCTTTCCGTGTGCATCGCTCAGCAGGCGCTTCGGGATACTGCCTGTCATGGATACAGCTGTTGTGCGATTCTTTTGTGCAGAAGCTTAACCTGTTTTAAAAACTCAGCTTTTAGCACTGTAGGGAGCAGTCAGTAGCTCACCTTTTCCTTTTAAAACAGGGAGACAAAGGAGGCAGGAGTATAAAGACAGGTGGACACACAGCCGCAGATTTTCCCTCCAAACGTTGCCCCAAGCCACAGGCCTGGCCATATATTGCCCTGGGCTGGTACCTATCAGGCTGCTCTGAAATGTGTCACTGTCACCTTCTCTGTGCGTGGAGAGATCGCCTTTCTACCAGTGGGCTACCTCTGGGTCTGTGAATTGAAGCCAATGCCAAAGTGCCTTAAACTTGCATTCTTTCTAATAGCCAGCAGGGGACGACTCCTCTGGTTGCCTCTGGTTACAAAAAGAAGTCTGATTGTATAGAGAGGTGAAGTCCTGCCCCTTCCGGTGGACCCCATGGGACCTTATTTCGGAAAAAAATATATACGGTAGTAAACGGCGAGAGACAAATATTTTTTTGGTCCTGTTTGAATGGCGCCATGAATCACACATATGATGTTTGTCAATTTAAAAGATAATTTTGCAAGTCAAGAAAGTCACAGTTTGTCGTAGTATTATTTAGTTTTCTGTGAAACCGCTCAGTGAACTACATCTCTCGTCTCACACAATATACGTCACCAACACTGGCTAGCTAGCTAACTTAGCTATGTTCCATGCACAAATGAAATGTTATCTTACCTGATGTGTTTTATCCAGTGACTTCCTGGTCTTTTTATCAGCCGGGAAGAGAAAGAACGATCAGACCCGTTGCTCGTGTGAGTGCATCCCAGTTCGAAACACACAGGCATCGTAGCTTCAGCTAGAGAGACGTCACTACACAACTTTTGGGTGTGTTGTCATTCTAATTATGTATTTTCACAGTCTTATACTTCAACAGTTTTTAAAGCAAACGGAGACTTTTTTGACTTGCAAAATTATCTTTTAAATTGACAAACATCATACAGTATGTGTGATTCATGGCGCAAACATGATCAAAAAAATATTTGTCTCTCGCTGTTGACTACCATTCATATATTTCCAAATTAAGGTCCCATGGTGGTCCACCGGACGGGGTGGGACTTTGCCTCTCTATAGAAGTCTATGAGAAAATGACCCTAGTTCTCACTTGATTATTAGTCAGTCGGTAGTCATATGACTCATTGGTATCGTCAGTCACGTGAGTTGCTAGTCAGTGAAGCTAACGTCAACAACGACCGTTTCCTAACCCTAACTAATACCCCTTTCACACCGAGGACTCAACCAGGGTTGATTGTGTGTATGAAAGGATTAATCCGCGTTGACTGACTCAGCTTCGCGACCCAGGTCGAGAGGTGGGTCGGACCAGGGTCGATTTCAATGTGAATGTCACGCACCAGGGTCGCTAACAAACGGGGCAGGACAAATCTATTCGGTTGCAAATGACGTCGCACGGTCCGTGACGCAACTGTCATAGGTCGAGGTCAAACAAACGGTGCGACGGCAGCAGGAATGTTTTCAGATACATCGGAGGTGAACGGCTGAAAAAAATCGGTAGATGACGGGAAGGTGAATGAAAATGTAGTGTTACGTTAAACGAACATAAACAAGGCTGCTGAATGAGAGAGGCATCCGCCGTTATGTTACACGGAAACACACCGCGTCGCCGACCACCTCACGGTACCGCCAGCTATGAGCTCATCTGTTTTTAAAGCTTGTTTGCACATTTTCTATTTGTAACATTGCCATTTTAACTTTTTATTTTTCCAAATAACCGATAAAAGATCCAACTGTCGCCCGCTCCATCTGTTATAAAGTAACAAACCCAGTCCTAGTTCATTACATTATCGAACAATTAGCAAACTTGATGAAATATAAACTCCTTTTATTACATACAACCAATGGGTGACGTCACAGTGACTACGTCCACTTCTTATTTACAGTCTATGCTTTTTACTGTTGTTCTGAGGCTGCTTCACTTATACTCAACATTGATCTCCAGAGATGTTATGAAAGTTATTTTGTACTTAGTTGTGCAGCTTTATTAATGCTCTTCATTGATGCCTTCTTTCTTTTCCTACTTCCGACCTAACTTTTTTGCATCTTTCTTCCTAGTCGTTTCCCCATCATGTCATTTCTTTCTCTTTCCTCCTTCTCTTTTCCACTATTCTCTCCTGTCTCCTTTCTTTCTTCCTTATTTGTATTATTCCAGCTTTCCTTCATTTGATTCATTTCCTTTTTTTATCCTTCCTTCCTCTCCCATGAATTTAGTCCACAAATCTGTTACTTTTTCCTTCCAAGTATGGGTAGCGCTACAGCAAACATTACTGGCAACTTTCTTCCATTCCTCTTTTCACCCATCCAACTGTCTTTGCCTGCATGCTTCTTGTCCTTCCTCTTCCATCTCTACGTTTTCTCCAAACACCTCACTGACTCACAGATTGACATCGCTTCAAGAATATGTCCGTTTATTTATTTTTTTTGCTCATGCGCTTGTGAGTGTATCAGTTTTCCTCTTTTTTGACAGTCTCATTTTGTCTTCCTCTCCTATTTTCTCTCTCCTTCTTTCTTTTTCTTTCCTCTCATAGTGTTTTTTGTTTTGTTTTTTTGAAAGCCCTTATTTCAGACAGATTGTCACAGAAGGGTGGAGGGTGAGAGGAAGGAGAGCAGGCAGGATGGGAGAAGAGGAGCAAGAGAGCTATCCTTCACTTTCATCTTTATACTCAAAACACTTCACAGGAAATTGCTGCAGACGTGCCACAGATAGACAGAGGCGGACAGACAAACACACACACACACACACACACACACACACACACACACACACACACACACACACCACTCCCTACATCTTTATTGCTTCTCGTAGAAGTCCGGATCGCACCACTGAATAGAGAAAGAAAACACAAGGCGCTCCGAGAACGCTCCAAAGTCTCCCTCCCATTCCTTTCACATGGCTGACACCTGTCAGATTAAGAGCGAAGGAAGTAATGCTAAGTGATTTATTTTCTCTTTCTCTTAGTGGATCTCTGTGTGCATGTTCACAAACCGGCGCTGCTCTCTGAGATGTTTTGTCAAGCCGTCACAGCGTCTACACTCTACCGAGAGAAATGTTTTTGTGGCACTGCTCAAATGCCTCAGCGGGGAAATTTTCTCTCCGTCGGCTTGGTAATTAGCCAGCATCGCTGTTCGACGTGCGTGCAGTGAAGGGGAGTAGTAGTCAGTTCCTGACTCTGCAGCTCCTTCTCTCCCTCTCAATCTGCATTTCACACTCTGAGTGGAAGTCCTTTCATTTCCTCCTGCTGTTTCAACCTGTTCTCACTCTCAACTCGTCAAATACCGTCGTTTGGTAAGTGCCCCTCAGCATCGGAAACCGACGCACGAAGGCACCTTTTAGCAGCAGTATGTGACGAACCGGGCATTCAACTAACTCCAATGTGAACCCACCCGCAGCGTCATTCGACGGTCAGAGCAAGTGACGTAGTATTAATAGCGTGAAGGTCTGCTCAGGGTGGGCGGGAGGGGTTCAACCAGCAGAGACGTGTTTTTTTGTCCCATGTGAAACTAAAAGTAACGTTGACTTATTTTGTCACTTCAGTTTTTAGTCACATGACTCGTCGGCATCGTCAGTCCTGTGATTCATTAGTCACGTGACCGTTAGTGTCATCAGCCCCGTAATTCTTGTGAGTCCCTAGTCAGTGAAGTTCATGTCAACCATGACTGTTTCCTAGCTCTACCTAAGTGGTTGTGTTGCCTAAACCTAATTTCCTGTGAAAACGGAAGTTTATTTTGAAAGGACACTATGCATGTAATGAGCGTATATTGTCAGGCCATCCCTGGTCCGTCCAAAAGTAACGCAAGAGGGGTGCCCCATTGGGAGTAGGGAGTGAGAATGTGTTGCAAAAGTCACTTGATATTCACAGCATTTGATGTTACGTTAGCATCAGCTTACATTTGTATAAATAGTAGTTTTAGTGGTTCTTTTTTTGCCGCTTCTTGTTTAATTTTCAGTAGGATTGTGAATGCATTCAGTCCATGAATTTATTACTTTTTTTTTCTTCAAAAAAACTAGTAGCATCAGCTTAAATTAGTCAGATGCATAATATTACTGAAATGCTACTTGCTGCTGATCAGTGCAACAGTTCAAGCAGTGAAAAGAAGAAATCATTTGGGACAGACGATACTGACCAAGACTTTGCACTGAAACATTAATCAATGCATTTGTCCATTCCCCCATCTTTCTTATAATTGTTTATGCCGGGTACACACCACACGAGAATTAAGCCGATTTTGGGCCAAATTCCCCCCTCCTGACAGTCGTCCGCAAAGCCCCGATTTTTTGACGGTTCAAAAAGATTTTCTTTCCATATATTCCTGTGGTGTGAGGTATGTTAAGTGTGTTTTTTACATCCCCGACCGACTTGGAAGTCCATCCTGGCCGCACTGATTTCAAATCGTAAATATTAAACATGTTCAATATTTACGATCGGATATCCTGTTGTGTGTGGGGAACCCCGAGGACAGCCGATGACGCAGTCACGTGAGAAAGAACAATAGCCAAATGACAACCAAGCTGACTGAAGCGGAAGGACAACCACCGCTGTCATGGCGGCTGCGGCTAATGCGTGAGCTAATGCAAAACTCAAAGCATAAATTAGTAGTAAGATGGACCTCAGATATGGAGGACCAACTTGTTTATTTGTGGCAAAAAAGCGAGTGTTTATTTAACATGTCTCCATGACTTCATCCATCCATCCTTCATAAATTTTCAGTACAAAATAGTGCAAAATCTAACAACACTAATTCTACCTGCCTGGTCCGCCATGTCTTTTTAAGTCACGTTTGATCGCAAGATATTTTGCGGGACTCTTGTTGTTCATGAATGGATTCTGCTGCTCACCACACACTATAGAGTGCTACAGGACTGAGTCCTAAAACCCGGAAATGAGTTAGCATTTTAGCACTTCCGGTTCCCTCGTCTCAAAGTCAATGGGTTTTTTAATTAGATGCCTGAAATAAGGTCTGGTTAACACAAGCTGAAGAGATTTTAATGTTTTATTCTACGATATAAAATACATAAATAAATACCCAACTCGTGAATTTTGAAGCTTTTACGTGTCTTAAAAAAGGTGGTTGCTAACAAGTGGCTAAATGAGACTACTAAACGTCATCACGCCGACTCATCCGCCTTTACAGCCTCGTTGTGTATACTCGCGCTCATGTGACCAAGGTGTAGTTTGTTTATAGCCTAACATTAGCTTTTTACACTGGCAATTGCGTTTACACTTCAAAAATCATAAAAGTGGTGTTCATTTGTGGAGATTATCATGTTGAACAAAACGTGTAAATTGCGTAAACATTTGTTTGCCACAGAGTTTATTTTCTGCAATAATCCAAAACCCAATGGAAAAATCCCATTGGCTTTTTGTCGAGGGAACCCAGGGAGATGCTAACTTTCTGGTTGGCCTACAAAAATACGTCATCCCTGGAGCACTCTATAGGAACAAAACTGCTAAATTTAACATTACATGTCATTCTGTGTGGGGTCTCTCACAGAGATATTTTTTTTTGTGTGCGTCCTTGTCATTCATCATAGAACGACTCCCATCTTGATATCTATTGGTTGGCGGTGTCTTGATGAATTCATGCTGCACTTCTCCCTGCCTCAAGGCATCTTCGTTTTAATCAGATACATATCATCTTCGATAAAAAACAAGTAGAATATATTATCCTTTTAACCCCAAGTCTGCTGCTCTATAGAAGACGATGCTTTGCTTGTTTTTTTTACATCTTATTTTGCACATTTTTCACACCCATGCATGTCTGCGCTGTCTGTTTGGCCTCGGAGTGACTTGACAGTGTTTGTCAAGCTGGT
Organism: Sebastolobus alascanus; assembly: GCA_916701645.2. Lineage (NCBI taxonomy): Eukaryota > Metazoa > Chordata > Actinopteri > Perciformes > Sebastidae > Sebastolobus > Sebastolobus alascanus. The sequence goes on from CAKAOJ020000006.1 coordinate 5,348,292, forward strand.
CATACAGCAGGTTGCAATGAAGGGTGCTGTCAGCCGCACTATATTTGGACTTCACTTCGCTTGTCTCCGAGAGCGAGAGGTGGGTGGAAAATGAGAGACAGCTCAGCCCGCCACTGGCTTTGTGTGTGCGTCTGAGTGTGTGTCTTTTCCTCTGTGTGTATCTTTGTGATTTGTGCACACGTGGGAGTAGTATTATGTAGGGGAGCAGATGATGACAATGGGGCATGCACACACACAGTTACACACATCGTGCTCACAGAGTCGGTCCTGGGGGATACTTGGAAAGCTTTTGGCGGCTGACAGACGGACAGCGTCTCACAACTAACTCTAATTGGCTGAGAGTTTCAGGAGGCAGACAACTGGACGAATGAAGTGGAGGATGAAGTCAGTGACAGCCAAGATAGATCCTCCTTGGTTTGAAAGATTATCTAATTTTATTTGCGCTTTGCACCTCAGCTTTCTCGTATCAATTAATGACTGCATCGCTGACATTTTATTATCTTCTGCCCTGTCACTGTGAAAATAGTCTGAACAGGATATTTAGAGGCAGCACGATTGCATATACAGTATGCAGTTAATGGAAAGATGTGGATGGGAACAGATGCGTGTCCCGTCTAGGTAGCATAAATTGAGCAAGTGTAGAGAGTCTCAACTTGAGAAATTTGCACTTATTTCATAGATGTTTGAGAACTTACCATGAACTTCAGCTGTTTCTCAGTGTGAAAAGACAGCTTCCCTCCATTTTCCAAAGGCAGTTTCCAAACATTAGCAAGTGTTCTGTGTTAAATCATTAATTTTAGTCCAATGTTTCAGCTTGTTTACATCTTGTAGTTTTATTTGTACTCCACATGTTCAGTGGTGTTTTTAGGTGGGAAAGAAATGGTTCAAAACTAGAAAATTACACAATTCTACAATCCGACTGGGCATACCTGTTCTAACGCCGGGAGCGCACTGGCCGCATGGTGGCCACGTGGCGGCTGCGTCGCGTGGCGGCCGCGTGATTGACGTGTCGGTTATCCACACCAGCTGCGTTTCTGCTGCTTCTAATGCTGCTGCCAGCCATTTCTTTCTACATAGAGTTTGCCTTTCATAATAGCCATTTCATTTCATTATAAATGTCATTTATATTTATTTTAGACAGAGAAAGGTTAAGAAACGTGAGGTAATTTATAAATAATAGTAATAATCCACGATTTAAACCTGTACTACATTCATTCATGGAGCTCTCCAATGCATGTTCCACAGCACTGTCTGCACATATTTCAGAATAAAAGCCTCGTGTTAACAAATGAAGGAATTCTGTCCACAGAAATGAAAGCAGGACGTGTTGATTTAAAAACAAGTCTTTACTTTTTTTCATCTCCGTAACATTTTCTACAGATAGAGACATGTAAACTGTAGTAATGTTGCTGGTATGATGTTAATATGCAATCAATAGATCACCTTCACTGTCTGTGACATATTCTACAGATGTCTGGACATGTAAACTGTAGTAATCTTGCTGATATGATGTCAATATATTGTCAATAGATCACTTTCTCTGTCTCTAGAAGAGACGCAGATGAGACGTCTCACGCAGGCAGTGTCGATGCTCTAACCTGTTAACACGGACGCCGAAATAAAAAACAACAGGTCACGCAGCCGCCACGCGGCCACCACGCGCCCAGTGCGTTACTGGCGTGACGCTCGGAAAAACAACACGGAACCGTGGCAGCTTACGCTGCTTTATTTCCTCATTCATTCAGTCCGTAAAGCGGGTATCGAAGCGCATTAATAAGCGGAGGTTCATGTCAGAATTTAAAGATATTAGTTTGTTACTAGTTAGGACTATCTAATGCGCTGTCAGTCATTTCTTTGAACAGCGGTTTTTGCCTTCACATTCAAATCTATCACAGCATCAAGTCACCCTCAGCTCAGAATAAACCTCTGCTTGTCCTTCTTTTGGGACGCTCATTTAATAACACTGTGACTGAGACAGCTGTCAATTAGAGCAGTTCCACTAAAATGTTTATTGCACATAATGTGTAATCTCAGTTTATATACTAAAAATCCGTATGAAGCTTAGACCCGTAGCATCAATGAATAATGATCTCTATCACTCCTGATGTGATTGGTCGCACTGATGGAAAATATTAATATTGTAGATTATCTCTTAATATTTCTGAGTGAGCAGGATGGTGGTGCAGCTGCAGAATGAGTTTTTTTTAAAATAGGCTGTGAATAGTGAATGTGTTTTAACAGCATTTCAGTGACTATTTAAATGTATTACATTTGTTAAAGTAGCTGAAATGAAATCATTAAAAAAAATAAACAAAATGCCAAAATTAAATTAAAACTTCAACTTCATCAACATAGTGTGAACAGAAAGAGGACTGAGGCCCCGTTAGAGCTGAAGTGGACCAGAAACAGAACTGAGTTCCTTTTCTGTTGGTCCACTTTTTGGTCCACTTTAAGAGGACTGAGTTCGGTTCGCTTAAAAAGGACTATATGTGAAAACACCCTAAGGATGCACCGATCCAACTTTTTCAGTCCCGATACCGATACCGATACCTGGGCTCTGGGTATCGGCCGATAACAAGTACCAATCCGATACCAGTGATTAATTAATAAGCTGTATGCCTCACTGCGTGGAAGTGACTGAGATCATTCTTCTATGTGTAAGGCAACATCAAGCTTGCTTAAACTTTGCTTTTCTAACTTTGTAAAACAAAATGTAACAAATAAATACATAGATACAAATTTAGTGAATTGTTATCTATTATTAAAATAATAAATCACACACCAACGAAAATCTTCAAAATCAACAGGAATTAAAATTCAGGTGTAAACCTTTTTAATGCAGTAACAAATTTGTCCAAAAATTAAACAGGATTTAAAATTACAGTATATAATGTATATAGTACGGAGCCCCCCTAGTCCCCTAGGAGAAAATTTGTATTATCTCGTTCCTCGAGTTAGGTATCTCGTTCCCTCGAGTTAGGTATCTCGTTCTCTCGAGTTACTAACTCAAGGGAAATTGAATATTTTTCCCATTAAAAATTCAAAAGAATTATGCAAAAACATATTTTTCCAAACTAAATGTTGTAGTACAACCATGAGGAGATCATTGATGTGTGAAGTAAGTTTGATGGCACTATTGTCAGGATCCGAGGTTTTAAGGTGTGGACGCAAATGCAGAGAGAGGAGGAGGAGATGACGCAGGTATAATTCCAGGATTTATTTAAATGGTGTCACGCAACACAGGGAAGTAACGACGACGAACCGACAAAGACAGAGGGGAACACACAGGCTTAAATACACCAGGAGATTGCACACAGGTGGAACTAATCAGGGCGGGGCAAACAATCACAAAAAGGCGGGAAAACAAACAAAGGCAGGAAGTAAAACTAGACATGACACAGGAGGTTTGAATTTCAAAATAAAACAGGAAACACTAGAATGAATGAATATAAATGAAAACCCAAATCCAAGAAACCAAAATCACAAATAACAGAACTAATAAACCACAACAAGGATAAACACAAGATCACAACAAAAAGGAAAAAGTCATAAGTTCTCTGGCACAGCCAGACCATGACAGAACCCCCCCCCTCAAAGGACGGATCCCAGACGTTCCACAACAAACAGAACAGGGTGGGTGGAGGGGGTCCGGAGGAGGGACTCCGAGACAAGAGGGCACAGAGGCATGAAACTCGGGCGGACGGCCCGGGGGCAGAGCAGGGAAAGAGCCAGGAAACTTGGGCGGACGGCCCAGGGGCAGAGCAGGGACAGAGCCGGGAAACTCGGGCGGACGACCCGGGGGCAGAGCAGGGAAAGAGCCGGGAATCTCGAGCGGACGGCTTGGGGACAGAGCAGGGACAGATTGTGGCCGAATCCCAGGCGGAACCGGGCGTGAGTGAAGCCCAGGCGGAAACGGGCGTGACTGAAACCCAGGTGGAACAGGTGATGGCTGAGGCGACGGCGGCGACCCAGCCGGAACAGGCGATGGCTGCGGAGGCGGCGGCGACCCAGCCGGAACAGGCGATGGCTGCGGAGGCGGCGGAGACACAGCCGGAACAGGTGATGACTGCGGTGGCGGCGGCGAGCCAGCCGGTACAGGTGATGGCTGCAGTGGCGGCGGCGACCCAGCCAGAACAGGTGATGGCTGCGGTGGCGGCGGCGACCCAGCCGGAACAGGTGATGGCTGCGGAGGCGACACAGCCGGAACAGGTGATGACTGCGGAGGCGTCGGCGACCCAGCCGGAACAGAAGGTGGCTGCGGTGGCGACGGCGACCCAGCCGGAACAGAAGGTGGCTGCGGTGGCGACGGCGACCCAGCCGGAACAGAAGGTGGCTGCGGTGGCGACGGCGACTCAGCCGGAACAGAAGGTGGCTGCGATGGCGACGGCGACCCAGCCGGAACAGAAGGCGGTTGCGGCCCAGCCGGAACAGCAGGTGGTTGCGGCCCAACCGGAGCAGAAGGTGGTTGCGACCCAACCGGAACAGCAGGTGGTTGCAGCCCAACCGGAGCAGCAGATGGTTGCGGCCCAACCGGAACAGCAGGTGGTTGCGGCCCAACCGGAACAGCAGGTGGTTGCGGCCCAACCGGGACAGCAGGTGGTTGCGGCCCAACCGGAACAGCAGGTGGTTGCGGCCCAACCGGAACAGCAGGTGGTTGCGGCCCAACCGGAACAGAAGTCGACCGGGCCCCCCACGAGACCTTTGGAGCAGGGGTCGACCGGACCCCCGACAGGATACTTGGAGCAGGAGTCCACCGGACCCCCGACGAGACCCTTGGAGCAGGAATCGGTCGGCCCGCCGACAGGACACGTGGAACAGAAGTCGGCAGGACCGCCGACAGGACACGTGGAACAGAAGTCGGCAGGATCGCCGACAGGACCCGTGGAGCAGGAATCAGTCGGACCGCCGACAGGATACTTGGAACAGAAGTCGGCATGACCGCCAACCGGACACGTGGAGCAGGAGTCGGCAGGACCGCCGACCGGACACGTGGAGCAGGTGTGGATTCGGCTGAGACACAGGGCAGCTTAGGAGGACGCCGCCTCCGAGACCGACGCCTCAACCCAGGGGCTCCAGCCCCCAGACAGAAATCCGGCTGGAAGCCTGCAGGCTGGACGCTAGCATGTCGAGAAGCAGACAGGAAACTCCGAGGACCTCCCAGGGCAAGGCGGGTTCCAAGGAACGGATTTGGGGCTGAAGCCGGCTTGGGACTGGCTGGCTACTGGGGCATGGACTGAGGCTGAGGCCGAAGCCGGATGCCAAGAAAGGCATAAAAGCTCTCTGCTGCGTCCATAATTTGGTCGGTTCGCTCTGTCAGGATCCGAGGTTTTAAGGTGTGGACGCAAATGCAGAGAGAGGAGGAGGAGATGACGCAGGTATAATTCCAGGATTTATTTAAATGGTGACACGCAACACAGGGAAGTAACGACGACGAACCGACAAAGACAGAGGGGAACACACAGGCTTAAATACACCAGAGGCCTGTTTCACCAAACCAAGATAAGGGATTAAGCCGGGGTTTTCCGGTTATCCTGGCTCAGTTTAGCCTTGACTCGGTTTCACGAAAGCAGTGGCACATAAGTTACCATGGAGATTTATTCTGTGCAGCTAGCCTGCTCCAGACCAGGCTAACAGCCAGGCTTAGTTTATCCTGGTGCCTTATCTGTTCAGTCAGCAGTCACTCCGATCGGAAAACAATGTGTTTTTTACAGTTAGTCCATGATCTTATGCATGTATTTTACCTTATTTTTATCAGCCTGCATTAAAATACCATATTTTAATGCTGGCTAATAAAAATAAGTACTTAACTGAATACATACCACTATTCAGTTCAGTGCTGTTATTTTAACATCATTGTGATCATCATTCATTTTTATTTTTATAATCATTCATGTGATAGTCATTATTACGGTTATATTGTGTTTGTGAAGACTGTTGTTCATATTGTTGTTAGAGGTTTGACGAATATATTATTGATTAGAAATGGCTGATAAAGTTGACTGGAGCAGTAACTATATAGTATTTCTGTATATTCATGAAACAACAGGGAGAGGACACCACAATGCTTTTTGACCTTTTATTTTTCTTGGATCACTTGTCTGCTGGGGGAGAAATAAATAACAATGATTAATACATCGTGTTACTGTGTATATTTACAGTGTACATTGAAATTATCACTTACTTCTCTTTCTAATCCCCTCAGTATGTATTGTTAAGTGTGTGCTGTACAGACATCTGACAATTTGTGAATTCTGTAAAACACATATCAGTTCTTAATTCTGCATGGTGTGTGGATGTCCTACACTCACTACGATGCCAGGCTGCTCTCAGGCTGTACAGTATCTTGGTCCTGTTAAAATGATGTTTTCTATGAGCACCACATCACTGACTTCGTATCCATTATGGACTAAATAAGTATTTCCACTAGACTGACATGTAGGCTGCATCCAGCCTTCTTTCTTTCTTTCGTTCTATATAAATAATGGTCGTAATAGGGCACACCATGCACAATTCCTGCTGTGCAGATTAATGTGTTTTAAAGAATTCACAAACTGTCAGATGTCGATACGCATACAGCACACAATTAAAAAAGCACATATAGTTTGCAGAGGTGCAAATATCAATGAAAAAAGTGATTTATTCAAAAAGAGTTGACTTTTAAAACCACAAAAAAAAGTGCAGGACTTGGACCTGGATGTGAAGATAAAAAGACATTGAGGAAATTAGAAAGAGAAGTAGTGATCATTCCAGTGCACACTGTAAGCATGCATGTAACATAATGTGTTAATCATTGAGATATATATATATATGTATGGTATTGTCGTATTCTATCTTTGTGGATTAGTGGTTGTAATTAATCTTCATGGTAAATTTCTTAAATAATATATTAACCTCCACCTCTCACTTTTAAGGTGAAGTGACAGTAACTCCTTCAATGGTTTAATGATGTTTCAGTTAACAGCAGTGGTGAGTGAATGTAACGTTATAGGCTATTTTTAGATACTTACGCATTGAGTCGCTCCGCTATTGTCTGACACGTTTTTTTCTCGCTGTTTTATTACAGCGGCCGACGGCCGTGTCTCCTTTTCTACATATTATATGTTTTACTTCCTCCTAATCTTCCTTTCAAAGCTGTTTCTCGCTGGGTTTAAAGTAAGCGGAATGCGTTTACTTCATTTCAGCATCAGTAAATCTGTGATCGACCTCGTGGTCTATTGAGGAAAGCAGTGAACGCGCATCTATCAGAATTACTTACACCTGGTTCAACCTAGTCGCTCCTCCTCAGCCTGGCTTGGCCTTCGTGAAACCAATCAAGCCAGGATGAATTGACGAGACTAGGTCAAGCCTCGCTTTCTCTCTTATCCCGGATATTTTTATTCTGCTTTGGTGAAACAGGCCCCAGGAGATTGCACACAGGTGGAACTAATCAGGGCGGGGCAAACAATCACAAAAAGGCGGGAAAACAAACAAAGGCAGGAAGTAAAACTAGACATGACACAGGAGGATTGAATTTCAAAATAAAACAGGAAACACTAAAATGAATGAATATAAATGAAAACCCAAATCCAAGAAACCAAAATCACAAATAACAGAACTAATAAACCACAACAAGGATAAACACAAGATCACAACAAAAAGGAAAAAGTCATAAGTTCTCTGGCACAGCCAGACCATGACAACTATACTGTATAATACTTAAGTTATTGAATATTTTGCTCTTTTCGGTGTTGCACTTTGTAGACGGTCCCTGACCACTCGCTTGGCAGCCAGCTGCGCATAGAGACCAATGTTATGTGTCCAGCTCGGAGGACGGCTCGTTTTGATTAAAATGAGGTTGTAGCTCGTTGTCTTCCTTACTACAGTTAGAAAGAGCCATTGTTTGTGTTTTCACAACGTTTTAGTTATGAGTTATTGATCCAGGAAGTTTGAATCTGTCAATATCTTTCCAACTTTACTGAAGTACATCATCTAGGGGGGCTCCGTACATCAGCAATGCGTGGACTGTCAGGAATGATTGGAAGAAGTGGTCTATGAAGTAACTCATTCCCTCGAGATACCTAACTCGAGGGAACGAGTTACTAACTCGAGGGAACGAGATACTAACTCGAGGGAACGAGTTACTAACTCGAGCGAACGAGTTACTAACTTGAGGGAGCAAGATGCCTAACTCGAGGGAACGAGTTACTAACTCGAGGGAACGAGATAATAAAATTGTTCTCCTAGGGGACTAGGGGGGCTCCGTAATATAGTATATAAACATGGAATTGAATTTATTAGATTGGCCCCATTGGCACCAATATCCGATCCAGCTATTTGAGTCAGTATCAGCACAATATCCGGTAACGGTATCGGTGCATCCCTAACCTGTTCTCCTCAATTTGCTGTTTCCCTTGTATGCACTGTCAATTTGTGTAGCTATGTTTTGCCCAATTTTACCACTTTGCCCAGCTGCTTTCATGTTTGGTAATCCTCTCAGAAAGATGCTTGAGATCCTGAAAACCTGTTCTGCCCCAGGTACTATCCCCTCCCAATAATACACATGTGAAGCTTCTCTGACACGCTATGGATTAGCCTTTTTTCCCTGGAGCACCATCCCTCGTTAAATCTGATTATTTCTACCAGAGATTTATATTGAAGTTTTTCTTCAAAATGCAGACTTTCAAATTTGTGCTGTAGAAGATAGTCCACTTTGGTCATGGTGACCGCAGTTGTGATCTTCTTTAAAGGGGCTATATGTAAGGATCAGAAATTGCTTGTTCACAGCGACACCTGTGGCCGCAATGTCAACGAAAGTCAGCGTCCTGTGGCTCGCGCTCGCGCTCGTGCTCGCGCTACATTGACATGAACGAGCACCGGTCTAAACAGTGAGGCGACACACGTCAGCTAACACACAATATCACTCTGTATTTCACCTGCTTGGCAGTAATGTTAGCTGACCAGAGGAAGGTCTCTCCATGAATCAATGCTGATCCTAGTGTTGGCTTTTCCTCCCGATCCGGACGGGGGGTGGGGGGGGAGGGGGAGACCGACACCCGGTCGGGACGATAACGTAACTCGCTGCGGAGCCCCGTCACTTCACAAGACACGGGAAACCTCTGTTGGTCTGGAGGAGCTGCAGCAGTTATTTCTGCAAAAACGTCCACTGCACATTCACCAGATATTCTCAGAGCTAAACTAACTCTTCTGCAGTGTGTAGTGTGCGCGCGTTCACGTGGAGGTGGAGCGAGCCGAGCGTGTGAGAACGAGCGCGGTGTGCAAACAGGCAGGAGCAGAGCTGCTGCGCGCTCGCGTACCCACACGCGAGCGCGCATGGGATACCGACCCGTTAAGATTTATGCGCGTGATAAGTTACAAATAGTCCCTTTAAATGTGCTAAATTCAGACCATTAATATGGCAGCAAACAACTATTGGCAATGTAAAAATATAGTGGAGTAATGTCTACCTGAGAAGAGAATGAAGTCAATCTCCCTCTGTGTCTGTTGTAATCCGAGCTTCTCTGTGCTTTCTTTACATTGCCGGTCCGGCCGCACGTGAATTTTAGTGCATGTGAGTCCCAGTGTGTGTGCCCCACTAGCTAGCTGATAGCCGCCACTCTGCACTGTTATCATACAGCGGTTACTGCTGATAACGTTGTCCTGACCCATGGCGTTGTCGCGGAAGCATAACGCCCACCCTCCGGTTCCCCTCCAGGTTAACACTGTTAGCTCTGACAGCACTGTTGCCATTGTTTGCACTGTTCATGCCGTTAGCTGCTAACTGTCGGCTTAGCCGTCGCCATATTGAGAGACTTGAGGAGGCAATACCTCAATCATAGATATGCTATGAATTTGGAATTGAGGACCTCTAAAAGAAATATAAACTTCTGCCAACTACGAGCACGAGACAACAACAGTACTAACAGGAGAACGGCATCAAATTTGTGCCGTTCGCTTTCATTGTCAAAGGCTTTGGGCATGCATATTGTTGTTTTCCCAGATGCTGGGAACTTGACATTGCGAGGGAGGGGCTATATAGCAGCCTCTCGACCCAAGCGCATTTAAAACACCATTTTAATGTTCAACTTTTTGTGTGAAATGAAAAACGTAATGGAGAAATTGCTGTAAACACAGATTTCTTAATTATCGAGTGACCTTATGAGTATAAGGCTGAGGACACAAACATCTCATGGCCATGATGATTAATTAGAAGCAGAAAAATATGGCTTGTGTTTTCATTTAATTCTTCCCTTTAAATGGCAGCCTTTTGAATCCAGCAAATGTGTAGGCGTGTTACTGTCCACAGGATGTAATCTGCAATGTAGTTTCTCTTCTCAATTACATGCTGGTGTTTGGCAACATGACGACATTTCTCATAGTGCATCCCGTGCCTTTGTCTTTTTTTCCTCTAATGTTGAAAGACTGATGCTTCAATTGTAGTGGGACTTAATTTAAGCTCAACGCTCAGATGCACTGAGGATATTTTGCTTTCAATGTCACTGTTGTATCATCTCCTCTTTACTGTGGAGACGACTGCTGGCTCTAAATGGCCTTTTCTTCCATAATTTGCCCACATTTTATTTCCATAAAGCTGGGGTAGGCAGCATATTTTTGGCATCATTGGGCAAAAATCCCACGATAACCTTTCAGCATATTATAATTCAAGTGTTCTGAGAGAAAACTACACTTCTGCACCTCCTCATGGCTCTGTTTTTAGGCTTTAGATAATCCAGACGGGAGACTTTGGCCAATTACAAGTGATTTCAGAGAGAGAGCATTCCTATTGGCTGTTCTAGAAATACCAACGCAGTCTCATGGCAGTTCGTGAAATAGTAACTAAATTTAAGCTATTTGATTCGTGTACATAGACACGAATTTCCCTTTTTTGTGACGATCAGCACAATTGTGAACAATGTATTTTCCGTACTTTTTCCTATGAATGTCTAGCAACAAGTGACGCACGTATCAATTTCCGCTCCAGTCTTTTCAAAATAAACCAACTTAGTTAAGTTTAGGAATAGATCGACTTGGTTAGGCTTAGGCAACAAACTACTAGATTTAGGTTTAGGAAAAGATCGCGGTTTGGGTTTAAATAACTTTGGAAGTGCCGTTACTTAAGTATGGAAGTTACGTGACAAATAAATCAACAGGTTACTATATGAAGGATGATTATTGAAATGAATGACTAGTACTCGTACATGTTACTGTATGAAGCGAGTGCACATGCCCCCGCTCATCTGGTGGGAGGGGCTTAGGACAGAGAGGGAAGAGCTGCTGAATGAGGGCTGTATTTTCCAAATTCTGGCAGTGTTTTTGTTTTGTTTTCCAGAAAACTACCTACCCTGGGATACCACTTGAATCACAATATGCTGAAAGGTTATTATTGAATTTTTGCCCAATAATGCCAAAAATAAACTGCCTCCCTCAACTTTAATGCCTTGCCTGACACTTCAACTGTCTGTTGAATTATCTGTTATCAAGTAGTATTACTCATGATGTTCTTTTTTGAATATATAAATAGATGTTTTTTTTATTAGCCACAATGAAAGTCTGTCTGTACAGATAATGTGACAGCAGAGCCAAATGGATAAACCAGTGATGTATTAAGTGATGAATTAGATTAATAGAATTGTGGTTGTAATAACTCTTGCCCAGTCATAAATGTTTAATATGGTATTTCAAAATGCATGGCGCTGACAGAAAGTGTTGTCCAGAATGGATCGTTTTTACTCGGGGCTAAAGATCCCCTGTCAGCAAATCAATGGAGGAGATTGAGGCTGTAGCGAGACAGTCTGTTAGGCTGGCTGACTCCGTGGGGCCTGTCTTGTCCTTGGCAATGTCTTACTTTGTTTTATTTTGTTTGGTCATTTTAATTCTCTGTCAAGGTTTTCAGTTTTTTTTTGGAGGGAAGGGTAGGGGGATGTTGACTGAAAAGAGAAGAGGAAAAAAGAAGACGAGTGAATAGAAGAACAAGAGTCACTGAATTTTTGTTGTTAGTGAGATGATGAAGTGACCAAAATCCTTCTTGACAGGAGTGTAAACCTAAAGCATAATTTTTTGTAATGCAGTCATTTCAAGTGGGGATGAGGGGGGGGCCATATCCTCAGGCTGGGCGATAAAATGATCTCGAAGATTTTCACGATAAAATTTTCCCCGATAACGATGATAAACGTATGAGCTTTATTTTTGAAACCGTTTTCTGGATGGATTCCAAAATGGATGAGAAGTCCCAACTGTTCAGAAAAGTGGAAATGCATGCATCTACAAATCCATGGGTCATGGGGCAACTGGGCCTATAATTGAACAATACCACTGAAAGTCCAGAACAGCTACTAAAGCATTTACGTAGTTTCATTTAGTCCCCTCCACTTCTGAAACCATATCTACACCCTTAAGTGGTTAAGTTATTATTAGGGCTTTCAAAGTTAACGCGATAATAGCGCATTCAATCAAATTTGTTTTAATGGAACTTGTGTTTTTTTGGTTGTAGCGGGCTCAGTTTTAAAGCTAGATTGAAGATACTGGTATCTTATGAGGAGGCTAAATAACACTCCAAATTTAACTAAATTTTGGCGAGGAAAACTGTCATGGCCATTTTCAAAGGGGTCCCTTGAACTCTGACCTTAAGATATGTCAATGAAAATGGGTTCTATGGGTACCCACGAGTCTCCCCTTTACAGAAAAGCCCACTTTATGATAATCACATGCAGTTTGGGGCAAGTCATAGTCAAGGTCAGCACACTGACACACTGACAAATGTTGTTGCCTGTTGGGCTGCAGTTTGCCGTGTTATGATTTGAGCATATTTTTTATGCTAAATGCAGTACCTGTGAGGGTATTTGTCATTGTTTTGTGTTGTTAATTGATTTCCATAAATATATATATACATACATTTGCATAAAGCAAGCATATTTGCCCACTCCCATGTTGATAAGAGAATTAAATACTTGACAAATCTCCCTTTAAGGTACATTTTGAAGGGATAAAAAATGTGTGATTAATTTGCAATTAATCGCGATTAACTATGGACAATCATGCAATTAATCACAATTAAATATTTTAATCGATTGACAGCCGTAGTTATTATTTATATTTTCCATAGCAAATATTAATCCTATTGGATGGAGAAATGATTGCATACCTTCACTCCCCCTTAGTTAATCCAATACATTGCTCAGTGTTTCCACAGGGAACACTATTGCAGTTCTCCAGCTGCCACTTTATGTTTGCATCTGGGGCGTCTGTGTTTGTGTGTGCCAATGGGTGCTTGTGTGTGCGTTTGTGCCTCCATCCTCTCCTAATTGGGAATTTGTATTCATTAAAAGCCCTGGAAGAATACTAAGATGCTAGTCCACACCTGTTGTTTGTGTCAGCGGCGGCTTCTCTGTTGGAGGAAGGTCGGGATTAACAGCGGCCAACTACTCCCTCTCCTCTCTCATCAATAATCACAATCATATCATGAATCCCCAATTATCTCCCAAGCTGCTGCCCTTGGGCGAAATCCGAGTCTGTCTTCTAGTTTAGAAATAATGAAAAAGATATTTTTTTAAGTTATTACCGTACTTCCCGCCATAGATTTTCATCCTAATTATTGTTCCATTGTATCTCATTAGAGGTGAGAGGAAAGATTAAGTTTTGATCAAAAGGGGTGTGTTTGGGCTTTTGCATGCACAGAGACAGAGATGGTAAGATCCGTTCTCCTAGTAGCAGAAATACACATGGCAAATAGTACAGTAGCTTGTTAGCCTCACATGCCTACTAGGTAACAATATGTTGGGAGCTTGATAATGAGGCTGCTTCTTTCATGTGGACCGAAGCTTTAATCCCCAACACATCACAGCAGGACGACATATGGTAAACAGCGCATTGTTTGTCACCTACACACCTTCTTGCTTTGGTAGATTTCATTCTTTTTCTCTTTACTTCCCCCTGAAATTAATACTTCTGTTCCTTTCCCCTTGCACCTTTATTCTCTTTTTATTCCCTCCTTTTTGCTGTCAGTCTTTTCCTTACTTTCCTAATGTTTTCTTTCTCTCTCTGTCCTCCCTCCACTCCTCCCATGCATTCTTTACCCTTTCTTCCTGCCTCCCTCCATCCCGCATTTCATTTTAGGCTGGACCGCAGAAGGCCAACCCTACAAACGCAAAAGTCTGTCACTGAGTGACTGACTAAGTTCTGAAGTTACACGATTGGTCCGCCGAGTGTTGGAGTTCCTCATTGGCCATTGCTCTTTCAAAATGAAAAGGCGGGGAACAGTCCTTTATGCAAATGAGCCCGGTCAGCGCGATGCGTCCGGTTCATGAACGAGAAGGAGATTCAGCAGTGGCATAGCCTATTTCTCGCTTAAAATGTTTTCAGAAGTAGATTTTGGTGGATTGTTTAGATAGAATAACAGAAAGTTTACGAGCAGGCCGCCATTTTGTTTTCTGTTTGAAACGGCAAGCAGAAAACCAGGGACCGATCAGGTGCATTCCACGAGAGGGTACGTCACCGCTTGGACGGCCAGTGGAGCAGCACGTCCTCTAGTGTCCTCGCCAGACCTCGTGGATATGTACCGCTGGATTTAACATTATAGACACACCCACTGACTATCTGTATAACAATTTAGCCACAAATTCACAGACTGAGCATACGCTGTCCATCCATATACTCGGTTTTGACCAAGTCTTGTTTTCTAACTAACTTTGCCAGTTTACATGAGCATTAGTTTAACCTTTTCAACCTCCTTATTCTCTCATTGGTTCAGAGTTAAGCTCCAAATGAAGATTATCACCCATTTCCAATGTTATCAGCGATTGAATGGGCTTAATCAGCTGTTAGCATGACCATTGTAGTGCTTCAGTGCCTTAAACGTTGTGAATTCAAACCAACTACTTTAGGTTTAGGCTACAAAACTAGTTGTTTTGGTTTAGGAAAAGATCATGGTTTGGGTTAAAATAAGTACTACATCAATTATGTGACAAGACTATGGTAAAATAACTTGTTGACTTTTGGTTTCACACTGGAGCCGGACAGCGGTCTCCTGGGTGAAAGTCCTGTGTTTGTTTGACCCATCCATCTCCCCCACCACCACCCCAAATGGATTGGTACTCTTTATACAACACATACTCACTCGCTCTTTGGCATCGGAGACTGACGCATGGGTTACCCCACTTTCATAATTTTTGGAAGGACCAGGGACGGCATGTCAATAGACGCTTGTTACATGCATAGTGTTTCAAAACAAACTTCTGTTTTCACAGGAAGTTAAGTTTAGGCAACTTAGGTAGGGTTAGGAAACGGTCATGGTTAACGTTAACTTCACTGACTAGCGACTCACGGGGCTGACGATACCGATGAGTCGCATGTCTAAAGACTGACGTGACAAAATAAGTCTACGTTACTTTTAGTTTAACACGGGACATGAACACCGGCATCCTGGTTGAAAGTTTTGTATTTGTTTGACCCATCCACCACCCCTCCCGCCCGCTCTGAATTGACTCTCATGCTATTAATACTACATCACTTGCTCCGTTGAATAACGGGTTTACATGGAGTTATTTGAAAGCCTGGTTCGTCACATACTGTTGTAAACGGTGCGTGGTTTCTGATGTCGATGGGAACTTACCAAATGGCTGTATTTAGGGAGTGAGGGTTGCTTTATACTACCTCAAGTCACCTGCCTACCTTTGCTCCCGTCATGAGGTTGGCGTTGTCTTCTTGTATTTGTTTATCAGTGATCAACCATGTGAACAGATGATAACAGCCTTCTGAAACTACTAGTAGGTGTAGAAAGCCACTTCTAACCCATATCTATAAAGCTGATAACCGCTGATAATGTCCATTCAATCGGCTGATAACATTCAAAGCCGGTGACATTATGCGGTTCTGCACTTCGCTCCAATTGCTGCTATGTGTCTGAGCTACTCAGCGAAACTTGTCAAAATTTTCTTGCAGCCTTGTTCAGTGTTCTCGTGTACACCCTCACCTACAACTGGTTTGCTTTCTTTTCAGAGTTAAACAAGTTTTAGTGTAAATGTGTTTACTTGGGCTGTTAATGATAATAATGATAACGCGCTAACGCAAATTAATTTTAACGCCACTAGTTACTTTAACGTATTAATGCAACTTGTGATTTTTTAAGTATCATATGAAACTTGAAAAAAACCAAAGAATCCATTGGTATCAACCATGTCATACTAGCTCGTCGCGAAGGAAAGGTGAAATTAAACTCAGTTAATAGTTATTTCACTGAAACAATGAAAGGATAATTAATAGTTTACCAATGGTTAGTAATGCTATAATTTATGTTATTTTATCATTAGTTTGTGTAATTTGAAATATTAGTTTATAAATTCTATATTGTACAGGTATCATAGCTGATAAGAGACGTTAACAATTACATTCTGATTACATTAGTAAACTATTTATTAACAGTTTATTGTTGCACACATTATACAATTGTATATAAGTATTTGTTAATGATTACCAAATGATTTGTAAACCTTTAAGAAATAGCATGCATAACATCTATAAACATTACACAGATAGATGGACCAGAAACCAATCATTAACCATAGACAAAGTATTAACTATCTAAATAAAGTTTATAGATGCTTTACAATTTATTAACCATTTTACAAGGTATTATAATCATCATCACAAACAATTTCTTAAAGGTGTATAAATTATTTTGTCATCATTAACAACAATTATAGCATTACTAATAAGTAAACCTTAATTATCATTTCATTGTTTGCTAACAGGAAAATAACTAACTAAAACTAAGTTTAATTAACTATTAATTTACCACTCATAAATGATGGTTATTATAAAGTGTTACCCTAGATTTTGACCCAGTGCCTGAGGAACAGGTAGTGGGAGTAACATTAAAGCCCTTTTCATTTTAGATTAGATTGCCCTTTTGCCTGGTTGGTAATTCTTGCCAACAGTATATATAAAGTAGTTTTGCATCATTAATCATAACCCAAAGACACTGATGCCTTTCCACAACATAATGATTACTTTTAGACGTGTTGTCAACTTCCTTGGTGGGCTGCCAACTTGAGCACATCACAGCTCTGTAACCTAAAAATGTCGATACAAGGCATCCTTGTATCGACATTGGCATATCTAGATTTGGCAATCTAGATATGCCAAATCTATTTTTTGCATATCTAGATTGATTTTAAAGTCTGGAAGTTTTCAAAAAAACACAAAATGTTTTTTTTGCAAAAACACATCAGATACACACCACATTTCAAGGAGGTTTGGATTTCTACAGATGCGTCTCAGTGTCTTTTGCATCCCCAGGACTACATGTTCCCACCAGTCAGTATTTTGCGGATGGCACCACACCTCTCACTGCACAGGGAAGCCCGCCATGACTGCAGAATGGAACATCAAAATTTATACCAGCCTCCTATGTCGCTGAATTTGTCTGGTGCAATGGAGAAGTTCTGCACAGCGAATTGATGGCGAGATCGTTTGGAGGGCAAAATGATGGACCTCCATTTCTCATGCTTCCTTGTTGGAAAGCCTAGCTACGTAGTTACTGACGGCTACGTTGTTACCACAGCAACCTATGAAGATCAACCCGTTCTCACTCCCAACTCGTCAAATACCACCGTTTGGTAAGCGCCCCTCGGCATCGGAAACCGACGCTTGGAGGCACCCTTTAGCCACAGTATGTGACGAACCGGGCTTTCAACTAACTCCAATGTAAACCCAAACACAAGACCAGGAGACGTGTCCCATGTGAAACTAAAAGTAGCATGACCATGACGCTTTGCTTCTATACTCTTTGCTATAACTTTTTCTAGTGCCCACCCACACAGATATTACACCAATTAAATTAACCATACCAACGCTGTCCCCCTGTGGATAGGTAGGGGGCGCTGTCTTTGCAGAAAAATAAATAAAAATTTAAATAGTTCTTTTTGGTAATTACAATTTTGACCAAATCTGTGCACAAACACCAGGAAGACATTGATTTCTTAGCGAGAATCCAATTTTATTTCAGGATCTAAATACTTCTTGTACCACTAGAAATATGTGTTAATAATGTTTTAGTTGCCCAAAGCAGCGTGAAAAAAAAAGCAAGACTCATAAAAGATCGTTTTTTATACAGTGGGTTACATGGTGCAAGCCATTTCAGAATATGACATATTTTCCTGTAGCTGCTGTAAGCCTTATGAAAGTTTAATGAGCAGGAAAAACCTGTTAATGCATTCTTTGCTGGAAAACTCCAGAGCTGCTGCACCCTAACAGAGAAAAGCACAAAGGGAAGCAGTGTGAGTGCTTCTCTCTCCAAGTCCTCTTCCAGTGTTCAGTCTATCAGTAGTCATAAACGTCATCCGTGTGACAGGTCAAACAGTCCATCTGCCCCAACTGTTTCAAATATTTCTACTGCACTCTCCCTTGTTTCTATGGCCTTTAAGCATCCCCTCCAGTCCACCTTTTCAGTTTAACTGTTTCCCCGGGCGGCTGTGAAACCTGCCCGCCCATACTCTCTGTCAGCCAGTCCTGTCCTCCCTCCGCGTTTTTTTTCCAAGTGGTCATAAACAAAAATCCCTGCGAGCGGTGACTTTATTCCCGCGACAGGGCCGAGGGCATGGAACTCATCACTCACTTTGACTGAGTTACACCTCGGCTCAGCTCAAGGTCAAAGCAATTACTGGACTCTCACTCCCACTCTGACCTCCCTCTTCTCCCTTTTCTCTGCTCTCCTGCCCACAAAACTCTACTTCTCACCCCCCCCCCCCCGACCCTGCTTCCTTCTGCCACATCACTGCAACGCCTCCCTCTCTTACACCCACTTGTGCTTTTTGTTTTTCTTTGCCGTTTCCTTTTTCAAACTTTGTGACCTTACTTGCCTTTCCTTCCTCCCTCCACCATGTTTTTCGAGCTGACATATGTTGCTAACAAAAATTGCTGTTTTTTTCTTTTTCTTGAGAGTTTTTTAATCATTTTTGGCTTGTACTATGTAACTTTACTCTTTAAAGTCATAGCTATGACCTTGTCTGTTGCTAGTTTTCGATCCCACATCAACAGGTCAGCTTCTGTAACCTGGTGTCCTGGGTGTAAATCAGTCCCTGATATAATACCTGGGTGTTTCTGCAACAGTTACTTTTGACTCTCCCAAATTTAAAAAAAATTAACCTCTATGAATTTTAATTTTAAGCATCAGAGTATGTAATACATACATGTATAAAGAGTTACACAAAATGACATATAGTGGTTAAGATTTGAATCCGTAACATGTTTATTTTTGTGGTTTTCATCACTTGTTCTTACTAAATGTCCTTACCGCAACATTACAATAAGTGATGAGGGAATGTCTGATTATTCTCTCTAGAAGCTATAAAACTTGCAATTAATAATTTGGAAGATTAAGAAATTTAGAAAATACGTCTGACAAACAACTCTTGATCGAAAAGCCATCAGGCCACTCTTACTTCGTTGCGGTGTTGGTCCTGGTGGGTCCAAGCTTTTTCCTTGCACACTTTCTGTGTGGACCCACTCCTGCAGGTTCAGTGGTGAGGATATATCAGTGATCTGGCCCTCTGATACCACGGAGAAGTCTTCAACTTTCTTGTCATAACAGTGAAAGTTGGATCTTTGAGTCGATTGGCTGATAGTTCGTCGAAATATACAAAACTTGGTGTCAGACGATCTTCTCTAGGTTTGAGAATTTATCTATTTCACAGATAAAACTTGAAATGCCGGCCGAGCAATTATCGACTTGAATCACACAAGATAAACAAAAAAGATCTTTAAAAAAATGCTGACCTTTAAAATTCACTTGACTAAGAAAAATTAACATGAAGTAGAAAAGAACAAACAATAAAATGTGTGTATTAAGATGGAGAAGTTTTGGAGAGAGTTGTGTGAGAGATCTAAGAGATCAGAGATCTCCTAGAGTGATCTGCCAGTGATGTTCCTTTGAAGTCAAAAAGGATTTTTCCTCGCCAAAATTTAGCGTAAGTTTGGAGCAATATTTAACCTGCTTCGCGAGAAGCTAGTATGATATGATAGTGTGATATATTCCTTAGGTTTTTTAGTTTCATATGATACCAGTATCTTCACTCAGCTTTAAAACTGAGCCTGCTACAACCTTAAAAATTGCAAATTGCGTTAAAGTGGCAGTAGGCAACAATTTTTTGGCATCATTTGGCAAAAATTCCATAGTAACCTTTCAGCATATTGTAATTCAAGTGGTCTGAGAGAAAACTAGACTTCTGCTCCTCATCATGGCTCTGTTTTCAGGCTTTAGAAAAATGTAGCCCGTGACGGCAGAGGTCACAGAGGTCAGGGGTCACAGGTTATTTCAGAGAGAGAGAGCGTTCCTATTGGCTGTGCTCCGGTCATGAGACCAGAACTTGGCTTCCTTCAACAGATTTTAAAATGGCGGCCGCGTCACAAACTTTCTCATTTTACAGCTAAACAGTACACTACAAGATGATTCTGAAAACATTTGAGGCGAGAAATAGGCATTACAGTAACAGAATATTGATTCATGTTTGACCAGCGCTGCCTAGTTTGACCGTTTGGTCGGAGTTCGCGAGTGATTGACAGCCGGCTCTCATAGACTGCAGCTGGACAGCGGACCTTGTTTTCCTCCGGTAAGTGAAATCCTTCAGATGCCGTTAGGAGCACCGGAGGACACAGTAGGACACAGAGGAACATGATTTTTTTCAGGTTACCTGTTTCATGTGCTACTGTCACGATATAGCGGCCGTTTTTTAAAAATAACTTTTTTAAATCATATTTGCGCCAATATCGCATACTGCAGCTTTAATGCATTAAAGAAATTAGTGGCGTTAAAACGAATTTGCATTGGGTTAGGAACGAATTTGACAGCCCTAGTATTTACAGTATTTTATAAGCTATGATTACAATATGCATAAATATACACACGGAATACAATTTTAGGGAAAAGTGCAGCAAAATTGGAGGATTCTGTATAAAAAGAGCCATTTTAACATAAAGTCATCAGATCTGTTTCTTTGGTTTGTGTTCTTTCACGCAGAGGTTTTCTTATATCAGCCTATCCACTACACTATAACACAAAATGAAACTACCAGATAATTTCAAAAGCATCACCTCAGCTGCCAGAGGCAAAGAACCAGTTCTCAGCTTTGCGTTCTTCCCAAATTACAGCTGAGGAAAGACAGCAGTATCTGTAGCCTGCTATAGAAAACACTCCTATCCTTGGAAAAAAAATAACAGGACCTTTCTTTTCCCAAACGACTGAATAACGGAGCCAATCATTTAAGGTTTACCTGACCTGAGTGATTGCAAAGGTACGTCAAGAAATCCCAGTTACCATAGGCTCCGAATTACACAGAACAGCACAGACGAAAGGACAGACAGGACATGGGACAAGAAGCCCCCTAATGGAACAAGACCCTCATAACACAACACAAGGCACTAAATTGCACAGGTTAACAAAACTATCCACCCCCTACTGTCCTCTTCTCTCACACCCTCCGGAAGATCTTTTTGATAATGATGTTTCAGATTTAAACTCGAGCGCCTGGTCCAAAAGCCTTTGAGGCGTCTTGGATGAGTGGCTGCAGTCTGCTGGATAGCAGTGTTTAAAACGTCATCTCCATTTCCAGATCCGCTTCAAACGCAAATTCAAAAGGCTTTCTGTCAAAGCTTGCACATTTCTTCTATATCAAAACCTCAGTTTTCAAAAGCGCTTTCATGGCAGTTGATGTATTTTCATTTTAATGACAAAATCTAATTTCTTATCTCAGCTTGAACGTTTTTTCTTGTGTTTTTTCATCTGTCATAACACATTTTTATATTTTCCTTTGTCTTGTACATTACATTACTGATGATCGGTGAACAGATAAACAAATCAGCAAGTTATACCATTTAAAATGGGATGATCTGTGGGCGTGATTTTGCTCCTATTTTTCCTCACATAAATACGAATATTCATGCATATACAGGCCTGAGCTACATAGTTCTGTGCCTGATGCAAAAACCTCATAACTCCACCTCATTCTTCAGCCATTATTAATTGCAGCTGTTTGGTTCTTTGTAACAGAAGAGGGAGGCTTGCCAAGACGAAGCGCAACAGTGATCCATGCTGACTAATGTGACAATGTTTCCTCAGGTGAATGTGTCACATATTACACCTGACACTGGTGTGATGGATTACCAAGGCCTCAGGTTATAATATCTTGGAGGGAGTGCACACAGAGATACGCACACACTAACAAAAGCATTGTGTCACAGAAACACAGAAAGCAAAGTGCACAAAAAAGGGGCATATAAACACTACACCAACAGAAAGCATAAGTAATGTGTGTCAACACATGTACACGCATTTTAAAGGCCCTAAAAACCTAATTTCTCAATCACCTTCTTGTTATGAACAATGGCGTCCTTCACAAACCACATCTTATGCCAAAATTAACTTACAACAATTTGAGTTATTTTATGTAAAATCGTTGGTCACGTGAGTCGCTAGTTAACATCAACCATGACCATTTCCTAACGCTAAGTGGTTGTGTTGCCTAAACCTTACTTTCTGTGAAAACGGAAGTTTATTTTGAAAGAACACTATGCATGTACCAAGCGTATATTGTCATGCCATACCTGGTCCGTTCAAAGGTCATGCAAGAGGGGTTCCCCGTGCCAGTCTTCCATGCCGAGGGGCACTGACCAAGAGGCGATCTTTACGAGTTGGGAGTGAGAATGTGTTGGCAGGCCACACTTTGCCGCTGCTCTGGTGTCTTTTCCGCGTTAGTGTTTGACTGTTAAACTTCTAATAAATAATAACTAAGAATCTTTTTGGGGGGTCATCTGGTGTTTTGAGTCTTTCAACAACAGACACCCTCAGCAAGGAGACTCAGCTGGGATCGCAGCTTGTCCGAGTAGCGCTTGTTATCCATAGGTCACCGCTGTTGATCCACAGCTGTCGTGATACGGTATCAGTGATGTTCCGGATGGCTCTTTCCTGTGCAATCCTGTGGTGCAAAGGAGCTTGAACGCTCTGCATAAGGATTGGCTGGCAAAGCCTCGCAGCCAACCTTGATGGGCACACATTGCGCATGGCATCCTTGGCTCCAGCACTAGCCTATCAGGTCCGCATACTTGGCTCTCTTTCTCTCGGAGGGTTCCTCCATCTGGTCTTCCCAGGGTACTTTAAATTTAAGCAGGACCACTTGCCTTGCTGTTTCGGACATCAAGAACATGTCATGTGAGCGCGGTCTCTGCCATGGTGTCTAGGAACTTGAGCTGCCTCCCTAAGCCAACCATTAGCTGCCAGTCTCGAGTGGTGGCAAGACGACCACTTGATCTTGGGTGATGCAACGGCTTCCCCTCTTCCTTGACAAGGCCAATTGCCTTCTTCGTCAGCTGGCGATCCCTGTGCAGATTCCATCAACTATTATGCCAAAAGTAACGTCCCTTCCCCATGGCCTTTGGAGAACAACTCAACCCATCCCCCTCTCTGACACAGTGGGTACACCAGTGTTTCTGCCAGACCCCAGTGGAAAAGGTTGGATGAGCTGTGGAGGCAACACATTCTCACTCCCAACTCGTCAAATACCGCCCCTTGGTCAGTGCCCCTCAGCATCGGAGACCGACACACGGGATACCCCTCTTGCATTACTTTTCGACGGACCAGGGACGGCGTATCAACATACACTCGTAACATGCATAGTGTCCTTTCAAAATAAACTTCCGTTTTCATAGGAAGTTGAGGCAACACAACCACTTAGGTAGGGTTAGGAAACGATCATGGTTGACGTTAACTTCACTGACCAGCGACTCACGGGACTGACGATACTAACGACTCACGTGACTAACAACTCACGTGACTTACAGGACTGAGGATACTGATGAGTCACGTGACTAAAGACTGACGTGACAAAATAAGTCAACGTTACTTTTAGTTTCACACGGGACACGAACACCGGTCTCCTGGTTGAATGTCTGCTCCCTACTGCCACATTCCCACCCTTCGGCGTGCACTTACTTCCTCCACCTCTTCATGGACCATGTGCCAAAATCATGATTCAGCCTAGTCAACCACTTCCTGTGCCCTCCACTTCCTGACCTATATACTAATACTAATACTTAATGTTATAGAACAAGACTCGGTCAAAACCGAGTATATGGCTGGACCGTATATGGTCAAGTCTGTGAATTTGTGGCTAAATTGTTATACAAATAGTCAGTGGTCATGTCTATAATGTTTTATGAACAGTTTTTTCCACTTATATATTAATGTTTGATTGAAAGCCGACTTATAATGAAGCAAATGACATTCAGTAATAGTAAATGGTAACATTTACTACTCAGTATATTATACATTTTATACAAGATGAAAAGGAAATAGCATGACATACAGTATGCAAGGTTAAAAGTATTTCAATTTTTTTTTAAAGCATGTGTATCAAAAGCATTCATCATATAAGTGGTGGGTAACAATATATACATACTTCGCGAAAGTTTATCAGCGTTCAGATATTCCCGCTGTCATCACTGATGTTGTTGCTGCCGTATTTATTCCTAGATGTAGTGTTAATTAGCCGGGCGCTGATCGATCCGAACTCCGTTCAGAAAACAAGCATTTTAAAAGTCGTTTGCAGGTTGTGTTGTGGACAGACCCGACAAAGTATGAATTCAGACTTTTTACTAATCAGCATCATTATGTAGTTATTTCGGCAAACTTTGATCCGTTTACAACAACGTCGCTGCCGTATTTATGCCTAGATGACTTTATGTTGAGTGTTGACGGAGTAGCTGGTGTTATCATAGCCTGGCGTTGATCGATCCGACCTCCGTTCAGAAAACAAGCATTTTAAAAGTTGTTTGCTTGTTGTGTTGCGGACAGACTTGACAAATAATGAATTATGTCTTTTTACAAATCGACATCATTATGTTGTTATTTCGGCATCATTTTGATCCGTTTTATTGCAATAAATCACAGCACAGTCTGTTTATTTTGGGTTCATACCGCAGTAGCGACGTGTGGCTGCTAGATAGTCAGTTCATGGCGGAAATGGAGGAAAGCGAGGCGAAAATTTGTACGGTAACACAATACGAAGCACAACATAACTGTAACTTAAACGAACATAAACAATAACACATGCACAACAACAGCACTATGTAATGTTACATTAAACCGCTGACACGCTCCCCAGAAAACGTAAACACAGAACTGTTTTCCGCCTTTTCATTTTGAAAGAGCAACGACCAATGAGGAAACTCCTGCAGTCGGCCGACCAATCCTGTAACTTCGTCACTCAGTCAGTCACTCACTCAGCGACAAACTTTTGCGTTTGTAGGGCTGGCCCTCTGCGGTCCAGCCAAAAATACAGTAACTAAGATTAGGGCTGTCAAAGTTAACGTGATAATAACGCCTTTACGCAAATTAATTCTAACGCCACTAATTTCTATAACGCATTAATACAACTTGCGGTATCTATCCTTCGGAGGATGTAGCAGGCTCAGTTTTAAAGCTAAAGTCACTCAGGTCCTAAGCTTGTCGGGAAGGAGGCTAAATAATGCTCCAAACTTATGCTAAATTTCAGCTAGGAAAAACTGGCATGGCTATTTTCAAGGGGTCCCTTGACCTCTGACCTCAAAATATGTGAAAGAAAATGGATTCTATGGTTACCCACGAGTTTCCCCTTTACAGACATGCCCACTTTATGATAATCACATGCAGTTTTGGGCAAGTCATAGTCAAGTCAGCACACTGACACACTGACAGCTGTTGTTGCCTGTTGGGCTTGAGTTTGCCATGTCATGATTTGAGCATATTTTTTATGCTAAATGCAGTACCTGTGAGGGTTCCTGGACAATATTTTTCATTGTTTTGTGTTATCAATTGATTTCCAATTATAAATATATACATACATTTGAATAAATCAATCATAGTTGCCCACTCCTATGTTGATAAGAGTATTATACTTGAGAAATCTCCCTTTAAGAGACATTTTGAACAGATAAAAAATGTGATTAATTTGCAATTAATCGCGGTAAACTATGGACAATCATGCGATAAATCGCAATTATATGTTTTAATCGATTGACAGCCCTACGATTTGAAACCAAATTTTCAGGGGCTTTAATGAGAATTGGGTTTAACAGTGGATGTGGTTTTTGCTGTCACAGCAGATATCTAGAAATCCCAAACCATCAGGGAATTCTTCTTACACAAACACCCAGACTTTAATTGGCTATATTAAATGAACCACCATGTTTTTACAACCTGATATTACTACCTTCGCCAGTAGCGTCATTGCTGCCATCATTACAATTGGAAACACAGTCATCAAAGTCTCATAAAAGCTAATGTGAGTTGCGGTGCTGCATTGTTTTGAACGCTGGAGCTCTAAGCGTGTGTTTAATGTGATGTATTAAAACATTGCACAAATTGCTGGAATATGTGCTATGATAGGTTACATGGAGACGGGAATGAACACACTGATATCTCCACTGTAGAATTACAAGTTATTACTAGAATTAGAAACATGTCAAACGGCAAGCTTTTCACTGTCACAATTAACCAGATGTCTTGAAATGATTAAAAAAAAATAATAATAAATGTTACATCATTAAATATTGAATTGTGATTTGCAACTAGCAAGCCCTCGGGGGAAAGAAGATATGGGCTTTGTTAATTTCAAAACTATTTATTCTTTTGGTATAGAGGAACACAGGTTGTTATTTTGTACAATTACAGCAGCTAGCTTGAGGGACAAGTAAATGACAATGTAATTGGACAGATGATACAGCATGGCTCTTGGCTTCATATCTATGTCACAGGTGGTTGATAAATAACCTGCTGAGCCAAAATTGTTGTTGTCTGCGTGTGTGTGTGTGTGTGTGTGTGTTTGTGTGTGTGTGTGTGTGTGTGTGTGTGTGTGTGCGCGTCTTTGTGAAATTATATTTGACAAATGATCAAAGACATCTTGCTAGACGAGGGGAATTACAATTTATTTCCACAAGGACAGGTTGTTTCATCATCATGTAGTCACCTTTAGCTGAAATCATGTGTGTTATCAGTGTGGCATGAGTGTAAGTGAGCACTTACATGTGTGAGTGCATATATATGTATGCATGTGTGTGTGTGTTCCCGCATTTTGACCAAAGTTGTGAATTTTATCTGACTGAGTTACAACATAGTGGCCCAGTCAACCATCTGTTCCACAGCCCCAATGCAATTGTAATTGCATTAGTGAAGTGTTGATTTTTTTATTAGACACCTTTTCCCTAAGTCCCCAGGCTCATTTTCCTTTATTAGACCGAGTCTGGAAGGACAATACAGAGCCTCACACTGCCGTGTGTAGAGTCCCTCCAGGCAAAACTTCATTCCAAAGTGAACGAGTGATAAGTGGGCAGAACTGAGACCATTGAGGGGATTTGGGAAGGAATGGTTCAGGCTGTCTTTGTTTTCTGCCTCTGTCCTGTACACACAAGTATGTTTCTATCCAGCTGTCAAGACAAAATGTACTCTAAATTTGGGAAATATCACACAAAAAGCAAAATGGGAACGCTTCCATCATGCAAATTAATCATTTACAATCACATTTCATCACAAAACACAATAATCAATTAATTTTTTTCTGTGTTGCTGGAAAGTGTTGTGAAAATGCATGCCTTTATATGAAGATAGTAATAAATGCATTTTAGAAGTACAATACAATGCATGGCTAATGCTAAAAAAGCCTCCAGTCCTGGATAGCTTAAACATGGAAGCAACAGTGTTTTATGTTGAGCGTTAATGCTTATTTTTGTCCTCAGAAAAAGTAGTTTAAAGCTGCTAAAATCAATATTTTCTATAATAACAACGGATCAAATCATATGTAATGAAGGGGTTAATCGTAGTGATGAACCCACAGAGAATTATTAGCCCTCAGCTCTACAGAACTTCATTCCGAGTTTCAGCTCACTGTTTTGGTTTTCCGGCCTGCAACTTCAGTGTTCTGGTTGACCCTCACTACTGTCATGGATGTAACGGTTACCGGTTTCAAGATAAACCATGGTAAAATTCCCGACAGTTAGTATTACCATTTCAAAT
This sequence comes from Sebastolobus alascanus, assembly GCA_916701645.2. Classification (NCBI taxonomy): domain Eukaryota; kingdom Metazoa; phylum Chordata; class Actinopteri; order Perciformes; family Sebastidae; genus Sebastolobus; species Sebastolobus alascanus. Next base: position 5,376,301 of record CAKAOJ020000006.1, read on the forward strand.
TTGAATTATCATTAAAAACAAGTTTTGATTACCACTAATGTATTGCAAGTCTGGCATAACCAGCCCAGTTGCCAGGAAAAAATGTTGGTATTGTACGTGTCTGCAAACCACGAACACATTGATTGTGGACGTTCTTGCATTCGGGCAGAACAAGACATATTACAACAAGCGACGTGCAGAGCAAGTGACATATGGCAGAGTATAAAGAGCAAGAAAGTCCACAAAGCGCGGCTGGGAGTAGTGGTGGATGGATCAAACAAGCACAGAACTTTCATCCAGGAGACCACTGTTAGTGTCCCGTGTGAAAGCAAAAGTAAACATTGACTTTACTCTTGCTACGTAACGTTGGTACCCTTGTTACGTAACATTATGTACGAGTCCCTAGGTGTCTGCACCAGGCTTTCAACTAACTCCAATGTAAGCCCATCTGCGTTAATATTAGACGGTCATTTTAAAAAGCGAGTAGGGTGGATGGGAGGGCTGGATGGATGGGTCAAACAAACACAGGATTTTCACCCAGGAGACCGCTTTTCGTGTCCCGAGTGAAGTCAGCGTTGACTTATTTTGCCGTATTTTTGTTACGTACTAACGCCAGTTATGTAACAAGCGTAGTTATTTTATGTCACAAACATACTTCTTTTAACCAAACCACGATCTTTTCCTAACCCTAACCAAATAGTTTTGTTGCATACATTGGAAGTTTATATAGTTTTATACAAAAGAGTGTATGCATGTAACGAGCAGAAAGTGTACGTTCCCAATGAACACAGAAGTTTATTTTGAAAAGACACTATGCATTTAATAAGCGAACACTTGACACGCCGTCACTGAGTCCAAAACTGACGCTGGAGGGGTACCTAGAGCGTCATAGTTTGTGTAAGGCTACTGCTACGGTTGACGAGTTGGAAGTGAGAAGGTCTTAAACATAGTGGAGTCAGAATATCTATCCAGATTGTTTGAGTCATGTGAAGTCAGATTGTTGGGCCAGTCATGCTGCTTTACTTCATTATTTATTTAACAAAAGCATTCAAATCACTGCTTATCTAATAATTTCTTAATTGACAGTTGAATAAGCTGTACAATGCTTTTTTTGTATAATGATGATAAGTATTTTATCAACCTCTTCCTTTTCCATTCTTCTTTTAATTTGATAGATTAGTAATTGCAGAAACATGTAGATTAAAACCCAGCTTCTGCTCGGGTCGGTTTCCTCAACTGTTTTATGTTTGTCCATCTTCTGTGCATCACTCTCTATCCCTCTGTCTGTCTTTTACACTCTTTTACTAAGGCCTTCACATCGGCGCCACGTACCTGGGTGTTGACCAGCGGTGTCACTTACTAATCTTTGTCATTTCTTTGTAAGATGTGCCCGTGGCTGCAGCTCTTTACCCTTCATTTTCACTACTGTCACCCCTGCTGTTGTAGTGTTTGACAGAACATGAAGAAAAGCAGATCTCAGACAGAGAGTCCCTCAAGTAAGAGAGAGTCTGGAGTCAAGTCACTGTAACAGGAGTTCAAACACATTCAGGGAGAAATAAATGTGCATGTGTGGATCACTGTTGACTTCAAATGTAACGTATTTAAGTTTATGTAAGTGCCCAATTTATTGCCAATCTATTAGGGCTGCCCTCTCTTAGTCGATTAGTCGACTAATCAGTCGTTATGCTCTTAGACGACTATGTTTTCTTTACTGACCAAGCGGCGGTATTTGACAAGTTGCGGGTGAGAATGTATTGGTATTACAGATCTGTCGATTAAATCAACGAATTGATTAGTCAACAAAATCGTATGAGTGTTAGTCGACTAAGAATTTCTTTGGTCGAGGTCAGCCCTACAATCTATTGGGTAGAATTAGGACTGGGGCTGCAACTAATGGCTCCTGTCATAGAGTGGTGCAGGAACGAGTCCTAAAACCCAGAAGTGAGTTAGCATTTTAGCACCTCAGGTTCCCTCGTCTCGAAGTCAATGGGTTTTTTGAATGGGTTTTTAGTTAGATGCCTAAAATAAGGTCTGTAGTTAACACAATCCAATAGAAAAATCCCATTGGCTTTTGGTTGAGGGAACCAGGGCAATGCTAACTTCTAATGTTTTTACTTTTTTTTATTCATAAAAGATTCAAACTATGCATCAAATATCAAAATAGCTGTCAATTAATTTTATGTATAGCTTGACTAATCAATTCATCAACTAATCACTCCTGCACTAATTTGATGGTTAGGTTTGGATATTGGTTACGTGCAGTTGAAGGGCTAAAAAAATAAGAAGAGGATAATAAAAGAGGACCTAAAATAATGTAAGGACATTGTGATAATGAGAGGGGGATATAAGGGGGAAGGAAAGGAGGAATGAAAGGCAGGAAGGAGTTATATGAAAAGGAAAAGAGGGATGGAAGTATGGAACAAAAGATCAAGTACGGGAGTGAGTGAAGGAAGTGTTATCATGCTATAGTACGGCGTGAATGAATATAAAGTTATTTTAACTGGATTAGTGTCTCTTCTACCCCTTGCTCTTTTCCTCTGCTCCTTTTTTAACGTCTCTCTTTTCTCAGATTTTCATTCCCTCCTTTAAGTACATTCTTGTCATTTCCTCCCTCTGTTGTGTCTCCCTTGTTCCTGCCCCAATCCACCTCAGTCCCATTCTCATGGCCTCTTCCTCTGTCTTCATTTTAACTTATTGCTGTCTTTCTCATCCTACTCTCGTTTTTTTCTTGCTATCCTCATTCTTTTCAGCTATATCACTTTCGTCTTCCCACCCTCTCCTCCTCCTTGTCTCTTTACTTTATGTACTCGTGCTTTTCTTTTCTTTTCTTTTCTTTTCTTCTTCTCCTCCATAATTATATCCTCCTCTTTTCTGTCTCTAACTCCACCTCCCTCTCCTTCTGTTCCACTCTTTTCTCCTCTCCTTGAAATCATTCATGAAAATCTAATGTGCATTTAAACATTGGTAAATCACAGTCATTTTGCGCCATTACGATAATTACCACGAACAAACGAGACCATTACAGTAAGATTTGCATCTCCTACCGGCCTCCATGAGGCATTTTGCATTACGTGAGGGCTGCCATAAAATGTGAAGGACTGTTTCACAGGAATGGGATGCTTTTCGTGTAGCCTAAATTGAACCAAAGCGTGGAGCGTTTCTGGTGATGGCAGATGGTGGAGGGAGTAATGGAGAAAATTACCTCCAACATGTTTATCTAGAAACTGGGAAACATGTAATTACTGGTATTTGAGCTACCGAGGTTGGAAAACATGAATGTGGTAAAGTGTCTAATTGTGATTTGAGTATGTTGTGGCAACCCGTTGTCACTCCCAATTCGTCAAATACCGACGCTTGGTCAGTGCCCCTCGGTGCCAGATACCGACGCTCCGAGGCAGCCTTTAGCGTCTGTATGAGATGCTTTCGACTAACTCCAATGTAAATCCTTATTAGACTGTCAGAGCAACTGACGTAGTATAAAGAGAGAGAAAGTCCGCGTAGGGAGGAGGTCGGCATGGCTGGTTTGGTCAAGCAAAGGTGGACGTTCACCCAGGACACAGCTGTTTGTGTCCCTTGTGAAACCAAGTCAAAATTGACTTATTTTACCTTAGTTTTGTTACGTAACTTACTGTACGTACTTAACAAACGGCAGTTATGTAACAAATATACTTATTTTAACTAGGGCTGTCACGCGGTAATGTGTTAATGCAAATTCGTAACGCAACTTGTGATTTTTAGGTTGTAGTGGGCTGAAACTAAAAAACCTAAGGAATCCATTAGTACCATGTTATACAAGCTTGTCGCCAAGGAGGCTAAATAACGCTTCAAAATTTATGCTAAATTTTGGCGAGAAAAAACTGGCATGGCCATTTTCAAAGGGGTCCCTTGACCTCTGACCTCAAGATATGTGAAAGAAGATGGGTTCTATGGGTACCCAGGAGTCTCCCCTTTACAGACATGCCCACTTTTTGATAATTACATGCAGTTTGGGGCAACTCATAGTCAAGTCAGCACACTGACACACTGACAGCTGTTGTTGCCTGTTGGGCTTGAGTTTGCCATGTTATGACTTGAGCATATATTTTTTTATGCTAAATGCAGTACCTGTGAGGTTTTCTGGACAATATTTGTCATTGTTTTGTTTTGTTAATTGATTTCCAATAATAAATATATATATATACATTTGCATAAAGCAAGCATATATGCCCACTCCCATGTTGATAAGTGTATTAAATACTTGAAAAATCTCCCTTTCATGTACATTTTGAACAGATAAAAAATTTGCAATTCATTTGTGATTATTCGTGATTAAATATGGACAATCATGCAATTAATCGTGATTAAATATTTTAATCGATTCGCAGCCTTAATTTTAACATAAACCACAATCTTTTCCTAAGCCTAACTAAGTACTTATGTTGCCTAAACCTAACCAAGTAGTTTTGATGCTTAAAGGTCTCATATTATGCTCATTTCCAGGTTCATATGTGTATGTTAATGTTCTACTAGAACATGTTTACATGCTGTAATGTTCAAAAAACCCTCTATTTTTCTCATATTATCCGCCTGCATGAAGCCTCTTTCAGCCTCTGTCTGAAAAACTCTGATTCAGAGCCAAGCTGAAAATCAAACCAGGAAGTGTTTGCTTGCACTCCAGCAAACAACCTAAATATGTTTCTTTTCATTGTTGATTGTGTGGCCACGTCCACGTGACATCACATCATGAACTGAGGTTTGAGAAAATAACCTCTGACCAGAAAATCCAACTTAAAGGGACTCAATGGAAGAATCACAAATCGCTTGTGTAATGGAGATGTGATAGATGTTGATGGTTGGGAATATGTGACCACTATGGTGCATCGATAAGAATGCAGGGAAAGCTTTGATGTTATCTTCAGTAGCCTTTAATTCTCAACACTCAGGTGGATGTATATGTGTGGTTCTACAATAAACCCACACAAACATTAACATACAAACACAGCAGCAGTGCTGACCAGACACAATAAGCAGTAGGCTACTAATGCTAATGAACGCTAAAGCATGTATTATGACTGACATAACCTAAAGTGAAACTGCTAATTAGCTGGTAACAGAAATATAACACAACATAAGCACGAAGGCATCATCATTTTAAGCACTTCGATAATAATAACAACAGAGTTCCATACAGAGTAGCCTACACAAGTGAAAGAATTTTGGCCAACTGTTAGAAACCGTTAGCGCATTAGCGTGTTAGCATGTGGCTAGCGGACTTTATGCTAGCACAGTGGACAACAGCACAACACACCACAACATCAGCACAAACTCAAGGCACCAAATATAACACACTACTCACTTGTTTCTGAACGCACACATGCCTGGACAGCTCACAGATAGCAACTCTGCACACTGAGCAGCCTTGTTACGTCTGTGTGTTTTCTTCTCCACTTTCACCGCAAACTAAAAGCGAAACTCAGCGGGCAGCAGATACAAGGTCCTTTTAGGTAAGTAATTAGCTGATTCCATCCACCTCAGACAAGGGACCAAACCACCAGCCACACAATAACAACAATGATACACACACAATGAACATGTCCTTCATCACAGCTTGTTAACAGTGACACTTGTGGCCGTAAAGTCAACAACAGTCAGCGCCCTGTTGCTCGCGCTTGTGCTCGCACTACGTAGACGCGAGCGAGCATTGGTCAAAACAGTGAGGCAACACACACAAGACTGAACGTGATTGACAGCTAAAACCACAATATCACTATATATTTCACGTGCCTGGCTGTAATGTTAGCTTACCTGTCCAATAGGAAATTTGCCAGCTCGGGTCCGTTTTGATACCCAAAACCAAACGAAGGTCCCTCCATGAATCGAAGGCCCGGCCGATGTTTAGTTTTCCTTCTGACGTCGGTCACATTTCTGTTTTGCAAGACGGGCTTCACTAGTTATAACTTGTGCTTCCGTGGAGTTTGTGTTGTAGTCTGAGTTGTGGTTGAGGCTGGTCGTTTGTTTGCGTTAGCGGACTCCATTTCTAACCAACCGTTAGCTATCATTAGCTATCCCTGTAGCTGAGCTGAAGAGAGTAAACACATGCGAGCGCAGACGTCACATCCGCTGGGACAGCGACCCGAGTCCTTTACATAAAAAGCAGTCTACAGGCTGATAAAGGAAATATAGAAAGTCACGGAACGTCTCATTTTTTTAGGTTAGGTTACAACCTGTTTCCTCATTTGCAATAAAAAACAATTTATACGTGTAAAAAGTTACAAACAGTCCCTTTAAAGGATTGTTCTTTTCTGCCTGCCTCCCTACCTGTCTGGATATTCACCCATTGCTCATTGGTTCTGCTATATATTTGTCTGTATTTCTTGACTCCATGCCAGCTAGTGTGTTTCTGGCTGTCTATATTCATATACATACCTGTCTATGTGTGTCCATCTGTGTTTGTGTGCGTATGTTTTTGTGTTTGTGAGAGGATGGAGTGAGGCCAGAGAGGCCGCAGAGCCCCAGGCTGCTGTGAAGAGAAGGATGGGCACTGACTTGTAAACTTGTTTTCATCCACACACACATACTCACACAGACACACTTGTTTTCTCCACACCGCCCCAGGGAAGAGGGGAGGCTTTCAAGACGACTGTGGAACTTTCAGTCAACCAGAAAAAAAGGATTTTTGGGGGGGCATATCCCAACCTGAAGCTGTTGTGTGTGTTTGTTTGTGTGTGTGAGAAAGAGACAAAACAATGGAAAAGTGGAGAAAACACAAGAAAAGCTCTTATTAAACCAGAAAGGGCACATATGGACTTTCCAATTGCGTTCTAATCAACTGCAGCGCCACATTAAATCCATCATTTGTCTACCCGCTTTTAGCTGAATAATTACGTCCGATGCATTATGATAGATAATGTGTTGTGCTGTCTATAAAGTGGCCGTAAGGCTACAGAGAGACTATAGAGCATGGCGGGTGCTGTGCAGAGTGCAGTTCCCCACTAGAATAACTATTATCATACAGCACAGAGCCATTTTGTCCTGATAAGAGGCTCTTAAGCCGTTCAAAAGTGGAACGCTGTCTTTGGATGAGAGTACTCACCCTCAGTCATGTCAATTTGTCAATTTTGGCTCTTTTCTCTGTCAATGTCTCTTTTTTCTCCCTTTATAGTCATCCATTTAGTGACAAACTGCTTTATGTACCTCTCTCTCTTTTTCTCTGTCTCTTTCTCTTCGCAGGGAGATGAAGTGCTGACTGTCATTAAGACTAAGGCTCAGTGGCCGGCGTGGCAGCCGCTCAACCTGTAAGTATCACTCAATGTCAGTTTCACTAAGGGAAAAAAGCCCCCAAATTAATATATTTAAACTAACGCTGTCAAAGTTAACGCGATAATAACACGCTAACGCAAATTTGTTTTAACGCCACTAATTTCTTTAACGCATTAACACAACTTGTGATTTTTACGTTGTAGTGGGCTCAGTTTTAAAGCTAGTGAAGATACTGGCATCATATGAAACTAGAAAACCTAAGGAATCCATTGGTACCAACCATGTCATACTAGCTTGTTGCGAAGGAGGCTAAATAACGCTCCAAACTTGCGCTACATTTTGGCGATGAAAAACTGTCATGGCCATTTTCAAAGGGGTCCCTTGACCTCTGACATCAAGAAATGTGAATGAAAATGGGTTCTATGGGTTCCCACGAGTGTCCCCTTACAGACATGCTCACTTTATGATTATGACATGCAGTTTGGGGCAAGTCATAGTCAAGTCAGCACACTGACAAACTGACAGCTGTTGTTGCCTATGGGGCTTGAGTTTGCCATGTTATGATTTCAGCATATTTTTTTATGCTAAATGCAGTACCTGTGAGGGTTTCTGGACAATATTTGTCATTGTTTTGTGTTGGTAATTCTCTCTCCCCTCCATCATCCTGTCAAATGTCCGTTCACTCAGGAATAAAATGGACTTGTTACACGCCCGGTGCCGACTGGAAAGGGCCTTCAGGGACATCTGTATCATCGCCCTGTCCGAGACCTGGCTTGATGAGTCGGTTTACATTACATTGCCCCCAGCGCAAACATCAAGACAGCATCGGAGCTGGTAGCCCAGGATGCTAATGCTATGTTGGCTAAGTACCCCGGAGCTCCAGTGTTAATCTTGGGGGATTTCAACATGTGTAGACTGGACTGCTTGCTTCCATCATTAGAACAGTATGTGGTAATTCCCACCAGAAGGGCAAACATCTTGGACTTGTGTTACGGTAACATTACCGATGCATTCCGTGCCCGTGCCCGTTCACATCCAGCGTTCGGACTTGCAGACCACAACATCGTCTATTTACTTCGGCTATACAAACAGGAACTGAAACGCATAAGCCACAACGTTACAGTGCCCCACAGTGGTCGGAGGACGTCATTACACAACTCCAAGGCGCCCTGGCATGCACTGACTGGGATGTTTTCGACGGAGACCTTCAGAACTAAATTTCTGTCAAATAAGACAGAGCCTAAGGGAAAAGCATGATGCCTTTAGACTCAAAGACTGGGCCAGCCTCAAAATGGCAAATAGAAAAAAAAAAAATGAGGTGTTTAAGGCTAAACTGAAATTCAAGGACAGATAAGAATCTGAATTTGGCAACATGAACACCAAGCAGGCATTCCAGAGGGTGAGAACCCTCACTGGGTGTGAACCAAAACCCAACCTATCTGCAGTAACTGACCCAGCATCCTTTGCAAAACAACTGAACACATTCTACGCCCGTTTTGACAGTCAGGACTTCACAGCTGAATGTGGAGAATGTTTGGGAGCCCTCCCCTCACCAGACCCAGATGAACCAGCCCCCTTTACAGAGGTGGATGTATGGCGCCAGTTTAGCCAGTGTAAGACAGGCAAGGCCCAAGGGCCCGACGGCATTCCAGCAAGGGTACTGAAGACCTGCGCCCAGGAACTCTCACCAATCCTCCACTCACTCTTCTGTGAATCCCACCATACTGCCACAGTACCCACCCTCTGGAAAACTGCTACCAAAATCCCCATACCCAAAACAACGCGGCCCACAGAACTCAACCACTACCGCCCCATTGCCCTCACATCCATAATAATTTCCATAAATCTAGTGCCTGGAGAAGCTGCTGCTAAACACAATCCTGCCAGTTGTCGCCCCACAACTGGATCCCCTCCAATTCGCCTATAAGGCTAAGAGGGGCAAGGAGGACGCTGTGGCCTGCCTGCTACACCTCCTCCTCCAGCACCTGGATTCCCGTGGCAACTTCACCAGGATACTCTTTGTGGACTTCAGCTCCGCTTTCAATACCATCCAAAGGCATCTGATGATCCGGAAACTACACCATCTGAACACTCCCCACCGTCTGATCCATCTCATACACAACTTCTCAGTGACAGACTGCAAGCTGTGCGGGTGGGCACGACCACATCACCTGCACTCACCACTAACACCGGAGCACCGCAGGGATGTGTGTTGAGCCCATTCCTACGCTTTACACCAACGATTGCACCAGTCCGTCACCCAACACCACCTACCTCAAATACTCAGACGACACAGCCATTTGTCCATTCCCATGTTGATAAGAGTATTAAATACTTGACAAATCTCCCTTTAAGGTACATGTTGAACAGATAAAAAAATGTGTGATTAATTTGCGATTAATCACGATTAACTATGGACAATAATGCGATTGATCGCGATTAAATATTTTAATCGATTGACAGACCTAATGGTAACGTAATGAGGGCTTTTTTGAAAAATGGAAAAATATGTCCTGTATTGACGTTCAGTTACAATATATGCGGCCATGGGAAACACCCACCAAGAGGCATGAAGCATAGACACTGTTTCCACAAATATGCACAAAAATATGTTGCTGCTGCAGTATCATTGTAGTGTGTATTTACTTACACAAAACGTAAAGAGAGTTTGAATTTCAGTTTGACTTTAAATCCTTTCTCTCTGACCAATGGAGGTTTTACATTTTACATCAAGTTGACCATGAACCTTTCATCCGCGCTGGAGCACTTGATGGATGCCTTGATCACTTATTCCTCATGTTTTCAGCAGGATTGTGCATTACAAAGTCCATTATATTGTATTTTTATGGTGTTTTAACTTCAGTTGAAGGATTACATGCTTCTCTATAGGTTGAGAAAATTGTATAATGTTGGGTTTATAAATGTTTTGGTCTGGTGGCCAAGCTAAAAACAATGCTGACTTTTCTCTGTTCATGAAAAGTTGATATTTTGGAAGCCCACAAAACAATATGTCATTTTAATTCTGTTGAGAAGCTGTCCGAGTTTTCCTTCAAGCCAAGATTATTCTTGTTTTCTAAAGCAAAACATAATCTGTTTGGTTTGAAGTAAACAAAGATATACAGAAGTCTTGCTCAGTGATCCGTATATTACATTATGTTACAAATACTACATCTATATAATCTAGGACATGATGCATGATCAACGGAAACAATATGAGACACGTATTGTGTTTCTTTGTTAATGAAATCTTTGATAATACGATTTTTCCATGAATCACAAAGACCTATTTGTCATTATGAGCAGTATCAAATTCTTAATTAGCAGGATAAATACTTAAAAGTTGGACAAACTTTCCATTTCTGACACACTCTATGAACTATTAAATATAACTGAAATCCAGATACTATTGTATTGTAATGTATGCATTAAAAAAAAAAATTAATTGTTAATTGTTTTATGATTCTATCCTTTATGCAGCTCTTAAAACCAGGCCGACTTGTCTGAATAGTCACGCACTCTGGCATCCTGTGCACTCTTTGGAATTAGTTCAAGAGCAATTACAAAACTTATCACAATTCTAGCCCTCAGCACTGCATGAGCATAGACACACACACACACACACACACTAATGTGCTGTATCTTGCACCAAACATCTGTTTAATTACCCCCTCCTAGCGTTGTCTGTCATTTGCGATATATTGTGCCACTATTATTTTTACTAATGAGAACATTCACTCACATGCACGCACACACACAGTCACACACATGAAATATGAGGTAATTTTGTTCAATTTTGCATGCCAAGTTGTCAAGTTGTTCTAAAACAGTTGTGTTGTGCAAACTTATGTCTTGGTTAAGACGTGATAATTAAGATACCAAGGACTGTTTTTCGTAGAGAAACTTCAAATTACCGTATTATCTTTGAATATTTTTAGTAGATTTTAGACATTCAGAGAGAATATGTAGTTATGAGCTATTTTCTTCCACTAATTGGATATTTCGGAGTTTCAGTTATTCAGCAATTAGCAGAGTGTGACTCGAGTCAGAGGTCTTGACATCAGAGCTGGTCATTCTGCAAGTAATTAAAACAAAAATTGCCTTTGCAGATGTTTTTCCTGAGATGATTACGTTCAAAACATACTTAGGGCTGTCTCATTAAAATAATATTTGAAATGGAATTTAATTATTTGGATATCCATCCATCCATCCATCCATCCATCCATCCATTTACTTCCGCTTATCAGGGGCCGGGTCGTGGGGGCAGCTGGCTTAGCAGGGAATTCCAGACGTCCCCCTCCCCAGCAACATTTTCCAGCTCTTCCTAGGGGAACCCGAGGCGCTACCAGGCCAGACAAGATATATAATCTCTCCAGCGTGTTCTGGGTCTGCCCCGGGGCCTCTTACCAGTTGGACGTGCCCAGAAGACCTCTAAATGTCCACATGTCTGAGCTCCTCACCCTATCTCTAAGGCTGAGCCCAGACACCCTACGAAGGAAACTCATTTTGGCCGCTTGTATACGCAATCTCATTCTTTCGGTCACTACCCAAAGCTCATGACCAAAGCTGAGGGTTGGAACGTAGATGGACTGGTAAATCGAGAACTTTGCCTTCTGGTTCAGCTCCCTTTTCACCACAATGGTCCAGCACAGCACCCGCATAACTGCAGACGCCGCACCAAACCACCTGTCCATCTCCCGTTTCATTTTTACCCTCACTCGTGAACAATACCCCGAGATACTTAAACTCCCTCGCTTGGGGCAATGACCCTCTCCCAACCTGGATATGCCCTTTGTTTATTATATAATTCTTTTTTTTTTCTCTACCCATCTCTGTCACCAGGCGATCAGCTCCATCAGCAGAGTTTTCTGTGGACCGGACCCGTCACCTGATGTCCTTCCTCACCATGCTCGGGCCCAGCCCAGACTGGAATGTAGGGCTGTCAGGAGAGGACCTCTGTACCAAGGAGTGTGGCTGGGTCCAGAGGCTGGAGACGGAACTCATTCCCTGGGATGCAGGCACTGACAATGGTGTCACATATGAGGTACTCTATCCTAATTTCACTGGTTAGTTCAAAGGTATGTGAGAAACCTGAGAGGTGTAACATCCATAGAGGCTTGCAGTTGTTTTCACGACCTACTAAATCTGTTGTCATTATGGAGGACCATAGGAGGATTGGCTGTAATGATGATGAAAGAGGGGTATCAAGGTTCAAGGTTAATTTATTGTCATTGTACAACACAGGGTTACACCATGAAATGTAGTTCTAGTCCCTTTATGCTACACAAGAAAAAAAAAAAAAAAAAAAAAACAATAGTGCATTCCTATAGAGATTTTTTTTTAAATTCATAAGGAATGCAAACAGCAGCAACAAAACCACTGGTGAATTCCCCAGGTCAGATAATATGGCCCGCATTGGAACATTAAAAATTCAAAATCAGGGATTGTCCATCAACTTTGACTACGTTTGAGAACCAAGCATAACAAATGCAAACATACAGTAGATTCTGCCTCCCCTCATTCCACCAGAGTCCTGCACTCTGTCGCTGCAGAACACGGTCCGCCCGTCAAGTGAAACAGCCCGATCCGGGATGCCACAATGGAGCCAGGTCTCTGCAAGAGCCAGCCCGAGTCCTATTTCATCCATTGCACTTTCCTGCAACTTGGCATCAGCCAGGAGCAGGCTGGGTAGTGGAGCAGCCCTCGGTCCAAGCTGGGCCAGCCTAGCTCTTATGCCAGTGTTGTGTCAAGTACTGTTACCCGTCGATAGGCCTATGTGTTTCCCCCTAGCTAAACCTGAACCAACCCTTATAGAGAGACAAAGTCCCTCCCCTTCTGGTGGGACCTTATTTCTGAAATATTATGTACGGTAGTCAACGGCGAGAGACAAATATTTTTTTGTTCCTGTTTGAATTGCCTCATGAATCACACATATGATGTTTGTCAATTTAAAACACAATTTTGCAAGTCAAGAAAGTTGCAGTTTGTCGTAGGTTTGTGGTAGTATCATTTAGTTTTGTGTGAACTAAATTTCGCGTCTTCCACAATATACGTCACCAACACTAGCTAGCTAGCTAACTTAGCTATGTTCCACACACAGATGTGACGTTATCTTACCTGATGTGTTTTATCCAGTGACTCCTGGTCTTTTTACCAGCTGGGAAGCAAAGAACGAGCAAGATTAGTCGATCGTGTGAGTACATCCCAGTACAAAACACACAGGCATTCTAGCTTCAGCGAGAGAGATGTTACTTACGGGACTTTTGGGTGTGTAGTCTTTCTAATTACGTATTTTCACAGTCTTATACCTCAACAGTTTAACAACAAACTGTGACTTTCTTGACTTGCAAAACTATGTTTTAAATTGACAAAAATCATATGAGCGATTCATGGCGGAATTCAAATGGGCTAAAAAAAATATTTGTCTCTTGCCATTGACTATTGTTCATATTTTTTTCAGAAATAAGGTCTCATGGTTGTCCACCGGAAGGGGTGGGACTTAGGCTCTCTATCCCTAACCCTAACTACCAAGGGGGGTGCTACCATTTTAACAGGAGGGAAACACTATTCGACGGGGGTGACAGACTTCAGCATAACACCGACTCCCTTCCCCCTCTTTCCAGGGTGGTCACACCGCCCTCGATGGTGCTTTTTCCGGCTGGTCTGGCTGGGTGGTCGGAAGATACCATGGACAGTGATCCTCTCATGGTCCGCTGCACTTAATCCAATCCCTGCGCTTCCTTCTCTGATGTTGATGAGTGTATCTCTGTCATAGGCCATACAGTAACAAAGATGAAAAGACAACACATTAAAACAAAAATGTAGCGAAGTTCGTGGGAGCTACAGGCCGCCACATCTGCATGCGCCGCCGGCGGGCCAGTGGACCAAAAGAAGAAGAAATGGTAGCAAAATAAGCTAAGAGATAATAATGTTGACCAAAAAAGTATTGTTATATTACTAGCTTGACAAATGTCAGCCTAGTTAACCTCGATCTTTGTTAGCTATCTACTGACTGTTGTTAATATGTTTCCTAAAAACAAAATAATAAATTAGATACATTAATGAATCTAATGTTTCAACTCTTGTTAACTTCTGTTAGCTAACTAATGTTAGCTAGAGTAAGATGTTTGTACAGCATACAAATTTGATATTTTGCTGACCAGATGCTATAGCTAGCTACAAACCTCCAACCACATCTAGTTCTGTTGAGTTGGCCACACTTTTCCATAAAAGTGAAAGACCTCCAAAATGCCAATGTGTTACCTTACTGAATACTGTACCATAGGGTGTTTTAGAAACAAACAGTATGTTTACTGTGTCTTATTTAAAGGTGTGCTGATGTAGTCTAATTGTTAGAGATAAAGCTGTTGTTATAGTGAAAGCTGACAGTTGGTAGCTGTTGGCAACAAGCAACATTTATTTCAAACCTTCACAGCACACTTAACATCCGCCTGTCTGTTACTGTGACTAAGTACTTCTTTAGTTTTATACATACTTGCAATGAAAGGTGCTCATCCATATTCACCCACTGTTTGGAGACTACAACAATGTATATATAGTTTCCTCATGAATAAGCAAGGAGCTTATCCTGCAGAAAGGAGGCGGTAAAATACCTTTCAAAAACTTCTCTAACATAAAGCCAGACCTTTTTCAATTGGGCTTCTGTTACTTTTTAAATGTGGACGGGTCTGTTCTCCTATTTTTAACCTTTTATCAGTCTCTTTACTTGGTCTCCTTTATGGCAAGCCATTTTAACATTTAATAGCTAAGCGTGACTATCCGGAATTAACATTAGGGATATCAACAACTGCATTTTGACTAGTCATAATTACTGTACATTGTGACTAGTCAGAATTTTTATTTAAGATATCTATAACATCATTCTGACTTGTCAAAACGACAGTTAGAGATGTCTGTAATTCAGTTTTGACTACAGATATCTGATATGATGTCACTGAAAACGACACTGGACTCGTCACAGATCCTAAATTCAGTTTTCAGGCTAAATTCAGGCCTGGGAGTATGCCTATCCAGTCTACATGTGTTTTATGGACTTGGAGAAGGCGTATGACCGGGTCCCCCGGGAGATACTGTGGGGAATGCTGCGGGAGTGTGGGGTGAGGGGGTCACTTCTTAGGGCCATCCAATCTCTGTACGCCCAAAGCGAGAGCTGTGTTCGGGTTCTCGGCAGTAAGTCAGACTCGTTTCCGGTGGGGGTTGGCCTCCGCCAGGGCTGCGCTTTGTCACCAATCCTGTTCGTGACATTCATGGACAGGTTATCGAGGCGTAGTCGGGGGGAGGAGGGTTTGCAGTTCGGTGTGCTGAGGATCTCAAGGCTGCTTTTTGCAGATGATGTGGTCCTGTTGGCATCATCGGTCTGTGACCTCAAGCACTCACTGGATCGGTGCGCAGCCGACTGTGAAGCGGCTGGGATGAGGATCAGCACCTCTAAATCTGAGGCCATGGTTCTCAGCAGGAAACCGATGGATTGCCTACTCCGGGTAGGGAATGAGTCCTTACCCAAAGTTAAGGAGTTCAAGTACCTCGGGGTCTTGTTCGCGAGTGAGGGGACTATGGAACGTGAGATTGGCCGGAGAATCGGAGCAGCGGGGGCGGTATTGCATTTGCTTTACCGCACCGTTGTGACGAAAAGAGAGCTGAGCCGGAAGGCAAAGCACTCGATCTAACGGTCAGTCTTCGTTCCTACTCTCACCTATGGTCGTGAGGGCTGGGTCATGACCGAAAGAACTAGATCGCGGGTACATGCGGCCGAAATGGGTTTTCTCAGGAGGGTGGCTGGCGTCTCCCTTAGAGATAGGGCGAGAAGCTCAGTCATCCGTGAGGGACTCGGAGTAGAGCCGCTACTCCTTTGCGTTGAAAGGAGCCAGCTGAGGAGGTTCGGGCATCTAGTAAGGATGCCCCCCCCCTGGGCACCTCCCTAGGGAGGTGTGCCAGGCACGACCAGCTGGGAGGAGGCCAAGGGGAAAACCCAGGACTAGGTGGAGAGATTATATCTCCACAATGGCCTGGGAACGCCTCGGGATCCCCCAGTCAGAGCTGGTTAATGTGGCCCGGGAAAGGGAAGTTTGGGGTCCCCTGCTGGAGCTGTTGCCCCCGCGACCCGACCCCGGATAAGCAATTGAAGATGAGTGAGTGAGTGAGAATTAAATTGTAGATATCTCAAACTGGAATTACGACTATTCATAATTCAGTTGCAGATATCCGTAATTCACATTGCGGATATCTGCAAATGAATTGTAGATATCTGTAATGAGAAACCCCATACACATGAATGGCAACAGTATTTTGGGCGGCTGTAGCTCAGTGGGTAGTGCAGGTCGTCCTTTAACCACAAGGTTGCAAGTTCGATCCCCGGCTCCTACAGTCTGCATGTTGATGTGAGCAAGACACTAAACCCCAAGTTGCTCTCTAATGAATATCCTGTCCAGCTATTTAATGTTAAAATGGCTTGCCATACTCTTTCTCCGTCTGACCCACACTGGCACTCACTTTATTTTGATGTTGTCCAATACATGTATGTGAATTCAAAGTTATAAGATGTTGTGATCATAGGGACATAGGGAATTAATTAATTAATTACTTAATTAATGCAATTAGCATGGTACTGAACATATTCAAAACCAGCAGCAGTATTTATTCCCCCTCCAGATTGAGGTAAATGGAAGATTTGTGAGCTGTTGTTTCACATGTTTTGTGTTAATCAATCTTTGTATAAAATCTAGAGAGTATAACATGACTATGTAATTCGGCACTGCTTGGACATTACCTTTCCCTTGGTTCTGGAAAATCTTTTAAAATACAGTTTCCAAGGTGATAATATTCAGGGAAGTGTTCCCCTGAAAACACAATGTGTATTTTTTACCATCAGATAATGTATGCATCCTACTGCACAGCAGACATTAAATCACTGCCACCTACAGACAGAGACGTGGATGTACACGTCTTCCAGACCCCCTGCTTGTTCAACTTTTCACAAAGCAAAAACTTGAAAGTTTCTTTCTTTCGTTGCAGGCATTACAGGTAAATTTGTAGTTTGCAATTGCCTCCAACAAGTGATGGATGTTTTCTGTTTGGTCTCAAGCCACGCAAGATCTTTGAACCAAAAATTCAAAGAAGAAACTTTTAGTGAACTTGTAACTACAAAAATAATCCTCCACATTGTTGTTACAGCACTGTAGATGAGGATGTACCTTCCTTTTGTCTTATTCAGTGCTCCTGCATAAGTTCAATCCAAAGTTGGTTTGAAACAACACTGAGTTAACCTGTAAGAACAAATAATGATTCATGTTCATCACGTGCTTTTATCTTTTCTCTTTGTAGATTTTTGTTGTTGTTTTACAATACATGGACACACATGCTATCACACAAACCTGAAAACAACGCCATGGATCTTTAATGATGTTAAAATGGTTATAAATGATGCATAGTGAGATCAAACAGAACCAGATGGCTTATGGGAGAAGCTGCAGCTGTAGGTGATTCGTTTAGGCCCTTGACACCTACCTACCTCACTCTTTTTTGGTCAGACTTGGGTATAAAATCAATACAGCTACTGTAGTGTTATTACTTTTTATTCATTCTAGTTTGCATGCGTTAATTACTGCCGCTCCACTGTTCATTCCCTCAAGATAAATCATGTTGTTGTCTTTTTAAAAGCCTGTTTCACAGACATGCAGACACGATATGTTGCTATTGGATTAGTATTCTTGTCCCCCAAATAATTCCCATGTCCTAAATTTGCGCTGTTTAACTTTGATTACTCTTACCGTTGCTCAGTGGAAGGCTCAGATTGCCTTCCCTCAGGCGTATTTGATGCTCAGTATACAGTACAAGAGCAGATGTTTTCCTCTAGGACACCAACCATTACAACACCAAATGCATGATTTGTACAATCCTAATGTGGGAGGGTGGGAATAGTTCCCCTTCAAATTGTGACCTGCTCTTCTAGCATCTCATTTACGCACGTCCATTTTCCCCTGATTGTTAGAGCTGTCAGAGTTAATTCACCTTTAGATTCACATTGCAAACTCAGAGAAATCTACATAGGGTGATGAATATATATCTTCTTTCCAGGAGGGTCACTTGGGGCTCAAAGTGTTCCAGAGGCATCAACTCTTTTATATATAAGATATTTGTAGCTGCAACGCAACAAGCTGTGAATACAGCTTTGACATATTATCACCTTACAGTATAAAGCTGCTAAGATGACTGTTAGAAAACAGTGGCTTTTTTTTTTACACATCAAGCAGACATGGAGAAACATTAGCATTCATTTGGAGTCGTGTTTGAGTCCACTATTTACTCAATAACTTTAGCTTTGTTTTGATATCCAATGGGAAATATCTCTCTCAGCTACACGTTCTGCTAACTTCATCTGTCTGCCGTTGGGTGCTGGGCATGCAGCATAAAGTTGGTTTATAGAGTGCTCCAGGGATGATGTATTTTTGTAGGCCAACCAGGAAGTAAGCATCGCCTGGTTCCCTCGACAAAAAGCCAATGGGAATTTTCCATTGGGTTTTGGATCATTAACACACGTTAATGATACCTACACAAAGAGACAAAAAAAACATTGACTTTGAGACAAGGTAACCGGAAGTGCTAAAATGCTAACTCATTTCTGGGTTTTAGGACTCATTCCTGTAGCACTCTATAGAGCTTGTTTGCCAAGCACAGCGCTCACCAGAGCGGTTAAACTGAACCAAACCTTGGGTGATAATTATTTGTGGGTTTGTCACTACAAGCAACACCTTTTACATTATTGATATGAAAATACTGATTATAGCAGTTTAACCTTTGAATACTGTACCTAATATCAAATTTGCTCACTTACCTTCTTATTTCGGCTTCTTTCAGTCACCCAACAAGCCTACCATTCCTCAGCAGAAGATCCGACCCTTGACCAGTTTGGACCACCCCCAGAGCCCTTTCTATGACCCAGAGGGAGGGGCAATTACCCCTGTAGCCAAGGTGGTGGTGGAACGCATCGCTAGAAAGGTACAATGTAGTATGTAAAAGCAGCTGCAGTAGGTATGCATGTAGAGTATATAGAATGTTTCTTGACAATAAAGGAAAAAAATCCATAAAAAAGGCCCTGTACAGTACTAGCTTTTTCCAAAACTTTCAAACCTGTAACCATAATGCCACAGGGGGACTCTCGAGAGACCACTCAGACCTGCAAGACGATGGTCACGTGACAGATGGTAGCATTCTATCTAGCTGGGCCACACATACTCCTACCTTTTACAGTTTTGAAAAACCACAGAAGCGTCACTTCAATAACTTTATAATTTCTGTATTAGTCTGTCATAGAATATTCACTCAAATTCTTAAATATGTGGTGGAAATATCTGATAATGAAAAGAGGTACAGCTCCAACACAATATTGTTAGTAAAAAGACAAACACCATTTTAATAAAACATTTTGAGGAAATTTTGGGTTTTATATTGAAATTGCAATGTTCAAATAGTGCAATGTTCAAATCACAAGTACTGCAATTTCAATTATAACTTACATGAAAACTGTTACCAGCAAATTTACTCAGCTGTAACTAATAGCTATTTAATATAGATGCCAAACTACAGAACATAAAACTCATGTCAAGTCATGATTATCATTATTGAGTACTTTCAATTATACTACTTATGTAATATATTGCTAAATGTAAGCAATATATTTGCTTTTCTATAAAAAGGATATGACATTTACCAACCCTGTCTTCTAAAAATTCCTTTCCCACACAAGTAAACTGCATTCTCAATTAAATTCTTAATTACAGTCACAGTAAATTGAAATAAACAAAACAAAAACGCAACACAACTACTTGATTATGCTTAAGCAACAAAACTACCTGGTTAGGGTTAGTAAAAGATCATGGTTTGGCTTTAAATGAGTATGTTTGTAATGTAATTTAAGTTACGTACGTGACGTTTAACGTAATTAAAATAACTCTTGCAGGACCTCAACAATAAGCACCTGCATTGAGGTATCTAACTGTATTCATGTTGACACAATATTACTTTGTGATGCTGTTGTTAAACTATGTAGACCACAAATACAGGCCTGGATGTTAACTCATAGAAAATAATCGCAAATTAATTTGCAATTGTAATATTGGTCAGAAAAACAGGGACTGCCAATTGTTCTGAAACCCCAATAGTCCAAAAAATGTCCCATTGGACCGAAAGTCCATTTATCCAATAGCCCGTTGTCCCAAAAACAAACGCCCTTTGTTCCGAAGGCCCATTGCTCCGACAATACACACTCTCGTGTAACAAACAGAAGCACATGGCTAATTAATATGCAGAATGACATCATCGGACCAACCCGATATTTTTTCCTACGGGTGAAGGTATGACCCACCACTCTCTTATTACTCACTGCCTTCTTTGGTTGGGTTTGTCAATTTCTGAACCTAACTAAGTAATTTGTTGCCTAAACCTAACTAAGTAGTTTTGTTGCAGAATCCTAATCAAGTCGATATTTTCCTAAGCCTAACTAGGTAGTTTTTTTACATAAACCAAAGGAAGTTGTGTCCTGTGAAGACGGAAGTTTATTTTGAAAAGACTGTATGAATGTAACGAGCAGAAATTAACACGTCTTGCTGGATATTCGTAGGAAAACAAACATAAATGGAGGAATAACTTTTTCGTAAGATATCATACGAACCGTTGTATGAGTATACGTTGCTTAGGTTTTGGGTAAGAATATCAGGGTAAGTCAACCAGAAGTAGAGTAGCGTGGGTCACCTCATGCCTTCGCCATGGTAGGAAAAAAAATATCGCGATTGGTCCAATGATGTCATTCTGCATAATAATTAGCCTTGTGCTTTGTGTGGTGCACGGAGAGATTGTATTTTCGGAGCAATGGGCCTTCGGAACAAGGGGATAACTGGCTGTCCAACAAATGTGCTCTCAGTCCAATGGGACATTTTTCGGACTATTGGGATTTCAGAATAATGGAACAATGGCATGGCCCACCAGAAAAACTACAATTACAGTGGATATTTTCCTCAAATTGTTTAGCCTTACTGTAACCATGTTGACAGAACACACAAAACTCATGAAATACCATTGACACATACACAGCCAATTATGATCTATATAAGATAACATTGTAATAATAGTCAAAGTTTCATGCTCAAAGATTGTTTCATTTTGTAAGAAGCTTTGGATACATTTTTGTGTGCGTGTGTTAGTGTGTGACCACAGTTTTCCTTGTGTTTTGCAGGGGGAGCAGTGTAATGTGGTCCCAGACACCATAGATGACATTGTTGCTGATATTGGACAAGAGCAGAAGGAGGAAGGTAGAGCAAATGCACACACACACACACAGACACACACACACACACACACAAACACTTGTTACCAAAGAAGACAATGGGTTATCTTTAAAGCTGCAGTGGGTTGAAATGGAGCAAATATGATTAAAAAAAGTTATTTTTATAAAACGGTCACTATATCCTGACAGTAATGCATGAGACTGGTAATCTGAAAAAAATCAGACACAGCTGGTTTACGTAGAGTCTCAGATGGGCTCAGGTCAGGTAGTCAGAGACAGAGAGAGGGTGGGCGCCACACTGCTGCAGAGCAAGTCCTCTCTCTATCAAACATACTTTAAATTCTGTGATGCATCTCAGATCCTGTCACTCTGGACAATGGTGTTTCAGCAGGACTGCATCTGAAATCTGTTTGCGACCGCTACCTGTGAGTTTTATCTGTAGTGTAGTTAATAACCACAATTGCAAACCAAAAAATTACATTAATATACAACTAATTTCTTAGCAATTAGCAAATACATTTTGTAAGAAAAAGTTCATGTTCATGTTTTTTATAGGGCTGTCAATCGGTTAATATTTAATCGCGATTAATCGCATGATTTTCCATAATTAATCATGATTAATAGCAAATTGATCACACATTTTCAAAATGCTAAATATATACACTTGCATTATGCAAGTGTATATATTTATTATTGGAAATCAATGGCAGTAGGCAATATATTTTTGGCATCATTGGGCAAAAATTCGACAATAACTTTTCAGCATATTGTAATTCAAGTGTTCTGATAGATAACTAGACTTCTGCACCTCATCATGGCTCTGTTTTCAGGCTTTAGAAAATCTAGCCCGTGACGGCAGACTTTGACCAATCACAGGTCATTTCAGAGAGAAAGAGAGCTCCTATTGGCTGTGCTCCGGTCATGTGAGCAGAACTTTGCTTTCCTTCACCAGATTTTACAATGGCGGCGGCGTCACAAGCTTTCTCATTTTACAACTAAACAGTACACGACAAGATGATTCTGAAAACATTTGAGGCGAGAAATAGGCATTACAGTAACACAATATTGATTCATATTTGATCAGCGCTGCCTAGTTTGACCATTTGGTCGGAGTTCGCGAGTGATTGACAGCCGGCTCTCATAGACGGCAGCTGGGCAGCGGACCTTGTTTTCCTCTGGTAACAGAAATCTTTCAGATGCCGTTAGGAGCACCGGAGGACACAGTAGGACACAGAGGATCATGATTTTTTTCAGGTTACCTGTTTCATGTACTACTGTCAGGATATATCGGCCGTTTTCTAAAAATAACTTTTTTAAATCATATTTGCGCCAATCTCGCCAACTTCAGCTTTAAGGTTAGGAGAGAACTACATGGTTGGGCTTAAAACTACTACGTTTGTACAGTGAAAATGACACTGGACGTTGTGAACACGGGACACGAAGGAACAGCTGATTGTAGCGTGACGCATGGGACACAAACAGCGGTCTCCTGGATGACAGCCTGAAAGTGTTTGTTTGATCCGTCCACCTCCCCTCCTGCCCGCCCAGTGTGTTTCTTTTCGCTATTTAAACTACGTCACTTGCTCTGACCGAATGCAAAAATGTCGACATTCAACGTATCCCTGGTTCTCAGAAATGCCGACATTTTTTCCTGGCGACTGGGCTGGTTACTTATGTCCTCGTTAACGACTGGGCTGGTCCCTTACGTCCTCGTTAAGGACTGGGCTGGTTTCTTACATCCTCGTTAACCTGTATACGGGCTAAACAAGACAGACCAGTCAGTGCATGATGGTGTTTGTGTTGCACCTGGATGCTTTGTGCTTATTTTTAGTGGCCTTGGGTAGGGTGCAGGATTTTGCCCACGCTGCAGAATTCTTAACAAGAACCTCCCGCCGCCTAATAAATGTGTTCCTCAGTCAGTCATAGACCATTTGCTTCTTTCCCTCCTCCTTTTTCTTCCTCTCTTACTCCACCTGTCCTCTCTTTCTCCCTCATTTCCCCTCTTCTCTTTGTGAGATGACACTACGGAGACGAGGCTGGTCCCCTTCGTCCGCCCGGAGCTTCACGGCTTTCACTTACACATCAGTCCAAACTCTCCTCTTATTTTCCTCCCTGCGTCTCCAGATCCTTTGTTCCCTCATTCTCCTCTGTCATTACAAGTTATCCCAGACAATTGGACCCACTCAGGTTTGTCCCTGAGGCCTGACGGTATATTCTCTCTCGCCTCTCCTCTCATTTGCCCTGCCTCTCTGAACCCCCAAGAGAGTACTTTTAATTGAAGCCAGTACCCCTGCTATACTTCTTGTAGCTCTGCTACCACTGATAATTGGGCAAGACATTCACAAATCTTCTCTTTCTCTCCAACTCCATCCTTACTCTCCCTCTCAGATGTCACTCTCTGGCCTCTTGTGGTCCAGTACCTGCAGTAATCACCTTTGGATACGATGTTAAATAATCAGTGGCAGCCCGGTCCCCCAACCCTCATCTCACTGTGTCAAATCAGTTCAGTTGCTGTAGTGGATGAAATAGAAATGGAATTTTAACTGGTAACGATGACCATGTGATCCCAGTCAATCACTGAATGAGCAGAAGATTTTAAAATGCCTCTTTTTTTCTTTGGTATCTCCCGCGTTCACAAAACATCCCTGTACGTTTCTTTCTTAGATGACACACCAGAGACGTGTATCTACTCAGGCTGGTCTCCCTGGTCGGCCTGTAGCAGCGCTACATGTGAAAAAGGCCGCAGGATGAGGCAGAGAATGCTGAAGGCCCAGCTGGACCTCAGTGTGCCGTGTCCCCACACTCAAGATTTTCAGCCCTGCATGGGACCGGGATGCAGAATGGAGGGTAAAAACACACACACAGATAGTAAGGCTGGGACGATACTCCTATCTCCCGATTCTTCCCGATATCTCCTGATTTTTAAGTATTGCGATTCTACGAGTATTGTGATTCAATATTACAATTTATTGCGATTATTGTTAACTTTTTGAATATCCGACCATGGGAAAAAGTTAAATCATACACTTCTAGGGACATTTATTCTGGAAATTATCTCAATTAATACAGTAAAAATGTTTGATTTTCAGCATGTATGTAGTCAGAGATAACGTTTCCTGTCCATGACAGAGTTAGCATGCAACGTTAGCCATGATGTCTGGCTCTGCTTTTTCTGGTAATGTGTGAAACCCAAAATGTTTCTATACTTTACTGTATTTCTGGTGTTTACCACGTTGGATTTAAATGTGGGGGTGCATATCGTATTCATGCTGACCCTCTGCCGTTTTCTACTTTTGCGTTTCAGGTGCTGTGGTTTGTTTTGGTTGGCGGATACAGGGTGGATATGACGTCACGTTACTCAGACTACAACAATAAAAGCCGTAACTTCCTTTTACCTCTCTCATATATCGATTCTATCATTAAAAAAATTACTTCAAAATCGTAAAAAACAAATCACGATACATAGGGGATCAATTTTTTTTCCCACCCCTAACAGATGTAACAGTGGCCTTATGAGAAGTTAGGTTGGAGAGTGAGGGACCACAGTTGTGAATCCCTACACCTACTGGGAAAATATAGGTAGATAAGTCCTTGAGCAAGGCACTTCACTGTAGTTGCTGTGGTCAGCTGCGCTTGTACTGGGAAGAGGCTCATTTATAGAATCATGTAAATGTAAATAATGGAGGATTTGGAAGAGAAAAAGCATTGTCAGACAGTTTTCCTTCAATAAATAACATTTATTTGATTGTGTCTAAGCACTTCGAGTAACACAGCCAAAGTAGGAGAGCACATAATTCTTTAATTCCCTCATTACATTGAATTTAACTGCTCTTTAATTCCGTCTGAACAGGGCCATAAAGGGAAGCCTTTTCGTACTAAAGAGCATTAACACTCATGGAAACCTGGAGCATGCCATTTGTTACAAGTGGATATTGAATATTAGTCTAGCAGCTACCAAAGTGACTGCTACTGTAGCTGCTGTCAGCAAAAGCAGAAATACTTAATTGAAAATACTGCAAAACATAGTGGAAACATAAATATGGTTAATGAGTAACACTTAAGCTACTTTTTAGCCACGCTAATGGTGGTGGTCTAGGGATGGCAATGGCAGCCTGTCCACCATTTTGGTCCAAATTGAATTACAACTATTGAATCGATTGGCATGAAATTTGGTTCAGAAATTCATGTTTTAAACAGGAAGGATTACGGCTGCACGATATTGGAAAAAACTGACAGCAATTTTCACCCTCAATTTTGTACATTTTAAAGTAAAATGCATCAATCTGGTCCAAAAAAAATCGCCCAATCTGGAACCCGGGCGGAAAATTTTACGCCCGGGTTCCAGTGATTTTCGATGTGCGGTGTCAATCAAACAGGGGCCACCAGGAATATCCAAACACATTACACACATACTGTTGTCGGGCTGAGAAAAGTATGTCCTTCGGCACATAGACAAAGACTCTAGACAGCGCTTTTTCATTAGTCATTCCACGTTTCTCTAACAATGAATGATTTATGTGAGACTACCAACTGACATTTATACACACACAGTACACAACAATAACAAAAAATAAAAATTTCCGTTAAAATATGTATTTCACAATTGGAATTGCACGATGAGCAGCACCCTTAATGGACCACACACCACTGATGCACACCCATACAACTTTCTATGTGGACATACTATGTATTAGGGGTGGAAAAAAAAATGTATTCACTAATGAATCGAGATTTTTTTTTTTGCTGGAATTGATATATTTGCTTAATTTGAGGTAGAAGGAAGTTACTGCTTTTATTGTTGTAATCAGAATAACATGACTTCATATCCCTTCCGTATCCATCACCAAAAGAAACGGTCATTTCTAGAAGGGAGCCCGCAAATTGCTAAATCTGATCTGAGATCTGCAAAAACTCTCGCGAGACTCGCTGCCCGACAACCTATCCTAACCTTAACTATTCAAGGTCAATGCCTAACCTTAAAGGGACTATATGTAAGAATCAGAAATTGCTTGTTAACAGCGACACCCGTGGCCGTTAAGTCAACGAAAGTCAGCGTCCTGTTGCTCGCGCTCACGCTTGTGCTCGCTCTACATATACATGAACGAGCATCGGTCAAAACAGTGAGGCGACACACGTCAGCTAAAACCACAATATCACTCTACTGCTTGGCAGTAATGTTAGCTGACCAGAAGAAGGTCTCTCCAGGAATCAATGCTGATCCTGTGTTTCCTTCGGTGAAGCGAGTGAGAACGAGCGCGGTGTGTGAGTGAAGGCAAGCAGGCAGAGGAGCAGAGCAGCATCGACTCCGGCCCCGGAGACTAAAGCTACGGTCTCCCCGGTGTCTTCTGGCCACGGTCGGGAGGCTGAAGCAGGAAGAGTTGACACTGTTTTGCAAGACGGGCTTCACTAGATATAACTTTGCGGTTTTGGTGCTTCCGTGTAGTTTGTGTTGGAACACAAACTACACTCCGACCCGATTTATACGTGTAAGAAGTTACAAACAGTACCTTTAACCATTTCGCGAGTTTCCCCAGTTTGCTGGTTCCCTTCTAGCTACTACCAAAACAAACCGCAGCGAGCCGAAACGTGAAAGCAGAAACTGACGGAGGGTCTGCGTGGATACCATCTGCACCCTCACATTTTAAATCCAATATGGTAAACACTACACATATAGTAAAGTATGGAAACAGTTTGGGTTTCACACATTGCCAGGAAAAGCAGAGCTAGACATCATGTCTAAAGCTGCATGCTAACTCTGTCATGGACAGGAAACGTTATCGTATAGCGGTAACCTGCGGTCAAGCCAGCCATCACTCTCATCTCCGTGGTCAAAGAGAGCTGTACATACAAAATACATGTATGGAAATAAGATTGATTGGATTATAATCACCAGAAATATAAAACATTACACGTCCCTTATAAATTAAAAAGAAAATACCACTAATTTGTGAGAGAAATGTCTTTATTCTTTGATTTTGGGGTTGCTGGAAAAATGTAATAAAAAATGCCTGACATAACTGATATATTTGACTTCAGGACATCTCTGACTACATACCTGCTGAAAATTAAACATTTTTAATGTATCAATTTAGATAATTTCCAAAGGTAAAAGTCCCTAGAAGTGTATGATTCAACTTTTTCCCATGGTCTAGTGTTAATTTTTTTTTTAAAAATTGCAATAAATCGCAATACTTGTAGAATTGCAATTCTTAAAAATGTCAAGTATCTTGACAATATCAAATCGGGAGATAGGTGTATCGTCCCAGCCCTACTATGTACGTACATGCAAACACTAAACCACACTTTGCTTTTGGTACACACTCGATGAACTCTAAAATATATGCTATAAACAAAATAATTTTTTCAACCAAACTCTATTGCATAAATATAAACACACCGGTATCATTGTCTAATGCAGCACTTCATCACATACATATGCATTAAAAAACAAAGCTTGCATTTATGTTGCTGTAATCCCTTCAGAGTTGGGGCGTTCATTTCCTATCAACGAGAGGGCTGATCGGTGAACTCTCAAAATTATAAGCAGATTAAAGCATTTATCTCGTCGTGACTATAACAGACTCAGTGACTGTTGATGGTTCATTTTGCTTTAAACTGATGGAATCTGTGGTGAAAAACACAAAGCTGATGCCTCCGTTATATTTCAGGGCCTAGTGGAATTATTTTAAACAGAAATGTAAGCCAAAATTGTCTAGCCAATGCACGACTATTGGCGTTATTATTGTTGTGAAGGATTATACAGTGTGTGTTTGAAGAAACAGGTAAAACAGAAGGAAACGGGTGGCAGCTCTGTGATTAGAAAAGAAATCTGGAGCCAGGAGCTGACTGTGAAAGCAGACGCCGGCTGTAAAAGACGGTGAAGCCCACACATATCTGAAGTTGATGTGGTTACATCAAGAGGATATGTCACAAAATACAAATCCCTAATCACACAGTGTAAACACTGGTGATTGGATACCCTAATTAATTCACTGAAACATGAGATTATGTGGATCAGCTTTTAATGCTGAGCGTCCTCCTGCATCCAGGATGCTTGAACCAGGATTTGATTATGTTTATCATTGACTAAAAGAAATCAATGCACCATGTGTTCTTAGGAGGACTGTCAATCAACTAAAATATTTAGGATTAATCGCAAATTAATAGCAGATTTCTTATCTGTTCAAAATGTACCTTAAAGGGAGATTTGTCAAGTATTTAATACTCTTATCAACATGGGAGTGGGCAAATATGCTTGCTTTATGCAAATGTATGTATATATTTATTATTGGAAATCAATTAACAACAGAAAACAACCATTTTGCAACACCCGAGTCCGAGAGTCTACGACAAACGGTTCATTAGTTAGTCAAGGGGCGGGGCTTGTGTGTAGGGGGCGGGGTTAACCTTCACCAATTTATCAGGCACTCTCTGCTGAGTGATATGACACCTCTCACAAGAGTCTACGACAAACGCTTCATTAGTTACTCAAGGGGGCGGGGCTTATGTGTAGGGGGCGGGGATAACCTTCACCAATGAAACATGAACTCTCTGCTGAGTGATATGACACCACCCACAAGACTCTACGACAAACGGTTCATGAGTTATGAAAAGGGGCGTGGCTAACGTCTTGGGGCGGGGCTATGAGTATATATTTGCATTTGAATGACA
This sequence comes from Sebastolobus alascanus, assembly GCA_916701645.2. Taxonomy (NCBI): domain Eukaryota; kingdom Metazoa; phylum Chordata; class Actinopteri; order Perciformes; family Sebastidae; genus Sebastolobus; species Sebastolobus alascanus. The sequence continues at coordinate 5,405,486 of CAKAOJ020000006.1, forward strand.
TCAGGACTGGACCCTTATCATGGCTGAGAAATTTGGGGCAGATCGGACTATGTACAGTGGAGTTACAACAACTTCCTGTTTCATGGCGAATGGCCCAAAATGGCCGTCATGCCAAGGTCAGGTCGTTCAGTGAAAACTCACCATTTGAATAACTTTTCATCCTTAAGGTCTTAAGATGGTCCTGACCAAATTTCAAGTCGATCTGATGAAATCTGGCGGAGGAGTTCGTTAAAGTACACGGCCTATAAAACGCAAAAAATGGGCGAAAATCGTATATTAAATTAAAAATGGCTGACTACCTGTTGAGTTTTGGGCATACCTCCCAGAGGCTTTTTTGTGCGTCTCCACATGTTACATCTGTCTGCCAAATTTCATACATGTAAGTGAAACCGGAGCGAGGTTATCAATTTTTCCAATTTTCTAGGGGGCGCTAGCGAGCCATTTTGCAACACTCAAGTCCGAGATCCTTAAAATATCAAATTTTTCACCTAGTCTGATAAGTGTGCCAAGTTTAATAACTTTTTGAGCATGTTAAGGTCCTCAAAAATGCGATTCATTTGAGAGAAAAAGAAAAAGGAACACTACAGTTTCAATAGGGCCTTCGCTAGCCCGACGTTGTCGGTGCTTGGGCCCTAAATATTGTCCAGAAACCCTCACAGGTACTGCATTTAGCATAAAAAAATTTGCTCAAATAATAACATGGCAAACTGCAGCCCAACAGGCAACAACAGCTGTCCGTGTGTCAGTGTGCTGACTTGACTATGACTTGCCCTAAACTGCATGTGATTATCATAAATTGGGCATGTCTGTAAAGTGGAGACTTGTGGGTACCCATAGAACCCATTTTCATTCACATATATTGAGGTCAGAGGTCAAGGGACCCCTTTGAAAATGGTCATGCCAGTTTTTCCTCGCCAAAATTTAGTTTGGAGCATTATTGATTCTCCTTCCCGACAAGTTAGTATGACATGGTTGTTACTTATGGAATCCTTAGGGTTTCTAGTTTCATGTGATGCCAGTATGCCACTATAGCTTTAATACCCAAGCCCGCTACAGCCTAAAATTCACAAGTTGCATAAATGCGTTCAAGAAATTAGTGGCGTTAAAACAAATTTGCGTTATTATCGCGTTAACTTTGACAGCCCTAATTACAACCCGTCCAATCATCTGACAGCTTGTATTGCTAGCCCTAACTGCCCTGATACCTGCTTGTTTCCTTAGATGTGGGTTGTGTTTTTGACAGAATTTGTAAGTTTATGTTTCATATTTATTCTTTTTATGATTGTTAATTCATTTCACATTTTGCTTCATATGTCCCATTTTCAAGCGCATCACTTAGCTTTTTGTTTATTAATTGGCAGCTCATTTGTCTTTCTTTGTCTGGAGCGTTATTTAGCCTCCTTCGCAACAAGCGGGTATCTTCACTCTAGCTTTAAAACTGAGCCCACTAGAACCTAAAAAATGCACGTTGCGTTCATGCGTTAAAGAAATTAGTGGCGTTAAAACGAATTTGCGTTAACGCGTCATTATCATGTTAACTTTGACAGTTCTTTGGGTAACACTTCATTGTACAGGTCTGCAAATTTCATGGTAATTAGGTGATAATTAGCAAGTAACCTATTTGAAATTTCTTTGGAATTACTGCCAAATTACCCTAATATTTACCTCAAAATATGTTGCACAAGTGTAGATGCAAAGACACAAATGACCACAACAAAGCATAAATTCACTGTAATCCAAGTATCAAAGCTGAAGACAGATGAAACAAATTAGCTTTTCCTAGTCCTCTCAATTTCTCTCTGTTGTTGTCAAAGGAGAAACTTTTCTTTCTGATTTGTCAGTTGTCAGTTTGATGCCCTTTTACTCCGAGTAACAACCCACGATCCACAGAGAAACACACATAAGCGCAAAACCCCAGGTGTCTGCTGTTGTCCAATTTCCAGTGAAGTTGTCAGTTTGGAACAAATGCTGAGAGGCAGCACAGTCGTGTCTGTCTTCCCCCTTCCTCATTCTTCTTCCCTCGCTCTCAGGATTTATAGCAGTCATCGGACAAGAAAGCTCAGACTGTTCAAGGCTGAAGGAGCTTCTCTCACACACACACACACACACACTCCCACCCGTCACTGCTCTTCTTATCGAAATATCCGACAGCAACACAGATAGCTTTTTGTTCCCGAGCATCTCTCCTTTGTTTTCATTTAGCGCTCCGTTAGCATGGGGAGATTCATAATTGCGGGGTTCGTGCTGGGGCAGGACGGGGGATGACGCCCAGGATGATTAATATTCCTGGGAAACACTCTCTGGAGGCCTCGTCCGAGCTGGATATACCTCTATCTTTTATTAATGATTCACTTAGTTCTGCTTCATTAGGCCACAGCCGGTAAGCAATGCTGTTCTCAGACAGTGCGAGAGAGTCAGTGTAGCGAGTCAAAGAAAATTGATCATTTCTTAATAAAATTTTATTTACAAGGTCTGTTCTTGCATAATCGCCTCTTCTTGACTCACTTTCAATATGTGCACCAGGGCCTTCAGAAGCCTGAGGTATTTGAAGGCAGTAACATCAGTAAAGGGCAGTTAGACTCGTATAGAGACTTTGCAAGTGACGAATAGGTCATGCTGGCTAATAGTGATAAAATACACCAGAGTGGAACCTTGTTAAGCCAGAGAAGCTGCAGTTCACTCTTTAGCTGATACAAGCCGGGGTCATACATATTGACTTTCACTCCCTCAGGCCCATGCTGTGAATATGACTGTCCCTCAGGCTAGTTGCCTTATTAAAAGAGAGTTGAAGCTGAGGAAGAGCTATTTGAAAATGGCACCTTCAACTTTGAGACGACTTAACAGACTGAAATCCAAGCAGCTGTTATAGAGAATTCTGGTGTGGTGTGCAGGGTTCCTACGCAGTGTGGAGAAATATGGAATTTGATTTTAGTAATTTCCAGGTCTGGATAAGTATGGATAAAAGTAAAGAAAGTAGGGAAAAACATTTCTGTTTCCAGACTGTTGCCCCATGTTAGCGTGGGTTTTCTCCGGGTACTCCGGCTTCCTCCCACAGTCCAAAGAAATGCAGGTTAGGTTCGTTGTTGACTCCAAATTGCTGGTAGGTGTGAATGTGAGCGTGAATGGTTGTCTTTCTCTATGTGTCAACCCTGTGATAGTCTGGCGACCTGTCCAGGGTGTACCCCGTCTTTGCCCAATGTCAGCTGGGATCAGCTCCTGCACCCCGCGACCCTGAATAGGATAAGCGGTTACAGATAATGGATGGATGGATGCATGGACCGACTGTTGCCCCTATTCTGTTTTCTAAAATGTAAAATTCAGAATTTCTAAAAGTAAAGTGATCATACAAGCAGAGTGTTTTTCATGGCGTTTGGAGCAGCCAGTGCAGCCAAAATGTTTACCACTGTGTGAGACAGCGCGGGCCAAACCGAGGCCAAGGCTAGAAGTAGGCTATGGCGTGTGACTGAACGCACACTCCTATGCTCCTCTCCTCTACGCCTGTACGTCACAGCCACGGCCGGCACGTCCATATAGGTGATCTAGGCAATTACCAAGGGCGATGAAATGTGGGCCAACTATTCATTATGAGCAAAATAATATAATAATAAAAAGTAACCAAAACGTGCAGGCTGACAGCACAGAGCGGAAAGCTGCCTGTCAGACTGGGTCAATCTAATACTTTCAATATTGAGGGGGGATACCAGCGGCCCCTCCCAGTCTGGACTGATCCTCTTTTTGTTGAAATTTGATTGGCTTAGTCATTTTCATTGTGAACATGTCGAACTGTGACTAGTGTTCCAGCTCACCTCAGCTTGCCTGGCCGGTTTAAGCCCCCAGGAAGAGCGTCGGTCGTTGATACCAATTTACGTAGTGGCCAAACGGCGGTGCTACAACTTCCGTGTCCGTCACGTGATGCCATTGGGCCAAAAAAGACTTTTTCCCATAGACTTATATTGGGAGAGAGACGTCTGTAACTCAGCGGATAAATCCAAAGGTTATGTCGTTTAAGCGCGCTCCTGAGATAGAAACGTTATTCTAAATATGATGATGATTGTAATGTAATGTCCCGTCCCAGGATGCCCGCTCGCACCTATGGAGTGCAAGGCAAGCACAAGTGCAAGCAACAGGATGCTAGCTGCAGATGACTTGACGGCTACCGCTGTCACTAATCATGAGGATTTTCTGAAAGTTCCATACCTTCAACATTTAAATAAAAAATATTAGATTAAAAATGCTATTTCAGTGCACTTTGCCTATTATTTTGTTATTTTCATTCTTTAAAAGTCATCAGAATGCAGGAAACAAATTTTTCTGGGGAGGACCCCCAGACCCCCCGCTTAAATTTTGTAATCCTCCCTATTTTTGAGGCCTCAAGGTTGGCCTGTATGTTGCTAATAGAGGGGCAGCATAATTGTTTTCACCGAGAGCGGCAGTGCCCCAAGACCAAGATGTTTGACAGTGGAACGGTGTCCAACTTTCTGCATAGGGCTGTGGACTGAACGGCCACAATGGGTAAATGTAAATTGTCCGAGGGCTGGCTTGAGAATCCCAAATGCAAAGCCTGGTTGGTTAACAATTCCAAATTGGAAAAGAAAGCTGGAAACAAACTTTGTGTAAAATCGTTTGACATCTCAACCATGGGGGAGGCTCCGAAGCACTCTAGTCTTGTCAGCATCCTCTGCACTGCAAGTCACAAAGTCAAATATGGTCTGAAAACATCTACTGAGATGTCTGGAAATTTGAGTCTAGGAAAGTATGGAATTTTGAAATGTAAAATGTGTAGGAACCCTGGATGTGTAGGGAGACAGAATTTATATTCCTCATTGAAATGAATGGACAACTCCAGCAGTGGACCTACTTATGTACTGGTTGCAATGAGGAATAGCAACAAGGCAACTGCACCTGCAAATTATGATACCATTTTTAAAACAGCTCAAGTACAAATGCAGAACTAAAATAACCTAGCAAAGAAAAATGATAAAGGATTTTTTTCGAATTCATCTGTTGCTACTTGTTTTTTGGCTGGACCGCAGAGGGCCAGCCCTACAAACGCAAAAGTCTGTCACTGAGTGAGTGAGTGAGTGAGTGACTGACTGACTGACTGACTGACTGAGTGATGAAGTTACAGGATTGGTCGGCCGACTGTTGGAGTTTCCTCATTGGCCGTTGCTCTTTCAAAATGAAAAGGCGGGGAACAGTTCTGTGTTTACATTTTCTGAGGAGCGTGTCAGTGGTTCAACGTAACATTACATAGTGCTGTTGTTGTGCATGTGCTATTGTTTATATTTGTTTATGTTACGTTATGTTGTGCTTCGTATTGTGTTACCGTGCATTCACACCAAGCGCGAAGCAAATTTTCGCCTTGATTTCCTCCATTTCCTCCATCAGCCATTGAAGAAATAACCACTGTTGCTGCTTTGTATATGTTGTGGAAGTCCCAGATATGTCAGAAAACCAAACGTCGTCGTGTCTGGGTTCATAACGTCAGCCAGCGGTGAGCTGTATTCACATAAGTGCCATTGCACTGACTATCTAGCAAGCCACACGTCACTACTGTGGTATAAACCCAAAATAAACAGACTGTGCTGTGATTTAATTGTAATAAACGGATCAAAATGATGCCGAAATAACGACATTATGATGTCGATTTGTAAAAGACTGAATTCATGCTTTGTCAAGTCTGTCCGCAACACAACAAGCAAACAACTTTTAAAATAGTTGTTTTCTGAACGGAGCTCGAATCGATCAACACAGGGCTATGCTAACATTGTAGCTACTCCATCCACACTCAACATAACGTCATCTAGGCATAAATACAGCAGCGACATTGTTGTAAATGGATCAAAAGTGTGCCGAAATAAATACATAATGGTGCTGATTAGTAAAAAGTCTGAATTCATGCTTTATCAGGTCTGTCCGCAAGACGACAGGCAAACAACTTTTAAAATGCTTATTTTCTGAACGGAGTTCGGATCGATCAGCGCCCGGCTAATTAACACTACATCTAGGAATAAATACGGCAGCAACAACATCAGAGTTCAGATCGATCAGTGCCAGGCTATACTGACATTGTAGCTGCTCCATTAACACTCCATCTAGGAATAAATACGGCAGCAACAACGTCAGTGATGACAGCGGGGATATCTCAACACTGATACACTTTAGCGAAGTATATATATATTGTTACACACCACTTATTCAGTTCAGTTCAGTTCAGTTCAAGACCTTTATTTGTCCCCGAGGGGCAATTGGTTTTGCCGCAGTAGCAACAGCAACAGCAACAGCAACATCTCATCACAATAAGACTATATACACATACTGTACATCCTCACATACTAGAACACTAAAAAAAAGGTGAAACCTTGAAGTACAAAAATGTTAAAAGAGTTACAATATTACCATATAAGATAACGAAAAGAACAGGCATGGGTGGATGTGCTGATACTACCTATACTTTACAGAGTTGAGCAGTGAAATGGCCGAGGGTATGAAAGAGAATTTATATCGCTTAGTTTTGACTAATGGCTGTCTGAGGGGAGAACCAGAGGGCAGAAACTTAAATTCTGAATGCAGGGGGTGGGTGCTGTCCGAAATTATGGATTCTGCTTTCTTTATCAGCTGATTGTTGTACAGTTCAAACAGACATTTCTGCTGAGTGCCGATGATTTTGCTGATGAATTCTTTTGATACACATGCTTTAATAAAAAACTGAAATACTTTTAACCTTGCATACTGTAGCCTATGTCATGCTAATACCTTTCCAAGGTAAGCTGAGGATTGATCATCCTGCAGCTGGACGCCTTTGTGGAGGGTGTATGGTGTTGAAAGGCCGAAACATCTGATGATACAAGGGTACACTACTGATGATGCGTCCTGTGCCCAATTGTCCTGAAATGTCACAACCCAGGCAACCCTGGGTTGTGACATTTCAGGACAATTTGCTTCACAAACTCTGAGAACCCCCACCTGTCAATTGTTAACCACTCTAAACAACAAGGTGAATTTCGTGGAAGTGCTCACCACCTATTGGCACAAGGGACAGATTTTAACACCACGTCCTGTGTTTTTTTATTCTGATTCACCTTGTATAAAATGTATAATATACTGACTAGTAAATGTTACCACTAGTAAATGTTACCATTTATTATTACTGAATGTCATTTGCTTCATTATAAGTTGTCTTTCAATCAAACATTAAGATATAAGTGGAAAAAACTGTTCACAAAACATTATAGACATGACCACTGACTATTTGTGTAACAATTTAGCCAGAAATTCACATACTGACCCTATACGGTCCAGCCATATACTCGGTTTTGACCGAGTCTTGTTTCTTTTCCTGCTGGTCAGAGCCGTCAACGTGCATGATGTCAGAGTGGATCAGCTGGTCGGCCTGCAGCGTGTCCTGTGGGATGGGGATGAGGTCCAGAGAGCGATACGTCAAACAGTATCCTGAGGACGGCTCGCTCTGCCAGCTCCAAACTGAGGAGACGGAGAAGTGTGTCGTCAACGATGAATGCTGTGAGTCTTATTGTATTGCTGTGTGTATTTGTGAAAAAAGTTTTATCTCACTGTTGGATCCTGTACATAATGTTGTCACACACTTGTAATAACAATCTGAGCCTGTCAGTGGCAAAAACAAGCACTTTTAGTGGACGTACATGGATGATGCGCAATTGCACCGAAGGAATACATAGTAGCCCATTTAGAGGCTGCAGTGCTCTCCCTCAATACCGGACCAATTTTAAAAATTGTTGTCCCCATTAGTCACTTAGACACAAAAACATGGGAAAATGGGGTCCAGGTTAAAAAGTACCGGAGTTATCCTTTAATTAAATAAAAATTTCCTGCTGAATAGATTTCAATCACAGAATTTTACTGTATTCTAACTTCGAGATTATATACTGCATTATCAGTGGTGAAAAGTAACTACTGTAAGTACATTTACTCTAGTATTACCATTTGATGCTACTTTGTGCTGCAACTCCGCTACAGTTCAGAGGCAAATATTGTACTTTTTACTCCACTACATTTCTTTCACAAGCTATAAGTAGTAGTTGTTTATATATGTACTAGGTCTGTCAAAGTTAACACAATAATAACGTGTTAACACAAATCTGATTTAACGCCACTAATTTCTTTAACACATTAAAGCAACTTTTTATTTTTACGTTGTAGCGGTTGTAGCAGTTTTAAAGCTAGAGTGAAGATACTGGTATCATATGAAACTAGAAAACCTAAGGAATCCATTGGTACCAACCATGTCATACTAGCTTGTCATGAAGGAGGCTAAATAATGCTTCAAACTTGTGCTAAATTTTGGCGAGGACAAACTGGCATGACCATTTTCAAAGGGGTCCCTTGACCTCTGACCTCAAGATATGTGAATGAAAATGGGTTCTATGGGTACCCACGAGTCTCCCCTTTACAGACATGCCCACTTTATGATAATCACAGGCAGTTTGGTGCAAGTCATAGTCAAGTCAGCACACTGACACACTGACAGCTGTTGTTATCTGTGAGGGTTTCTGGACAATACAGTATTTGTCATTGTTTTGTGTTGTTCATTAATTTACAATAATAAATATATATACACATTTGCATAAAGCAGCATATCTGCCCACTCCCAAGTTGAGATGAGTATTAAATACTTGATAAATCTCCCTTTAACGTACATTTTGAGCAGGTAAATAAATAGTAAAAATTGCTCCAGCTGTAACACTCAAATGCTGCTTTTACTTGAGTGAAAATTTGAATATATGAATTTTACTTGTAATGGAGTATATTTTACACATATTTATTATTTATTTGTAGTATTTATACTTTTACTGTGTACTTCTTCTGCACTATTCATATAATACTATGTACTATTTATATAGCACCTCTCTAGAGCAGAGGTCACAAAGGGCTTCACATAAAGGGCAAAAGCAAGACATGAAACACAGACACAGAGTAAGAAATAGTAAGAAATAAACCTAAACAGTAGAAGCAATGTTGGGTTGGAAAACACATGACACTCATATTAAATCCATTTTTCAAAATCACAAAAATACTTTACAGGTTCGAGGTTGGTGATATTGTGAGAGCGAGTTGGTTGGCAATAAGAGCTGCCAAAACTGAAGTTAACAAGCACTGTTCAGGGCGCCCCGAAAGCTCAGTTGGTAGAGCGGGCGCCCAGATAACAAGGCTGAGTCCAAACCGCGGCGGCCCGGGTTCAAATCCGACCTGCGGCCATTTCCGCATGTTGCCCCCTCTCTCTCTCCCCCTTTCTAGACTGTCCAAAAAAAACAAAAACAAGCACTGTTCAGTTAGTTACTCAAATCACACGACCTGGACTCACCTCTGACAAAGGCTGCTACAATTTTAGACATTGCGCCACATTTTCATGTACTTATCTATTTCCATGTTTTAAAATTACATTTCAATCATTAATATTTGCTCCATCTTAGAGGAAAAGTTGTGTCTCATAATTTGAGACTTGATATGGTAAAAAATGTCCCCTTTAATATGATTGATTCTCTAAAGATAGATAATAATGATGATAAACATTCTCTTAAATGGAGCAACTGATTTGACTTTCAATTCAAAACTGGATATCTTTGTGGTGGAACTTGTCAAATACTGAAATACTGACTTATACAGTATATCAATATTGTGTTTTTGGCATTGTGTCCTTCTCCACAGCACCCAGCAGCTGTGTGGTGACTGAGTGGGCTGAGTGGGACCCCTGCAGCATCACCTGTGGCCTGGGTATGAGAAGACGTGAGCGCATGGTGAAGATGCCTCCCATAGACGGATCAATGTGTAAGACCGAGGTGGCAGAAGTAGAGAAATGCATGATGCCAGAATGCCGTAAGTAATATTTATTTCCTTTCCTTTATTTCTATGGTATTGTAGTATTACACATTTTTTATGCCTCTGCGCCGGCAACAGCTGTGGCTGGAGGTATTATGTTTTCGGGTTGTCCGACCGTCCGTCCGTCCGTCCGTCCATCCATAAACATCTACTTAGATGAACTGATTACAATTTGGTGGTCAAAGGTCAAAGGTCACTGTCACTGTGACTGAGGCTGGGAATTAGTACTCAATACCTTTATGGTATTAACCGAGATAACCCAGTACCAACTTCTCCAGTCAAACAATACCTGCAATTGATTCTTTTTGTGCCCTGATCTAGAAAAAAAATGACGATTTGTATGGTTTTGTCGCAGCAAATCACCGCAAGCGTTCTTTGATTTAATGCGATGTGTGATTGGGCCACTACGGCAGCAGATCCAACCCATACAGCCGGGATTGCCTGCCTGCTGCTTAAACTTGATTTCTCACCTGAAAAGCCAATCTCCAGAGCGGCTTGCCAGGTAATTCCTTTTTTGCCATTGTGGTTCGTATAGCTCGGGATATTTCTTGACCTCAACAACTAATCTCTCCTCATCCATTTATCGACATGCACGAGAGGCAGCGACAGCAAGGTGAGGAGAGTGGAGCTACCACGGGAGCAAAGAAGAAGAGCTTCTACGGGAGCCGGGATGTACATGCAGGGAGTGAGTGGGAAAAAAAGTAGGAAATAGGACAGCGGCATGAAGTGGCGCGGGGTGGCGCATCAACGAGCTCCGGCGTGCCTAGCTGCTGCCGGTGTGGGGGTTGTACATAGAAAATAATAGGGCGGCTTTTTTGATGCTCGCTGTTTTGATGCTGGCTGTTCAGCGACGGTGTGTTTTGGCCTTTACAATTCCGCTACAATTCGTTCGCGCCACCGTGGTTCGGGGGATCGCATTATCAGCGGTAATGTGCGCTATATGAGCGCTGTGCAGTGCGGCAGCAATTAGCTATCCACACACACACACACACAGCTTCCATTCACACGATGGGTATTGAATGAAGTACCCCATTAGTGTAGCGTTTAACCACTCCACATGTAATTAAATATTTGCACTCGTAAGATAACAGTACTTAAATCGGGGCACCACCACTTTTTATAGCAAAAGATTAAACTATTTTAATATAAGTATTGATTATATGAATCTCAAATCTGAAAACCGAAGTTCTGGAGACAGTGATTTAAGGTCTGCACTGAGATAAACACACACAAAACGACTTTAGAAGAAAAATGAAGATTTATTTAAACTAAAGTATGATAAATGCATAGATGAGATGATTAATACACATGAATGATAACACCAGTGAATGAATGAATGAATGAAATGAAGTCAATGATATGGCAAATGATTAGGGAAAATATTGAGGAGAGATGATGTTAAATTATCTACCGAATACTATAGACGGAATGATCTAACGATTTGGATATTAATAAATTCAGAAGATTGTCTGACAACAACTCTTAGTCACAAAGAACTCAGCAGATGGAACGCCCTTACTTGATCAGGTGTCGGTTCTATTTAGGTCCAAAAGACGCTTTCACCTCAGACGATTGTCACAGGAAGGGATCACGTCTCTGCTGCAGTTTGGATGGCAGGAAGGTAGCGTAACAGCTGGCCTCAGATACCGGCAAGGTGATGACCAGGTCTTCACAGAGGTTCTGATCAGAACAAAGCTGCGGGGCCTTGGAGCTCCGGATGACTGAGAGTTCGTTTGGTAAAGGTTGGAGTCAGATTCAGTTCTGAACGTCAAAGACTTGGTTGACTCGTGGAGATAAATCAAAAACTTCGTCGGCCGAACGATGTAGTTAAATTTAAATTACCACGAGATCAATCAAAAATCAAAAGAAACTTTAGAAACTGTCTTAAACTTGACTAAGAAAATGATAAATCAAAAGAAAGCGATATAGACGAATAAAGGAACGAATCGTCTACTTGAAGCAAAAATGCAAAGAGCGTAAAAGAAAAGCGAACAAAGAACAGAAAAACTTCTACGGCTGCACCTCCTCTCCTCCAACTTTCTCACACCAACTTTTCGAAAAAGGCAAGCACGGAGCAGTGTGGACACGGCCTTTTTAATCAACGCTGGATGAATGAGGAGTTTTAGCCTCTGTTCATGCAAATCTCTGATTTTAACTTTACGTTAATATTGACTTAAAAATCTCCTATACGCGCAGCATCAAAGATCATCTCGTCACTATTATCAAAGAGCTTGCACATCAACAGGCCATACGCACATAGACATTTTAAGTGGAATATTATAATTAAAACATTGCAATTTAACTTTGTTAATGCTTAGTAATTAAAAGAAAAATCAGTGTCTTACATCTATTCAATATGACCTACTAAAAGAAACTCAGAAATTCATTACACTACAATTAATGATACTACTACCAAGACATTAGTACTAATTCTAAAACATAATGATTTTTAAACACATTGATTAAGTAATGACATTCAAAGCATAGACTAGAACCACGGATCACCACTACATGGCAGTGTAGCTCCATCACGATTTCATAGTTCAGGGGTCATCCAGAGTTTGAGGATGGCTGTATGTTGGTGTGTGTGTTAATTTGAACAAATGGTTCTTTGAAGCCCAAAAGGAAATCAGTGGTCTTGTTTGTTTGAGTTGTAAAAGGGGCTTTTCAGACTCGTCGTAAAAGTTTTATCACCTCCTGTAGGATCATCTCGTGACCACTCGTGTTTCAAAACTGGCAATTTCCATATGATTGATCAAGCCCAACATGATAACAGGGCATCCAGGGGTCGCAGATTCCTAACGCCCTAAAACAAATGGCCATTGACTTACGAATGCTGTTTTTCCTCATCCTAGCATGTTGAGGGAACAAGCAAGACAAATCCTGTTTGTCAGGGATATTCACCATCCTTTGGCTACATTAGTATCGGTATCAATTTAAAGCTGCAGTCGGTAACTTTGAGCAATATGATAAAAATGTATTTTTATAAAACGGTTACTAAGTGCACATCACTAGTAGTGCATGAGACAGGTAATCTGTGAAAAATATCATGATCCTATGTGTCCTCCCAGTGCTCCTAATGGCATTTGCAAGATTTCACAGCGCCAAAGGAAAACAACCAATCAGAGATGAGCAGTCTCTACAGCAGGTGTCAATCACTGCTCGCAAAACACCCAAATTCTCAAACTAGGCAGCGCTCATAGGATAGGATAGGATAGCACTTTATTTATCCCCGTGGGGAAATTGCAGTTTCACAGCAGCACAGATTCTAACAAGACTCCTCATTTTACAGCTACAATTGGGCTCATTTGATCCACAAGAGTTTCAGCTTTACAGTGATACCCAATTTATGTAATTCAAGACTGTTTAGGGACCCCAGAATGCAGAAATATTCAAATACACCATTTTTAGAATAGGCGAATATAACACATTTATACTGCATACAAATAACTGCATGGTTTTTGTCCAAAACTGCATGGGATTATCAATAAGTGGGCATGTCTGTAAAGGGGAGACTATCATTCAGATATCTTGAGGTCAGAGATCAAGGGACCCCTTTGAAAATCGCTGTTATTTAGCCTCCTTCTCGACAAGTTAGTATGACATGGTTGTTACCAATCTATTCCTTAGGTGTTGTAGTCATATGATACGAATATATCTTCATCCTGGTTGAGTTCAATTCAGTTCACTGTAATGAAATTGATGAGATTTGCACAGATACTGTACATGGGTATGAATCAGGTTCAAGCTTTATTATGTAAAGTACAGAGAGTTTAACCTGATAACTAGCACTAACTGTAGTATGTTATTTTGTATTTTTGTGCTTGTGTGTGTTTGCAGATACCATCCCCTGCATGCTGTCTCCCTGGTCTGACTGGAGTGAGTGCAGTGTGACGTGTGGGAGGGGCCTACGAACACGTCAGCGGATGCTGAAGTCTGATCCTGCAGGGTGCACTGAGGAGCTGGAGCAGACAGAGAAGTGCATGCTGCCCGAGTGCTGTAAGTACAGGAAGTACAACACAAATGCTTTTCACTCCTAACTGTCATAGAGAGGTAAACCAGAGAGGCAACCTTGAACGACTGGACTTACTGTGCTGTACATTCAGTATGATGGAAATGGGCATTTCTGGTGCATTCACCTTAACTTGAACTTCTTTCCAGAAACTGACAACTAGGCTAGCAACAACTAGCTGTCAATCGATTAAAATATTTCATCGCAATTAATCACACATTTTTTTATTTGTTCTCAGGAGATTAAAGGGAGACTTGTCAAGTATTTAATACTCTTATCAACATGGGAGTGGGCAAATATGCTGCTTTATGCAAATGTATGTATATTTTTATTATTGGAAATCAATTACCAACACATAACAATAACAAATATTAGCTACTGCATTTATCATAAAAATATGCACAAATCATAACTCAAGCCCAACAGGCAACAACAGCTGTCAGTGTGCTGACTTGACTATGACTTGTCCAAAACTGCATGTGATTATCATAAAGTGGGCATGTCTGTAAAGGGGAGAATCGTGGGTACCCATAGAACCCATTTTCATTCACATATCTTGAGGTCAGAGGTCAAGGGACCCCTTTGAAAATGGCCATGCCAGTTTTTCCTCGCCAAAATTTAGTGTAAGTTTGGAGCGTTATTTAACCTCCTTCCCAACAAGCTAGAATGACAAGTTGGTACCAATGGAATCCTTAGGTTTTTTAGTTTCATATGATACCAGTATCTTCACTATAGCTTTAAAATTGAGCCCTCTACAACCTAAAAATCGCAAGTTGCATTTATGCGTCAAAGAACTTAGTGGCGTTAAAACAAATTTGCATAACGCGTTATTATCGCGTTAACTTTGACAGACCTGTTTACAACCCGTCCAATTATCTGACAGCTTGTATTGCTAGCCCTAACTGCCCTGATACCTGCTTATTTCCTGAGATGTGGGTTGTGTTTTTGACAGAATTGTCCAGAGGAACTGATAATTGATTGTAATTAGGACTGTCAATGTTAACGCGATAATAATCTGTTAACGCAAATTCGTTTCAACGCCACTAATTTCTTTAACACATTAACAAAATCAATCTTTTGTAGGTTGTAGCGGGCTCAGTTTTAAAACTAGAGTGACAATATTTCAGATATTGGTACTTACCATGTCATAATAGCCCGTCGCGAAAGGGGTCCCTTGACCTCCGACCTCAAGATGTGTGACTGAAAATGGGTTCTATGGGTACCCACAAGTCTCCCCTTTACAGATATGCCCACTTTATGATAATCACATGCAGTTTGGGGCAAGTCATAGTCAAGTCAGCAAACTGACACACTGACAGCTGTTGTTGCCTGTTGGGCCTGAGTTTGCCATGTTATGATTTGAGCATATTTTTTATGCTAAATGCAGTACCTGTCAGGGTTTCTGTACAATATTTGTCATTGTTTTGGTTGGTAATTGATTTCCAATGATAGATACAGTATATACAAACAATTGCATAAAGCAAGCATATTTGTCCTCTCCCATGTGGATAAGAATATTAAATACTTGTCAAATCTCCTTTTAAATGTGCAATTTGCGATTAATCGCAATTAAATATTTTAATTGATTGACAGTCCTAATTGTAATACATTCTGGGTAAGATGACTGTATATCTCCATCAACCCTCCATCTCACAGAAGTTCACTTGAGTTTTCAGTGAAATGGAATGGCACTTAGAGGGAAGGGCAGAGGAAAAGCTCAAATTGGAACATGCATCACGGAACCCCAGACTGACAAACGTGATTTTGAGTTTATCAATCAATAGAAAAAATATGCCACGAACTGTTTCCTGTGCTTATATTTGTTCTTAGCCTATCATTGTGACATTTAATAGTCTGGCCTGTCCTTTCTTTTTCTGATGTTTCCTCTTGTTCTCCTCCTTCCGTTCCTCCTTCTAGCCGTCGACTGCATGGTCTCTGAGTGGACAGAGTGGTCCGAGTGCAACAAGTCCTGTGGTAAAGGACACACCATTCGAACCCGTATGGTCAAACTGGAGCCACAGTTTGGGGGCAGCGTTTGCCCCGAGACCATCCAGAGGAAGAAATGCAAAATCAGGAAGTGCCGGACGAAAACGAAGGAGGAGAAAGGAGGTGGAGGTGGAGGTGCATTAGGAGGAAAGAGAAGGAGACGGGGTAAACAGGGAAGAGATGCAGCGGCCGAGGAGCAGCCGGGTTGGTGGGAATTATCTGTTATTATTATAAAAGCTAGAGTAGGCAGGTTGGAGCAAATATGGTAAAAAAAAAAGTTTTTTTTCATAAAACGGTCACTATATCCTGACAGTAGTGCATGAGACAGGTAATCTCAAAAAAATCCTGTGCCTCTGTGTCCTCCGGTGCTCCTAATGGCATCTTCAAGATTTAATAGACCGGAGGACAACAAGCACTCAGAGCTGATCTGGAGAGCTTGCCGTCTCTGAGCAGCTGTCAATCACTTGCAAACTCCGACCAGACAGTCAAACTAGGCAGCGCTGATCAAATATGACTCAATATTCTGTTATTGTAATGCCTATTTCTCACATAAAATGTTTTCATAAACATCTTGTAGTGTACTGTTTAGCTGTAAAATGAGAAAGTTTGTTACTCGGCAGCCATGTTGAGATCAGTTGAGGAAATATCACCCACATGCCAGAACAAAATTTCTCATTTTACAGCTAAACAGTACACTACAAGATGTTTCTGAAAACATTTTATGCAAGAAATAGGCATTACAGTAACAGAATATTGATTCATATTTGATCAGCGCTGCGTAGTTTGACCGTTTGATCAGAGTGATTGACAACTGCCTCCGTTGAATGAACAGCTAATAGGAACGCTCTCTGTCTGAAATGACCTGTGATTGGCCAAAGTCTCCTGTCACGGGCTAAATTTTTAACCAGAAGTCTAGATTTCTCTCAGTACACTTGAATTACAATATGCTGAAAGGTTATTATGGAATTTTTGAACAATGATGCCAAAAATGTTTTGCCTACTGCCGCGTTAAAGCTGCTACATGAGACCAGAATTCAGATGCTACTGTTTCTTCCAACAGGTTGCAGGATGCAGCCGTGGACCAGCTGGACGGACTGTACCAAACCATGCGGAGGGGGGATCCAGGAACGTTTCATGATGGTGAAGAAAAGAGCTAAAGGCACTGTGATGGCCAGCTGTAAGGACCGGAAGGAGATCCGTGCCTGTAACATTCATCCCTGCTAGGGGGCACTACTGAGCTACAGAGGAGGGGAGGGGAGCAGCAGGTTAAATACATGAAAATATGGGTTAATTTGATAAAGATGATGATGGGGAACTTGTGTACAGGGGAGGGGAGGTGAGGTGAGGGCGAGATGATGGGCTGGTTTGACACTTTGGAAACATGATAAGAGTTTAGGTAAGTAGAGGGGAAGAGAGGAGAAAGGAGGAAGATGATAATGTGCTGTTTAGTGAAGCCATTGTAGGCATTTAGTTAATAGGGCTGACATTTACTTTAGACCACAATGGAAATGTTAGAGAGTCATGTCTATGTCCTGCAAAAAATCAAACAAGAAACAACTACAGTAGCTTTGCCACTGATGCACACATTTTTGGGGGTATTTTCAGTAGTTTTGTTCTCTGGGGTATGAAATAGGGTTGGGACTAAGATCCCAGTATTTCCTGGGAATTCTTGACAAAATCTGCTCTAATAGAGTGCTCCAGGGATGATGTATTTTTGTAGGCCAACCAGGAAGTCAGCATCGCCCTGGTTCCCTCGACAAAAAGCCAATGGGATTTTTCCATTGGGTTTTGGATTATTGCAGAAAACAAATTCTTATGATACTTTCCACAAATTAACACCACTTTTATGATTTTTGAATGCAATCACCAGAAGTAAAAAGCTAACGTTAGCCTATAGACGAACTACACCATGGTCGCATGAGCGTGAGTATAAACAACAAGTCTGTAAAGGCGGACGAGTCGGCGTGATGACGTTTAATAGTCTCATTTAGCTATTTGTTAGCAACCGCCTTTTTAATACACATAAAGGCTTCAAAATTCTCCTGGGATATTTCCTGACATATTTTATATCATAGAACATAACTTTAAAATCTCTTAAGCTTGTGTTAACCACAGCGTTTAATTCAGACATCAAACTAAATTACAATTAGAAAAACCCATTGACTTCCAGACGAGGGAACCGGAAGGGCTAAAATACTAACTCATTTCCGGGTTTTAGGTCTCATTCCTGTAGCACTCTATTTTCTGAGGAAAATACCCACAGGAACCTGGGATTTTCGGCATGTGTCTGCTTTGTACTGTATGTACTGACACAAAGATGCCTCCTCCAAACATCATTAATGATACCATGTTAGCGTCGTAGCTAGTACACCCTTGAAATGACATTATTACGGTAATATAACTGGATCAACCTCAGAATCTTATTCAAGCTAAAATGGCAACCTGCCCCTGTTTAGAATAAGTGTGAAGTAATCTGTAAAAGAAAACAATGCAGATGGTTCATCTGAATTAGACTTGTAGGATGGAGGCTACCAGAGGTGTAGTGGTGTGTTTAGGCATATACAGTATATATCAGTATACTGTATAAACCCATCTCTGTGCAGAGGGATCTACCATATACCTAGCTAACATATCGATATGAACATCTTGTAGAGCAAGACTGCAGGACATCATGTTCCAGTACAATCTTCAACGTCATCTGTGGTGTCTACGGTGCTCAATAAACTTTTGTTTCCTGACTCAGACAAAACACATATCCCCTCTCAAAACAGCACCAAGCCTGGGGAGAAGCGCTGCCCTAGGGACAAACTTAAACAGAGAACAAAAGTCCCTTCCCTTGTTGTCATAAACCATGAGCTACATGAAATGGATGATTTTAGTCAAAACCATAGACTGTATATAAGAAGTGGACGTAGTCACTATGACGTCACCCATTGGTTTGTGGACTATGGTTTTGAAGCCTCGAGTTCAGCATTTTGGCCGTCGCCATCTTGGTTTTTTTGCTACCAGAACCAGAAGTGACACGAGAGTGTGGAGCTAAGCACAACCAAACAATGCATAAGACAATTTTAAGTGACCAAAATGTTATAATTAACTTTCATGAACTGAAAACACACACTGTGAAAGGGTTAAAGTTCTAGGACTAAAACACAGACAACTCCCAGACCAGCCAACGCCGTGGTGGCGACCTGTCAATCAGAAGGTAGCCACGCCCTAAAGCATGCCCTGCTTTATGGTCTATTTGACTCTAAATGGGACCATAATTTACAAAATGAACATCATGCTTTATTGAAGAAGACTTAAAACTAGCGATTGAGACCATAAACTGATGATTACAATGTTTACTTAGGTAATAAATCAAGTGAGAAGTAGGCTCATTTTCTCATAGATTTCTATACAATCAGGCTTCCTTTTGCAAGCAGAGGAGTCGCCCCCTGCTGGCTATTAGAAAGTATGCAAGTTTAAGGCGCTTCCACATTGGTTTCACTTTTCAGTACCAGGTTGCCCTCTGGTTAAAACAAAAATACAAATATGAAGCAAACACAACAAGGCATAATATCAAAAAGAAACAATGGTGGAGGAAGTAATGAAATCTTTTACTCAAGTAAAGAAGCAATACTGCAATATACAAATACTCCATTACAAGTTTAAGCCCTGCATTGAAAGGGGCACTTAATTGAAAAAACAGAAGTATTATTAGCAAAATGTACTTAAAGTATCAAAAGTAAAATCACTGACGTTAATTTAACTATTTTATATACTGTTGGTTAGTTTCATCCTCAGGTTCCCAACGTTGGGGTCCTGACTCCACTAGGGGTCACCAAAGCTTCACTGGGGGTCCCGAGGCCTTGTTGATTTTAAGGGGTGTAAGACAACTTATTTTAAAAATATGCTGTTGGCCTATATCTCAGTTTCATTCATTTCTGTGAAGAGAACTAAATGAAATTGTTATTTTTAATGTTTGGATTATTATTTTAAGATATAAACAGGACAAGGGCATGGTGAAAACCTGAATACAAGCTATATTCACAGAGCCTTCCCTCTCTGCTAAACAGCCTCGTCCTGCATTAAAAAAGTACGCAGTTAAAACAACCAAAGCGCTAATAGAACAATGGCCAAGCATCAGTGAGAAGAAAACACTGAGTTTCTTAAAAAAGAAGCCTATTAAATATGTATGATTGTTAAAAATTCAAAAGAAAATACATAATACAGAGAATTGTATTAAAAGTTCCTTCAGATAACAAGAAAACTCATCTCTGATGCAAAATTCACAGTAAATCTGCTCGAAATTCATCCAAATTGCTTGTTTTACACAAAGTTCCTGCAGTTATTGCGTTCACCGTTTGGGTTAATTGTACAGTTGTTCCGTGCTTGTTATGCATTGAATATATAATGAAATATGTCACCAAGTCAGGGATCGTCAGTTTACTCAATGATAGAAAAGAGGTCCCTTAACCCATTTATGCCCAAATACTATATTTAGTATGATAAGGAAAAATGCCACAGTATTTGTTCCAATTGGTCAAATATCTTGACATTTGGTACGGACATACGTTTGGCAAGTATCTAACAGTACAACTTAGACATTTTTTAGATCACATGAAAAATCACACTTTTATTAGTAGTCAAAGTCAAGATTTTTGAAAAATTAGGAAAAACACTAACATTATGTTTTATTAAATTATTTCCACATGAAATATTTTTTTTGCACTGTATGCATATGTGTGCATATCTTTGATATTTAACTTTGTACAATCATAGATATCAAATACTTGATTGTGCTCTTCTACTAGATATTGTATGATAAAAAAAAAACAACTCAATTTCAGCCACGGTTTGACCGATTTTTTTGTGCTTAGACAAGCCCAGAGAACACTTCCACAAAAGGAAATTTAAAAATTCAGTTGCGTGCACAAATGGGTTGGGTAAAAAGGTTGGACACCTTTAATCTATAACAACATCATATTTATAAGCTCACCATATGTTACAATGTTTCCCTCTGAACTGCAGTAGAGGTACAAAGTAGCATGAAATTGATACACTAAAGTCATGCAGCCAATTAATACCCAGCTACCAAGACACCACTACTACACCACTGTAAGCTCCCTCCCCAATTCAATGATGTAAACTATCTTCTAAGATGAGTTGTTGGTCTACTACCACATAAACTAAAGAATAACATCAGAACATTTTAATGAAAATCCCTGGAAAAGAGTAAGAATTTTAAAATCATGGTCTAACTTTCAACCGTATGGAATATTTTAAGTTGCCAACTTAATTGAGAAAAGGCATAAACAGATTAAACTGAAGATGTAGGATTTCTTTGTTTTTTTTGCAAGACATAGATGCTCATACAGGAAGTCTCTAAAGACTTATGGATGTAGTGTATATCTACTATCTAACCAACAATTATAAATGACGCTACTGTGTAAGTACTAAAAACCACTTTCCCTAATAACAGATACATTTTAAATGGAGATGTTTTATACTGTTAAAATTAGTCTTTATATACTATACTGCTGTTTATCTGTTGTTTCAGCTGATGTAGCATTAAACTTGCGATAGCTCTCACTCTGTCAGAAGATCTAATTTTAGCATGTGCATAGATCATTTTGTTTGGTTTGACATTATGCTTTCTCTGCTGTAAAGTTGTCTTAAACAGCTAAATGACTGTATCTGCCTTTGTTGGTTCCTGAAAACACAAACGGACAGAGCCAAGTGTCACGTCTTACACATGTGCTTTGAGTTCTGGCTGCAAAAGAGGTTGTATGGGAAACATTGCAGATGTTTCTACAGTAATAGAAACTGTAGGACAGCTCAACATACAGTAGACTGTTACTGGGGCCTTGCTTACAACACACTTTATTTCCATGCATTGTTTTTATTGCACTTTTCATTGTGTTGCCATGATGAGAGTGATATGTAAAATCTTTTTTTTTATTATTACTTAGCAGTTTTTTTCGTTTTAATAATAATAATAATGTCACCACCAAAGTTCTATTTTCTGTAGATGTTTTCTTGACTTTCTTGCTTTCACTCTTTTCTGTTTTCAGGCCTCATTCTTTATTACTTTGCCTCTGTATCACGTGACTATTTTCTAAGAAACCACCTTTACAATAAAAAAACGTAAATGTGAAAATCATGACATCATTTGGCTCTTTTTGATCAACCTTACTGTTCTGTATGTCCGGGGGCCCCTCTAACGGCTCAAAAAACACACTAAACATTGGTTTATCACCTTCATTCTTTATGACTTTTTTATGAGAGTTGCTTATAAATGTGTTTTTTTGATGACTAATGACCTGTTTCAGAAGATACAGACACAGGGATATGTTAGGTGTAAATGAAGTCAGAAGAAAAGACAAAAAAGAGGAAAACATTTGTTGATTTCACAATTATTATGATTTTTACCCATGCAGCATTGGGGTCTGTGTCACCCCAAACAATGAGGAAGTAAAGCCAGTGTCCACAAAACACAAGGTTTAAGGGATCATAAATCTAAGACAAGGTAAATGGATAAGCTTTCTCAGGTCTTGTAACATACTTACAATTTCAGTCCACTAGATGGAGATAGAAGAATGAAAAATCATATAACCCATGAGAACATCATAGTCAGGATGACACTGGGAGCAGCATTAGTACAAGAACTGATTCAAACTCAGCCATGGTGTCTTAGTAGTTTGATAATCAAGCAAATAATTTCCTCTTTTTTTTTTCTTTCTTTCTTTTTACATTTAGCTCACATTGTTTGTTTAGTTCTTTAACTTTTTTTCCTACCAGTTTCCAAACATGTACTGTACATAAACACACATTTAACAACAGGAAGGAATAAAACTGTATGATGATTCATTATGCATAATGACACATGTTTAAAGGGGCAATCATCCCTCATTTTTCACTTCAATAAAGTTAAAAGATTTGCAAGTGACATGAAAAAAGAATGGCCAAAATCAGAACAGCAGAGGCTGAAATATCCTGACTTGTAGTCCTTACAATAGGATCAAGCTCCAAAAACACTTGATCCTGCATGTCCCATAATGCAACTCAATAGCTTCCTCTGTTAGACCCTCCCTGTCTGGTAAATGCCAAGTCTTTCAAACTCCACACCCCCAGTCTCCCCAAATCTCCAAGCACACGCTGAGATAACCCTGATAACATCACTATGACATCATAAGGGATTATTATTCTCAGACTTGACAACGCTCTCCCAGAGCCACAGAAGCCAATATTCAGCAGTTTTTACAGTTGAGTTATATTTACCTAGTACTAACTAGTAAATTGATGTTGACATGTAAAATCTGTGGATTGCCTTTTTGACAATCAAAAGGCAAAAAAAAAACAAGACAAAACTGCATGTTAAGTGTAACTTTAGCAGGTAAAGTATCACATTTACTCTTGTTACTGTGACTAAGTTGTTTTTTGTGTACTTAACAGATAAATCATCAGCTGCAGCAGTCTGTCTGGGGGCCCAGGGGGGCAGAGCTCCAGAGAGGTGACACTGCAGTCAGCACTTAGTGAACAGTACACAAAATGCATAACTCTGCAGTCAAATGACGTCATGATCAGTGTTCATTTTGGCAGCTATTTTAGATTTAGTCTTAGTCTTAAAACGAAAATGCTTATTACTTTTAGTCATATTTTAGTAATTTTTGTCCTTCATAGTTTTAGTCGAAAACAACTCAAAACATTTTAGCCCCGTTTTGGAGCAAATATGATTAAAAAAAGTTATATTTATAAAAATGGTCACTAGATCCTGACAGTAGTACATGAGACTGGTAATCTGAAAAAAATCATCTGCCTCTGTGTCCTTCGGTGCTCCTAACAGCATCTGCAAGATTTCACAAACCGGAGGAAAACAACCAGTCAGAGCTGATCTGGAGTCTGCCGTCCAGCTGCCGTCTATGCGCTGATCAAATATGAATCAATATTCTGTTACTGTAATGCCTATTTCTCGCCTCAAATGTTTTCAGAAACATCTTTTAGTGTACTGTTTAGCTGTAAAATGACAAAGTTTGTGACCTGGCAGCCATGTTAAGATCAGTTCAGGAAATACCAAGCACCGCCCACCAGTCGGAGCACAGCCAATAGGAACGCTCAAAAGGAACGCTCTCTCTCTGAAATGACCTGTGACTGGCCAAAGTCTCCCGTCACAGGCTAGATTTTTAAGGCTGAAAACAGAGCCATGAGGAGGTGCAGAAGTCTAGTCATCTCTCAGAGCACTTGAATTACAATATGCTGAAAGGTTATTATGGAATTTTTGCCACACTTTAATTTTGTCAGCTATTTTTTTTAATGTAATCCTTGTCCTGTTTAGTCATCAGATTACACTGAAAAATTCTGTCATTTTAGTCAAACTTATTTCACATAAAATGTTTATCTTATCATTATCTGATGAAAAACACAGGTTGAATGATTAAGAATGCAGCTTTGCAGTTAGTTCAAGTCCTCCTGACTGCGCTCATTAATGATGCACTGTTCAGTCGCACCCACCGGTCCGTTATGAGAGCCAATCCGCCCACCAACAAGTAAAAATTTACATTACTCAACCCGACCCGCAATCCGCCAACTTTATGCATTATAGCAGCACAATCGTCAGGACTGAGGTGTGAGACAAGAAGGACAGAGACGTACTGAGCGCCGCCACCGCAGAGCGTTGTGTGTTTGTTTGACACATTGAGAGAGAGTGAGAGAGAGAGGGGAAAAGAAGGTGGAAAGTGATAAAAAATAAAGACAGATTTTATGTTTATTTTCAGTTTTATGTTTTTAAACTTTAGGCTCGTCTTCTTCGTCAACGATATTGCATGTTTGATATTATCACTGTTAGTGTTGTAATGTAATGTAATGATATCGGTGCCGCCTCGCCATCGTCTCATCTTAGTCATGGAAAAAAAAGTCATTGACGAACATATTTCATCACAGTTTTCGTTAACGAAATTAACACTAGTCATGATGGGGTATGTTTATGTTTAGCATTATTTACCTTGGCATTCACTAGCAACGACCACGCCATCAACGTGGTACGATTTAACAATTTTATTGAAGCAGAACACAGATGATTCTTGTAGTTTGTCCACTTAGTCGGATGCGGTTTTGGGAGCTTCGATCGAGGATCCGCCATAGCACCCGGGCATGACGAATCCACACGGGACCCTTCGAAGAGGAGACGAGGAGATTAATAGAGAAGAATGGAGTGGGAGGGAAGGGTGTGGAATATGAGAGCGGAACAGGAGTAGGTTAGGCAGGTATTTATAGGAAATACGGGAAGTGGTACGTTGAGGCGTGGTCCTGCTCCCTAAACTCTGCTGATAGCTTCAATTCACTAGCAAGGACCATGCCATGAACGAGGTACGATTTAATAATTTTATTTAACGAAAACACAGATGATGCTTGTGGTTTGTCCACTTAGTCGGATGTGGTTTGGGGAGCTTCAATCAAGGATCCACCGTAGCACCCAGGCACAACAGACCCCCCAAACCCCCAGTTACATGATACCGGATTGAGCTGATCTGAGATCTTTGAGATCTGAGTCGATGGAGCAGTGATACGCTTGGGAAGACCAGCGGCCCATGATTTGGGTTATGTGTTCTGGGGCTCCATTACGGGAGGCCGAAGTAGCAGCTCATCCACTGTATCTGTATCTGCTTTACTCGGATCGGATGGTGTGGATGCATGCTGACGGCAAGTCAACGGTTAGGGGAAGGCAACGAGAATTTGGTGCAGGCCCCTTGCGTAAAGACCTTTGAGAAGTGAAGTTAATTGAGGATGGCCGAAGGACGAGCCTGGGCTACCACTTAGAAACTTAGAGAATAAGCTTATTCTGCTTAGACTTTGATGGTATGGTTTTGATGGCCATCACAGAATGAGTGATGGTAACAAAACAGGTTATGGTAACGAGATCGAAAGATGGAAAGGATAAGTAGTACTGGTCGTGGAAGTAGTGGAAACTCTTCCAAGCTGTCCAGTTAAGATACGAGGGTAGAGAGTGATAGGCTATCAATGCTGGAGCTCTGGGAGGTAACAACCAGTGGTATAATGGCGGGATTTACAGGTTGAACGTCGGTGCCGAATATGGGGGAACCTGTGTTGGATTGGTGTCTGCGAGAGGGGCCAAGCTTCTGAACTTCTGAAATGGGAAGCGAGAAAGAGAGTCAGTGATGTAGTTGGAATGACCGGGAACGAGAGCTGCACAGTGAACGTATTAGTGAGCGACGGAACGACATGATGGATGGGGCACTGGAGTGTTCTTTGTTGATTATGTCAACGACTGCGGCTACTATGGGGTAGATTTCGAAAGGTGCTCAGTAAGCAACTTGGCATCCATTTGCAAGCTCCGTGGGCATCCTTCTGCGAACCATCTTCCGTCGCAGGAACCCCCAAAACCAGTGGGAGGCACGGCATCGGTGTAACCTAACCGATTCTGGAAAGAGTCCATACTCAAGATGAGGTGAGTGGACAGATAATGTTGATCGTATATGGTTAAGTTAAATAGCTGACTTTTCTGTGTGCTCCAGGCGCTGTTGCATGCTCTCGGTTGTGTGTATGTGTTCTACCTGAGCAGTTTCTCCTTTGCTTAGATATGTGTGATTGTGGCTGTAGTCACTGTGGAGTTTATATTGGTATAATATATCTGTGTTGTCTGCTTTAGTGACGTTTTTCTGCTGTTAATTCCATATGAAGTGTCAGGCTATTTAACTTCTTAATATTGCTTGTTGCACCCGCCGCGGTGTCCATAGCTCTATTGTCAGTCATTTTTGTTTAATTGACTAAGGATTTGTCTCTTTTCAAGTAATATTAGTAAATATCAGTTGCACAGGTAGCAAAGTGCTGGCTATAGTAACTTGTTGTTGGTTTGGATATAAGGGTTCTGTGGTGTGACGTTGTTCCACTAGTGTACAGTATATGTTGCAGTTTATTTTGTAACGCAGTAACGTAATAACTGATCCAAACTCAAACATGGTGTCTTAGTAGTTTGATAGTCAAGCTGATTATTTCCTTTTTTTTTTTTTTTTTTTTACATTTGACTCGCATTGTTTCTTTTGTTCTGTGACTTTTTTTTCTTACCAGTTTCCAGACATGTACATACACACACATTTAAAGGTACAGTGTGTAGGATTTGGCGGCAACTAGTGGTGTGGTTGCAGATTGCAACCAATTGAATACCACTCCGCTCACTCCTCCCTTTCCTCTGGTAACGTGAGCCGTCAAGGGCAAAACCGTGGTAACGCCGTTTACCTCGCTCAGAGGCCTTACCATAATAACACTACTTTAGGAGCAATGGAAGCCAGACGGCGATTGGCGGTACCACGGTTTTGCACTCTGCGGCTCACGTTACTGCAATTTCACAAGCATGTTGGAGAACTATGGTGGCCTTCAGGCAACATAAAAACACGAAAGGCTCTCTCTGTTTGGTTTGTCTGTTCTGGGCTACTGTAGAAACATGGCGGAGCAGCATGGCGGACTCCGTGAAGAGGACCCGCTCCCTATGTAGATATGAAGGGCTCATTCTAAGCTAACGAAAACACGATTCTTAGTTTCAGGTGATTATACACTAATGAAAACATAGTTATGAATATTATATTATATTTCTGCAAATAGATCCCCCGAAATGTTACACACTGGACCTTTAACAACAGGAAGGATAAAACTGCATGATGATTCATTATGCACAATGACATGTTTAAAGGGGCAATCAACCATCAATTTGCATTTCAATAATAATTATTTCTTAATAATGCTTGTTGCATCTGCCACGGTGTCCATGGCTCAATTGTCATTTTTGTTTAATTGACTGAGATTTGTCTCTTTTCAAGTTAATTCTAGTAAGGCTTTACAGCGGAAGGCAATTGTATATTTATAAATGGTAATCAGTTGCACAGGCTGCAAAGTGCTGTCTTAGTACAGTTTATTTTGTAACGCAGTAATGTAATAACTCGGGCTGTCAATCGATTAAAATTTGGAATCACGATTAATTGCATGATTGTCCATAGCTAATTGTGATTAATCGCAAATTAATTGCGCAATTTATATATGTTCAAAATGTACCTTAAAGAGAGATCTGTCAAGTATTTAATGCTCATATCAACATGGGAGTGGGCAAATATGCTTGCTTTATGCAAACGTATGTATATATTTATTGTTGTAAATCAATTAACAACACAAAACAATAACAAATATTGTCTAGACACCCTCACAGGTACTGCATTTAGCATAAAGCTAGCTTTAAAACTGAGCCCGCTACAACCTGAAAATCGCAAGTTGCGTTAATGCGTTAAAGAAATTAGTGGCGTTAAAACGAATTGCGTTGACGCGTTATTGTCATGTTAACTTTGACAGCCCTAGTAATAACTGATTCAAACCCAAACATGGTGTCTTCGTAGTTTGATAATCAAGCTGATTATTATTTATTTTTTTGACTCGCATTGTTTCTTCAGTTCTGTAACTTTTTTCCCCACCAGTTTCCAGACATGTACATAAACACACATTTAACAACCAGAAGAATAAAACTGCATGATGATTCATTATACATAATGACACATGTTCAACGGGCAATCATCCATCAATTAGCACTTCAGTAAAGTTAAAAGATTTGCAAGTGACATAAAAGAGAATTCAGAACAGCAGAGGCTGAAATACCCTAACTTTTAGTCTTGCAAAAACAGGCTGCAAAGTGCTGTCTATAGTAAAGGAACTTATTGTTGGTTTGGATATAAGGGCTCTGTGGTATGATGTTGTTCCATTAGTGTGCAGTATACGTCAACATTTTATGCAGTTTATTTTGTAACGCAGTTATGTTTACTCAGAGTACATTTTAACTGACATACTTTTTACTTTTATCTATTATTATCTTTTATTTTTCCACAATTACTTTTACTTAAGTAAAAAATATTTAAAGTAAAACTACTTTCACTTGAGTATGACATTTTAATACTCTTTCCCTGACCTTTAGAGATCTATTTCGTTCACTTAACCTGTAAATCTAGTGAACTTGTTGAACCTGAAGTCTTAGATGTTGCGCCTCTGCACTGAAATCTCGGCCGCCTGTTTAAGTGAACTGTGCAATACAATGAGACATTAAGTGTTATGAAGTCAGCCCACATATCATGGGTAAAGGATGCTCATGAATAATAAATGCTAGAAATGAAGTACAATGGCTTTTTATCTGCTAATGATCAATATTGAATGATGTTTTGCAGCAGTTGGGTTGTGGGCATTGTGTTTCAGCTCATACAGTGAGAGCAACTACTAGACATGCTTTCAGCATCAAACAGAGTTATAAGGCAGAGGCACTTTGTGACAGTTGTCACGCTAATGGCTGCAGTCAGTTTCCTTTAAAACCTCTGAGACTGAAAAGTTTGTATGAGGATGTGTGTCCAGAAGCAGTGAACAGTTGATATCCAATAATTCATCTCTAACCCCACAGATGTATGTCACTTGACCCTGCAGCACTTTTTTTTTAGCAACATGTCAAAGATACCAAATGCAAACCGTATTAGAAAATTTTAGGAAAATGTGTAAAATGATAACTGATGCATTAGAAATATAGAATGTTAAATGAGAGGGTGCTCATGAATTATGACTTCTTGGATTTGAATATTTCACCGCAGATAGGTGTGTCGTACAAACTTGTATGGGATGTCGAAAAAATAAGGGCTTAAGTAAAAGCCCTTATTTAAAAAAAAAAAAAATCGCAAGTTATATTAATACTTAGTGCGCTTACAAAAAAATTTGCGTTAATGCGTTATTATCGCATAAACTTTGACATCCCTAAAAAAAATGTCATTTTAGCATTTAGATCACTGACACCAAGTGACACCAACAGTCTCAAGTGGAACCTCGAAAAATTTAATTATATCAGGTGGTTTAGCAACTGAAGTTACGAGGTACTTTGTTTACCTTTGGACCTTTTAACCTAATTTCTGCTAAATTTTGGGTAACAATTCCCAGTAAGACACAAATAAAATGCACTAATGACTATTTATAATGATGTGCTTTGGGCTGCCAGGTTGTGTATACCTTCCCCCAGGATAACTTGCTTTGTAAGCAGCTCTTATTTCATCATGAAAAAAACCCTCGATTGTATGACCCTGGGCACATTATGTACTTGTAATGGTAAATCTGTAAGAAATTAACTTTTCATTACAAAATGTTTGGACTCCACTGGGGTAGCACACACATGCAAAAAAAACACACATTCAACATCCTGAAATAGATATATACACTGATATACAATCCTGAATACAGCTTTCCCTTTATCCAAAGAGAAAATTTGTTGAAGGAAAAGGAGAGCTGCGTCTGCACAACTCCACCATACTCTACCCCAGTGGTTCCCAACCTGGGGTTCAGGGGGGCGCCAAAGATCACAGGGGGTGCGCCAGGATTTGTCTGCTCTGAGGTAGTCAAAATTAGATTTGTCCATGTATAACTAAAATCCTAATAACACACTGACTTAATAATTTATACAAAAGTCTGCATATGAAACTATTTAAAAATATTATTATATTGCTACTTAGTAGCCAAATCTAACTAAATATTCTGCTTCAGTTCACATTTGTTGGCGTTTAGCCTTTCAAAAACAAAATTTTCACTGCAGACAATAACCTGTTTGACCTCCTGCTTGACGCACACAAAGGGAGGCCCACACCTGTATTAATGGGGCGGT
Organism: Sebastolobus alascanus; assembly: GCA_916701645.2. Lineage (NCBI taxonomy): Eukaryota > Metazoa > Chordata > Actinopteri > Perciformes > Sebastidae > Sebastolobus > Sebastolobus alascanus. Next base: position 5,435,998 of record CAKAOJ020000006.1, read on the forward strand.
CTGGAAGCAGTCTAACACCATAAATTACATTTATCTAACCACAATAACAAAAAAATCTACTTCGGCTCTAATGCTATTATAGTAAATTAATTAAATTCTTACAAAAAAAAGCTCATCATCATCATTATGTATCTGCATTAGATTGGCAAATCCATCAAGATGTCATCACTTTATTTATGTTGACGAATCTGACGATTTATGTTCATTAAAGAAAGTTGATATGTTAAAAAAAGACTAATTCATTTAATACAATGTAAAAAATTCACAATTCTACAACCACACCTGCAGTATAATCAACTGTTTCACTCCAGATAGAAAAGTTTAGAACATGAAAGACTAAATCTTCAAAGAAATAGTTCGACAATTTGGAAAATATAATTATCCACTTTCTTACACAAGTTAAAACGATTAATATTACTCTCAATTATGAAGCTACCTCCCCCTGGCAGTTATCTTCGTAAAGCACTAAGAGCCTACCAACACCAGTAAGTCACTGTACTCCTTGTAAAACCGCGTGCCGTTTTTACACTTTGGTTTATGTTCAGATTACACAAACATGATAATTAGTGAGCTTTAAAGGTTCTGGGCAGAGCCAGGCTAGCTGTTTTGGTAACACTTTACAATAACCATCATTTATAAATGGTAAATTGATAGTTAATATCTATCTATATCTATAAACATTATTTAGATAGATAGTTAAATACGTTGTCAATAGTTGATAAATGGTTTCTGGCCCATCTATCTATGTAATATAGATGTTTTATAAAGAATTTCTTTATTATTATTTATTATTATTTGTTAATTATCAAAAAATACTTAATATAGTATATAACAGTGAGCCGGTCATTGTTGTGAAATAAACCCTGACAAGGCAATGCCGCACCCCGACGTGAAACTGAGGGGTCTTACATCGCCCTGAATGGGTTTATTTCACAACAATGACCCACTAGCTGTACATTATCCCGCTTATTACACAGCTACTTACTTAAGAAATCAATAATTTGACAAAGAAACGGTCCTCCAGAATCCGATATCAGAACTGTGTCCATAGCAACGGTCTGTTATACATAGCAACGATCTGCTATAAAGAAATAACAGACCGTAGACTGCTGTGATTGACCAATCAGAAACGAAGATTCAACAAAGTCGTGTAATAAAATGTTATAATGTGTGCAACAATAAACTGTTAATAGATCGAGTACTAATGTAATCAGAATGTAATTGTTATCGTGTCCTATCAGCTATGATAAAATACATAATTTATAAACTAATTATTTTATATTACACAATAAGTCTCACAATCAAAACAATAACAAAAGACAGAGTTTGGTGACATCGTAAAGTAGCGTGGGATTGTGGGAGTTGTTGTCTTCACCACCATTACCGTCATTGCAGTCAGCTCCTCCCAGTTAGGATGCCTTCAGTGTTCACTATTAAGGAGAAACGAATGAAACGGATTACCTTGATTAAAATTACAGACTTCTCTAGGTTTGAAAATTGTTGGAAACATTTGGGATAATGTAAGTACACAACTCACAAAATATAAAACATAGGTCTAATTGTATTTCCAAAAAAGTAACTACTCATTTAAAAAGAAAATGACTTAGAAATCAGGCCATTAGTTATTACTATATTGTCTAAATCCAAAGTTGACAACGAATAGAGACAGTTCATCCACTGAGGACGATCTAAATCCACATTTTTCCCTAATGATACTAGACTAAAGCTAAGGGGATCACCAGGAACAACACAGGAACACCAGGATCCATTATCCTCTTCCTAACTGGTATACACTATTCTGATACTCCATTTGTATAAAGCTGATAATGAGTAGTTGACGATTATATAACATGTCATGTTAAAGCAGAGATTCACTAGGATTCCTCTAGTGTATCCTCTGAGTCTGTGTCTCTGTCCTCTATTACCATAATTCCCTCACATTCCTGTGGTCCTGGGGCTAATGTAATGCTGTCTCTGCATTCTAAACTGCATTAGGACTTTTCCAGGGAATAGTGTCAAGGAAAATAACGCCTGGGATCAGTATACCTGCAGAGAGGTGAGAGGGGAAGATAGTAGTAACTACACATTTAAGTGCATTATCAGTACTCCAATACGTGTGAGGGGAATGAGAGAGGGGGGTGAGGGTATAAGATGGAGAAACAGGTTACCTAGCACTGCAGCGATTGGTCTTCAGGCTCTACACAGTCCACCCCTTCAACAACATCTTAAAGAGACAGATTTAAAGGGAAAATATTTTGTAACCTGAGTTTTTGTAACTTACTTTGTCTTAACTGTGTCCATTCTGACTACGGATCATGCTAACTGCGCTTACCTATTCCGCTGTAGAAATACATCAGACCGGAAATACGTCATCCAGAATAGGCTTGCATGACCACGCCCTCTTTTGGGGGAAAAAAATCCCGTTTCCCTGATAGACGGTAACAGCGTAAACAGAAGAAGTTGAAACATGTCTCCAAACTTCTACTTAAAACAAACCGGTAATAGTAATAATGCTAATTCAATCAGGAGAGACCCAGTATCGATTGAACAATAATTTATTACATGATGCATGATGAGAAGAATATTGCAAAGTCTTTGGCGATTAGACTCCATCGTGACGTAGTATATAAAAGGGGGTAGTGATGCCGTCATGAGATTAGGTATATTCCCCCCTTAGAGTCTAGACACTGGTGGTGGTGATGAAGGGAGTACTGAAGATCAATGAAGGGATGTGGAGCAGGCCTGGGCACTGAATATGATGAAGAGTGGAGGTGATGGGGTGGAGGCGGGTTGCATCGAGCCGCTCTGAATGAGAACTGATGCAGCAGAGGAGAACAGTTTTAAATTTGATTGCAACGATATGATTGGCTCAGAGAGAGCGTGGCAGAATCTGTTTGGTTATTAAGAATGAACCACCCACAGTCAGCTGATAGAGTAGGAGCCAGTAGAGATAAGAGAGACAGAAAGGTTGTGAATGAAAGAGTGTAAAGGCTCTTCCTGTCTGAACTTTCGCATAAGCTCCATTAATGGCAAACTTTGCAGCAGATGGTTTTCTGGTCCGTGTCTGACTTTCTTACGAGCTCTTCTTGTTTTGGTTGGGCTGAGTCTGAGAAAATTTCCGCATGTTGTGCCCTCTCGAATCAAAACAGCTGATTGCTCCTGCTCTGCTCTGCTCCGGCTCCCACATGCAAGGAACATAAAGCGTCGTCCAAATGACGTAAATATTGACGTTACGCGAGTTCGGCTGCTGTTTTTTCGATGTTAGAAATGATATAGGAAAAATATAAACGATAGGCATTTTTATATCGTTTGACGATATATATTGTCATATCGCCCAGCCCTAGTTGTCATTTTCACGCCGAGCGCCCACGTTGTGTAAGTAGTAAATGTACTTGCGCCCATCTGTGTGCCCATGGGTGTGTTGGTCTTAAAATGAGGTGTAGTCAGGCGCTTTTTTGGAGCATCACTATCTTGAGACAGCTGAAAGCGATTGCGCCATTGACCAACAAAAACCTGGGTTAAAGTCTGGCGCAGTATTTTCCTGCTATTTGAAGGGCGCATTATTCAGATAGTAAGATGCATCTACATGGGCAGGTTCACAACACGCGTACACTCTGGTTGTTACACACACAGGGGCGCGGCAGCTCTCCTCCTCCTCAGTTATAGTGTTGGCGATAGAAGCTAGTTTTTATTTATGTTAAGGAAAACACAAAATCCAGGCAGCAGGTGACAATTCAGCATATAATGGAATACAAGGAATACAATGAAGTAAGGCTCTCAGGCGTTCTGTATTGCTGAATGCCGTGACCAGAGAGATCACAGTGCACACACGCCTCTGTGGCGTCTCCTCTCATCATCCCTCTGTGTGTGCAAGTGTAGACATAGGCTACTTCAAAGTTTGCAGGTCCTCTCCCCCTAAACGGCGGCGTTTTGAGGCGGATGGATCCGCGTGTTACGCATTGCCTCTCCGGCAGTGCCCAGCAGCAAACCCGCGCGTGATGCATCTCTGGAGGATTCTGCCCAGCCGGTCCGAGCCCCCCCGTGGGTTGCATCGGAAAGCAATACAGTTTTCATTATTTATCAATACATGTTGATCATATTTAGCCTAGTTGTAACCCCAGGGTAAAACCCCAGTGTTATGTCATAGCAGTAAAACTCATACAGCTGTTACAATAGTAGCTATGTCACTTTAACCCTTTCACAGTGTTGATTTAAAAACAAGTCTTTACTTTTTTTCATCTCTGAAACATTTTCTACAGATAGAGACATGTAAACTGTAGTAATGTTGCTGGTATGATGTTAATATACAGTCAATAGATCACCTTCACTGTCTGTGACATATTCTACAGATGTCTATACAGGTAAACTGTAGTAATCTTGCTGGTATGATGTTAAAATACAGTCAACAGATCACCTTCACTGTCCGTGACATATCCTACAGATGTCTAGACATGTAAACTGTAGTAATCTTGCTGGTATGATGTTAATATACAGTCAACAGATCACCTTCACTGTCTGTGACATATTCTACAGATGTCTAGACATTGAAAATGTAGTAATCTTGTTGATATGATGTCAATATATTGTCAATAGATCACTTTCTCTGTCTTTTGCTGCTGTGAAACGCGCGCGGCTCGCGTCAAAAATAGGCGGGACCGAGTGAGGACTGCAGTCAGCCGTAGCAGTAAGACTGTTAAACTTTTCGCCCTGGGTGAGTAACCCACTCGTGCAGTGCTCATGCGAGTGAAGACACCAGGAGTACAGCTTTAAGTTACCACACACGCACCGCACCCAAGCTACAATCAGGCCTGCAACAGGGGGGTTGTTTTATTTGTGTTTATTGCCGGCTTTTGACTGTTTTTTCTGTGGGCCCACAAGAGTAAAAATAGTAAATTGTGTTGTTGACTCAAGCAAACTGTTTATGTTAGAGTTAGAAGAGGAAATAGCTGTTGAATATTTCATACCAGCTAAAAAGTATTTTCTGCCTGGTTAAAGACTGATATTTACCATAAGTGTTTTGTGCAAAGGTGATATAAGTATGCCATCATTTAAGTTAAAAGGGTACCTGCCTGTCATTTCATTTTCTATTACTTGTTTGGTAAAAGGGCTGGGGTATATTTTATTTTGGTTAGGTTAAATTATTTGACGCTCTACGATCTGATTGTGTGATCTGATTGTGTATTTATATTATTTTATTTTAGATAAATAAATAAGTTAATTTCATACCACTTTCCTCTTTGTCAGTTCAATAAATAGTAACTAGTTAAAAGCAGGGGGGTTATGGTTATTATGGTAAGGGTTAAAACTACGCAGACACACTAACCTACTTTAATTTCAGCTGGGATATTTGGACATTGTTTGTGTAAGATTTAATACATGACATACTAATTAAAGGGTAACCCAATAGGGAAAAGAACCCAGGGCGCTGTATCTCATGATAGTTGATACCAAGAAAGCGCTACATAGAGTTTATTGTCATATATTGAATTGTGACCCCCTGTGTCGCCTGCACCGGTTGAATAGGTTATCGGTGCATTTGCTCATATGCAGTCAAATGGAGTTGTTGATGGGACAGAGGATTGGGAGACAGCGGAGGCAGAGAGTCCACCGGCCAAGCACCACATACATACAATCCGTCTTTTAAGTAGCAATGCCTCGATGTGCAGGCGCATGGAATGGGAGATGATACTCTGATTGGTTTAATTCCTGTCACGCCCAAAACACCCCTTTGATTAATTAAGAGACTAAATACACCCCCTTTGCCCCTTGCGCCTTACTTTGCACCCAGATTATGCGATGCTTAACTTGGAAAAGTGAAGCTGGACACGCCCTGAATGCACTTGCACCATGCACTTTAGACCATGAGCTATAGATCATTGAAATAGGGCCCTAACAGGGCTACATGATGCTCTAGTGCTTTATCATCCATCTTCATTCTACCGGTGAGTGCTTCCTTGTTAGTCCTTTCAAAACAACAAAGCTTGAAGGGTGAATTTTGAACTTCAGCACCTTCATATGGGACATAACTGTTTCAGCTGTTAATGCAACAGAGCATTTGTAATCAAGCACAGCTTTCAAGCAATTACTGACAAGGTTATAGGATGCAGATTAAAAAACATGTAAATTCGAACCACAATCCCCAGGGAAGACTATGTTCAAGCAGCCTGTCTGCACATGCACATATAGCACATACATGTTAATATGCTGCTCCCTCTGGTGCCGCTTCCCGCAGAGAAAGTCCCTGTTTTATTCAGGGGTTCCTTCCCAGCATGCTCTCTGTCAACAGTCAGCCAGTCCCTGTGGGTTCAGCTTTATCTTGTTAACTTTGCCAGCTCTGGTGGACAGCTGAAAGCGACAGGGAGCTCAGAGTCGCTCTGATTTGCCAGCACGAGAAAAATTCATGATCTCATATACATAAATTAATCTATTCTTGACGCTTTTCATGGCATGCTCTAAAAATACACATACAGACCCCGCTGTGTGCCGTTTACTGTAAAACATCCATAAAACAGATGATAATTAATAAAAACATGATTATATTGCTCACATTGTCTTCTTGAATGCAGATCTTTTCAAGTTTATGTTCAGTAGCAATGCGTATTTGTGTTACTGCATGTTATCTTAGGGCATCCGACTGATCCTTATGCATTTTTTCCGCCCCGAGATCACAAACAAGTCAGTAACACACTGCTCAGAAGAGAATATAATATCCATAGTGGTACCATTAGCATGCCTGAGCAATTACAGTATGTGTGTGTGTGTATGTGTGTGTGTGTGTGTGTGTGTGTGTGTGTGTGTGTGTGTGTGTGTGTGTGTGTGTGTGTGTGTGTGTGTGTGTGTGTGTGCACGTTTGTGTGCATCATAGTTGATGTTCGTTGGAATCCCTTTGGCAATCATGTGGTTGCAGTCTAAGTGATTTTGTTTTCTACTGTTACAACTAAGTGCTTCTTACACCCCTCCCCCCATACACACACACACACACACACACACACACACACACACACACACACACAGAGGGAATAGTGTCTCCATTTAGATAAGACAGTGAAATTGGGGCAACATTTCCCTTACCTGTGGTAATGAGCTCCCTAATAGCATATATTCATTCATTCATTCACTCCCTCCTTAACAGCTTACTGGTGCTTTGGGTTCATTTGAACTCTTATTTAAGTTGAACACACTCTGACTGAGCGCTGTAGCCTGGGGGATCACTTAAAGTGTCAGTAGGCAGAATGTCTTTGGCATCATTGGGCAAAAATTCCATAAATTACCTTTCAGCATATTGTAATTCAAGTGTTCTGAGAGTAAACTACACTTCTGCACCTCCTCATGGCTCTGTTTTCAGGCTTTAAAAAAATCTTTGACCAATCACAGGTGGAATGGGAGCTAGATTCTCTAAAGCCTGAAAACAGAGCCATGTGGAGGTGCAGAAGTCTCTCAGAACACTTGAATTACAATATGCTGAAAGGTTATTATGGAACTTTCTGCCCAATCATGTCAAAAACATTCTGACTACCCCTGCGTTAAGTTTTTCCCCAGGCTACAGCGGTCAGTCACAGTGTGTTCAACTTGGTTAAATAAGAGTTCAAATGAACCCAAAGTATCAGTAAGACCAGAGGGTAATTAGCTGGGTACGTTTTGCAGATGGTGGTGGAAGGAATGTGATATAAGAACTCGGGCAGCCATGCGGTTGAGGACCACCTGCCTCTTTAGTAGCCGCCAAAGCCGACGGAAGAGGCTGCATCTGTTGAGCACAACTTTTGCGTAGGAATTGGCGTACGCACAAAACGGGGCCTGAAATGTGCAGGAATGTGAAATGTGTACGGTTATAAATGAGACCCCTGGTCAGCTGCTTAACATGGCTGTCAAACGACGAGGTTTGATCAAATATTACCCCCAGCAGAGGAAATGGCCCAATACTTTGTATAATCACGGGGGCAACCTTTCCTGGTGCAACAACCAGAACCTCTGTCTTAACGAGCTGGTATTTCCTCAACTGATCTCAACATGGCTCATTTTACAGCTAAACAGTCCACTATAAGATGATTCTGAAAACATTTGAGGCGAAATCATGAACTACTGTCAGGATTTAGTGACCGTTTTATAAAAATAACTGTTTTTAATCATATTTGCTCCATTTCTACCCACTGCAGCTTTAGGAAAGAGTTACACACGCACACGTCCAAAAAAAAAAATACAGTAATTAGACTGAGCCCATGTTTTACGTATATTCAAAGATTTGCGCAAAAGAGTCTCTTAAGCAATTAAAGGCTGATAGTGTTTGAAAGAGTTTGCTACTTGAGGTTTGCTTCCACCTTACAGTAAATGTTTGCCTGAATGAATTACATAGGTCACTCGCTGGTTGAATGTGCTATCCTTAGTGATCAGTTAAAATGGGAATGGGGAGATAAACAGCACAAAGCAACAGTGCGTGGGAGTGTATTCAAATTAAGCCGTAGCTGAACACCTACACGTCTGCATAAGCAGAATTAACAACAAGCCCAACTGTAACTGACAGCATTTATGACGAGGGCATCCAGATACTTCTCTGCAGCCCCCTCTCTTAATTCAACTCCAACACATTGATACATTATTAGAGATACATTTTTTTAGTTTGTTAGAAATATGTTAATATGTGACCTTAAAGAGGAAAGGTCCACGGTGTTACAGAGCAGCAGAGGTCTCCAGAGTGCGCAAGACCAGAGAGCTGAAGATTTATTCGTTTTAATTTAACTTCTACTTAACTACAGAGGTCTGTTGAGATTGAAATATGTCTCTCAGAGAGTCCTGGAAAAAACTAGCAGCAGAATTAGGTTACATGAGGCAGCACAGAATCAGTATTCACAGAAAAAAGAAGAGTAAGGAAAGACGAACAAGGTGGTGAGTCCATGTCGATTCCCCTATATTTGATCATTCCTCGCTCTTCGTGAACTATTATTTACCCTTTGAATCTGTATCATGAATAATATTATACTCAGAGAGGGGAAGATAGTCTGTTGTCTGTCAGCTATAAACATATTTTAAAGTTACTACGAGGAACTTTAATTTTGTGTTGATTTTGGCGGTCCCTGTGGACAAAAGCGGAAGTGTTTCCAAGCACCAGATTCCCTTTAGAAAACCTCTCATTTTACTTATTATGCTATTTTATTACATTATAAGATGATTCACATCATTGTCACACTCGTGAAATCACTCAGTGACCCCTCATGCCCTATGTGGAAGCATCTGCAATTGTTATGTTTCTACACTCATTTTTTTCCTTTAATTTTTCATCAGTCTGTAGTTGTACTATCCTTGTGTGTTTTAATAAAATATGTAGAACATATTTTCATGTAACTATTGGTATTTTAGAGGAAACATTTGTAAAGGGGTGCTCTCAGTTTGCATTTGATTTTAATTTGTAATGGGTATGAGCTAAAGCCTACTGTTTTGTATGGAATGGTTAGCAATTTTGTTGAACAAGACTCGGTCAAAACTGAGTATATGGCTGGAGGACACTAGGGGACGTGCTGTTCCACTCAACTGGCCATTCAAGCGGTGACATACCTGATCGTGGAATACACCTGATTGGTCCCTGGTTTTATGTTTGCCGTTTCAATCAGGAACATGGCGGCCTGCTTGTAAACTTTCTGTTATTCCGTCTAAACAATCCACCAAAATCTACTTCTGAAACATTTTAAGCAAGCAATAGGGTATAACACTGCTGAATCTGGTTTCATTTTAGAACTAGATCGCCTAGTTTGACAGCTTGGTCCAAGTTTTATGAGCGGGAAGGGTTGCGCTGGATGTGCTCATTTGCATAAAGTTGAGATTTTTCAACTTATGATAATAACCCGTTAACACAAATTAATTTTAACACCACTAATTTCTTTAACGCATTAACGCAACTTGCGATTTTTAGGTTGTAGTGGGCTTAATTTTAAAGCTAGAGTGAAGATACTGGTATCATATGAAACTAGAAAACATAAGGACCAACCATGTCGTACTAGCTTGTTGAGAAGGAGGCTAAATAACTCTCTAACCTTCCGCTAAATTTTGGTGAAGAAAAACTGACATGGCCATTTTCAAAGGGGTCCCTTGACCTGAAAATGGGTTCTATGGGTACCCACGAGTCTCCCCTTTACAGACATGCCCATTTTATGATAATCACATGCACTTTTGGGCAACTCATAGTCAAGTCAGCACACTGATACAATGACAGCTGTTGTTGCCTGTTGGGCTTAAGTTTGCCATGTTATGATTTGAGCATCTTTTTTATGCTAAATGCAGTACCTGTGAGGGTTTCTGGACAATATTTGTCATTGTTTTGTGTTGTTAATTGATTTCCAATAATAAATATATACATACATTTGCATAAAGCAAGCATATTTGCCCACTCCCATGTTGATAAGAGTATTATCCCAGTAAAGCTGCAGTGGGTAGAAATGGAGCAAATATGATTAAAAAAAGTTATTTTTATGAAACAGTCACTATATCCTGATAGTAGTGCATGAGACAGGTAATCTGAAAAAAATCATGTGCTTCTGTGTCCTCTGGTGCTCCTAATGGCATCTGCAAGATTTCACAGACCGGAGGAAAACAACCATCAGAGCTCATCTGGAGTCTGCCGTCCAGCTGCCGTCCCTGAGCAGCTGTCAATCACTCGCAAACTCCGACCAAATAGTCAAACTAGGCAGAGCTGATCAAATATGAATCAATATTCTGTTACTGTAATGCCTATTTATCGCCTCAAATGTTTTCAGAAACATCTTGTAGTATACTGTTTAGCTGTAAAATGAGAAAGTTTGTGACCCGGCAGCCATGTTGAGTTCAGTTGAGGAAATACCAAGCACCGCCCACCAGCCAGAATACAGCCAATAGGAACGCTCAATAGGAACACTTTCTCTCTGAAATGATCTGTGATTGGCCAAAGTCTCCCGTATCGGGCTAGATTTTTTAAAGCCTGAAATCGAAGCCATGAGGAGGTGCAGAGGTCTAGTTTTCTCTCAGAGCACTTGAATTACAATATGCTGAAAGGTTATTATGGAATTTTTGCACAATGATGTCAAAAACATTCTGCTTACTGCCACTTTAAGGTACATTTTGAACAGATAAAAATGTGCGATTAATCGCGATTAACTATGGACAATCATGCCATTAATCGAGATTACATTTTTTAATTGATTGACAGCCCTAATAAAAACCTAAAAAATAAAACTATGGACCCGCCCTTTAAGTACCTTATTGTAGAAGTGAAGTGGCCTATTACATTATTATTAGTTTTCAGATCAGGAACAGATTTCATCTGACAAAATACAGTAAAGCCTGTTGCACAGCCGCTCAACCTTTCCTAAGACATTTAGATTTTTTCAGGAGGCTCATCTCGCTGTGAGTGCCCCACAGCAGCCATCACAAGAAGAGTACCAGATATCCACAGAACAACACAAACCCTCCAAAAGTGCTTTGCAGCAGCTTTCCTCAAATTGCCTTCTCGAGCCCAAGAGGGGTAAATTAGGTGGACAAAATGGCACCATATGCAGCCTGAAGGCGCCTGTTGGATCATGTCTAGCGCCTGTTGATAAGTTGCATTACATCCAAGATATGCACTTTGTCTTCACTAATGCCCCTCCATTTTTAAACAGGGCCCAGATTCCTCAGTGATCTGTGGTACTGTGAATCTAAATGACTGATAATTACCATCAGCATAAATACTCTCAGTATTCTGTGTAGTAAGTTTTATCTCCAGCAGTCTCATCATGGAAGCACTTTTCGGTTCCCCTGGTGCCTTTGTACACCCTGAAAATGAAGTGTCATCCCATTGTATTGGTAACACAGGGAGCCTCTGACAGAATATTATCCCAAACATCACTCCGACTCCACATCGCTGCTGCTTTATAGTCTCACTGTTCCGATCTCCTGCCTAGAGAGTCTTGTTCTGCATGTCATCCCTGCACCGCCATCCTCTCAACCACAAGGCAACAGGGGAAATCTTGTTGAATGGCTTAATTTATTCTTTTTTCGGAACATTTTCTTCTCATTTTGCTTCACCGATTTGGCAAGGGTATTCGACAGGGGCAAAATAACAGACAGTGTTAGGGTTATTACAGGTCAAACAGCGAAGTGCGATGTACCCATTGCTGTAGACCAGTGGTTCCCAACCTATTTTCCTTGAAGCCCCCCTACTTGTATCTAAAAAAAGCTGACGCTATATTTTCTGACGTCACCCTTAAAAAAAAAAATCCTCGAAAAAAATCCTCAGTTTGAATAAGGTGATTCAGTGTTTTACTTGAGTCAGTCTTTTTTTAATTAAACCAACTTTCTTTAATGAAATAAAGGTGATTAAAGAAATTTAATTTTTGGTGCTGTTATAGATTACTGCTAGAAAACCCCATTAATACAGGTGTGTGCCTCCCTTTATGTGTGGCAAGCGCAAGGGCAAATAGGTTTTTGACGGGAGTGTTTTTAAGGCTAACTTCCAAACTTCATAACCAAACTTCATAACCGAAACGTTGTTTAAAGTTAAAACATTTTAAACATAATTTTGGTGAACTTTTAATGGGAAAAATATTCAATAACTTCACTTTTGTAAAGTGTAGTGCCATCAAAATATCTTAATTAGTTTAATAAGTATAATCAGGAAGAGGCCATTGATGTGTGAAGTACTACACTACTAAAGTTTTTGAATATCTTTCCCATTAAAAATTCAAAAGAATTATGCAAATCATATTTTTCCAAACTAAATGTTTTAGTACAACCATGAGGAGATCATTGATGTGTGAAGTAATTTTGATGATACTACACTGTACAGTACAGAAGTTATTGAATATTTTTCCCATTAAAAATTCACCAAAATTATGCAAAAGCATATTTTTCCAAACTAAGTGTTTTAAGTATTTTTCTCTTTTCGGCGTCGCACTTTGTAGACGGTCCCTGACCAGTAGTCTCACAGCCGGCTGCACATAGAGACCAATGTAATATGTCCAGCTTGGAGGACGGCTCGTTGTGATTAAATGAGGTTGTAGCTCGTTGTCTACCTTACTACGGTTAGAAAGAGCCGTCGTTTGTGTTTTAACAACGTTTCGTTTATGAGTTATTGATCCAGGAAGTTTGAATCTGTCAATATCTTTCCAACTTTACCGAAGTACATCATCTAGGGGGGCTCCGTACATCAGCAATGCGTGGACTGTCAGGAATGATTGGAAGAAGTGCACTATGAAGTAACTCGTTCGAGTTACCTAACTCGAGGGAACGAGATACCTAACTCGAGGGAACGAGATACCTAACTCGAGGGAACGAGATACCTAACTCGAGGGAACGAGTTAATAATAATGTTCTCCTAGGGGTCTAGGGGGGCTCTGTAGGAATCTAATTCTACAGATAGTATAATACTAATAATCTTAGTGTAGCCTGATCTTAATCTGAAACTGTGCAGAAATACCAGCTTTAAACACAATATGGCCTATTAAGTAGCATAAATATATCTTTTAAAATAGTTCTATATATGTAGCGAATGATGACTGAAAGATGAAGAATATGAAATGTGATAATGAAAACAGTGACATTCTACAGATAGGATGCATCTCATTTTGCCGGGTTGCCGCCACGTTACCAGGGTGACGTCGCGGCGGTAAAAGGGGGGATGTATTTGGGCTGTACTTGATAACTAGAGACGCAAGATGGCAGCAGAGAGCTTGAATCTTAATTCCAGGATTTTATGATACTGTATACAGTACCACAATGTGGTCAGCAATGGCAGAGTGGCGCTGTCCGTATTTCCGTAACTTTACTGAAAGCTTCAGCCAAAATATGAGATTCGACAGGATGCTACATGGGTAAAGACGCAAAGGCGGTGGTGTTTTTTTACTCTGACACAACCTTTTAGGAGATTAAAAAAAACCTTTTTCTAGCAGGTGAATATCTGACTGAGATCTGTTTGTCTTACTGACTGATTGTGTGACTGATGTGAAGGGATCCGAGGGAAGGGCTTTCAAAACGTCCGTAAAGTATAAGGATATTATTATCTGTTATCTGATAATAACTATTATCTGAGGACAAATGGTGGAATTTAGGCCTATTTCATTTTATTTGTTTAGGATATTTCCTTATTATTCGTTTACTGTTTCCCAACAAGTGGTACAGTATTTACAGTCAGGTGGGGAAAGCCATAATTTGCGCCCGGTCGCCCGGTACTACCCAGCCATAGCAGAGTGATCTCATACAGTATACATGTTTTAATTAGTCTATTGTAGTTCATGAAATAAAGACAGTTTATAATTTGTCCTCAGAGACTGGAGGTCATCTTTTCAGCCTCTCACCGGGTAAACCGGGTTACCCAAGGCCCGCTATTTCCAAGCAAACTTTATTACAGTAGCTTAGTGTCTTTAAGGTGTTTTTCTCCATTATAGACAAGCTTCGATTGTAAAATAAATACCAGTGTTTATAATAAAAACTAAAAATAACTGATTTTTTGTTTGTTTTTACCATAAAAATAAAAAAGTGTATGAACTACACTGCAGACTGGCCTCTCTGAACCGGTCCAGCGCAGGTTGAATGCGCATCAGCAGGTCGGGTCCGTGTTCAATACGTCCGATGTATGAAATGTCTCTATCCTCACTGCGCTGCATTTTTATAAACATAAGATTATCTGGTCATGGGTCACATCTCTCGGTCGTGTTCTCATAGGCCGCCTCATAGCGCTGAACATCCACTAACTACTATTGTCCTTTTAGGATTGTTTTTTTGTTGCTGTGACAGCAAACCGGTACCAGCGGAAACACTGGGTGTTTGTTTTACTCTTACTGTGTATATTTCTGTAACATTCTGTGATGTTTATTGCAACTTCATCAATATCTGCTGTCTTAACTCACAGCTCCGCTCGCTCACTGGAGCAGCTTTGTAGCAGTCTTCAGTGTTGATAGGCTATTACTCGTGACGTGTAACCAATCAGATAGTGCTGTGGGCGGGACATTGAGTGATTATACAGAGAGGTGTCTACAGACAGAGAGGCAGCTGCTTCAGACTGTTTGTCATTGTTATTTTATTAAAATTCTAAAACACAAAATAGTTATGAGTATTTCTACCTTGAATGGCCATAGCGGTCATATTGACCGTATGCAATATCAGTGTTTCCCACACAGACGTCCAGGTATATTAACGGCCAGGGGGCTGAGCGACAGAGAGGAGGAGAGAGAGAGAGAGAGAGAGAGAGAGAGAGAGAGAGAGAGAGAGAGAGAGAGAGGAGGGGTGTCGAGGGAGCGTGCGAGTCCTTTGTCCCCCAAGCCATCAAGCTGTACAACACCTCTCTGGGGAGGAGGGGGACAAAGGAGGACGGTCTGCAGGACAGATAATGCACACAGTGCACTTTAGACTGAGCTAATTTTAATTCTGCACACCACAAACAGCTCTACTCTGCACCTTTATAGACTTGTTTTACTGTATTATACAAACAATGTACAGCTTTATTCTGCACTTTAGTCTATTTAAAAAAAACCTCTCTACCTCAGTTCTTATCCCGCATTACATTCCATATTTGACATTACTTAATCCCCTGGTCGCTATATCTCCTGTATTTTATTATCCAGCACTATATCACTTTTTGCACTAGATTCACATTTTTAATAGTCCCGTATCTCAGTTGTTACCCTGCACTATATTCATTTTTTTTTTTTTTTTAGTTTCTTCATCTACTGGTATTTTTATATCCGGTATATTTTTTTTACGTACTTGTGCCTTTTTACTAATATGTTTGCACTATGGAACTGAGATGCTGGAAACTTGAACTATCTATCTATCTATCCATCTATCCATCTATCCATCTATTTACAATATCACTGTTTCCCAAACAGACGCCCAGGTATATTAACGGGCAGTGGGGTTAGAGAAAGAGAAAGAGAAAGAGAGAGGAGAGGTAGGGGGATGTCGGAGGAGTGTGCCAATAACGACCCATATATTTCCTTGATGGTGAGAGATTAGGGCTTTTCAACTAGGGGCTCATCTGCCGAATCACTCTTTCACGCCTTTTTTTTGTTTTAACCTTAAAAATAAAAATCTCAGTGTAAACTGTTTCTGAATCACCTAAAGTTTTATTTTTTACAGATAGTCCATTATACACTGCAGGGACAAGCTTCTATTGTAACATACATAAAAACTAAAGACAGCAGGGTTAGGTTATTTTAGCGTACAAATAAAGATTCAGAAGCAGACAACAGCAGGAGGGAGGCCTACATACCAGTAGGACCTCCATTTAATGCAATTACTTTTGGGATTACATTGGCCAAATGGTTTATGTAGTTATTGCATGTTGTAGCCGAAGGCTGGTGCCCATCCCTGACAAACAGGCTTCTGTTGCCTGTTCCTTCAACATGCTAGGATGAGGAAAAACAGCAGTCCTAAAGTCAAGGACCATTTGTTTAGGATGTTAGGAATCTGTGACCACTGGATGCCCTGTTGTCACGTTGAGCCGTGGGGCTTGATCAATTATATGGAAATTGCCATATTTGACAGTCGAGTGGTCACGAGATGATTCTACAGGAGGTGATAAAACTTTACGACTTGTGTGGAAAGACCCCTTTCACAACTGAAACAAACAAGACCACTGATTTCCTTTTTGGGCATAAAAGAACCATTTGCTCAAAATTACACACACCAACATCCTGTCATCTTCAAACTCTGGATGACCTCTGAACTGTAAACCCATGATGGAGCAGCATTGCCATGTAGTGTTGATCCGTGGTTCTAATCTATGCTTTGAATGTCATTACTTAATCAATGTGTTTAAAAATCATTATGTTTTAGAATTAGTATTAATTTCTTTGTAGTATAATCATTAATGGTATTGCAATACGTTTTAATGTTTTTATCAGTGATGTTCAATGGATGTAATATCTTAAGTTTAAAGTTGTTGAGAATGAGTAATAACTTGAACTTAGAATTCGATTTTGACAATCTTGATACTAATGTTTGATTAAAACATTAGTGGTTTTATAGTTTTTGATATGTGTCTGTCTCGTGCAAAAGAAAGGAAAAATTAGTAAAGAGGGAATTCTGATTTTGCGCGTTTTAAAGGTTTATTCAATAATGAATCCATCTGAGAGAGAGAGGGTCTCGACCCCTCCCTCCCAGAGGGGGTTAAAGAAGAGATGACACAGAATCACAGTGGGTTGAAGAGTTGTCAGCGAGAGCTGGGAAGTTGTCGGCAGGTGGAGAAGTTAGGAGGTTTCCTCCAAAACCTCTCCGTTTGATACACACATTTCATTTGTGTGTTTATTTTTCTACCTCATCTTAATTTTTCTTAGTCAAGTGACTTCTAAAGGACAGCATTTTTAAAGATTTTTTGTTTATCTCGCGTGATTTAAATGATAAGTGTTTGGCCAGCATTTTTATTTTTATTCGTGAAATAGATAAGTTTCCAAAACTTCAGAAGATAATCCGACTCCAGTTTTTTGATCTCTTTCAACGAGTAATTAGCCAACAGACTTCAACTCCAACATTCAATGTTCTGACGAGAGAGTTGAATGCTCTCAACGCTTTGCTGTTTGGTATCCCGGGCCAGCGGAACCGATCTCCTAAAAATCCCATCAAAAGGGCTTGTCTATCCAGACAACGTGTGAGGTGGTGGTGGTTGGTGCACACTGCAGCTAGTGCAGGAAACAGCAGAAGAGAATTAAAGTCCCCCCTCCCTTTCTGCCACAGCGAGGCACCGTTACCGCCGCAGCAACCCGGCAAAATTAGATGCATCCTATCTATATATCTTAACTCTTAAACTTCTTCCAGAAACTGCTTACATGACTCCTCGGGCACTAATGGAGTTGACAAACCCTCAATTTATGACCCAAGCCCTGTTTTTCTCTGAGTTACAGGTCAAAGGTCAGACTCAGAGAAGCTATGAAGACACCAGGCCTTCTTGATTTATGACGTGAACCACATTCCTTTGTGGTCACAGACACAATCACCGCATGTCTGCTTCATTGCTCTCATCCACACTTGGGGACTGTTTGATATCTTATCCCTTCATTTACTGTGTAATAAGCACTATATCAAGCTTATATATCAACATGTATATGCCTGTCTGTGATGTTTGTATACCAACATGTTTCAATAACAAGGTGTATCTGTGACGTGTAATTTGTGTATCCATTTTAATTCAATTGATCAAGTTTTATTCAGTGGTTTATGTCCTGAGTGTCTGATATCTATTTGGAGCAGATGAAGCCCAGATGTCAAATATGAAAGAATTAATTATGTGAAACAAATTAGCTAGTGTTGATCCAGCAAAAGAAAAGTTAAACTTTAACTGAAAGAATCAGTATAGTTGTCAGATGGGAGGAGAATGCTGTTTCCCGTCAACTAAACGCTGCACCCCTTTCTCAACTGATAAGAAGAAGAAGTCAGCTAGCCTTTGGGTTCTTCTGCTCTTGGAGCTGGTCCCTTTGCTTTCCCCCCTTCTTGGCAAAACCAGGGAAGGGGGGGGATGAGAAAGAACACGACCAGGGACACAGGCTGCTCGCCGTCCTGAGGACCGGAGGCCCCGCACCTCACGCCAGGCTGAGATTGGCATCCAGCCTACCTGAAAAGAGAACCTGAACCTTCTGACATACATCCAATATGGCTAAATAACTTTGAATCCTGCTATGCTAAACCATCTCTTTTGCTGCTCTGTCGCCTTGCCGCTATGCCCTGAGGGCTGAAATAGCCAGCTGCTTAGACCTGAGACAGCTCTACTGCACGTTGTGGTGGTGATACCAGCCAGTGTGAAGAAAAGAGACTTTAAAGAACGACTTTAAGTCAAGAACATTTTGAACTGAGTGACCCCTCCAGCTACGAGAGGGGGGTCTGAAGAAATGGCACAGAGATGCTGCACCAGACAGAGAGAGATTGAGATCGAAAAATGCATCGAGGTAACATGCCAGCCGACCATATCCGAGGATGCCTAAGGACGCCATAGAAAGACACTGAGGGAAAGAAACGACTCAATCCGGGTCGCACCGTTAAATCCAACAGATCCAAAATGCTGTGTTCCAGACAGATTCTGCCACCACTCTACTCCAAACAGCCCAACCCCCATCCACCAGCCTACTCAGCGAGGGTGATGTATAGATGCATTTTCAGAAAAGACTAGACTAATAAAAAAATGTATAGTCAATTAATAAAGAAGGTCAGTTTACAAAAATGGCTTATCAATGTTAAACGCAAGAAGAATTTGGAAATTCATCCGTAAATTCGAAACTTGAATTAGAGCACACCTACATTTATAAGATGAAACTACTTCTAAATCTTCCCTGGTGTTTCTTAAACTCTCTGCTGCTGAATGGTACATTAATATCAAAGCTAAATTTAGTTGACAGGCAAATGTCAAATCCAATCAGAGGGCTATTAGTCACTGAATTGACTTGGTCACATTTAATTTGTTTCTATTCACGAATGTTCATCATTGTATTCCCTGTATTCCTTTAATTATCCTTTATTAATTTTATTCCTTTTTCCTTTTGTTTTATCATTAATCAATTATATCCTGTTAGTAATTTAGTCTTGTAGTTAGTCAAATAAACACTTACTTTTATAAAGAACTTGGTTACTTGATTTTGTGTGTGTATATAAACAACTCAAATCACTGTTCAACTCCGTAGCAACCCTGAGATTATGAGACTCAATGATTGATATCAAATTGTGAATTTTTCCGTTTTTATAAAACTAGGTGGCGCCTGGGTAAAGTCTGGTATTAAAACTAATTGTGTGTGATATTTGAAGCTGAGTGTCACCACTCCCCTTCATCTTTTATGACAATTCATGGGTTTATGATTAATAATTTGGGGTTATTAATTATAGATACATATTTTGATATTAATTAAGGGTTGATTATTAATCTGCTCTATGCAATAACACTACATATACATAAGTTTGTATAAAGTATCCAGTAAGTGTGTTATTATGATTTTAATTATACCTGAGCAAATCTAATTCTGACAACCTCAGAGCAGACAAATCCTGTCGCACCCCTGTGATCTTTGGCACCCCCCCTCAGGGGGGCCCAGACCCCAGGATGGGAAACCACTGCTGTAGACTGTGATGATAATTCACACCAACAACAACTGTGAAAACATGTTTCAGTGCATGTCGCACAAATAAATTCACGGTGTATCATAAAGACTGTACATGTTCATACACAACCCAATCTCATGGGAAGGCATATGAATAGCATGATCTGTCCGTGTGTGTCATGATAATACATTTTAGGCTTTTCACGCGTCATTTATACCCCACAGGCTTAACGTTGTGAAACGGCCTTTTGAGTGTCATTTAACGGCACGTCGTTACTGTAAAACGGTCACGGTAACGTTTAGGCAACAAAACAACTTACTGGTAGTTAGGTTTAGGAAAAACATCATGGTCGGGCTTAAAATAACTACGTTAACTCAGTAAAATACGTATGTAAACAATGTAACATAAGTACGGAAAACACATAACAAACACCCCTTCAAAATAACTCAACACTTTGGTTGTTTCAGATTTGTCAGCTGTTTATTATTACTATTACCACTATTATTACCTCTGCCAAGGCTGAAGGCCTAGGAAGGAGGTTATGTTTTCACCGGCGTTGGTTTGTTGGTTTGTTTGTTTGTTTGTCTGTTAGCAGGATTACTCCAAAAGTCCGCGATGGATTTGATTGAAATTTTTTGGAGGGGTGAACAATCCATTAGAATATTGGTTGCGCTTAGACTTCCGGTGTGGCGCTGAAGCAGATGGCTGCTTGAAAGAACCTCTCCCAACCAGTCGGTTTTAATCCCCTTGGAAGACTATCTGAGAAGTAAAATTAAACTGAAATATAACATGGAAGGGGAAAAGTGAAGAAAGGGTGAAGTTAAACCAGGCTCCAGACGCGAGAAAGGTGAAATAGCAGAAGAAAACTACGGCGGTGAAGAAAGTCACAACAACAATGGCGAGACGGGGAAAGCTAACGAAGCGGTAGCTAACTTGGACATGCAGGCCATCTACAATGAGATCCGGGTGCTCAGATATGATCTTAAAAGTGTTATGAGTGAATTCCGACTCTCCTTTTGTGAAGACATAAAGAAAGAGCTGAACGAGTTTAGGGGAGAAATCAACCAGAAACTCAAAGAAGCTACAGGTGACCTGCTGGCCACCAAAGTCAGAGTGAGGGAGGCGGAACAACGTCAAGGAGAGTCACTCCTTGACAAACAAAGAGTCATCTATTTACATGGAGGTTTGCGTTTTCAACAATGACCAAATAAAACACTAAAAAATGTAAGATTAGAGTATAATTACAGATCAAAGAATGAACAGTAAATGAATAAAATAAAATGGTAAAATAGCACATTTATCTCAGCGGCGAGAGAGGCACTTATTCAGACGATGGAGACTCAAGAGGCTCTACAGGCAAAGTTAACCGATTTAGAAGCACGCTCTCGCCGGAACAACCTCCGTATTTACGGCGTGCCGGAGGGATCTGAGGGGGGCAACCTACCGGAGTTTGTGACAAAGCTTATAAAGTCAGAGCTTGGCCCGCCGATAACCGAGATGGACCTCGGAATACAGCGATGTCACCGGGCCCTCGCTCCAAAACCTCCAAGCGATGCACCACCCAGATCACTGGTAATTATTTCCTCGAGTTCAGAGTGAAAGAACAGATACTGCATACTGCTTGGAAAAAGAAAGAGGTCCGTTAAGACGGGAAGAGGATTTATTTCCATCAAGATTATCCCTCCGACATTTTCAAGAAAAGGAAGGCATACGCGGAAATAGTGAGGGAGCTTAAAACCAAAGGAATTCGTTTCCAAACGCCACATCCAGCCAGATTGAAGGTGTTTTTCGACAGCGGTACCCACATCTACGAGAGTGCGGCAGAGGCAGCTAAAGATTTGAAGAAGAAAGGATTCTCCATAGAAAACGTCAAGGAGCCTGACTCTGCCGCCGCAGAGGTGTGGACCGAGAGCAAATACGGGAGAAGCTACGGAGTTTTCAACGCGCCCCCCCGGGAATACCCGGCGCTGACGAGTGATACGTTAAAGGGTAATTATAACGGGACTTAGCGGTAAGTGGCCGGAGCCATACACCCCCACGATGAGTCACTAAATGACTGATAAAATAAATGTCAAATCCGACCTCAAAATAACAATGGACTGCCCAGTTTTGAGTAGACAGACAGTGATACTGTTGCATTGACACTGGGCTAATAAATAAACAATAGAGACAAAGTAATATTGTTTTAAACTGAGAGGTCACTCTATTTTCGTTTCAACCAGTTTATTAAGGCACTTAATAGTATTTTTCTTGGAGCCTGCCTAAGTTGAATCTTTATACTGGCCACATGGGAGCAGTTTTGTAACATTACTGGTGCAGAGTATTTTCTTTTGCACTGACGGGAGGTCCTTGATGGACGCAAGGATTCCCTCTCAATTTGAGGTTTTATTCAAAGCTCGGTCTTGGAAGTCTTTTTCTTTTCTTTGTTGTACCTATTTGTTCTATTATGATGGTTCATATATGTTGTTCATTGTATTTAGCAGGATGTCATGGGTAATGTTACACAAGTGCACAGGATTTGAATTGAACGTATGCATTGTCAGGATTACAAGATAGTTACACTTAATGTCAATGGGCTGCATAATCCGATTAAAAGGAGTAAAATCATTGCAAAGATGAAACGAGAAAGGATGCAGGTAATATACTGGCAGGAAACCCACCTTTCTCCACCAGAACATGAGAAACTGAAAAAACTTGGATTCCATAATACTAATTACTCATCGCACAAATCTGGAAGGAGGAGGGGTGTGGCTATTCTGATCTCTAACTCAGTAAATTTTGAATTTATGTCTGAAACCAAGGATAAGGAGGGGAGATATGTCCTAGCTAGGGGTAAACTAGATAATAAAGAGGTAACACTACTCAATGTATATGCTCCGCCAGGGAGTAACAAATCCTTTTTTAAGAGTATATTTAACCTGATAGCCACAGAATCATATGGTACTCTAATATGTGGTGGAGATTTGAATGTTCAACTTCATCCTAAATTGGACACAACTAATCCATCCCCAAAGAAACATCCAAATGCCACAGTGGTCCAACGGATGCTCAAGGAACTGGGTATGATTGACGTGTGGAGAGAGTTACATCCAGTGGAAAGACAATTCACTTACTATTCCTCATGCAATTCTATGTACTCAAGAATTGATTATTTACTTATGTATAAATCAGACAGACATAGAATCAAAAATTGTAATATAGGGATTAGGGATGTATAGGCTGTGATTCGAGGTAAAATTATCGCTCTCACAGCTTTTCGGAAAAAGGAAAAACAGAAAAGATTAATTAATTTACAAGAAGAAATGAAGTCCTTAGAGATTAGACATACAGAACAAAAAGACCCACAAATAATGACGAGATTAAACAAAGTTAAACAAGAAATAAATGGGATATATGATGAGGAAATGGAAAAGCAACTCAAGTTTGTCAAACAAAAGTATTACGAGACAGGACCTAAAGCAATGAAACTCCTCTCCTGGAGAATACGAAAACAACAGGCAAAGAATACAATCTACAAAATCAGGAATCCTAAAACACAAAATGTCTGCAGTGAAATAGAAAACATTCAACAATCCTTTGGACTATACTACAAAGATCTATATACTCAACCAGCAAGGGCAGATACTTTAGCAATGGAGGGATTTCTAAACTCATTGGACTTACCATCTATAGGAGACCAACAGAATGAAGCAATGATGGCT
Organism: Sebastolobus alascanus; assembly: GCA_916701645.2. Classification (NCBI taxonomy): domain Eukaryota; kingdom Metazoa; phylum Chordata; class Actinopteri; order Perciformes; family Sebastidae; genus Sebastolobus; species Sebastolobus alascanus. The sequence goes on from CAKAOJ020000006.1 coordinate 5,459,715, forward strand.
GACATAACAGCAGAAGAATTGAACAGCGCTATCTCAAGGTTGAAATCAAGTAAGGCACCGGGTACAGACGGATACCCGTCTGAATGGTATAAAGCATTCAGACCCCAAATAATACCTATACTGCTTAACTGTTTAACCATACATTGAGAACAGGAGAAGCCCCGCAATCATGGGGAGAAGCAGTCATCTCAATAATTCCAAAAGAAGGAAAAGATAAAAAGGAATGTAGTTCATATAGACCAATATCGGTCCTAAATGTAGTCTATAAATTATTTGCCTCAATCCTATCTAAGAGGTTAGAGTTCATCATACCTGAGTTGGTGGATGTAGACCAAACAGGTTTCATACAAAACAGACAGACACAGGATAATTTAAGGAGAACATTACAAGTGATGAGTCATATTACAATAGAAAATATAAATGCAATGCTGGTCAGCCTTGATGCCGAAAAGGCATTCGACTCAGTGGGTTGGGAATATCTGTATAGGGTGCTTGCCAGGTTTTGCTTTAAGGACGGTTTTATTAAGTTTATTAAAGCGCTATATTCCTCTCCAGTAGCCAAGATTAAGGTTAACGGACACCTGTCGCAAACAATCCATGTAGAAAGAGGGACACGCCAAGGGTGTCCCTTGAGTCCCGCTCTATTTGCATTGTATATTGAACCCCTTGCCCAAGCAGTTAGAGAGGACTTGGAGATAAAAGGGATCACAATCAGAGGAGAAGAACATAAGATCTGTATGTTTGCAGATGATGTCCTGCTGTTCCTTGCGAGCCCTGAATCTAGTATTCCTAAATTGATGAGCCTTCTAGAAAACATATAATTCATACTCTGGATACAAATTAAATATTCAAAAACCTCAAGCCCTTACTTTTAATTTTATACCCCATCAAGATATGAGAAGGAAATATCACTTTAAATGGAACTCCCCCTCAATAAAATATCTGGGAATAAACTTAACAAAAGACATTTCAAATCTCTTTGAAATCAATTATGGTCCTATCAATAAAGAGATCAATACGGATATTTCTAGGTGGACGTTGCTCCCATTAGACATGAGTAGTAGAATAGAAATAATTAAAATGAACATGATACCGCGATTACTCTATCTTTTCCAGTCATTGCCTTTGGGAGTACCCCAAAAACAATTTAACGAATGGGATTGGATGATTTCGAGGTTCATTTGGAATGGCAGGAGACCTCGGGTACAGTTCAAGACACTACAATTGGCAAAAGAGAAGGGAGGGAGAGCCCTACCATGCCTACAGGATTATTATTACGCTGCCCAATTGAAACCTTTAGTGTGTTGGTGTGCACCAAACTATGAATCCAAATGGAAGACATTGGAAATTACACAGATAGATACTCCAATACAGTCAATATTAGGTAACAAAAGTCAGGCTGAAAGGAGTTTTAACAGATTAAACCAGTGGACCTTATTTTCAGTTAAGCTGTGGTTTAAGCTGCTGAAGAAATTACAATTGGAGAAACATGCAGGGGTCTTGAGTTGGGTAGCGTATGATCCAGGATTTGAGCCTGCAATGTTGGATGGGAGATTTAAACTGTGGGCTGGGAGGGGTATCACATCTTTCTGTTCAGTCACCTCAAATGGTCAACTACAGAGCTATCAGGATATAGCAGATACATTTTGACTAGAAAAGCAGGACTTTTTTAGGTACCTGCAAGTTAGAGACATATTTTAAGAAAAAAATACAAAGCATAAAAACGACCAATTCCAATTTGATTACTATATTTTCTGATGCATACACAAAAGAGAGAAATAAAAAGTTGTTTTCAAAACTATATGGAAGTATCCAAGACTCTAAGAAGCATTCTACAAACTACATTAAACAAAAATGGGAGAAAGAGTCAGATTCACAAATAACAGAGGAGGACTGGACGGAGATATGTGAGACTCAAGCGACTACTACGAACTCGGGATCCTGGAGGGAGTTTGGATGGAAGAATGTAGTGCGATTCTTCATCACTCCTAAATTAACAGCACTGCAATCAGGCACGCAGAGCCAGGGCTTTTGTAGGAGGCAATGTGGAACCTCAATTGCTAATCATTTCCATATTTTTTGGGCATGCCCTAAAATACAAAAATATTGGCAGGAGGTGGCAACTGAGATCCATAAAATAATGGGAATAAAGTTAAAGTACTCATTCATTACACTATACCTGGGAAAAATACCAGAAATTGTTTTACACAAAGATAAATATTTAATAAAGATTCTCTTGGCAAGTAGTAAGAAAGCCATAACTCGAAAGTGGTTGCAGCCTGATCCTCCAACTTTAGACCAATGGCGGGGTATTATAAATGAAATATATTGTATGGAAAGACTCACATCTATTTTAAGGCTTAATTTGGAAAAAAGTATCAAGTACTGGGAAAAATGGATTGTGTATTTACACCATTGATTAGAGTGTGACATTGCATATTAAGATGTATGTATGTATGCTTACAAAAATGTATTGTGATCTGATATTGTAACACCCATGATGACCCCATGTTCTATGTTTTCAAATAAAAAAAGAGTTTTAAAAAAAAAAAAGAATATTGGTTGCGATCCGGACCATGATCCGGATTCAGGAATTTTTTTACAGATTCCGATCACCAAGAACATTAAGACCTCTGGGTATAACACATGCACAGTGTAGCTGATGACGCGTTGATGACGCATGACCATGCCTCTTTCCTTCAGAGAGAGAGACAGAGAGAGAGCGGGGGTTGGAGGGAGGGGGGGACAACTGTAGATTCGGCGTTTTTTTACATTAAACTCTGTGAAATTACAGTTGAGTTCGACCAAAGCACACCTGGTGATTGTTGGAAAGAGTAACCACGACGGATTAGGTGAGTTTTATTTTGTTTCTGTCCAGTTTGAATGAAGTGTTTTACGATGCTCCGCTACATACAGCTGATCTCAATATAAACAAAAATACACTTGGATGATGGCGCAAGCTGAACGGAGAGGGGGGCGGAGGGCTGCGCTATCCGAGTGCCATTCTAGTTATTACTATTCTAAACATTAATATGCGAACGTAGTAAGATGTTGTTATCCAGGGCAGCCCAAGTTATAAATTATACATTTTTTCTGAGTGAGAAAATTGATGTGTGGCGTGAGAGCGTGTGAAAAGTGTCAATTACATGAGTCTCACGGTCGATGCATGAGGGTTGGCAGCCCTGGTAATGCTCAGTTACACTGCAACTAGTAAGCTAGTTAGCCAGACGTGCTAAAGTTTGCTGCTTATGTTTGAGCACATAAACACATTTTTTTTCCATTCTTTAAACTTTTGCTTGTGTTTTTTAATTAGAAAAGACTGCATAAAAGACACCACCCTCCATGTCTGTATAATACCATCCAGTTTTGGCATCCTTTATTTTGATACCGCAGATGTAGCATTTAGGGATTCTTTTGCGTGGGCCTTTTGTGAAATTATTACAGCCAACGAATATGAAAAATGGCACAGCAGCTGCAGGTGTGCTCCCCATGGTTTTGCTGCTGCAGCTTTGTCATCTGTGGCCGCGCACACCAACCCCCTGAGACCTGCAATCCTGACCAACTTTACTGTCTTTCGGAGGCTGTAGCAGGTTCAGTTTTAGAGCTAGAGTGACGGTACAGATATATGAAACTACAAAATATAGAGAATCCATTACTACCATGTCATGCTAGCTTATCAGAAAAGAGGGTAAATAATGCTTAAAATTTAGACTAAATTTCGGCGAGGGAAAACTTGTATGGCCATTTTCAAAGGGGTCCCTTGACCTCTGACCTCAAGATATGTGAATGAAAATGGGTTCTACATGCCCACTTTATGATAATCACATGCAGTTTTGGATAATCACAGCCTCATGAAACAGCCTTTCATAGGTATATAAGGGGTTTCTGAGCAGTTTCCAGAACAGAAGTGCTCGCCATCCAATCACTGAAAAATGCAATTCTTGCAGAAATCTCCAGATGTCAAAAGTTTTTGATACCAAATCACAGCATGGCTTTTTCTATGGTGTTTCTCAAGGTCTTGTTGTCTTAATGTGGTATTTTGGAGGGACTATTGATCATTTTGATAAATTCTCAAGTGGTAAAAAATGATTCAATTTAGCACCAAATCTGTGTAGCGAATGGTATCAACCCCAAAACTGCTGCAACAACTTATGTAGATATAATAGAGCATGGGAATGGCCATCATATACGTCTATCATAATTTTCTAAGCCCTTATACACTTTCACAATTTATTTTAATCATGTTTATTTCTGATTTATGACTAGAACAACTTGACACACAGTGCTGAGCTGCATCTCAAATTAATCTTCAGGTTCCCAGCTTTCATATGATGTACACCACTTCTATGTGACATCTACTGTTGACCTGCTATCTCCCCCTAAAGACCCCCTCTACTCCCCTAAAAAAGACAAAAAAACTTGGTCTATTGTGGGTCTCAGAGGGCTAAGGTAATGCATGATAATAAGGGAGTAAATGACATTCAGCTCGTCAGACATTTTCATTAATGTTAATGCGCCCAAAAACTCGAGTCCCCAACTCTGCCCCCAGTGGGGTTGCAGGCAGCAGCATCAGTCAACCTGGCGCTGGAGAGAAGCACTCATAGCCACCTCCACCCTGAAAAATACTAAATTCACCTTGAGTTCCTGTGGAAAGCAGGTTACCGTCATAGAACATGTGAATGCTGAATGGAGAATCTTGATGATGTAATGCTTGTCGCTGCCAGATTGGGCTGCAGCTGCTGGTAAACCTGGATCTGGGAGACTGGAAATTAGACACCTGCAAAGGCACAGGAATCTGGGAGTGACAGAGGGAGCTGCAAAAAGTTGAGGACAAGAGGAGTGTACTGCAGAAACCAAATAACCACCCCCAGGTAAATTAATTTTACCACTGGGGGTTGAGGGATCTTTATAAAGTCGGGATGGAGAAATGTAAGGCTTAAAACTGCACTAATGAATATCTTTATTAGGGCTGTCAGTGTGCTGACTTGACTATGACCTGCCCCAAACTGCATGTGATTATCATAAAGTGGGCCGGTCTGTAAAGGGGGAGACTTGTTGGTACCCATAAAACCCAATTTCATTCACATATCTTGAGGTCAGAGGTCAAGGGACCCCTTTGAAAATAGCCATGACAGTTTTTCCTCGTCAAAACGTTGCATAAGTTTGGAGTGTTATTTATCCTCTTTCACGACAAGCTAAGACATGGTTCGTACCAATGGATTCTTTAGGTTTTCTAGTTTCATATGATGCCAGTATCTTCACTCTAGCTTTAAAACCGAGCCCGATGCAACATAAAAATCGCAAGTTACGTTCATGCGTTAAAGGAATTAGGGCGTTAAAACAAATTTGCGTTAATTTGTTATTATCACCTTAACTTTGACAGCCCTAATCTTTATAAAAAAAAATGGATTAAATGGTTGTGTATTGTGAAGGGGTTGCTTGTAGTAAAAAAATCCACAGAGAATTATGACAACTTGCAACTTAACGGTTTCTCACCACTCTCATCATCCTTGTTTCCAGTAGCAGCAGGCACCTGTATTAAGTGAAAAAGCTCTGATGTAACCCACGGTATACCTGCCAGGCACCAAACAGCAGAAAGACAGTTAGCGACGAGCTGGTGAACATGGAGCATTCAGCATCTAATGCCTAGTTCACACAACACGACTTTATTCCTGATTTTCTGCTCCCCAACAGTCATTGGAGCTCCCCGACAAAAGCACCAGATCAAGCCCTGTTCAGACCTGGTATTAACATGCGTCCTCAGTGATCGGATCACAAGTGAACAGCTTTAAGTACAGATGTGAACGCACTCAAGACGCATTGTATGAGGGGCCGTACAAGACATAATTCATTCTTGCACTCACACACACATACATTCTCCTTTCACATACATATATTTTCACTCGCCAACACATACATTCTCCTTTCAAATACATATATTTTCCCTTGCACACACATAAATTCACCTTTCACATACATATATTTTCACTCGCACAAGCATATGTGGGAGAAGAATATATGTATATGTGAGAAGAATTTATGTATGTGTGAGAAGAATATATATGTGTGAGAAGAATATATGTATGTGTGAGAAGAATATATATATGTGTGAGAAAAATATATGTATGTGTGAAAAGAATATATGTATGTGAGAAGAATATATGTATGTGTGAGAGAGAGTATAATTGAAACGTAAGGAGAATAGTGGAAACGGATGGCAGGTCATTTATCGCGCTGGGATTGGCTGAGAAGCTCGAGGAGGGAGGGTCACGTGCAGGCCAGCATGGAAGGGGGAAGAGAGACACCAGTAGGCCTACTGCAGCCACAGTTGCAAATCCGCTTATTATAAGTGACTTTGAGCTTGTTTTCCTGAAAAGTCGCTTACAAATATTGGTAGCTGCGGGTTTTTGTTTCTAAATGTGTAATTGCTTATTGGGCTCCCATCTCTCTCCTGATGCCTCCTCTGTTGCAGGATCCGTACACAACCCCGATCCCTCCCCCCCACCACACGCACACAGACGACAGTCGCTCACCGGCGCTCAGACACGCATGCTTTATTTCCTCATTCATTCAGTCCATATCAAAGCGCATTAATTAGCGGAGGTTCGCGTCAGAAGATATTAGTTACTCAGTACAATCTCAAGTTACCGCTTTTATGCGCTGTCAGTCTTTTCTGAACAGCGGTTTTTGCCCTCACATTAAAATATCACACAGAATCAAGTCACCGTCATCTCAGAATAAAACCTCTGCTTGTCCTTCTGTTTGCGAAGTTCATTTTTATAACACTGTGACTGAAACAGCGGTCAGTTTGTTGGAGCAGTTCCACTAACTAGTTCATTGCACATAATGTGTATCTCAGTTTAAATATGCTGGTAAAAATCGGTATGAATCTCAGACAGGATCAACGAATAACCTGTCACTCACGGTATGATTGGTCGCATTGATGGAACATTATAATATTGTAGATTATATGTTAATATTTATATATTTATATATTATATTATAAGGTGAATGTATGTGTGTGCAAGGGAAAATATATGTATGTGAAAGGAGAATGTATGTGTGTGAGAGTGAAAATATATGAATGTGAAAGGAGAATGTATGTGTTGGCGAGTGAAAATATATGTATGTGAAAGGAGAATGTATGTGTGTGTGAGTGCAAGAATGAATTATGTCTTGTACGGCCCATCATAGCATTGAGGACACATTGAGATCGGATCTTTCAGACCACATTCAGAGGTGGTCTGGGCCACATATCGCCACATTCTTTTAGCAGTGTGTAGCAAATGTGTCCTGGGCAACATTAAGGACCGCCTACTCAACTGACGTCCCACTTTGATCCGCGGGTTTCACTGCGCTCCTAATGCGAGCGCTTGTCTGCCTCGCAGCATGGAAACGGCTTCTGTGTGTCTGTTTTTGTTCCGCTGCTTTGCACAGAGCTGATACCAGCTCACCCGCTCTCTCTCCTCTGCGGCTCTCTGAAGCTCTGTACCCCGCTGTTGGCTGGCAAAGACAGCGGTGCCGGCGGCGCAAATGGAGGTCCCCGGGGACCGCCGGTACAATGACCTTATATTTTGATGTTAATACAAATTTAGTCTTAGTCTTAAAACGAAAATGGTTATTAGTTTTAGTTATTTTTATCCTTCATAGTTTTAGTCCAGTTTTAGTTGATGACAACTCAAAATGTTTTAGTCCAGTTTTAGTCACCAAAAAGTCATTTGATTTTAGTCAAAATGTTGTCTCTCTTTATTTTGTCAGTTATTTTTTTTTGTTTGAGACAAATAGAGAGTGACAGAGAGAGGAGAAGATCAGCTGGAAGATGACAAAAAGAGAGATTTTAGTAAAGTTTTTATTTTCTAAGCTACATTATAGTCTCGTCTTTTTTCGTCAACGATATTGCATGTTTGATATAGTCACCGTTAATGTTTAATGACGTCGGTGCCGTCTCGTAGTCTTAGTCATGGAAAAAAAGGTTGTTGAAGAAAATATTTTGTTGTTTTCGTTAACAAAATTAACACTGCCTCATCGGGGATTCCTCCCGGTGAAAGATCTTGTAGTGTGTGACCGCCTGTTGTCATGTAGTGTGAAAACCACACAGACGTAAAGACTCCCGATTATAAGACAGCAAGTTGGGTAGTGTGAACAGTACCGCGATCTGCCGACTTTGAAAGTCGTGTAGAGTGAACTTGGCTTAAGGAGTCAGATATTTACCCTAAGGAGTTGGTGAAGACCAAAACAGAGGTAAAAGTAGAGTGAATATTGGACGTTCAACAATGCTGCAACATTTCTCCTGGATGTTTAAACGGGTAATTATTTGCTAAATGTTTCCCATTTCACAAAGCAGGATTTGGAATTAGTGAGGTAACTTCAGGGTTAACCCTGGTTTTCAGTCCTACGACGGTGGTTCACTTCTTAACGGGGTAGATCGCCATAGTAACTGAACACCTAACCTGCTCCGGAGCAGATTATGTTCGAGATAAGAGATCAACTCGTATAAAAGCAGCTCCTACTGACCAATCAGAGCTCAGTACACGGATTGTATGATAATATTACACAAATATGAAGAAGTTTAAATCATAATCCAGACTAAAAGCCACACAGTTTAAACTGACAAATGCAGAAAGTAAGCCTGCTTACTGCTTTTATTTATATTTTTATATTATTTTTTATTTGCTCTCAGTCTTTGTCACCGCCAGAGTCAGGAACGCAGCTAAAAGAAGGCTACATTGCCATACATGTACGCCACATTTACCTCCAAGGGATTAATGAAGTAACTTCTGTCCTTATAGTATGTTCTATAAGCATCATATTAATTCAACGGAATACACAAAGTAATTATAGTCAGATATATATTGTGCTCTAGATGGGGCAGTGATTATTATTATGTCTGTTAATTAACACATTCTTAAAGTCTGTGATTTTTTCTTTTGCCAGCTGTCCTTCCTGCATTTGGCAGCTTCAACTGTATTACTTTACTACGTCTGGATTATGTGTTTAACATCTTCTTATTTGTCTAATATTATAGTTTGCTCTTCCTTTGTAAAAATATGTTGCTCAGCTGACAGTAGACTTGTCCATCTTTGTGATTGGTCATATGCTGCAAACACCGCCCCTTTCATGTGAACACGCTCACAGACAGATTGAGAAACCTTGGGTTGATTTACCGAGTTGATAACCACCGTCGTAGGAGCGCTAAGCAGAATCTCGTTTGTTAGGGTTAGTTAAGCCAGATAACGAGAAGATACACTGGGTATGTTGAACTGTAGTACAGGCCTCTGGTCTGGAAACAACTGAGAAATAAAAAAATAATACAATAATAATCCTGTCTTTTAATGAGAAACATCAACACACACTCACAGACGTGGACATTTCGCCTTTCGGCATCTCAGCCCCCATGTGGTCACATCTCCATGTTGGCCTCATTGAAGGTGTGTGTGTGTGTTGTCAGAAGCACTTCATAGGTCTTTCAATCACAGCGGTCTGTTGGGAGAGCTCACAGCACAGGTGTGAGGTGGGGGGAAAAGGCCCGAGGGGGGATCTGTGTGTGTTTATACCTGTCTCCCATCCATTCTCTCACTTTCTCTGAAACATTTGCTCGTATCTCTATGAGGGGCCGTACAAGTAATTGATGATGGCTTTTTATGTTCAAGTTCAACCTCCTCAGAGTTGATTCAACTGACTCTGATCAGCTGTTCTGGAACCGAAAACTCCGAGGCTGCGGTCGAAAAGTCCCAAAATTACGTCCTAACGTCTTTTCCTAACCATTTTTCCTTGACCTCGATGGAAAATATCATGAGGTCAAGGAAAGATGTGAAGGAGAATTCATAAGGACTAAGGAAAAGACAACCGTGGTGTTAAGAGAATCTGACTGCACTAACACTAGGCTCCGGAATTATGATGTGACAGCGGCGAATGTTAGTGATGCAGGTCTGCTGTGGTGAAACTACAATGTTCTGAAGATGGACTACAAAAGGCATTGCTTCCCCCATTATTAAATTTAGTTTTTCAGTGACAGGCTGTCCCAATTTTTTGAGTAACCAGCCACCACTGGTGAGAGTAAAGAATACATGTGTGTAAGTGTAAATATGTGTATGTGAGAGTGAAAATACCTGTATGTGTTGAAAAGTAAAGTGTATATGTGAGTAGAAATATATATATATACAGTATGTGAAAGGAGAATATGTGTGCGTGAGTGAAAATATATGTATGTGTTGAAAAGTAAAGTATATATGTATGTGAAAGGAGAATGTATGTGTGTGTGAGTGAAAATATATGTATGTGTTGAAAAGTAAAGTATATATGTATGTGAAAGGAGAATGTATGTGTGATTGAAAATATATGTATGTGAAAGGAGAATGTATGTGTGTGTGCGAGTGTCAGAATGAATTATGTCTTGTATGGCCCCTCATATATCTCACTCTTCCCATAAATCAATCCATGCTATGAATATATATATATATATAAATATTTATTAATAACATCTGAATGGACAATGTACACAGTCTGCCTTAAGTTCATAATACATCTTGTGTTTACAATTTGATTAGTATCTCACAACAGAAGAAAGATTTAAAAATGACTCAGAAAAATGATGCATGCACTGTACCTACAAACAGAAGAAATTGTCATTGTTAATTGTGACAGTGTCCAATACAAAGACATAAACAATACTGGTATTAATCTGAATTTCATAAAACAAACACTGGCTTATTAAAACAACCGCAGGGTGTGGTCTAAATGAGTAACACAAATCTCATTTCAGTTGGAAGGGGCTGCTGCAAGTGTGTTTTCAGAGTGAAAACTCACTCATTTCATGGCAAAGGAAAGGCTAATGATAACATGATTCTGATTGATCATCTTCATTATTTGTTGGATTTACGATGGCAAAACCCCCAGCAAAAAAGCACAAGTCTTTACCCACTGGTTTGATGTTAGCCAGCTTGACTGGATAGCGCAGGGCAGCTGGACAGGTGGTGTCTATCTTAGCCAAGCTATAAAGTGCTCCAGGGATGACGTATTTTTGTAGGTCAACCAGGAAGTTAGCATTGCCCTGGGTTTCCGCAACAAAAAGCCAATTGGATTTTTTCATTGGGTTTTGGATTATTGCAGAAAATAAACTATGTGGCAAACGACCGGTTATGATACTTACACATTACACCACTTTTATGATTTTTGAAGTGTGAAAGCAATCGCCAGAAGTAAAAAGCTAATGTTAGGTTATAAACAAACTACACCACGTTCGCATGAGCGCAAGTATGCTCAATTAGGCTGTAAAGGAGGATGAGTCAGAGTCATAAAGGCTTCAAAATTCCCGAGTGGGATATTTACTAACGTATTTTATGTCGTACAACAAAACGTGAAAATCTCTTAAGCTTGCGTTAACCACAGACCTTATTTCAGGCATCTAACTAGAAACCCATTCAAAAAACCCATTAACTTCCAAATGAGGGAACTGGAAGTGCTAAAATGCTAACTCATTTTTGGGTTTTAAGACTCCTGTAGCACTGAATTGATCGCGATGGATTTGAATGAAATTTTTTGGAGGGGTGGGGTGTGGCACAATGAACAATCCATTAGATTTTGGTGGCGATCCAGATCATGATCCAGATTCAGGAATATTTTGAAGGATTCCGATCAGCCTGAGCATTAAAACCACAAGGTATAACACATCTGCAGTGTATCTGATGACGCGTTGATGACGCGTGACCCCGCCTCCTCTTGAGAGCAGAGAGATACGTGTGTGGATATGTGTGCGGAAGCTGCTGGCCGTCCGCGGTGAGAATGAACAAAGTGGTAGCTGACGTGATGACAGAAAACGTAGTGTAACGTTATACAGACATAACAAGGCTGCTGAATGAGAGAGGCATCCGCCGATACGTTACACAGAAACACACCGTGTTAATAATAAGCCGACCACCTCACGTAACTTCCAGCTGTGAGCTGTGATCTGTTTTTAAAATCACACGTTGGCGGAGGACTGCGCTCTCCGAGTGCAATTCTAGTTTGGTGGGTAAAATCTTACCATTATCATTACAAATGATGGCCGAAACTACAAATATACAGGGGTGGAAGTAACAAATTACATTTACCTTTGTTACTGTAACATAGTAATTTTGTTTTTCTTTGAACAGATTGTGGGGGAATATTCAGAGGTCAGTACAATAACAAACACATGGGTTGTTGTAACTCTCTCTTCAACCAAATATCACACCAAAGCGTGTAATATACCCGCCTGTCCACCAGAGGACAGCCGATCAGTGTCACATTCTGCCTCGCAGAGATGTGAATATTCAACACAGTCTCACGGCAGTCCGTGAATTAGTCACAAAATTTAATCTATTTGATTCGTGTACATAGACACGAATTTCCCTTTTTTTTACTCAGCACGACTTTCAACAACGTATTTTTCTTATGCTTTTTCCAATGAATGTCAAGCAACACGTGACGAAAGTGTCAATTTCCGCTCCAGTCTTTTCAAAATAGAACTACTTAGTTAGGTTTAGGAATAGATCAACTTGGTTAGGCTTAGGCAACAAACTACTTAGTTAGAATTAGGAAAAGATCGACTTGGTTATGGTTAGGCAACAAAACAATTCAGTTAGGTTTAGGAAACGATTCAATTCAATTCAGTTCAGACAACTTTATTAATCCCTCTAGGGGCACTTGGTTTGGAGCAGCTTGTACATAAAAACATAGATAAAACACAGTGACACACAACAACAATAACAATATATGTAATCTAAAAATATAAAACAGGACCTAAAACGATTACTGATGTAAATTAGACAAACTAATAAAGTGGTTGGGGTTAAAATATCACTGGAAGTGCCGTAACTTAAGTCCTTACTTATGTTACCTGACAAAATCTACTTAGTTAGCTTTAGGAAAAGATCTCGTTTTGGGTTAAAATAACTCCGGAAGTGACATAACTTAAGTACGGAAGTTACGTGACAAATAAATCAACTTTGATTTCTGGTTTCACATGGCACACAAACACCGGCCTCTTGGATGAAAGTCCTGTGTTTTTTGAACCACCCATCCAACCCAACCTCCTCCTATGCGGTGTTTGCCGCTCTTTATACTTCCCGGTTCATAATTTCGTGGATACGAATTGATTTCATGCTTACCATCACAAAAAAAAATTGAAATTTGTGTCTATGTACACAAGTTAATACATTTAATTACGTGACTATTTTACGAACTGCTGTGCAACTGGGCTGGAATATTATATGCCTGTATGAACTTGCAGTACCAGAAGAAGGCAACAAAACCACTGACTTAGGTTCAGGCAAGAAAACCAGTCATTGAGGATTAGGCAACAAAACCACTTAGTTAGGGTATGGGAAAACATCATGGTTGGGCTTAAAATAAGTACGTAAAGTAAGTAAAACACGTATGAAAACAGCGTAACGTCAGTACGGAAAACACCTAACAAACGTCACGTGACAACCATAACTACAAAACTTGCTTGAAAGCTTGAATGTCCTGTGTTTGTTGCACCCATCCACCTTCCCACCATAAGTGGTCTTTCTCACTTTACATACTACATAACTAGCTCTGACGTTAGACTTCTGTAACTACAAAACACTTCACCTTCATGCAGGCGTGTAATATTCACATCTTGGCTACCCAAAATGTGTCACTGACACACTTTCTTCTGGTGGACAGGCAGGTCTATTACACGCTTTGCCTTGAGACCGGGCTGCTCTCTCCAGATGAAAATGTCAACAACCCCAGCGTTGCCTAGCAAGGTAGCGTTTTGTGTGTGCTACACAGTGTGTAAAAACTGTGCAGCTCTCTTTTGGCTATCATATGTGTGTTTGTGGGCTGCATTCGCTGTGGAGTTTATATTGTTTATAAATCTCAATATTTTTAGCCTTAGTGATGCTTTATTCTGCTGTTAATTCTATAATATAATAATATATATAGAAATGTCAGGCTGTTTAATTTCTGTAGCTTAATGTTTCTCGTTGCACCCGGCGTGGTGTCTATAGTAAGGCTATACAGAGGAAGGCGGTTATTTATTTCTAATTGATGATCAGCATGTATGTAGTCAGAGATGTCCTGATGTCAAATATATCAGTCATTGTCAGGCATTATTTATTAATTTTTTCCAGCAACTCAAAAATGAAATTTCCCTCACAAATTAGTAGTATTTTCTTTTTAATTTGTAAGGGACATGTAATATTTTATACTTCTGGTGAATATAATCCAATCAATCTTGTTTCCATATATGTATTTTGTATAAACAGTTCTCTTTGTCAGCACCTTATTTTGAAAACTGGACGTAGTCACACGTGTACACTTCCGCTAACTTCTCCAAGGCCGTTGCTAGCTCTCTCATCAGCTCCGTTCTCTTTATACATCCATGGTCAGCTCCATCAGGGGCCGTTTGAATGCATTTAACAAAGTGTTTCCATACTTTACTGTATGTGTAGTGTTTACCACTTTGGATTTAAAATGTGAGGTTGCAAGTCGTATCCATGCGGACCCTCCGCTGTTTGGGTTGATGGATATGGAACGGATATGATGTCACGTTACTCAGACTACACCAATTAAAGTGGTAATTTCCTTCTACCTATAGACTCAAATGAAGTGAATATATCGCATTAGTGTCATGGCATTAAAAAATCTATTTCAAAATTGTAAAAAAAAAAAATAGGGGAATCATTTTTTTCCCACCCCTACATTTTAATGCACTTTATTACACGGCTGTGTTGAATACTTGATTCTGATCGGTCAATCACGGCATTCTACGGTCTGTTATTTCTTTATAGCAGACCGTTGCTAAGGGCGCAGTTCTGATCTCGGACTCTGGCAGACCATCTTTGTGTCAAATTATTGATTTCTTAAGTAAGTAGCCATCTAATAAGCGGGATAATGTACAGCTAGCTGGTCATTGTTGTGAAAGAAACCCCTTCAGGGCTTCTTTCACAATGGGCTTCTCTTCACAATGACCGGCTCGCTGTACATTATCCCTTACTTATTTATTTAATTTAACAGTTCTATCAAATTACATTGTCATCGTCATCATCAAATAGTTGTAATAAACCAAGATTATCCTTTAACTCAGAAGCCAAGAATATCACTGATAATCATTATCAGTCATACTTAGAGATTAGCTATACCTTCGAGGAGATCAGCAGTCTGCCCTTTTGCCAGAAAAACATGCCACTTTCACTGCCACGCCCAACACCTGTGTTTCCTTTATTTTGACCACACCCTGTTTAACAAAGTATGACAATTTAACATGCAGTAAATAAAACACTTTATGTTCCCTCTGTCTGCTGCTTTACACATTCTTGGAACAAATCCTCTTCAGTTTACATCTTTGCAGGAAGTAGTACCATAGAGGTGAAACTAAGGCTTACACTAAGAAAAACTTTTTTGTTCATGTCTGCTCTGGCTGCCACAGTGTTCAGGCAGCACTTTACCTATGCATGAGAAGTTTGAATGTTCGACACCAAACAAATGTTCGAGAGAGCTGAACAGGAATGCCCTCTGTCATTTAAATTTCTAAATCTGTAACCTTGACTGTCTAACTCTTACTGCATCTATGATAGCTAATCACTCACACAAATCACAAGTTACAGCTTCACGCGTTGGCCTAGAAATTAATGGATTTGGTCCACCAACTGCAATTTGTTAAAAAAGCTTGATAATCTCAACCTGTTAATACGTCAGCATATCAACTCAAAATGCAAATGAAAGTACTGTAGTAGTTCAGTTGGAATGTAGTTAAGTGATTTTTGGTTGTGAAGACACAAGAGGAAGGAGTAAGAAGTGGGGATTAGCTTTTGCAGCAGTATTAGAACACTTAGGCCTTGTTCAATCTATAGCACACCAGTTTGAGTAATGGCTTTTAGCTGATGCTACTACTGTAGTCGCTTGTTAGTCACACCTTGTACTGTATGTTTCAACGTTTCAATAGGACTATCGGCAGGTCCATCATCTATCGTTCTACCACCATGAGACTGTGTGTGTTTGTGTCTGTGTGAGTGAGTGTGTGTGTGTGTGTGTGTGTGGTCATGGCGAAGGTGGTGTCTTCAGGGAATTGGTGGATCCTCCTTGGCTTCCACTCACTGTTGCTCCCTGTCCAACCCACTTGACCACAACAGAGAGAGAGGAGAAGAAATCGGGGGAGAAAGACAATCAGGTTAGATTGAAGCGAATCAAAACAAAAGGTTTTTTAGGTTTTTTTTAGTTAATTTTAAATCAAAATTGTATTTACATCATACAAGTAAATTATTGTCCTAATATGAGAGGCAATGCCTTCAGTTAATGGACCATCATCACATGCCGTTGCTTTATAACTAAACAAAAGTCATCAGTGTTGTGCATGAACGCGCTTAAAGAGCACCGTTTATAGAACGTGACCATATTTTTGGTGAACGGTGAATGGAATGTATCCGTTTGCACACATGCCGTGTCTCAAATGCGTGGAAAACTCCAGCTGTGCCGCTTCTTTTTCTTTCCAAGGTGCTGGGTAGGTTGCGCTACTGTCGCGCCTGCCGTTACTAAGCAACCAAAACCTGGGTGCTGCGATGATTAAGTTGCGGTAATTTAGCTGGAAGCCTCAATGACTAAACTAAACACAATTAAAACAAAGATGAATGCATGTCCATCACCATAAATCCCTCCGCAGTAACATTACTGCTCTATTTCTCTGTGTCAGTTTGGCTGACCATTCAACCGGATGTTGTGGTGTCTTTGGACAGAAAGGGTGAAGCCAGTAAAATAGTCTGTGGGACGGATGTAAAGCTCTGGGTAGGCCTGCACTAAAATGATTAACTTCTCCTCCATATATTTATCATAGAGCGATATTTACGGAAGAAAGAAAAGATATCTGCCAGCTGTGATTGGTTGTTCCTCGTCCCATGACATGCGGTGCGAGCTGCAGCGTACCAAAAGTTGAACTAGTTTTTTCTCTGAGTGCTGCCATTTATGGCCCGAAAAATAGGCGTCTGGGAACTCTTACCTACCGCGACGGCGTCGCTGCCGCATTTCGTCGCTGCCGCATTTCGTCGCTACCGCGCATCTACATTGACAACAATGCAAGACCAGCAAGCGTGTAGTGAGGGTCGAGCTCACACTCATTACAGCCCGTGCTCGTGGGACTGCATTAGTGCAGAAGCAGAAATGCTCCTTCGCAAGGATGCTTTACTACTTTATACTGCTCTGTGCGCTCTTATCACATGCAAGCACCTGCTTTTTTTTGTTCATTTTTATCATATGCACAAGAAGAAATTTTAAACTTTTAATTAAAAAAATTATCCAACTGAAAACACAGCCCTGTGTTACCAACTCTTTTTCAATGAAAGTAGCTAGCCGCACTTGCTCCAAAAGTCCCTAAATCTAGAGAGAAAGTCGCCAAGTCTGCAACACTGACAGTCCATTTCTTCAGGCCTCCCTCCAAAGCCACGCCCCCAAATTTATCATAATGAACGTAAACAATGAACATGGTTATTGTTAGTACTCACAGCTGTCAAGCTAGCAGCTAGTTGAATTCTCCTACGACGGCAACAGATACCAGATTTCTTTTTTTTTTATCAGAGCATTTGATTTATTGATTGCTGTCGGGATGTAAAGAGAATTTCAAGAAATATGAAAAAAAAATGTTTTTGAAGAAGATTACCAACTCTAGCTTTAAGACCAGTTAAAATCTCAGAAATGCTACAAAAATCAATAGGATAGATTCTATCAAAAATGATGAGACTTTTTTTTCTAAGAGTTAATTGATGATTTTGATCTGATTTAACCTGCCCTGAAGCAGGTTGATCGAGCAGGTTTCCATGGTGATATGTTTGAGCCTGAGCCAGCCCTGTGAGACTGAAAAGCCAGGGATATAAGCTTGTAAGTTGGCTTGCAAACACACTAACCATGCTTCATCATAGCCCCCCCCTGCAGTGTGCCTTTCTCTTATTCAACCACTTATTAATGTGACAAAGTGGAAGCAACTGAGCTTTCTGCTTTCTTCATTTCCTTTGTTTCCGCTCACCAGAATCAGAACTGGTTTGAAATGACTGTGGGGAATTCAATCATTCATTTTGTTGTTGTTTGTCTTGGCCTTGGTGTGTGTGTGTGTGTGTGTGTGTGTGTGTTTACAGTCCTGGCTGAAGAGATCAAGTTGGTGAAATAATAATATTCTCAGACTGCGGTCAGAGGGTCAGTGAGGCTTACTCCAATACTTCAGAAAAGCCATAAAAAAACTGCGAGTGTGCATGTGTCTGAAAGAGAGTGTGTGTTTTTGTGTGTGCGTGCACAAGACCCAGATGTTGCATGTGTTTTTGATTATTTGTTGAAATGTATTCGTTTTTCTGTGTGAATACTTTGTGTTCTTATCACTACATGTACTTTAGATACGTATGTGTGCAAAAGTGTGTGTGTGTGTGTTTGCATGTGTGACATATCCAGTGGGCCAGGTTCCCTCATGACTTCTGCGTGAATCTTTTAAAGAAACACAAATAAGCCATTAGTGTGGATCTCAGGCCCTGCTGCTGTAGTCCAGTGCTGCTGCTAATGGCCTCAAATAAGACACGACTACTGGAGAGTGTCTGACAGCTCTAGAGACAGCAAGAGAGCTCTTCTAGCTTTACCGTTGTTGGCAATATCAGGGTCACTGACCTCCCACCAACACTGTAACTTCTCTGGTAGACACAGTGTGACAGCTAACATTTCATTTACTTCTGCAGCTTGATGTAGTGCTAAGTAACACTCAGGGAGAAGTGGTTAAGAATTCTGGTGTCAGGATGCAACTAAATAAGATAACCATGTGGACTTATGGTGTAAAAAGAGATCTAATTGCCTGCACAACCCTAATGGTAGAGTCGAGAGGAGCGTTTTTATCGCGAGGGTTTGCCTCGCTTCCCAGCACTGGACGCTTGATGGGCTGCCACTAGACACAAGGCACTAGGCACCTGATTGGACGAACGCTTACCCTCGTGGGCTGCTGCTCCCAGCTTTTAAACCGGAACCAACCAATTTTGGAAACGTTCTTCTCTTATATGACGAAAATAGTTTACCAAAATGTGTTTTTGAAAATATTTTATATGAGCAATAAGCCGCAGTTGATGAATTTGTCTTTATTTTGGATCGATAACGGTTAGTTTAAAAGTTTCTTGGGAGTTTCCAGAGGCGGCGAGTCACGCCGGACGCCCCTGATTTGCATAAAATAACCTAGACCTCAACTTTATGCAAATGAGGAGCGTCTCTCGAATCGCGCCGCCATGCTACCAGAATGCATTGCATGACTGCTTACATAGACAATGAATGGGAAGCGTGGAAAAAACGAAGGCAGTGGACATGTACCATAACTGAAACACTACGAAATCCAGTTGAATTTTTAGTTTCCTGTTGCTCCTCTCACTCACACACATCGAGTACACACATGTACGCACCCCGGCTAAGTGGGGACAGACCATTCACAAGTCAAGTGAAAGATCCGCAAGGCAAATTATCAAGGGAGTAAATTAAAAAACAAAAACGAAATTCAACTAACGTTAGTGTAACATAGTTTTAAAATATTTTTCCGTATGTTTTCATGTAGGAAAAGACCCCAAATGAACACTGTAAGCGGATTACTTGATTACTATAAGCAAATTATTTAAACAGCGTTTGTATAGGATTGATTCCTTCTCAAGCTTTTTGGTCACTATAAGCGGCTGATCACTATATTATTGCTCTACCGTTTATATTGAAAATGAGAACAGTTGGTTAAACCAATGTTCATCCGACCTGAAGAGAAGTTGTTTTATTTTTTTTTGTGTTAAATATCATTGCTCTACTTTTTGCTTTGAAAATGAGAACAGAAGCAGCAGGTTAATCCACTGATCATTTAAAGCTGCAGTATGCGCGATTGGCGCAAATATGATTTAAAAAAGGTATTTTTAGAAAACGGCGCTATATCGTGACAGTAGTTCATGAAACAGGTAACCTGGAAAAAATCATGTTCCTCTGTGTCCGACTGTGTCCTCCGGTGCTCCTAACGGCATCTGAAGGATTTCACTTACCGGAGGAAAACAAGGTCCGCTGTCCAGCTGCAGTCTATGAGAGCCGGCTGTCAATCACTCGCGAACTCCGACCAAACGGTCAAACGAGGCCGCGCTGATCAAATATGAATCAATATTCTGTTACTGTAATGACTATTTCTCACCTCAATTTTTTCAGAATCATCTTGTAGTGTACTGTTTAGCTGTAAAATGAGAAATTTTGTGACCCGGCCGCCATTGTAAAATCTGTTGAAGGAAGTCAAGTTCTGGTCACATGACCGGAGCACAGCAAATAGGAACACTCTCTCTCTCTGAAATGACCTGTGATTAGTCAAAATCTGCTGTCACGGGCTAGATTTTTCTAAAGCCTGAAAACAGAGCAAGTCAAGTTTTCTCTCAGACCACTTGAATTACAATATGCTGAAACGTTGTTATGGAATTTTTGCCAAATTATGCCAAAAAATAGTTGCCTACTGCCACTTTAACTTGAATAGAAGTTGGTTTATTTTATTTTTTGTTAAATATTACACTGCCTTGTATCTTGAGAATTGAAGCAGTGGGTCCTGAAGTTCCACTTTTTATTATTTTCAAATAAAAGGTGTATGTATTTGCAATTAATCGTTGTTTACTTTTTTATATCCATAATTAATTTATCTCCATAATTAATTTATCTCTGATTCCCTTACAAGAAAAACTTTGAGGAATCCTGCACTGTCCAGTATCCAGCTATTTATTTCACAGTCACACTGATTACATTTTTGGCAAAATCGTATCATATCGTATCGCTCTAGATGAGCCAAATATCGTCCTTGAAACGAATAGTAACCATGGAAAGTGATACGTATCGTATCGTAAAAACATATCGCTACACCCCGAAAAGGAACTGTACTAAGCTGGTTTAAGTCCTATTTATCAGACTGATCCCAGTTTGTACATGTTAACGATGAATCCTTTCTGCACGCCAAAGTTAGTCACGGAGGTCCACAAGGTTCTGTGCTTGGACAAATTCTATTCACCTTATATATGCTTCCTTTAGGCAATGTTATTAGAAAACACTAAACTATATAAAACTTTCATTGCTATGCAGATGATACCCAATTATATCTATCGATCAAGCTAGACAAAACCAACCAGTTAACTAAACTTTAAGCATGCCTTCAGGACATAAAAACCTGGATGACCTGCAATTTCCTGATGTTAAACTCAGACAAAACTGAAGTTATTGTACTTGGCCCCGAGCACCTCCGAATCAAATTATCTAAAGATATAATTACTCTAGATGGCATTACCCTGGTCCCCAGCACCACTGTAAAGAATCTGGGAATTATCTTTGATCAGGATATGTCGTTTAACTCCCACATAAAACAAACTTCAAGGACTGCCTTCTTTCATCTACGTAAAATTGCAAAAATCCGGCACATCCTCTCTCAAAACGATGCAGAAAAATTAGTCCATGCATTTGTTACTTCTAGACTAGATTACTGCAACTCCTTATTATCAGGCTGCTCCAATAAGTCTCTTAAGACTCTACAGTTAATCCAGAATGCTGCAGCACGTGAACTGACAAGAAGTAGAAAAATATTTCCCCTGTTTTAGCTTCTCCGCACTGGCTCCCTGTAAAATCCAGATTAGAATTTAAAATCATCCTCATCACCTACAAAGCCCTAAACGGTCAGGCACCATCATATCTTAAAGAGCATATATTACCCCACTAGAACACTGCGCTCCCAGAATGCTGGGTTACTTGAGGTTCCCAGGGTCTCCAAAAGTAGAATGGGAGCCAGGGCCTTCAGCTATCAAACTCCTCTTCTGTGGAACCAACTCTCAGTTTCAGTTCGGGAGGCAGACACCCTCTCCACATCTAAGAGTAGGCTTAAGACTTTCCTTTTTGATAACGCTTATAGTCAGGGCTGGCTCAGGCTGCCTTGGACCAGCAGATGGCCGCCCACCCAGAGCCTGGTTCTGCCCAAGGTTTCTACCCGTTAAAGGGGAGTTTTTCCTTGCCACTGTCGCACCAAGTGCCTGCTCATGGGGGATCTCTTGTTGGGTCTCTAAATTAAAGAGTACGGTCTAGACCTGCTATATATGAAAAGCATCTTGAGACAACTTCTGTTTTAAATTGACGCTGTATAAAAATAAATTGAAATTAATTGAAAATACTATATATTCCATAAAAATTAAACAGTCTTTTATGCAAAGCAGACCTAGGTACAGCTCCACAAATTACAAACCCGCACCACCTACCTATCAGGAAGAAAAGTAAAAGCAGCAGTTTAGACAAGCTCTCATTTTCCAACTGTATTTTATTATTTTCCAGAGGAGTTATTTTTGTGTGTTTTAAAGTTCACAGTTCAAATTGCTCTGAGTGTCATCATGCATGAATGTGTGAAGCTCTGAAGAGAGCAAGCTGTTGTTGAAACATCCTCATATCCATTATTCTAAAGTGCTCTCGCTTTCTTTACAAGTTATTTCTTCCTAACAAGAATGTAATGGGTTGTATTTTGTTTAAAGAATTTGAAATTCAGAGCATTAATAAAGCAGCAAACAACTGTTTGCAATGTAAAGATATAGTGGAGTAATGTCTACCTGAGCAGAGAATGAATTCACTCTCACTACAGTATATTTATACTGTATATATATATACATATATATATTTGTACATATATATACAAATATATATATATATAACTTATATATATATAACTTGGGGTGAATTCAGCTATATTGGGACTGTTTTTGTAATTCTATCTTGTGATCACGTTCTTGTCGTCAATTAAAAAAAATAACCCAACATATGACACATTTCTGAATTCCTCATAGTATTTATTTTCTTTATGTGAAGAAATTTAGTGTGTATGATATTTTTTCCAAAGCATTGCTCGCCATTTTGTTGTAGCTGCCACAAAATTATTTTTCAGGGACGTTTTTGGTAATTTGGGACAGCATGCTTGGTAATTTGGGACACAGTTTCATTAGTGTAGGCCCTTGCTTTCAACCCTAATGACATATTTCAAAGAATATTTTAAACAGATTTCTTGTTTTTCTTAACCTTAAAAAGACTGTTTGTAACTTCTTACACGTATAAATCATTGCGGGTCGGTGTCCCATGCGCGCTCGCGTGTGGTTACGCCGTTCAGACAAGACTCCAACACAAACTACACGGAAGCACCAAAATCGCAAAGTTATATCTAGTGAAGCCCGTCTTGCAAAACGGTGTTGGCCGCGGTCGGAGGACGTGGGGGAGACTATAGTCTTATCTCCAGGGCCGGAGTCTCTGCTGTACTCTGCCTTCCTGCTTGCTTTCACTCACACACCCGTGCTCGTTCTCGCTCAGCTCGCTCCAACTCCACGTGCATGAGCGCACACTACACACTGCAGAAGAGTTAGCTTAGCTCTCAGAATATCTAGTGAACGTACAGTGGACGTTTGTGCAGAAATAAATGCTGCAGCTCCTCCAGACCAATAGAGGTTTCCCATGTCTTGTGAAGTGACAGGGCTCTGCAGCGAGTTACGTTATCGTCTCCGACGGGTGTCACCCCTATTCCCTTCGGCCGCGGTCAGGAGGCTGAGGCAGGAAAAGCACTAGGATCAGTATTGATTCATGGAGAGACCTTCGTCCGGTCAGCTAACATTACTGCCAAGCAGGTGAACTATAGAGTGATATTGTGGTTTTAGCTGACGTGTGTCGCCTCGCTGTTTTGAACGGATGCTCGCTCACATTCAGGTAGCGCGTGCACACGGGCGAGCGCTGGCACCAGGACGCTGACTGTCGTTGACATTGCGGCCACAAGTGTCGCTGTTAAGAAGCAATTTCTGATTCTTACAAACAGTCCCTTTAAATATATGTATAAGGTGGCTTGATGTTATGTATTAGCCTGTTATGATGAGCTTTTCCACTCTTCCTTGCACTCTCTGGCGCTCTTCTCTTATGCTCCATCTAAACCCACCCCCTCCCCTCGGGGCTCCTTCCAAGGCAACGCCCCCCACACACATGCACTAGCACCGCCGCATCGTAACTACTTCACAGCCACATAGCGGAGAGAGGACCTCAACTCAACAAAGCTACCTCATGAAGTAACCGCGGCGGTGCAACTGCAGGGCTGAGTTTTCTCTTCCATTCTCCGGTAAACTTGCGGCGGCGACGCGCTTTGAGTTCAGGCTGGTGCACCCCAAGGGTAGAGTACGAGCAGGGAGGCATGGAGGCACCTGATTGGTTCTTTACAAGCGGACCACGAGGCAGTGATGTGTAGACGTTTTTACAGGATTACAGCAGCTACAGATGACGGCTCTTTTCCGTTCCTTTTTCAGAGCTCATAAGTAATGGATCGCTGTCGGGGTGTAAACACCATTTCAACCAATATAACAAATAGTGTATACTGGATAACATCGTCAACCCTGCCTTTAAATATGAAATGATGTTAATGCGTTGAATGGTAGATTAGATTCCTCTGACATCATTTCACCTTTCGGTGCATCAGTCACAGTCTGATATTTCTGCTGTTTAGCTGTTGGCCCATGTCGCCATCTCGTCTTTTTTTTTATCACTTTCGTGAGGTTGTAATGGTCTCCTTTGTCTAGCTAAACGTCTCAGAATGTAAATTACATAAATGCAGCTACATAATCATTTTAAGTTCTGAATTCTGAAAATGGACTGGGAGACTGGGTTATTTTTTAGTTGTTTTTTTTCCACAAGAAATTTCACGTAGCATGAGTTCAAATTTCTGTTGTAAATTAGAAACTTGTGGCAGCCATCATTGTGAAGCATTAGTATCACTTGGGGAAAGCAGCACACATAGCTTCATCTGATTGGTAAAATAATCCAAATAGATACTCATTATACGTTAGTTGGCCTGATTTAAGATGGAAATGTCATTAGGGTAGCTGAACCAAATCAGACATGTTCATTAGAGATGGAGTAAAATTCCTGGGCTCCTTAGCTCTCTCATAATGAGCATCATCAGACCTCCTCTGGTAAAAATAATGATGTCGAGAGAGGGTTTACGTCAACAGTCTTCATGGCGACCTATGTTTACAACTAACAAGCTAGCCAGTGTCATGCTAAACATGCAAACACATTTCTTAATAAAGCTGAAGTGAATCTTTAGATTCTTCAATAGAGAAGACACATATGAGCCTGCAGATGCTAATGCATGTCATAGCTGATGATAGGCGTTACATTTACCCGGACAGCAATCCATTTTGAAGCGTTTTATCTTTTGACTCCTTCAGCTGAATACCAATATATTTAGCTTTGACAACTCAACATGAATTTGCATGAATCAGTCCAGCATCTGTTTTAGCGTGCTCTGTTTTTTTAATGAGTGTGGGCAGGGAATTCAGAAATAGAAGCAGCTCAGTGAATGTAGCCACCTCTCTGTGCCTCTCTCTCTGTAAGCTAGGTGCCTCTGTTGTGGCAATCCCAGCAAAACAAGTCAAGTATAGAGAGGGTTATGCAGTCTTTTTTATTATGTAATTGTTTTATTTATTTTTTTACTGTGCCTAAAATACACAACACGGCAACATGAAATATGAGACTCGTTTAGAGTCCATTCATTTGTCATTCTGAAGTCTTTTATTTCTGTTTTGAGTCTTTAGTTTAGAGAAGCTTTTGTACACTCTACTGTATGTTGTGCACAAGAGCCTCAATAAAATGATTGTTTCACTTGAACTTTTGGTGAATGTATTCTTTAAATAATCCTACACAAGTATGTTTTTAGGGCTGTCAATCGATTAAAATATTCAATTGCGATTAATCGCATGATTGTCCATGATTAATTGCGATCAATCACAAATTAATCGCACATTTTTTATCTGTTCAAAATGTACCTTAAACAGATATTTGTCAAGTATTTAATACTCAAATCAACATGGGAGTGGACAAATATGCTACTTTATGCAAATATATGTATATATATATTGTTGGAAATCAATTAACAACACAAAACAATGACAAATATTGTCCAGAAACCCTCACAGGTGTATTCAGCATAAAAAATATGCTCAAATCATAACATGGCAAACTCAAGCCCAACAGGCAACAACAGCTGTCAGTGTGCTGACTTGACTATTACTTGCACCAAACTGCATGGGATTATCATAAAGTGGGAAGGTCTGTAAAGGGGAGACTTGTGGATACCCATAGAACCCATTTTCATTCACATATCTAGAGGTCAGAGGTCAAGAGACCTCTTTGAAAATGGCCATGACAGTTTTTCCTTGCAAAAATTTAGCGTAAGTTTGCAGCGTTATTTAACCTCTTTCGCAACAAGCTAGTATGACATGGTTGGTACCAATGGATTACTTAGGTTTTCTAGTTTCATGAGCCCGCTACAACCTACGAAAGATTGATTGCGTTAATGTGTTAAAGAAATTAGTTGCGTTAACGCGTTATTATTGCTTGAACTTTGACAGCCCTAATTTTTTTACTTGAATAGTTCCTTTTCTTAGCCTGATTGAATGGCCATTTTGATTTGATTCCAAGATTGGGGATTTCTCAACAACTATTAGAAGGATTATCATTAAATCAAACAGACATTCATGTTCTCCAGAAGATGAAGACTGACCACCATGAAACTGACATTTTTGGGTTATAGTACACTGTCTTGAGAACTATTGGATGGATTGGCACAAAACCTTTAACATAACATCATAGTCCCCAGAAGATGAATCCTACTGACTGTGTTGATCCCCTGATTTTTGTGGCACCACCATGAGGTTGACATTTGGGTGAAATATCTGGATAACTATTTGGTAGATTGCTATGGAATTTGGTTGAGACATTCAGCTTCCCTTCAGGATGAATTGTAATCACTTTGATAATCTCTCAATTTGTATAAAGCGCCTGAGCACCATCATTTGGCCAATACTTTGTTTTATGACCAAATACCAGCTAAACTAGTGACATCCCCATCAGCCTCAACTGTACTTTGTTTCAATAAGCAAATGCTAGAATGCTGTCATGCTAAACTAAGATACTGAAAATGTTAAACATTATACCTGCTAAACATCAGTATGTTAGCATCGTCATTTTGAGCATGTTAGCATGTTTTCTCAAAGCACCGCTTTGCCAAAGTACATCCTCACAAAGACTCTAGCATGGCTGTAGGCTCTTAAGATGACTGCATGAAAATGATCATTACTTTGTTACTTATAAATCCCAGTTTAAAACATTCACAGGAATGTATTGTACCAATACACAATGCGGCTCATACCTCTATGAGTGGGTGCCAGTGTGCAATGGGTTTCCGTGGGTATGTCAGCATCTCACTCCAGTGATCTCGCCCAAGGCTCTCTGCCTCATTGCCCACCCTGCATACCCCGATCACTTCATTGTGTCCGACCCTGAAAGACAGAAAGAACAACTCATGGAGACTCCAAAATGTTGCATCAGTTAATGTACTGTAGATGAAACTGATATACGTAGGTAGAGGCCACAGGTTATTTAGGACAGAAAAAGTTTTAGTGGTACTGAGTAACTTAGAAATTAATATTAGTCTGGATGAATGAATGACATAAAAACTCCTCGGTTACTAGTATGTATTATTATTCAACGACTTAAGGTCAGTGGCTGGATGGAATAGTTTTAAAATGATGTTTTAATTGCGCTTGGCTTGAGAGGCAGCTATGTGGTGATAGCCCCATGCTCGCAATGTCAAGTGCCCGTGGGAAAACTACAATACGCATGCCCAAAGCCTTTGGCAATGAAAGTGGAAGGCGCAACTTTCAGGATCTCAAGCATCTTTCTGAGAAGGACTCTCTACACACTCTGATGGGCATGGTTTTGCAGGACGTAGCAGTGCTTCGGTGAGCACCATGACTGTCTCCCTGCCTTCAGCCTGTGCTTCAAGTGCACGTCCATGAGTAACGTTATTTTTGTACAAATAATGTAGGTTATTACTTTTAATTTGCACTATCCAGTCTAGGCTTGGTCGATATAACGAGATTATCGCTAGACACGATATTGATTGGCCACGATAATGGTCCTCATGTGTCCACGATAACAGAACGATGTTCAATTAAGTTGAATACAGGGATTCCGCTAGTAAATTGCAAGCCTGGCGGGCCTGAGATGACTCCTAGCTGGGCAAAGCATCGGGGAATTATGTATTTTAAAATGTTTTTTAAACTAAAATGTGTTGTACAAGTAGTGAACTCCTTTAAGGAATAACTCAGTGTGTAGGTTGTGAGCTTAATTTTAGCAAGTGCTGGTGTTTGCGGTCAAGAGAGAGACAGAGAGAGAGAGAGCGTGTGTGTGACGGAGTGAAAGAAGCGGTTCTAAAACGGTGATAAACACATTTCATTTCCTATATTCTTAACAATAAAAGTCCCCCGTTATTTTGTTATTTAAAAGCTTTTCTGCTGAAGCAGCAAAATCAGGAAATTTTGGGTTTTCATCAGCAGTAATTTAACATGACTGCTATGCAGCTAAAAAGCGAAACGGTAAAATAAATCAGACATCTGAAAGTACAAACAGTGAAGTCGGAGATTCAGTTAGAAGCTACAAAAGTAGTGAAAGCTGAACACACAACGTCTTTCTCTCTGGTCTCCTGCACGCTTGTTTGAGGGGCAGAAGGGGGGTCATTGGCGATTCTTTGGTTTTAAACCAAACTAAAAAGAGAGCCAGAGAACATGAACGAAAGAAGTAATTTGTAAACTGTGTGATAAACAAGTTGGGACTAAAGATGGAAATGCCACAAATCTCCACTCCCATCTTAAAACTCACTATCCAGAATACGCAAGTCTGCCACCGACTCCCTCCACAAACAGCAGCCGGACCAAAACTCCTCCCACGGCGAGCAATCAGCCCTCAATCAAAGGTTACAAAATATAAACGTGGGCAGTTACTAGTCACCAGCTGATTGATCTGATTTATTGATCTCAGCATGTCCTTGTGTAAATTAGCGCTAATTGTCTATTCATTGTGGCCACTTATGTATTGCAATGTATGTGTCTCCAGTCCATAGATATTTATATCTATGTGCATCCCTCTTCAGCTTTTGTTGGACGATAATATGGTATATTATCTTTTTCCTTAAAGCAATATCGTCAGTAGGGAATTTCAATATCACCCAACCCTAATCCAGTGATGCTAACATTAGAATGTCATAACATGTGCCCCATAAATTTGCCACAAAAAAATAAAAAATCATCTCTGTTTGAAGTTACAATTAGGCATGAGGGCTCCTGAAGGTTTAATATTGGGGTTACTGCAAAGATAAGGTTAATAAACAATTTTTAGGTTACGATTTTGCTAGCTTATCCAAAAAGTGATGAGATGACCCAATGTGAGCCAATGAGAATGTGCATCAGGCACACAACACTCTGTGTGACGCAGGATGTAAGGCACCACCCCCGGTTGAAATACCAAGTTTTTAGGGAGTCCCCTTTGGAAAACATGGTAAAATTGGGCTTACTCTGCCGAGCAAACATAACTACCCAAATAGACAGCCCATACAAATGGGTAATAGAGCCGTATGACAGCAAATTGTGGAGAACATGCATCTGTCTAAAGTAGTTGTTGTCCCACCATTTGTTCCACCTAAAAAAGGCACTGTACGTAGGTAACCTAACTAACCGATCATAGTCCATGACAGCTATGAGCAGGCTGATCTGGTCAATGTTCTCAGGAGGAACATCAAACACAATGGCTTCATTGTACACTGGGTTCAGAGTGTTACGCTTGGTTGACGTCTTCCTCTTCTTTAGCCTCCGGCCTTCACACATCAGGGACACTTTCACGTATGGATCTGGAAAAAAGATAACATGTGGTCAAGTCAATAAGGATGCCAAAATGTCTTGCATGGGATTAAACAAAATATTGTCTAACAATAATAACGCACTTGAATACCTTATGTGTATATTTGACTACACCACCTCTCAGTGGAAACATATCAGTCAGCACCCACCTGAAGCTCCAGTGATATCCATGGCTTTGAGATTTCTGGCTTTGATCATGGTGATGGTGAGCCTGCCAGCCGTGGGGAGATAGCACAATGAGAACATCAGCTCTCCTAGGTCCACATTGTCCTGTAAAGAAATATATTACATTTTTATATTAGCACTGTTCGTTCTCCTATTCTTAACATTTTAAAGACGAGAAGTGATGCCTCTTTTTGGGCTGGACCGTAGAGGGCAAGCTTTACATCATTGGTCGGCCGAGTGTTGGAGTTTCCTCATTGGCCATTGCTCTTTCAAATTAAAAAGGTGGGAACAATCCTTTATGCAAATGAGCCCGTCCAGCGCGACGTGTCCGGCTCACGAAACTTGGACCAAGCTGTCGAACTAGGCAATCTAGTTCTAAAATGAAATGAGATTCAGCAGTGGCATATCTAAAATGTTTTCAGAAGTAGATTTTGGTGGATTGTTTAGACGTAATAACAGAAAGTTTATGAGCAGGCCGCGATGTTGTTTACTGTTTGAAACGGCAAGGACCAATCATGTACATTTCACGAGAGGGTACGTCACCCCTTGATTCAAGATTCAAGATTCAAGAGTTTTATTTGTCACATACTCATACAGCATGTGCAGTGAAATGCAAAGATTGCAGATTGTGCAAAACAACATCAACTATACAAATATTTTTAAAGTGTAATAAAAATTGTAGAGATAATGGCATTATTTACAGTGAGGGGTCTCTATACAATGTGGAAAATAAATATGTGAATATAAGTGTGTGAATAGAATAATAATGAGTGTGTGTGTGTGTGTGTGTGTATTCTCTGTATGTAGCCCTATGTGTGAATGTGTGTGGATAAGAGGGGCAGCGTGTGGCGCTTGGTGGGCACCATGGAGAGGTCAGAGTTCACAGTCCTGATGGCCCAGTTGAGTGGAGCAGCGCTTCCCCTAGTGTCCTCGCCGAACCTGGTAGACATGTACCGCTGGATTTATCATTATAGACATGGCCACTGACTATTTGTATAACAATTCAGCCACAAATTCACAGACTGAGCAGACACGATCCAGCCATATACTACTCGGTTTTGATCGAGTCTTCTTAATGGTGGGGTATGGGGAAAATGTTTTTTTGGGCTGCAGTGGATTTTATAGTTGCAGCATAGTTGGCCACTGGGGCAGCAAGGCTGAATGGCAGCACCATGCAGCTCTCTCAATACACCCATGGTTACATCCATGTTGCTAACTTGGCACATTGCTACAATTGGCACATTACCAGCAACAACTGCAGATCAGTGGAATAGAAACTGACGGTAGTAAAGTGTATTGCGTGGCCGTGCACTCGTGCATTTACATGTGCATGCTTGCACATGTGCATGAAATACAAAGAAATCATGGACCTGCTCGCAAAAACATCGCTCCATAGCACTACCAGTGTTTAAAAAGAGGCATTACTCATTGGCCCAATCCCAATGTCCCCCCTAAGGCCTTAAGCTCTGAACCCTCAGGGACTTGACTGACATCACCTGGACATATCACGTTATCTTGACGATGCCAATTGTGGGTTTTTATGTTTACGTTTTTACTGCCTATTTGAGCGTCTTACGAGACGAGAGATAGGCCTAACTGTCAAAAAAAATCAATTCACTTGTTTTTGTCAAACTTCATCAAAGGCAGGGTTGACGATGAATTACTGGTCCAGTATACACTATTTGTTATATTGGTTGAAATGGTCTTTACACCCCGACAGCGATCCATTACTTATGAGCTCTGAAAAAGGACCGGAAAAGAGCCGTCATCTGTAGCTGCTGTAATCCTGTAAAAACGTCTACCACTCACTGCCTCGAGGTCCGCTTGGAAAGAACCAATCAGATGCCTCCCTGCCTCCCTGCTCGTTCTCTACCCTTGGCGTGCACCAGCCTAAACTCAAAGCGCGTCGCCGCCGCACGTTTACTGGTGAATGGAAGAGAAAACTCAGCCAAAAGTAGCACTGCTACGGTTACTTGTCATGAGGTAGCGTTGTTGAGTTGAGGTCCTCTCTCCTCTCTGTGTCTGTGAAGTAGTTACGATGTGGCGGTGCTCATGCATGTGTGTAGGGGGCGTTGCCTTGGAAGGAGCCCCGGGGGGAGGGGTTGGGTTTAGACGGAGCTCCTGAGGCGATGCTACATTCAAGTTATGCTAGCTTTCCAACATCGTCGACCCTATCTTTAAGCAAAACTAAAAGAATGGTTGATGAATAAACCAGGTGTGTAAAATAGTCTAATGGTACATGTCCACAGCCTCCCAAGAAACTTTTAAACTAACCGCTGTTAATCTAAAATAAAGAAAGATATAGCACGGCATGGCTTATTTCTCGGATAAAATGTTTTCAGAAACACATTTCGGTGAACTATTTTACGATGTGAAAGCTGGGAGCAGCAGCCCACGAGGGAAAATCAGGTGCTTAGCGTCTTGTATTTAGTGGCAGCCCATCAAGCGTCCAATGCTGGGAAGCGAGGCGATTCCTCGCGATAAAACACGTGTACTGTGGACATGTACCATAATGCTTGTATTGCTCTGATTTCATGTGTTTTTTTATCTACCATCTTAAATCCTTAATGTTGATGTTTCTGTGTACATTTTAATATGCCAGTCTGAACACCCATGTGCCGTCCTCCTTGTTTATCTGTTTGATTTTTTACGCCTCCGGGCCACCGTGGTAACCCTGTGTTTAACGTCACAACGCTATGAATTGTGGGTAAACTCAGGTAAAGTCTGCAGGACTAACACAGACTTATTGAAAGTGTTCATAAAGGGCTCAAATTGTCACGAGAGAGCCCTCAAGGACTTGATGACTTGACAGTGGGACAGCCCTAAACCCTCACCCTGATGCCAAATGCATTTAGAATCAAACAAAAGCACTTAGCTTGCCAGTTATTGGATTTGTAATGTTAAGCTTTAGAAAAACAACTTTGGTTAAGGATTAAGGATAAGGATATAATATGTTACACAAGTCTTTGCACCTCAGAAATGGATCACGCCTGTGACACCTCCGGTAGAAAAAAAACAAAACATTGACTCCTTTTAATTCACATCTGCAACATGCAGCAACAGCATGAGTCATCATTAATCAGCATGTGCAAGCTGGTTCTGGATATTTGTTGCATCACTAAGTCTGTGGGTTTATGTGGTTGTTGAATCTGCTGTCAGGTTGAAATACTCCTGTCTTCCTGTGAGAATATCCCTGCTTTCACAACTTATCCACAGTCATGCACATGCCAAGCTCTTTTCCCAATTAACACATCTGAAAATAACGTGACAGTGTGAAAGTGAGTGGTTCCCAGATTTATATAGCACATAATGGGAATATGAGTCCTATGTTCCCAAGGTCTTATGTTCCCAGGGTCCTTTGTTCCCAAGGTCTTATGTTCCCTGGGTCCTATGTTCCCCCGACCCATTCTCATTCCCAACTCAGAGTCCTGTGTTTCCAGATTTATATGGCACATAATGGAAATATGGGTCTTATGTTCCCAGGGTCCTATGTTTCCCCAACCCGTTCTCATTCCCAACTCGTTGCTTGGTCAGGACCCCTTGGCGTCACTTGGCAACAAATCTACTTGGTTAAGTTTAGCAAAAGATCGTGGTTTGGCTTAAAATATGTACGTTTTTGACAACCTGGGAATGAGAACGGGCTGGTTCCCTCAGCTCTATATGGAACATAATGGGACCCTGAAAAAGGTGTTCCCCAGCTCTATTCGCTTAATACTGTATCACATGGGCTATTGTGGGAACTCGTCAAGCTGAACATAGTATGGAGTTCAACATAGGACCTTGGGAAAATAAGTCCCTGACAACAGAAAACCTTTGAAAAGTTTACTTAATGTGTGTTAACTTGGGCTGTCAAAGTTAACGTGATAATGCGTTAACGCAAATTTGTTTAAACAACACTAATTTCTTTAACCCATTAACGCAAATTGTGATTTATAGGTTGTAGTGGGCTCAGTTTTAAAGCTACAGTGAATATACTAGCATCATATCAATCTAGAAAACCCAAGGAATCCATTGGTACCAACCATATCATAGTATCTTGTCTAGAAGGAGGCTCAATAACGCTCCAAACTTACGCTAAATTTTGGCAAGGAAAAACCGGCATGGCCGTTTTCAAAGGGGTTCCTTGACCTCTGACCTTAAGATATGTGAATGAAAATAGGTTCTACGGAACCCACAAGTCTCCTCGTTACAGACATGCTTTATGATAATCACATGCAGTTTTGGGCATAGTCAAGTCAGCACACTGACACACTGACAGCTGTTGTTGCCTGTTGGGTTTGAGTTTCCCATGTTATGATTTGAGCATATTGTTCATGCTAAATGCAGTACCTGTGAGGGTTTCTGGCCAATATTTGTCATTAATTTCCAGTAATAAATATAGGCTATACATACATTTGCATGAAGTAAGCATAGGCTATTTTCCCACTCCCATGTTGATAAGGGCATTAAATACTTGAAAAATCCCCCTTTAAAGTGGCAGTATGCAACAATTTTTTGGCATAATTTGGCAAAAATTCCATAATAACCTTTCAGCATATTGTAATTCAAGTGTTCTGAGAGATAACTAGACTTCTGCTCCTCTTCATGGCTCTGTTTTCAGGCTTTAGAAAAATCTAGCCCGTGACGGCAGATTTTGACTAATCCGGTCACGTGACCAGAACTTGGCTTCCTTCAACAGATTTTACAATGGCGGCTAGGTCACAAACTTTCTCATTTTACAGCTAAACAGTAACTACAAGATGATTCTGAAAACATTTGAGGTGAGAAATAGGCATTACAGTAACAGAATATTGATTCATATTTGATCAGCGCTGCCTAGTTTGACCGTTTGGTCGGAATTCGCGAGTGATTGACAGCCGGCTCTCATAGACGGCAGCTGGACAGCGGACCTTGTTTTCCTCCGGTAAGTGAAATCCTTCAGATGCCGTTAGGAGCACCGGAGGACAGAGAGGAACATGATTTTTTTTCAGATTACCTGTTTTTTAGCCGTTCTCTAAAAATAACTTTTTTAAATCATATTTGCGCCAATATCGCATACTGCAGCTTTAAAGTACATTTTGAACAGATAAAAAATGTGATATTAATTTGTGATTGAATATTTTAATCGATTGACAGCCCTAGTGTTAACAGAATATTGAACTTGGTAACATAGGACATTGGAAACCTTGGAAACATAAGACCCCGGGAAAATAAATACGCTCCAAATTTTGGATACTTAAGCACAACAGGGGATTTTAAAAGTAAATAACAATTGGCGGATGTGGTTCCAGCTGCAAATAAGTCAATAAATTCAATTACAACTCTTCTAATATAACAAAAAGTCTCTCTCTCGCTACTCTGAATTCAGCAGCTTTATGTTTTAACGCTTAACAGTTGACAAGCAGGTTAACACAACTATCTGATGTGTCTTAATGCATTCTGTCCAATCAAGGATTAATACACAGAATGTTAGTGATTTTGTACTTTGTCTTTGTCAGAAGCAACCAATTAGATAGAAAGCCTAGTTAAAGGTCAGATGTACTGGTTATACTGGAAAATCATTGTATCACTTCGACATCAAAATATGTTCCCTCTGATGCTGATTGAGATTAATTGGAGTCAGTCTATATGGGCAGCCACACACACACACACAGGCAGAGTTGACTAGGATCTGTGACATTCTGACTGTGTGATGAGTTGATTCATCATGCGAGTTGCTGAGGCAGAATCCACCTCTGACACTGCATCATCGGTGTTACTTTGAGCCTCTGGCATTAATGATGTGCAGCATGATGTCTCCGAGGTGTAACACACGTATGAATTTTTGGCACAAGTACAGGTATTCACACACCGACGTACACAAACAGGCACTCTGACAAACCCTTCAGCTCTCTGCAGATAATGTGATATCCTCCTCCCATCACACACACTCATGCAGCACACTTAAGTTTTCAGACTATAGAGTGCCGCTCGCTTGCTACTCTTCTGAGCACTCAAATCGAGCCTGCGGTCAGGATTATGGTCACTTGTGCTCGGCCAATGAAATTAGAAAGGTGCTCTTAAGCGCTCCAATAAAGCACAGAGAGAGTGTGGACAGTCCATCTTCTCCAATTATAATACTAGCAGCACCTTCTCTCCCTCAGGAGCAGCGAGGCTTTATCTACAAGCCTCTCTCTTGCTGTGTCTTTAATAATCACAGGCTCAGTCTAACTCAATCTCTCTGCTCTCTTTCTAAATCTTTTTTTCTCCTCCTTCCCTCAGGGAGTGTGTGTATATGCCTGTGCATGGCTTCTTGAAAGTGTGTTATGTTTAAAGGCACAATGAGTAGAATTTGTCGGTTGCAGTTTGTAAACACAATATTCAATGTTGGCCCCCCCTCCCCAGCTCAACGAGGGTTACGGTGCTCACCAGCGGGTGAAAGCCAACCCCAGATTCACTCTCGTTTTGGAACGAGCTTTGTCCGTATGAAGTTTCTGCTGTATATTCAGCACGTTCTCATTCTGAGGGCGTCAAAACCGAGGCTTTGTCACGCCCCTCAGTATATGCTACCAACTCACAAGGCACCCTTTAGCGCCGGTATGAAACGCACCGTGTGTTTAATTAAAGTGGCAGTAGGCAGTATATTTTCGGCATCATTGGGCACAATTTCCATAATAACCTTTCAGCATATTGTAATTAAAGTATTCTGAGAGAATAGAGAATTCTGCACCTCCTCATGGCTCTGTTTTCAGGCTTGAGACTTTGGCCAATCACAGGTCATTTCAGAGAGAGCGTTCCTATTGGCTGTGCTCCAGCTGGTGGGCGGTGCTTGGTATGTCCTCAAGAGATCTCAACATGACTGCCGGGTCACAAACTTTCTCATTTTACAGCTAAACAGTACACTACAAGATAATTCTGAAAACATTTGAGGTGAGAAATAGGCATTACAGTAACAGAATATTGATTCATATTTGATCAGCGCTGTCTAGTTTGACCGTTTGATTGGAGTTTGCGAGTGATTGGCAGCCGGCTTTCATAGATGGTAGCCAGACGGCAGACTCCAGATCAGCTCTGATTGGTTGTTTTCTTCCGATCTGTGAAATCTTGCAGATGCCATTAGGAGCACCGGAGGACATCGGAGGACACAGAGGCAAATTATTTTTTTCAGATTACCTGTCTCATTCAGTACTGTCAGGATATAGTTACCGTTTAAAAAAAAAATATTTTTTTAATCATATTTGCTCCATTCCTACCCACTGCAGCTTTAACTACGATGTAAACTCGTCTGTGGCAATATTAAATGATCTGACAAAGTGCGCTGAGAGTTTGGTGACGTAATTCAAAAAGCAAAAGTACACACACCGGACCGGCGGTTGGGGTGGTTCATGGGCCCAACAAACACAGGACTTTCATCCAGGAGACTGATGTTCGTGTCCAACCCGTTCTCACTCCCAACCCGTCAAATACCGCCGTTTGGTCAGTGCCCCTCAGCATCGGAAACCGACGCACGGAGGCACCCTTTAGCAACAGTATGTAACGAACCGGGCTTTCAACTAACTCCAATGTAAACCCACCCGCGGCGACAGACGGTCGGAGCAAGTGACGTAGTATTAATAGCGTGTTCGTGTCCCGTGTGAAACTAAAAGTATCGTTAACTTATTTTGTCACGTCAGTCTTTAGTCACGTGACTCGTCAGTATCCTCAGTCACGTGAGTCATGTGAGTCGCTAGTCAGTGAAGTTAATGTCAACCATGACCGTTTCCAAACTCTAACTAAGTGGTTGTGTTGCCTCAACCTAACTTCCTGTGAAAACCGAAGTTTATTTTGAAAGGACACTATGCATGTAATAAGCGTATATTGACACGCCGTCCCTTGGCCGTAAAAAAGTAATACAAGGGGGATACCCCGTGCGTCGGTCTCCAATGCCGAGGGGCACTGACCAAGCGGCGGTATTTGATGAGTTGGGAGTGAGAATGTGTTGTTGTGTCCCATGCCTTAGTTTCACTTTCACGTTACAACTAATGGTACATGTCCACAGCCTCCGTCCTTTCCACGCTTCCCATTCATTGTCTATGTAAGCAGCCATGCAATGCATTCTGGTAGCGTGGCAGCGTGATTTGAGAGACGGACCGTCACGTTGCCCCCTGCTTATTTGCATAAAGTTGATATACATAACAACACAAAGTCTGAACGTCAGGCTTTTTTCACACGTTCCAGCTCCAAGATTGGTCCATTAACATTTTAGAGAGCATAAAAGCCACAATTCACGTGGCTTTAGCTGGGTGGAGGAGCACATATAGAATAAGTATGTAGTATATAATTGGGACCAAGCTATTAAACAACATGCTTTCACAGGCTGAGTAGTATTGTTGATGACCAATAATATGAATTTCATGTGTAAAATCGGTGGACTGCTCCTCTATGTCAGAGTACTACACATAGAACATGTGCTTATAGTGTTCCCCAATCGCTACATTCCTACAGCATAAAAGCAGCAATAATTCAAATCAAGAGGGCTCATATAAAAACCTCAGTCACCTACAGTAACACAATGCATAGGAACTGCAAAACACATCTCAAGAAGAAGATTCTCCATTCAAGTCATCCACTGTCCATATACTGTAGGACATGGAAGACAGCAAACTGGTTGGTCTGTGTTTTTCACTCTCCAGAAAAATGGAGGAAGGCCACAGTGTTTTGTGTACCGGAAGGTTTTTTCTCATTAATTGTTTGCAGAGGTGATAAACCTAATGAACTGGTTTATGTTCCTCCTTTTTTGTGGCTGGTCTGAATATTTTTTTTCTGGAAAATCAATGCCTGCATGCTGGTCCATTCTTCCCACTCATACTACCAACCATCCTCAAGTACAACACAATAGCTATATACAGTATGTGCGATAATAACGCGTTAACACAAATTTGTTTTAACGCCACTAATTTCTTTAACGCATTAATGCAACTTGATTTTTAGGTTGTAGTGGACTGGTTCCCCAGCACTATTCGCTTAATACTGTATCCCATGTGCTATTGTGGGAACTTGTCAAGCAGAACACAGCATGGAGTTCAACATAGCACCTTGGGAAAATTAGTCCCTGACAACAGAAAACCTTTTGAAAAGTTTACTTAAAGGCAGGGTTGAAGATTTTATCCAGTATACACTATTTGTTATATTGGTTGAAATGCTCTTCACAGCCCGACAGCGATCCACTACTTATGAGCTCTGAAAAAAGACCGGAAAAGAGCTGTCATCTGTAGCTGCTGTAATCCTGTAAAGAAGTCTACCAATCACTGCCTCTGCGCCCAGTTGTAAAGAACCAATCAGGTGCCTCCCTGCCTCCCTGCTCGTACTCTACCCTTGGCGTGCACCAGCCTGAACTCAAAGCGCGTCGCCGCCGCACGTTTCCTGGAGAATGGAAGAGAAAACTCAGCCCTGCAGTAGCAGTGCCGCGGTTACTGGTCATGAGGAAGCGTTGTTGAGTTGAGGTCCTCTCTCCGCTCTGTGTCTGTGAAGTAGTTACGATGCGGCGGTGCTCGTGCATGTGTGTGGGGGGCGTTGCCTTGGAAGGAATTTCGAAGGGAGGGGTCGGGTTTAGACGGAGCTCCTGAGGCATGCTACTTTCAAATAATGCCATCTCTCCAAGATCTTCGACTCTATCTTTAATGTGTGTTAACTAGGGCTGTCAAAGTTAACGTCATAACACATTAACGCAAATTATGATTTTTAGGTTGTAGCGGGCTCAATTTTAAAGCTAGAGTGAAGATACTGGTGTCATATGAAACTAGAAAAACCTAAGGAATACATTGGTACCAACCATGTATTACTAGCTTGTCGTTAAGGCGGATAAATAACGCTCCAACTTACGCTAAATTTTGGCGTGGAAAAACTGTCATGGCCGTTTTCAAAGAGGTTCCTTGACCTCTAACTTTAAGATATGTGAATGAAAATGGGTTCTATGGGTACCCACGAGTCTCCCCTTTACAGACATGCCCACTTTATGATAATCACATGCAGTTTGGGGCAAGTCATAATCAAATCAGCACACTGACACACTGACAGCTGTTGTTGCCTGTTAGGCTAGAGTTTGCCATGTTATGATTTGAGCATATTTTTATGCTAAATGCAGTACTTGTGAGGGTTTCTGGACAATATTTGTAATTGTTTTGTGTTGATCTCCAATAATAAATATATACATACATTTGCTTAAAGCAAGAATATTTGCCCAATCCCATTTTGATAAGAGTATAAAACGCTTGACAAATTTCCCTTTAAGGTACATTTTGAACAGATTTAATTTGCGATTAATCGCAATTAACTATGGACAATCATGCGATTATCTTGATTAAATATTTTAATCTATTGACAGCCCTAATGTAAACTTATTTTCATTTTTAGAGATTCTCCTACCCACAGCCTCATGTACAAATACTGTATACACTGTAGAGTGGGGTTTGTGGTCTAAATGAAACTATAAATAGCTGTAATCGTTTTGTAATATTATTTATATATTTTAATTATGACATTTGAATAACAAAAGAACTGAAATGAGTTGACTCAGTACTACATTATGAGGACAAAAAGCAGGCAAGAGAGTTTTTTTCAGCTCACTTGAACATTGGAGATCTTTTTACACGAGGGCCATTCAACGGGACAATATACAGTATCTGCCTGGCTGAACATGGTGGAAGTAAATAAATCACTGCCAAGGCTGAACTTTAGCTGTATAGATGAATATACCCTGGCAGAATCAGGTTAGGCTAAAGGATCCTTCATAACTCTCAGTAAAGAATGTAGTGAGACAAATAGACAGACAGTATAAAGAATGAATATGTTGCAGCTTTCAGTGTAATTACCGTAAGCACACTGATACCATGATAATCCCAAATCACCTGATTGAAAATCACTTGGAAATTACTTATATAAATTAAAACAGAAAGCTAAACATTTCAGAGTTTTTCACAGTGCTAAATGGGGAGAGAAAGATAAGGTCGATGGAAAACTCACGTTGATGTTTAGACCATAGACTGTGGGCAACGCGTCTCCACTTCCTCCCACTATACAAAAGTAAAGCCAAAATATCCCGAATACGGGAGCTGCCATCTTGAGATTTTGACGTCATTTGGAGCCAAAATCTGCGCAGTAGTGATCGGGGATCCTATTGTTTCCACCCGGACGACAATTGAGCTACACGAAAAGTCGTTTCCCGGTGGAAGAGATGCTCGCGACACAACGTGCAGCTGCGGTCGAAAAGTCAGAAAATTACGTCCAAATGTCTTTTCCTAACGACTTTTCCTTGACCTTGATGGAAAATGTTATGAGGTCAAGGAAAGATGTGAAGGAGAATTCAGAAGGACTTAGGAAAAGGCAACCCTAGTGTTGATGGAATCCGACTGCACTTACACTATAAGTTCCGTAATTATGATGTGACGGCGGCGAATGTTAGTGACGTGGTTCTGCCGTGAGGAAACTACAATGTCCCAAAGATGGCCTACAAAAGGCTCTGCTTCCCCCCGTACGTTGTTAAATAGCTCTTTCAGTGACAGGCTGCTTCACCCGTGGTGTATAAAAGAGAGATACTGCAGGTCCTTCTGCTGCTGGAACACTTTCAACATATATAAAGGATTATCTGACCTAACGTGGACAACCAGTAAAAAATATCACTTCATTACCTAGGTTGGAATTTAAAGAAAAAAGGAATAACCTATAGGCTACCACAAAAATTTATATGATAAATATTAAGTTATTTTTGAGTTTTATCAAAATGAATCCTAATTAGTATATGACTGTATGAAAATAATATGCATGATAAGCATATCGTTTGTTTTCATGAACGACAGAATGGTGCGTCGTTTTAAATGTTGCGGCCGCAAGAAATTGTGGGACGGCATTATCTCCTTTCCTTTGGTAAAGGATGGTCCAGTGTATCCTATGCCAAAGGAGATAATAAAGGAAGCATTGAAGCAACTTTCCTTAGTATTTCGAGAATTCAAACAGCTCTTATCGTGGCTGCTAGTTAGATACTTCCCAGACATTTCACTCCGTTAGGAACCTTTCTAAGCAAAAAAGACTTTTCGACTGCAGCCTTGAGCTTTGCTTGAAACAGCGAAAAACCATTGGAAATAATGGGTTTCAGAGCACAGTGGTGCCGTTGTCGCGTTTTGTCTGAAA
The DNA here is from genome assembly GCA_916701645.2 of Sebastolobus alascanus. Taxonomy (NCBI): domain Eukaryota; kingdom Metazoa; phylum Chordata; class Actinopteri; order Perciformes; family Sebastidae; genus Sebastolobus; species Sebastolobus alascanus. The sequence continues at coordinate 5,501,747 of CAKAOJ020000006.1, forward strand.
GGGCCTTCAATGAGTGAGAGATGGAGAGAGAAAAGTAGAGTACTAAGGGGAAGAAATACTCAAAAAGATGAATGAATAAATAAAAGCTGATGAATATTAGCCTAGTTTATGCCGGAGATTTACACAAATTAATGCTAGAGGGCAGAATTATTCAGTTTTCTTTCCTGAGAATTAAAAGTAAAATTAAAAGTAGGCCTATTTAACATAACTTTTGGAGTGTACTAATTATTTTGTTATTTTCATTCGTTAAAAGTCACCAGAATGCAGGAAACAAAGTCTCCGAAACTCAAATATTTCTGGGGGAGGACCCCCTGCTTTGTTGTTGAAATCCTCCCTATTTTTTGAGGTCTCAACGTTGGCAAGTATGCGCTAGCACCATGGTAGCTGTTTGGCTAGAAAGACACAACTACTCACCATAATCTCTCTAAATATACATGATGTATGATCAAACTGATCAACTGTTCTATTGCACAGACTCTTGACAGTTATGGAAAGTTAAAGTGACATCTCCTCTGTCGTACAATTCCCGAGCCTCCGACTCCGCAACTACTTCACTCAGAGCAGCTGTCAATCACAGCTGTCAATCATGACGTCTCACCCCCTTTTTATAGCATAAAATAAATAATTAACAGTAACTAATTATCAGAAAAATTAACACTTGAACATACATCAGAACGATAAGAACGACCTAAAATGCCTAAAATGGCAAAAACCATCTTTGGACAAAATTATTTGACGTATACTTTGACTTTTTATTTTGGCCCATATTGCAGGGAGGGGGCAGGATTTATGACCTATACTGCAGCCAGCCACTAGGCGGCGATCAAGACATTTTGGCTTCACTTTGGGGGAGCTGTCATGTCGTCCATTTTTATATACAGTCTATCGTTTAGACTCTTGAGGAAAAGTTTGACCTTTGACGCTTATTTGCTTTCTTGCCAAGAGTTAGATGAGAAGATCTATACATATATATACATATAGACATGAGAGTTCATGTCTGTGCGCTAAACATGAAGCTAGAGCCAGGATGCAGTTAGCCTAGGTTAGCATAAAGACTGGGAACAGGGGTAAACGGCTTGCTTGGTTCTTTTTTAAATTCAAAAATCTTACTCAGTGAGAGTTGTTGAAAATTGCCAGGTAACCTTTTCCTCCTTTATGCTAAGCTAATCAGCAACCTCCTGGCTCTAGCTCACACAGTAGCCTACAGCACACAGACATGATAATAGTATCAATCTTCATTTAAAGGTACAGTGTGTAGGATTTGGTGGCATCTAGTGGTATGGTTGCAGACTGCAACCAACTGTGTACTGTGTCTATCTACTATGTACATATGAAGGGGTCATTATAAGCTAACTAAAACACAACGATTCTTAGATTCAGGTGATTATACACTAATGAAAACATAGTTATGAATATTATATTCCATTTCTGGTAATGGAGCCCACAAAATGTTACACTTTGTTTTTGGCAAGAAAGTGAAAAAAAATGTTTAAACTATTTTCTTAAAGAAAGAGAAAAAGAATGGTGGAGTAATGCCAGAGGAAGTTAGGGCAAAACCAGCATGCTAATAGTAAACATTAATAATACAGCAGCTAAAACAGAAGAAAATGCTGTATGCTTGCATCGTCTGTGTATGGTTGCCCTTGTAATATGTTGGAGCTCCCACTGACTCAGTTGACCATGCATCTAGAGAATCATATTTCTCACTTAGTCCCTAAGGGCACATGGGAGGACAAGTGCTTGTTATATGGTACCATTTGTCATTGTTGGGAAATGGGAACCTCCTTTACTGAATTAACCACACACATACACACACAGCATGTGCACATGCTGACCCCATTTATTAAGGCCTAATTTGAGGCCAACCAGACTGCAGTCAATAGTATTGACTGGCCTGTAGGAGCTGCAGGTTACAGTGTCTCTGAGCTCTTCAATATCTTTGTCTCCAAATAATCTACGGCTGAGGAGACAGAAGGCAGATGCATGTAACAACTTGATAGATGTCCAAAAGCAAATTGAATCTACCCAGTAGACCAGCTGGGAAGTCAAAAATCATTAAATTCACTATATCTACACCAATAGAGCAAGAAATGACAGAACTATCCATTGGCATATATTCAATATACATATATAACATAACATATAACATCTCAGGAAACGATGCATTTAAGTGGTCGGTTGATTGACTGCACATTGAGCCAGATGGATAACAGGATGGTTCATAACGAGGTAAGGACTGCGCAGTGAGTCTGCAGAGTTTCCTCCAATAATGCTGCTTCATTTTCCCTTTGAGTTCCAAAATACAAACAACCGCTAACTAAAGTCTCATAAAACAAAGTTCTCACACTAGTCTGCCCTTTAGAGAACACATTAAAGAAATGCTTCAAATAGTGGTATAACCAGGAAAAGTCAAGTTTAAAATACACCTTAGCGGCTAAATTAGTGGAAAAAGCCAATTGTCACAACAAAGGGTGGCACCATGAAATTCATCCGCGAGTCTTTTTGAAATATGTTATTCTAGCCAAATCTGGCCCACAATGGGGTACCAGGTGGTAGGGCTGCACAATTAATTGAATATTAATCACAATCACAATTTTGGCTTCCTACAATTAAATGAACATAATCGCCTGCGATAGTGACATTTAAAATGCGCGTTCTGCTCATAGAAAACTCTGCTGCATATCAAATCAAGTGCTTCTTAAACTAACAGCTAGCCACCAGCCGGTGATCGAGATGTTTTGGCTTCACTTTTGGGGATCGATAATATCTATACAACCAATCTGTTCTGCATAAAATTGCGTATCTAGCTCTTTTTGTTAGTGTGTGTGTGTGTGTGCAAGGCTCTTCTCTCCTGCAGATTCTCTCTCTCTCCCTGATGCAATCAACTCACCTGATCAACCTGCACAGCTGCCTGCTATCTAATCATCAACCACAGTATAAATACCCCGGTTTTCCAGTCACTGTTAGCCAGATTGTTGACTCAACCCAAGTGGTAGTTTCGCCTCGGCCGCTCAGCATAATTATACTCTGAGTTTCTTGTTCCTAGTTTTTGATCTTGTTCTTCACTAACGTTTGATCTCATGTGCCTAGGATCACCGCCTGCCTGTTGCCTGCCTGCCTGCCTGCCTGCCCTGCTCAATTCCAGCCTCGACATTCCCTCATTCATTCACCATTCATGCTTTTGGCAATAAAGCCCTTTGTTAAACTTCCACGCCATGTAGCTAACAAAGGGGTAGGGTGAATATTCCTGTATTTTTTCATATTGCAATATATATAGCAGAAAAAAATATTACAATGTCAGTTTTTTCCAACATCGTGCAGCCCTAATTTGTACATTTGCAGGAATGTAGCACAGCATGGAAGTGAAAGCAGTGCTCTTTTTATTTTAATATGAAAGTGCAATAAAAATAAGTCGCTAAAATCAATGAATAATCATGATATCAATATTGATCAAAATAATCGTGATTAGCATTTTGGCCATAATCGTGCAGCCCTACCAGGTGGCCCGTGCGGTGATTATTTTCTAATTCACAATGAAAATAAATTGAATCACAATGGGCTTTTTTGGTACTTTGAATGTAAATAAGGTTGGTTGACCATATTTTGAAACCCACGAACCAGGATCCTCAAGTGTACCGAATTCCATGCACACACACATGTATGCACTTATGTGCACACCATAGGTCGCAACGGTACTACTTCCCGCTTGTAGCCACTGTTTGGCGTCTTAGGTCGTTTTAATATCAGGTACAATTGACTCATACCATACCCAGGTACGACGCCCCCCATCTCCACTCCTGGGCAAAGCAAGTTGAGTATCACTGTTCTATGCTCTTGGTAACGTAGTGACTACTCACAGGGCTAGTTTTAGCTGCTCAAAACTAATTGCTAACACTCTAGCAAGCCAAGATAGTGCTAGTCCTCCCTTCTATTTTCTCTTTACATTGTTGTACTCTCCCCTGGCAGTTAGCAAGCTTGTTTAATACATAACACAATACAATATGATACATATAATACAATAAGTTTACACAAGTTTATTAAAAAAATGTTGTTTTTTTTTTTTCATTCATTTCTCGACTGTGCTAACCGTTCCTCTTTTGTAGTGCAGTTTATACTCCGATAGTGGAAGGTAGTTAAAAATGGATGGTACAGCACAGCTAATAAGGTACGACAGCTGCTTCCATTTTGGACTCTCTAGTTCTTCATTCTTCAGCAATGTCAAGACAGTTTGCTATTGGTCAATAGAGCAAAGATTTGCATGGATTTACTCTCCCGGCATTGAATCCACTAATTGTGGCAATTCCATTGAAATGAATCAATTTTGCCCCAAAATGATGCGGTATTAAAGGGACTATATGTAACTTCTTACACGTATAAATCATACCGGGTCGGTGTCCCATGCGCACTCGCGTGTGGGTACGCGAGCGCGCATGGGACACCGACCCGGTATGATTTATGCGTGTGGGTACGCGAGCGCAAATGGGACACCGACACAAACTACACGGAAGCACCAAAACTGCAAAGTTATATCTAGTGAAGCCCGTCTTGCAAAACAGTGTTGGCTCTTACTGCTTCGCCCACCCCAACCGCGGTCGGAGGACGCGGGGGTGACCGTAACTTTTGTCTCCAGGGCTGGAGTCTCTACTCTGCTCCTGCTGCCTGCTCCTGCCTGCTTGCACACCGCGCTCGTTCTCACCCGCTCGGCTCGCTCCAACGCCACGTGCACGCGCGCACACTACACACTGTAGAAGAGTTAGTTTAGCTCTGAGAATATCTAGTGAATGTATAGTGGACGTTTGTGCAGAAATAAATGCTGCCGCTCCTCCAGACCAACAGAGGCTTCTCGTGTCTTGTGAAGTGACGGGGCTCCGCAGCGAGTTACGTTATCGTCTCTGACCGGGTCGGGAGGCTGAAGCAGGAAAAGCCAACACTAGGATCAGCATTGATTCATGGAGAGACCCTCGTCTGGTCAGCTAACATTACTGCCAAGCAGGTGAAATATAGAGTGATATTGTGGTTTTAGCTGACGTGTGCCGTCTTGCTGTTTTGACCGATGCTCGTTCATGTCTATGTAGAGCGAGCACAAGCGCGAGCAACAGGACACTGACTTTTGTGGACTTAACGGCCACAGGTGTCGCTGTTAAGAAGCAATTTCTGATTCTTACATAGAGTCCCTTTAATTGCTAAGGTGAACAGGCCTTAATTCTGTGATTTATGTAATGATTGTTTTGCCCAACAAGGAATTTGAGTTTACGAAAACTTGCCGTGATATCACGATTCACAATGGCAGGACACACTCTATAGAAAAAATGGGGAGCCAGAGAACTAGGATCCCATTCATATAAAATAATTAGGGCTGTCAGTCGATTAAAATATTTAATTGCGATTAATTGCATGATTGTCCATAGTTAATCGCAAATTAATCACACATTGTTTATCTGTTCAAAATGTACCTTAGAGGGAGATTTGTCAAGTATTTAATACTCTTATCAACATGGGAGTGGGCAAATATGCTGCTTTATGCAAATGTTTGTATATATTTATTATTGGAAATCAATTAACAACACAAAACAATGACAAATATTGTCCAGAAACCCTCACAGGTACTGCATTTAGCATAACAAATATGCTCAAATCATAACATGGCAAACTCAAGCTCAACAGGCAACAACGTGTGTCAGTGTGCTGACTTGACTATGACTTGCCCCAAACTGCATGTGATTATCATAAAGCGGGCATGTCTGTAAAGGGGAGACTCGTGGGCCCCCATAGAACCCATTTTCATTCACATATGTTGAGGTTAGAGGTCAAGGGACCCCTTTGAAAATGGCTATGAAAGTTTTCCACGCCAAAATTTAGCGTAAATTTGGAGCGTTATTCAGCCTCCTTTCGCGACAAGCTAGTATGACATGGTTGGTACAAATGGATTCCTTAGGTTTTTTAGTTTTATATGATGCCAGTGTCTGCACTCTAACAATCGCAAGTTGCATTAATGCGTTTAAGAAATAAGTGGTGTTAAAACGAATTTGCGTTATTATCGCGTTAACTTTGACAGCCCTAAAAATAATCATTTGTTTGGTCTATTTGTCACAAATCTAATGCCACAGAAGCATCATGGGACTATAGAGAGTTCCTGAACCCACAGAGGTACATGTGGTTTCCAGAGAAGGATTTTAGTCAGTGTTTAAGTCATTTATGGTGTGTGGATTAACAGTGAGGTGCAATGGTTTCAAATTGAATCCACACAGAAGAAGAGTCTGGTCATGGCAAGCTTGAGGCTGGGGTTTATGACAGTAAAACTCACAAAAGGGATGTGCCAATTTCAAAACTGTGAACACTAATCAACATGTCTAAAAGTATAGAGTAACAAGTTCAGGCACTGCAGACTGTTAGGACTGTCAGCGCTCCAATGACTGACACTTCACAGGACTAATAATTTATTTTTCTATGAGCATTCAGCTCATAAATATCTGTACATTACAGTCCATAGCATACGGCCAGGGATGGCTAGAGGCTCGCTCTGTGCCAGGAGCCATGATTAATGCACACAGACTGGACCAGCGTAGGGTCCCTGCTTGTTGTCCCAAGGGAGGTAACCTAGTTCTGCTGGGGACAGAGAGAGAGGAGAAACGTCACGCTTCTTTACACCTTCCTTACCGATGTAAAATGTTGGGACATAACTACAAACAAGACACACACATGTGCAAACACAAACAGATAAAAGCAACACAAACTACTGTCACATACGGTAAATGCCTTAGTCTGATAGTGTAACCAAGTTAGGGTCAATATCACTAAGAGCATAATTCAAGCATCACATCTAGATTCTTGGTCAATCATTTGATGTATTTGGAATAGCTTTAATCTGATTTTATTTGGTGTTTGGCATTTATTCTCACAGAGAGAAAAGAAAGCAAAAGAAACAACCTTTTTTGTGATTGCAAGAAGCAGAACTTGATTTACGGTACAAGCACAAACAGTTTCAGGGCGTTTTTTGCTCCTGACACATTTTACTCACTGTGGCCTCACTGTGGCCTCTGCAGCTCTATGGAAACAGCACAATCACGGTTGGACGTTATGAGCACTCAGAAATGTCTTTTGTGCAGTACAACACAGGTATAATGCCATAAATTACCATAAAGAAAATGCAAGTTAATTTTCTTTGATAATTTATTTTAAGAAAATTGAAAGAAAATGCTGTCTATATATATTAGGGCTGTCAAAGTTAGAGCGATAATGTGTTCACGCAAATTTGTTTTAAAGCCACTAATTTCTTTACCGCAACTTGCAATTTTTAGGTTGTAGCGGGCTCAGTTAGAGTGAAGATACTGTTATATATGAAACTAGAAAACCTAAGGAATCCTTGGTACCAACCATGTCATACTAGCTCGCGAAGGAGGCTAAATAACGCTCCAATCTTACGCTAAATTTTGATGAGGAAAAACTGGCATGGCCATTTTCAAAGGGGTCCCTTTCATATTTTTTCTGCTAAATGTAGTACCTGTGGGGGTTTCTGGACAATATTTGTATAATAAATATATACATACATTTGCATAAACGGAACGGAAGCATATCACACACGATTCAGTCAAGGACCGTCGGAAATTTGAAAATCCAACGATATGCGCTGTTTTTACAGTTTCTGGCTATGATAAACTGTGTATTTTGGTGTTGTTGTTTTTTAAAGAAAACATACCTTTCAAACCCACCAGTGGGTTGTGGGTTTCAGAGGTTTAAGGCAAAAATGCAATAGACACCCTCCATTCTCTCTAAGTATAAGCCTTATTTAATCATCCTGTCATGAATATTGCTTAAAGTTACTGCAAGGAACATTTAACGGGTTATGAAACAGTCTCAATTTAATACTGGTGCCTCTATATGACCTACATAAGCAAGTGAGACCATCAGCAAGAAAACTGGCAATTTCTATATACAGTTATTCTTAATACTTGTTATCACTGCCACCTTAGACCTGCAGTTTGAGTTCCGGCGGGAGCTCCGCGCCCGGCAGCAGCGGCTCCTCCTCCAGCCAGGAGCAGAGCTTCGCCTCGCTGCTCCGTTGGGAGCCAACACTGACACCACGCTGCTAGAGACCCAGGCTGTATTGCTGGGCCCGCTGGAGGGAGGGGAGGCACGGGAGAACCAGAACCAGGACAAAGCGGGACAGACTGTCAGACCCTGCTGCAGCAAAATCAGAGGTTTTCTAAAGGGACTCTAGTGCTGAGAAACACGGCCACTCTTGTCCACAGGGACCAAAATTAAATATAAAATATAAAAATTAAAGTTCCTTGTTGTTACTGTGATCAAACTATTATTTGATATAATAGCAGTAAAAGTATTGATGAAAGACTGCAGGGGTAGGGGACAGATGCGGAGTTTGGGCTCCAGGAATGAAGATTGGAGGGTTTCAATTTAAGAACAACCAACACCAACAGCAACATGACTGCATATACTTTGTGTGTGTGTGTGTGTGTGTTCAGAGAGCTATGGTTACAAAACTAGGGTAACTCTCCTCAGGCTGTTCATAGCTATACTTACAAAAAGTAATGCAGTGTATTTTGTCTATATCCCACGAAATCAATTCATGTGTAATTAAAGTAATTGTGAACCAGGAAATATAAATAGCGGCGAACGCCGTGTAGGAGGTCAAGATGGATGGGTGGGTCAAAAAATACCGGACTTTCGCCCTGGAGACCGGCGTTCGTGTCCCGTGTGAAACCAGAAGTCAACGTTGATTTATTGGTCACGTAAGTTAGGTACTTAAAGTATAAGTAGGCAGAATGCTTTTGGCATCACTGGGCAAAAATACCATAATAACCTTTCAGCATATTGTAATTCAAGTGTTCTGAGAGATAACCAGACTTCTGCACCTCCTCATGGCTCTGTTTCCAGGCTTTAAAAAAATCTAGCCCGACTTTGGACAATCACAGGTCATTTCAGAGAGTGAGTGTTCCTATTGGCTGTTCATTCAACGGAGGCAATGAGAAAGTGTGCTCCGACTGGTGGGCGGAGCTTAGTATTTCCTCAACAGATCTCAACATGGCTGCCGGGTCACAAACATTCTCATTTTACAGCTAAACAGTACACTACGAGATGATTCAAAAACATTTTGTTACGATTCTGTTAGTTTTTTTTTTTTTTTTTGTGGTTGCTCTCCCCCTCCTGTTCTCTCTTTTTCTCATGGCAGGGCATGTGTGTGGCAGGCTTGTCCCAGGGCAGCAACGAGGCAAACCAGGTTTTATTCAGATAATTAACCCCTCCATAAAAACCTGGTCTTCACTCCACTACTCTGCCAGATTATTCAGTCACGTTCGGTAGTCTTGGCTCACCTTCTCTAGTGTTTTTTGATTCTCACTATTGTTCCTAGTGTTTCTCGTGACATCTCGATTTACATGTGTTTTTTCTGTGCTCAGGTTCCCTGGTGCCTTGTTGCTGCTCAGCATCCGTGTTCTCCTGTGGCTGAGATTACCCATTTGCTCAGGCCTCGTGTTCATTCAGTCCTTGCCACGAGCCTGCCTGCCACCCTGCCTGCGTTTTTGTTTCCTGGTTGGAAAATAAACTCTGTTTTCATTTTTACTTATCTGAGTCTGTCTCTGCTTCTGGGGTCCAACAAAACCAAACCTAACACATTTTATGTGAGAAATAGGCATTACAGTAACAGTATATTGATTCATATTTGATCAGCGCTGCCTAGTTTGACCGTTTGATCGGAGTTTGCTGACAGCCGGCTCTCATAGACGGCAAGGCTCCAGCTAGGCTCTGATTGGTTGTTTTCCTCCGCTCTGTGAAATCTTGCAGATGTCATTAAGAGCACCGGAGGACACTGAGGCACATGATTTTTTTCAGATTACCTGTCTCATGCACTACTGTCAGGATATAATGACCGTTTTATAAAAATAACCTTTTTAATCATATTTGCTCCAATTCTACCCACTGCTGCTTTAAGTTACGCCACTTCCGGAGTTATTTTAAACCAAATCACGATCTTTTCCTAAACCTAAGTAGTTTTCTTGCCTAAACTTAAGGAAGTTGTTTCCCCGTGAAGATGGAAGTTTATTTTGAAAAGACTGTATGCATGTAGCGAGTTGAAATTGACACGTGTTGCTGGAGATTTGTAGGAAAATGGACAAAAAAGGAGGAATAATTTTTTCGTAAGATATCATACAAACTGTTGTATGAGAATAGCCTACGTTGCCCTCCTGAATGGATGGCTAACCTGGAGGTTAGAGAGACTACCAGTTGCAATGAACTAGATAATTGTTACCTACTGTACATTACAGTTATAATGTATTCATCAACTACATTGCAAACTTTGTTACTCGGTTACAAATAATACAAAAAAAAAAAACACTTTAAAAGCAGTAAAAAGGAAAATGCCTTTTTACATAATTTAGAAACATTCTAAATGAACAAAAGATACAATATTCAAAACATGTTTCTTAAATTAGAACATATGTTATTCATTCATATTGCAAAAGTGGTGATAACTGTATCTGAACGAATCTTGCTTTGAAAGAGAAATAGAAAGAGAAATATCCCAATGTTGCTCAAGGTAAACACATTATATCCTGAGTTGGGAAAGTCCAGTAGTTTGCATTGCTGATTGCAGTCTGTGCTGGGTAAATGGATGATTAATAAGGAATTATATTTAGAAAGTGGACTCCTCAGACTTGGACACAGGAGACAGGATAGCTATAGTTCACAAGTTAGATGCCTCAGAGGAGGTTCTAACCCATTTATACTGACCTTATTTAGCTGAGAATGCTGTTAGAGGCAGGAAGGTGTTAAAACAATATTTGTGAACCAACAAGATTAGTGTGTGTGTGTGTGTGTGTGTGTGTGTGTGTGTCGAGAGTAGGGAGCTATCCCACCAGGGTTTTAGCATTACTGTAGTTTGTGATAACAGGTCAGAGCTGGTTGAGTGCTGCTGACCCAGCTAACGATAAATTTCTGGCTTTGAACTTAATTACTTGATGAGGAGCAGCTGTGTTGTCGGTGTATGGTTCAAAGTTTCTCCCCAAAATCAGGCTGAGTAGTGGCCACGCTGAAGAAGCCAGGGGTAGGTTCCTGAAACACTCTTTCTGATGTGCCGATTTTAGTCCTTTTGATACAATTTTCATCTTTTTTGAGGCTGGCCCACACTAAACAAATTTTCAAATCTTCACAGATGTTGAAAACGTGAGAGACCCCACACATAACAACATTATGTTAAATTTAACAGTTTTGTTCCTATAGTGTGTGGTGAGCAACGATTTGGCCAAAACAGCACACCACACATTAACAGATTCCATACATGAACAAAAAGAGTCCAGACTAAAAAAACGGAATCTCGCAAATCTCGTGCGATCAAACGTGACTTTAGTGTAAACAAACATGGCGGACGACAGGCAAGAAGAATTAGCGATATTAGTTTTGCACTGCTTTGTACTGAAAAGTCACGAAGGATGGATAGATGAAGTACGACATATTAAATAAACACTTGTGTTGTTGCAATACATCAACAAGTTGCTCCTCCATTTCTGAGGTCCATCTTCCTACTACTTTATGTTACGTTTTGCATTAGCTCATGCATGAGCCGCGGCCGCCATGACGGCGGTTGTTGTCCTTCATTCTTCAGTCAGCTTGGTTCACATTTGGCTATCGTTCTTACCCACGTGACTGCGTCATCGGCTGTCCTCGGGGTTCCCAACACACAACAGGATATCCGATCGTAAATATTGAACATGTTTAATATTTACGATTTAAAATCGGTGCAGCCTGGATGGACATCTGAGCCGATCACCACAAGAATATCTCGAAAGATAATCTTTAGAACCATCAAAAATCTGGGCTTTGCTGACGATCGGAATCGGGCCCAAAATCAGCTCGATTCTCGTGTACAGTAGTCTGACATAAACTCATACGTAAATGTATTGAAAACACTATCTTGGATTTTAGTGTTATAATGATTAAGTGGGTGGTGATATTGGATGTAAAGCAGAAAAATTTCCAACTACTACAGCTTTACTTTTATATTTTGATGGTACAACTGATATACAGTACAGCTAATTTACAGTACATGTTAATACCAATGGGAGCTGCCTGGTGACAATTCAAGCTGTAGCACAGCAATCCTCTAGTAGTAACTTCATGGTCGAAGCTTCCGGTGCCGTCAAGAGCGGCAGCCCGTCCTGTAAGCTCCAGAACACTTTCTGACTATTTTAGTCGTTTTTCAATTCTTTTTTTCTGTTGATTGATTGATTGTGTTTTTCGCTCAACATTGTGTTTTTCGATAGCTAATTTATAACAAATATGATGGAGTTGGAACAGAGTGTAGGAGTGAGGCCCCTTATGTATTCAAGGAAGGATCTCCGCGCATTACGAGTGTTGACACATACAACCGCTACCAGGCACCCTATCCCGGATGAACTGAAAAGAGCATACCACGGGTGTAGGGCCAGCGCTAAGCTAAAGGTTTGACGTTGGAGATTCAAGCCCTTTCTACTATCGATCGTCATTGGGAACGCCAACTCTCTGACTAACAAGTGCGATGAGCTCGCTGCGTTGGTGAAGAATCAGAGGATTTATCGTGAGTACAGTCTGATGTGTTACACAGAGACTTGGCTGAACAACAACAGCCCGGACTCGGCTGTGGATATACCCGGCTTCACTATGGTGCGGGCAGACAGGGACTTGAAAGCAAGCGGTAAGAGGAAAGGCGGGGGGCTTGCTGTATTTGTCAACAACAAATGGTGTAACCCAGGGCACATTACCGTGAAGGAGAGGATCTGTTGCCCGGACATAGAACTGCTGGCGGTTGGATTAAGACCATACTATGTACCAAGGGAGTTCTCAAATGTAGTTGTCATTGTTGTTTACATTCCACCACGGGCTGACGCTCAGTCTGCGTGTGACGTCGTTCACTCAACTGTCGCGAGACTGCAGACACAACACCCTGACGCTTTTATCGCGAGACTTCAACCATGTACCCCTCGTAATCCCATCCGACTGTATTTACTCAGTTTGTGGACTGCCACACCAGGAATAACAGGACAATTAATCTGCTGTATGCTAATGTCAAGGAAGCATACAGCTCATCTGCTCTGCCACAACTTGGCAGATCAGATCACAACCTGGTTTTTCTTCACCCCCAGTATAGAGGCAACCACCCACCACACGCTCATTCAAGGAATGGTCACCTGAGGCCTCTGAGGCTCTCAGAGAGTGTTTCGAGTGCACAGATTGTGTTGCAGGAGTCACACGGAGGGGACATTGATGGGATTACTAACTGCACCACAAACTAACTGAAATTCTGCATGGACAATGTCATTCCGGTAAAAACTGTACGCTGCTTCCCAAACAACAAGCCCTGGATTACCAGTAACGTCAAGGCCCTTCTTAACCAGCAGAAGAAAGCTTTCAAGAATGGAGACAGGGAGCGGCTCAGACGGACACAGGGGGAGCTAAAGTGCAAGCTAAAGGTGGGAAAAAGGAGAAAAGTTGAAGGGAAGCTGCAGCAAAACAACACCAGGGAGGTGTGGAGTGGTATGAGGACCATCACAGGCTTCAAGCCAAAGAACAGCCAGGCAACAGAGGGCGGTGTGGACAGGGCTAATGAGTAAATGGTAAATGGACTTGCATTTATATATAGCGCTTTTCTCGTCTTCCTAACCACTCAAAGCGCCTTACACTACATGTCAGCATTCACCCATTCACACACTGATGGCAGAGGCTGCCATGCAAGTAGCCAACCTTGCCCATCAGGTTCTAATCTAAATAATCATTCACACAGGAGCAATTTGTTTGGTTAAGTGTCTTGCTCAAGGACACATCGACATGTGGCCGGGGCAGCCGGGGATCGAACCACCGACTTTCTGATTGGTGGACGACCTGCTCTACCCTCTGAGCCACAGCCGCCCTAAATTAGTTCAACCTCTTCTATAATACGTTTGACACATCGGCCAATGTCTGCCCTGCCACCGACATAACAGCTACAGATGGCCCTGTCCTCACCAACACCCCCCCACCCCCGCGCAGCGGCAGGAGCATCCTCACCTACTGACCCCACCACCTCACCCCCCCCAGTACATACCATCCACCCAGCCGCTGACCCCCCAGACAATTACAACAGAGCAGGTTGGGGGGAGCTGGGGAGACTACACACAAGAAAGGCTGCTGGACCGGACGGGGTGTGCTCTAGGCTGCTTAAAACCTGTGCTGCACAACTGAGTGGGCCGCTCCAATTCATCTCTCAATCAGAGCCTACAATCGGGGAGGGTGCCAGCACTATGGAAGACATCATGCATAGTCCTGGTGCCCAAGAAGGGGCGCCACAGCGAGCTGAATGACTTCAAACCAGTGGCCTTTACATTGCATGTCATGAAGACCCTGGAGTGGCTGCTCCTTCGTGTCCAGCAGGTGTGGATGACACCATCCTGTATATGCTTCACAGGGCCTACTCTCACTTGGATAAGGCAGATGGCGCTGTGAGGATCATGTTTTTTTATTTCTCCAGCTCCTTTAACACCATACAGCCCCTATTGCTGGAGAGATAAGCTCACGGAGATGCAGGTGGATGCCTCTCTTGTGACATGGATCACCGATTACCTTACAGGGAGACCACAGTTTGTCAGGCTGCGTGACTGTGTCTCAGAGACGTTGGTGAGTAGCATGGGGGGCCCCACAGGGGACTGTTCTCTCTCCCTTCCTGTTCATACTCTACACCTCCGACTTCAAATATAACTCTGAATCATGCCACATGCAGAAGTTCTCGGACGAAACTGCTATTGTGGATTAGAGATGGACAGGAGGGAGAGTACAGGGGCCTGGTTGAGGACTTTGTTGGGTGGAGTGGAAGGAACCACCTACAAATAAACACCACTAAAACCTAATATGTCTTGCAAAAATTTCGGTGAACTATTTTCCTGATATTAAAGAACAAAGTTTCGAGCCGCCCAAACGAGCCACCATGTTGGTTCTGGTTTGAAAGCTGGGGGCAGCAGCCCACGAGCAAAGAATATATATTGATACTCTTTGCCACGAGGGAAAACCTTGGTCCAATCAGGTGCCTTGTGCCTAGTGTCACGTGGCAGCCCAGCAAGCGTCCAATGCTGGGAAGCGAGGCGATCACTCACGCAGGTGAGTGGAACCGCTGACATGCCCCCCTTAAAATGTAAACAAAGAACTGTTCCCGCCTTTTCATTTTGAAAGAGCGACGGCCAACGAGGAAACTCCAACACTCGGCCGACTAATCGTGTAACTTCATCACTCAGTCACTCAGTGACAGATTTTTGCGTTTGTAGGGCTGGCCCTCTGCGGTCCAGCCAAAGACTGACCAAAATCACTTAAACCATGTTTCAGGCCTACAGAGCCTCGAGCTGTAGATACAAATTTTAGATTGTGTGCACCAAATGTACATTTAGTTATAATATCGAGGTAATATCACCTCAGCAATGATACAGTCACTATGATTGAAATGAATAATCAACAGCCTGCACTGAGGCCAAGGACAAATATAGCTGTTTCCATTCCTCCGTTTAAACAGTTCAACAAAGCGAAAGCACAACAAACATTGAATTCTGGCCTCATTCTTTATGTAAAGAGTTTACAGCCTCAAAACTTAGTTGACCAAAGTATCCTTGGCCTTGACTCACTTGAGCATCTGCTCTTTCAAAAGGTCTTATGTTCAGGAGTACATTTTGTAATATAAGGATTAGACACAAGGGATAGAGTCTTTTCCAAGGCTGAATATCGATTGCATAAGAAGACAGCAAAGTGTTCAATCTATTACAGTACTAGTACAAAATAACACATACACACACAACCAAAGGTGGGTTCCACTGAGGGAGCAAAGCTTCACAATGATGCTTAAGAAACACATCACTGAATAAGAAGCCCTCTATTGACTTAAGTGATACACTCGAAGACTAGTGTTTTTATTGTATTAAGTCTATTTGAATCAGTGTCATCGGCTCGTTGCTTTTACTTGCAAAACTGCATACCTTCACAGACAAGAAATTTGATATTGGACTAGGAAATCTCTATAAACATCTGCATAGGAATGCAGAATCTGTAGTTAACAAGAAACAATTCTGGTATCAGAAGCGTTCTGTTTTCCGATTATAGTCCATTTGTAGTCTGAGTAGTATTGACCAATCACATTTGAGAGGGCTTTAGTTGCATGCAGGTAAACAGTCCATGTGGAGAAGCAAAAGAGGCATTGACCGAACGCATTGGCCGAAATGCAATCTCGGAACCCACCGCCTATCATCTAATGACGGTTTGGCGTTTTATTAGTTTGTCTTATTGGCTACTTGTGAAACAAGGTTGTAGATGTCGTTTCTCAACTCCAACCAGTGTTGCCAGATTGGGCTGGTTTCCGCCATATTGGGCTACTGATTAAGTTGGGCTGGGAAAAATAGCGTTGGGCTGGTACATGAAATTTGGGCTGCTTTTACATTTGGCAGGGTTTTGAAAATATTGTGAAAACAATATTACCAAACAAGCTGTCATTTTATGGTCAAAAACACAGATACAAAATTCAGTAAACTTCGTTGAGTCCATGCACTCACTCATATTATTGACTTATTTAATTTGCGAGATATTTGATTGACATGAGTTGTATTCGTCATTTGGGATAATGGAGGACCTTTTTACCTTGACGTCATCATCATTGACATGGGAATTTGTGTATTTGGTTGTCTGGCTGCACTCTTTGTCGGTTGCGATAGCCTATTTATCTTAAGTTTTATCTCTGGTTATTTGATGCAGATATGAAGCTTTGTATGCTTATGATGTGTTTTCTATTGCACATGTAATGGTTTTATGGTTTTACACGAGTTTCTGGCAAGGTTATGATTTGGGCAGTTTTTAAGTTGTGATTGGGTTGGAAATTGTCAATCTGATCTGACAACACTGACTCCAACTCAATGCTCGTGTCCTAAAAATGACTGGCGCATGGATATCCATTTTCCGGATTTTCGCTGCATCTAAATTAATCTTCAGGTTCCCAGCTTTCAGATGATGTACACTACACTTCTATGTGACATATACTGCTGCTCCTCCTAAAGTTAGCAAATCAAATTGCTGAATGCTCTGACAGAGAATGTTTGGTCAAATTGGTCGATATTACCATAGATATAGGTTATAGCGGGATAACATCAAATGAAAAAAGTTTATCTACAGCAGAATATTAGAAAGCAATACACTATGACTGAGAGCCTTAGGCTACTGCATTATATTCCATTTTACCTTGAATTGTCACCTTGCGCCTGAATTTTGTGTTTTTCTTTATATAAATAAAGACATTTCCACCATAATGTGATGCAGAAGAGGCAGAAACGGGTGCATACAAATTCACCAGAATACAAGAAATTAATTGTTTGATAATCAAAATTTCCTGGGGGAGGAACCCCAGACCGTCTGTTTAATATGTTTCCCCCTCCAATGTTGAAATGAAACCTACAGTACGTCCTTGACTGTACACATATCACATTCTCATTAGGGGCTGAGCCCCCCTAAAGATCTGATCCTAGAATCGCCCCTGGGTGAAATCTTGCACTTTTACAATGGAATCCTGCTTGTTTATGTATTGTCATTCCATAAACTGATTATTTGTGATCATGCTCATAAGCACAGTGTACTGTCCACTGACACTGTTTGCCCATAAACCGGAAAAGAACAGTTTCTATCCAAAACCGAGACACACCAGACTTCAATCATCACTCTACAAGACTGGCGAACCATGAAGAATTCCCTTGCAGGAGGATCTAACTTTCTTACTGAGTTACTCAGTGTACCAACGCTGTAGATTTATCCAAGTGAATAATGTAATATAGACAGTGTCGCTGTATCTCTGTCAAACCAACCCCAGTCTGATGTCAGTGTAGATCTGGGTCACTACCCCCAAGTGTTTCCTTCTGCTTTTATTAAACATTAACCATGTCTAAGTATATTTCTATGTCTCTGCCTCTTGAAACCGCAGATTAGTTCCACTTGGAGGGGAAATAAGATACAAGTCCAATGATATATCTCCTTCCCCCTGCTGTTAAAACAGGTTTTTTTTGCTCTTTTTGATTGTTTGAGCAGATTCTGGCCAGACTGAAGAAAGGGCGTGGGATTTAGGCTGGTATGGATACTGCTGGTCTAACAGATCTACAAATGTATCCAACTGCAAACATGCTGCAACATTTTAGTCAGTTGCTCACTATTAACAACCTACTATGGTACTGACAGTAACAAATGGAAAGCTCTAATAAGAAATGTAGCATCAGTCGCGTCAGAGAGAAAGTCACATAGTGATAGAATGTAAGGAAATGGATAAAAGTAGGTATCTCACCGAGGTTACATATTGTATGTCCCGGCACAGTTTTGTCTCCCGGGGAAAGTCGGCAAGATCCAGGAAGTTGTCCACCACCACTTGGCCAATCAAGTCATGACGAGAGAACCTGTCAAAGTCGTAGACGCTGAAGTGCAGCTTACGGCTCGGCAGCTCGGGGTACGCCACAGGAAAGAGAAACACCTCATCGAACACTGGGTTGAGTGTCTTGCGGTGCACCTTGGTCTGGTGCTTGGTTTTGCGGTCAGGCAGCAGGTAGATCTTGACGTAAGGATCGGAGGTCCCTGAGAAGTCCTTGGCGGGAAGGTCCTGGGCCTTGTGGATCTTCACGATCAGCTGCTCCAGGTCAAAGTCAAACTTCAGGACGAAGAGGAGACGCCCGCAGCTGTCGGAGCGACGATCGTCTTCTGCGTCCACCGATCGCTGCTTGTAGAGTTCTGGTTTGATTCGGCCCAAACCAGAGAGTGACTCTTGGCGCTGGAACTGAGCAGGGTTGAAGTCCGGATTGGACAAGTTCATTTGACGACGGATGGAGTTGTGCCTGTAATAAAGTGTAAAATTTGGACATATAAGGTCATTCAAACCATTTTGATGGATATTTGTTGAGTCTTGCTGTGACGCAACTGCTAACGCCACTTTGTTCCCTTAAGCCTGATGATTTATATATTTTCAACTTTGTGAAAAGGTGTATCTGAACCCAGAGGTCTATGTGTCTGTGACTGTGTAACTGTGTGTGTGTCCATCTGTGTGTAATCTGCCAACACCAAAAGTTGGACAGTAGCTTTGGGGATCGATGTGTACCGACCGTACAGACGAAGTAGGCTCAGTAATCTGTCTCTGGACCCTGTCCCTGGCCAGAGTGTGGACCTGGTTTTTCTCCACCTTGGTCTGGGTCTCCAGTGGGATGTCAGGTGACGTGTGGCTTATCTTAAGTCCTGACTCTGGGACAGCCACAGCCAAGGGGGGTCCGGAAGGCTCCTTCATACAGCCATCCTCGCTGTACTCCTTCTCCTCCCCGTCCACCTGTACAACAGACATCAGTGTGAATCCTATTAGAGAAATGCTAACCCGAAGAGTTGTAAAATCTTGAAAAAAAAGTTTTATTTCAATTCAAACATTTAACTCAACATAAATGCCAAATGTACATGAATTCCAATTTTCATAAACATAATAAAATAGCATCTTGACTTGGTTGCCATATTCTGCTTTTCTGTTTACTGCTGTAAGGCCTACTACTTTTTGATAGTTACAGCAATGCAAATAAGCAATAATGCATATAAAGAGTGGCAACGGCCCACGGGACGAGCCATCAGGGACTGTGCAGGGCAACTGGCGGAAGTCCTCGCTGACATCTTCAACATCTCACTTTCACAGGCAGTCATCCCCACATGCTTCAAGTCTACCACCATCATACCAGTGCCTAAGAAGTCACCCGTGTCCTGCCACAATGACTACCGTCCCATTGCACTGACCCCCATCATCATGAAAAGCTTCGAGAGGCTGGTCATGAAGCACATCAAAACTAGCCTCCCCCCCACATTGGACCCCCTCCAGTTTGCATACCGTGCCAACCGCTCCACAGAAGACGCCATAACCTCTGCTCTCCACCCAGCCCTGACCCACCTGGAGAGAAAGAAACAGCTATGTGAGGATGCTGTTCATTGACTTTAGCTCAGGCTTCAACACAATCATACCTCAACAACTGATTGTAAAGCTGAGGCAGCTGGGGCTGGCTCAGCTTCTCCTCTGCAACTGGGAGCTGGACTTCCTCACAGGAAGACCGTAGTCAGTCCGAATCGGCAGCATCACCTCCAGGACCATCACACTGAACACCGGCGCTCCACAGGGGTGTGTGCTCGGTCCGCTACTGTTCGTCCTGCTGACCCACGGCTGCTCAGCATCATCGACCTCCAACCTCATCATAAAGTTTGCTGACGACACTACTGTGGTAGGCCTCATCAGCAAGAATGATGAATCTCTATACAGAGCGGAGGTGGACCAACTGGCAGTGTGGTGCAGAACCAACAACCTCTCCCTAAACATAGGGAAGACCAAAGAGTTCATCATTGACTTAAGGAAGAAGACCGGCGTCCACCATACCCCCCTGACCGTCGATGGTAAGGATGTGGAGTGAGTCAGCTGCACAAAGTTCTTGGGAGAGCACATCACTGAGGACCTCTCCTGGTCCTCACACGTCTCCGCGTTCTCCAAGAAGGCACAGCAACGTCTCCATTTACTGCGGCACCTAAAGAAAGCAAGCCTCCCTCCACCCATCCTCACCACATTCTACAGAGGCACCATAGACAGCGTTCTGACCAGCTGTATCACTCTCTGGTACGGGAATTGCAAGATCTCCGACCGCAAGACCCTGCAGTTGATAGTGAAGACAGCTGGAAAGATCATAGGAACTGCTCTCCCATCCATCCAGGACATCTATGATGCTCTGTGCACTCGGAGGGCTACCAGCAGAGTGAAAGACCCCACACACCCTTCCCTCATCCAATTCACCCTTCTAGCCTCTGGCAGGAGAAACCAGAGCATCCGTGCTGCCACCACCAGACTATGCAACAGTTTAATACCCCAGGCTGTAACGCTCCTCAACAGTCTGAACACTAAAGCCCCCGCACAATGACTGTCTGACATACTTCCCGGAACACTCAATACTTCCACACACTGACTTTCTGTTCTCCAGTGTCAGGTGTACCTGGTCAACCTGCAACTGCTGCTGATAATTCTGTTTGCTGCTAAATGACTCTGCCAGTGTCAGGTGTGACATCTAGTTAAGTGTATATAATGTTTAATGTGTACAGTGGTGTCTGTTGTACAGTACGTTTGCTCAGTTTTTTTATTTTTTTTTCATTTCCTATTGCACTTTATAAACTCGGAAAAAACAGTTTGGAAATTTGTGTTTGGTCGATTATTTCTCTGCTGTTACAATGCTAATTGGCATTGTATTTTACATCGTTGGAAAGCCTGTTTATTTACCTTCACAATGATGTCCAACTTGTATGGATCATACATTTGTGGGATGAGCTGCACAGCTGATAATGTAGGTAGCGCCCAAGTAAAATTATCTGCAATAAACAGGCTTTCCAACGATGTAAAATACAGTGCCAATTAGCATTGTAACAACAGAGAAATAATCAACCAAACACAAATTTCCAAACTTTTTTTACCGAGTTTATTACACTGCACAGGTCTTTACTTAGTACATTGCACAGATCTAACCTTGTACTCTTGTCCAATAGTTATTACTCAGTACTCAGTTCATAGGTCCTCAATATTTGTGCACTATTTATTATTGTTTTTATTGTTCTATGTGGCACTGTGGTCCCAGTGAAATGCAATTTCGTTCCCCTGTATGTAAGACTCATGCATATGCGGAAATGACAATAAAAGCAGTCTAAGTCTAAGTCCAGGACCACATTTTGCCTTGATGACTCGCACACAGACTCACAACGTAAAAACAATACCAGCGTGGCTGTCGCGGCTGGTAAAAACCACAAGAATTATAACTTTAAGCATCTACGCCAAGTGGCAACCTCTGGTGCTGAAAATGAAGCCAACATGGAAGTGCCAAAAACCATAGTTCCTCGAATTGCCACTTGAGGCTGGCTTCAAAAGCGAGTCAATTCCGATAGACCCCCATGTAAAAATGGCCAACTTCACTACAGAAATAAGCATGTTTACAACCTGGGGAAAAAAAAGGTTTTGGTCTCTATAGCTAATATCCCCTTTCATGGCAACTGTACCTGGGATGAATTTTTATATAACTCACCCCTTTAAATTATATTAAGCCTTACAGTTATGTATAATTAAGGCTGCTTTGAGTGACAGGTGGGTGCTGTCAAAGGTCGCCAGTTGCTAGCTGTCTGCTCTGCTGCATCACTCTCAGCTCCACCACTGCTCCACCTCTTTGCCCATTTTTGGATCAGCCGAGAGTTAGGCAGAGTCGGCACTGCCAAGATGACGACGGCCGGAGCCGCCCACATCAAAGAACGTACAGTTGATAAGAAGTGAAAGCCAATTGGTCGTTCAATTGCAACATCAATGCCCATCAACAAAGCTATGCTTCAGCCATTTTGGACTGAAAGCGACTACTGGACGCCAGTAAAACGTCCGCCTACAAAGTACCATACGAAAGTAAAACAAAATTATTTTTATTCTATTGTCATGTTTAATGTCTCTACTGAAATGGCAAGTGTTGAACAATAAAATTATAAATATGCATACCATTATAACTATTTACATACTTACTTATTTATTTATTAAACTTTTTTGCCCGGCTGTTTTCCCAGAGGAGTATGAAGTGAGCAATGGACATAAATGGAAGTTAGAAAAATCCAGCACACAGATTTTGAGAGAAACTTTTTCATGCCAAGGACCTCCAAAATCAATGTACAATAGACCACAGACCATGGATGTATAAGAGGATGTGTGCTGTGCTTTTGCCCTGTGTGTTAGTAAATAGCCTACAATTCCATTAAATTCTGTTTATGTCATGCTACTAGCACTACTAGCTACTGGCCGATAGCCGGTTGTTTGGAAACAGAGACATTAATACATCCACCACGGTACAGGCTTACAGCATACAGCCCATGGGTGTATTATAAGAAAATTAAAGTGATGAATTACAGCCAATATATCCATTATTACAGCTGCATACAGCTAGCAGGAAGCTGGCAGAACCGGATATGTCATATGAGCGTGCAGGGCGGTGCAGTCCCGTGGGTCTGATGCACGTTCATTATGCTGAGGAAAATAACTCTGGATTTGGCTATTAGTGAATTTTATATCTTTTAGGACATAATGATTTAAATGAGGACTATTTAAGTGTTCGTACTGGGAAGTTGATTTACCTCAAAAAAATTATCCTCTGATTTACAGACGTCTCTTCATACATCCATGGCCACAGACTGATTGGCGTTTTCAGTCCAAAATGGCGGCAGTGCTACCGCAGCGCCATCTAGCTACTGTTGTCAAAAAAGCAACGGAGTTTTGTCTGTGCTTCTATACTCTTTTCCCACATTGAGCTTCACAAGGGCTCTTCAGAACGTGAAAGTGATGTCACGGAGATTATGTCCATATTTTATACAGTCTATAATCTACGATGAGTTCACATTAAGAAAATATATACGAGTCATAGAGCAAACCAAATGTTGCTCACCATACCAATCCTTTCATTTTTGAATGCGAGCGTCTCCTCCTTACCTCTGTGAGGACGGGCTGTTGGTCTCCTCCCAGGAAGTGCGCCCCCTTGAGGACATCTGGGAGGAAGCGGCCACTCAGTGGCACCCAGCATAACTTCCATGAGACAAAGAGAGAGACGCTGAAGAGAGCCAGACCACAGGTGGTCACCAGCAGGGACAACAGGCTCACCGATACATCTAGAGATGGATGAGAGAGAGAGAGGGGGGGGACTCAATGAACAGTGAGCAAGGCTTTGCCAGTGAAAAATGCTGGCACAGACAAACCTGGCTCCCCAGGGAGGACAGATTGTGTTTATTCAGAATGCTAAATGAGAATGAAAAAGTATTACATTTTCACTGTAGGCAAAAGTTAAAGAAAAAACTCAACCCAAGTAAATTTCATTTGATGCCTGTGACCCAGTATGTTGTATACATCAGGGGTTCTCAAACTTTTTGGGACCAATGTCCCCTTAAAGGGGAGAACATTTTCCAAGGATCCTCTCATAATCGTAATACCGATTAAGCATAATGCTTACTAACACAAAAATCATGACCCCAATACTGTCTCACGCAGAAAAAGAAGAAATAGTATATTGGCTAGGAAACTTATCAGAACAGTTCCAACTTGAAGTTGGAAAATGGGAAAATTTTATTAAGATAAACATGCCTGACGCTATACCACCACTCCACTGTACATTGCAGTACATTTTAGAACCAGAGGCAGCAAACTCAGAGCAGTGGTTGAAAAACCAGCCGCCGACAGTAGCCATAAGCTCAAGGGCTATTTATCTAGGGAAGCAGGGAGCAGCCATGGTGGTGCAAGACTCCTGTTACCTGAAGGATCAATTTAAGATTAAAAATAACGTTCCACACATAACAGCATATGTGAATCCAGTCTATGAACCAAAACAGTTAGACCCTATGGTGGCGGAGGCGTGGCAAAGTAGGTTTAACCCTGCTCATTGCCCATTCGTCTCGCACAGCGAGGACAAAAATGACATCAAAATAATGATTTTAGCAGCAGGGGAAGGAGTTCCTTAAGTGGTACACCTCCCTCTAAACACTCAGCTCAACCAGTCAAGGACAACGCTGTTAGAAGAGATGTATGAAATTGTGCCTGTGAAGCTATGGTCAACCCATGACACGGACGTGGCCCAGCCAGTAGAGCTGCCTCCCTGGAGCAGTGCCATAAAGATTCACAGACGGTATTAACATTACTGGCGGAGCGAGGCCACAAAGTCTCAAAACAGAAATAGAAATTATGTAGCAGCCAAGTTGAGTATTTAGGGCGAGTGATACAGCAAGGGAAAAAGAGCATCTCTCCATCCCAATTGGAGGGTGTTTCCAAGGCCCCAAAACCAGTTACAGTAGGGCAAATGATGACTTTTTTGGGAATGACAGGCTATAGCTCCGACTGAGCTGAGGGATACTCAGCTATAGTGGCTCCTCTACGAGCAATGATAAAGGAAGCAGGGGCGGGAAATCTGCAGGCTAAGCTTAAATGGTCAATTGAGGGTCATACAGCGTTTGAGACTATCAAAACACTACTGCAACAGGCACCTGCTCTTGCTCCTGCTCAGATTACACAAAGCCTTTTCAGCTTTATGTCTCAAACAGAGCAGGCCATGCATGTGGAGGTTTGTCCCAGAAAACTGGTGTTGGGACTCACGCTCAACCAATCGCGTACTATTCAACAGCGCTGTCACAGGTTGAATTAGGATTTCCAGAGTGTTATCAAACATTGGCGACGGCACACGTGTTGTATGAAAAAGCCTCAACGCTAACCATGGGATATCCTATTGAGATCCTAAAACACCACAAGTTAGTGAACTTAATAGAGAGAGGTAAATTTGTCCTTTGACCTTTGAAAAAATCCCACAGATCTCATTCCGATGCCTGACGACAGCACAGAACATGAATGTGTTGCCGCGGTAGAAAAGTATGCGAAACTACGATCTGACATGGTAGCTACTCCAATACCAGACCCCAATTTTACACTGTTCGTGGATGGTTCATGTTACAGGGACGTAGGCCTGCTGAAAGCCGGATATGCAGTGATTCAACTCACAGATGAGGGACCACTAACACTGCAGTCAGGAGTGTGTCCACAACCCTGTTCTGCCCAATTGGCTGAACTCATCACGTTAACAAAAGCATGTGAATTGGGTCAAGGAAAAAAGGTAAACATCTACACCGATAGCGCGTACGCTCACGGAGTGTGTCATAGTACTTGGGTAAGAGGGTTCAGGAGAACAGATGGTTCACCCATACAACATCACGAGTCAATTATGCAGCTTTTGCGGGCTATGATGTTACCTGACAGGATAGCCTTAATTAAATGCCAGGCTCACAAGAGAGACAATTCCATGATCAAAGAAGGCAATAATGCGGCAGATAGGGCAGCCGAACTCGCTCCAAGCTGTAGTGGTAACCCATGCAGCAGAATAAGAACAATCGACGGCACAGCCGAGTTCCCCACAATCGGCTTCACAGATCTTGACCCCAGCCTTGCCCACTATTGAGGAAGAATGGACAAAAGAGCTGGCTAGTTCCATACCTGTGACCAAGCCCTGGGAAGAGTATGTGGTAAGTTATGATGACCAGACAATGACTATCGGTTCCTCGTGGGTGTTGGAAACCACTTCAGCAAACTGGAGTGCGATAGCGGGAGTGATGCGATGTGCTTATGGTTACTGCTCCAAAGACATGGGACCCTGGCAGCAAGGCAAGACTGACAAACTGTATGACTGGTTCTCCTGGCTAGAGTTCAATTTGGGCAAATTGGGTGCCTCGTGGGTTAAAATAGGAGTCATAGCAGGTGGTTGTTTGTTAATAATGGGAGTGGTATTCTGTTGTTGCATCCCATCATCCGTTCACTCGTCTGACAAAACAAATGGCTATACAAGGAATAGTTCTAGGAAATGGAGCTCCAGATTTGTTTCCCCTTCCCCCTTGGAATCCCAAAGCTCAGTATCCCTATGACTTAGGGAAAGATGACTCTGACAGTGATAAAAACGACGACTGTGACCTAGGTGAAAAAGATCCGCCTATGGCACTCACCCTAGTCTAGAAAGAAGTGAGTAACCCCTACAGCCCAACAACTACCTATCAACATGCCCGATCTTCTTATCCAACTGACCCCCGACTTATGCTGCCCGACTCAATAATCAAAGACTGCCACTGGAAACCCACGACGCCAGAGGAACAACAGTCAGCCTCTGGGGCCTCTCCATCCCTGTTCACCGACCAAGAAACAGAGAGCTATTCGCTACCAGTCCCAGTGCCCTGGGGAAATTCTGGCTGCGACCCCAGGCCTTTCTGATCCACTCCGACCAGCCAAGCACTTCACCCTGGATGAGGAGCAGCATCCGCGTCTGCAATATCGTCAGCGGTGGTAGAGAGACTACATGGAGCAGTACGCGCCGGAGCAAAAAAAGATTGCTAGATCTCTTTGCATTATAAGACGCTGAGGAAGACTACTGGGGTGTACGCTGAACGCTGCCCCTACCCTACAGCTGCGTTGGAACCACGAGGAAGGGATGAAAAGTGAGCGCCCTCCTCCAACAGTAGCGTGCCAAGCTCCAACTCACCAACCCCGACAAAGACACAGACGACGAAGACACCGAAGACCACACATTAATGCATTCAAACAAGTTTCATAGATACAGTACCTGTCATACCCGAGACGACATAACTCGTGATACAGTTCGCCACAAGACTTTTCCAGACATTGCCCTATGTACCATGAGAGTATCATCTCCCTATAGTTCACCAGAACTATATAATTAATACGTTCTGCTGCCAGGTTTCTTAACACCCGAAGGGATTTATTTGACATCCATATAACCTATAGCTTGCTCTACTTCATGGTTCTCACCAAAAACAGCAGTATGCAATATCATTTGAAAACCTCGTTGTTACTATTGTTATTTTACTCAGTATAATTTTAATAATGTTCAGCCTATACTCAACTGTTCTATTGCCAATTGTTTAATATCTTGTTCATGCATTCATCTTGTTTTGAGGCTTCGCTGAAGTCTCGAAGGGGGGATTCTGTGGTGGAGAAATTTGACAGGCCTTTGTTAAACCTTGTAAAAATACATATATAACAATATAATGACACAGGAGGGTTAACGTCAAAGCATTCTGACAGTGCATTAATGACCTAACCTCTAGATAGCGCAGAACAAGCCGTCGTGACATTAGACTTTGATCCTGAGATATCTTGTTCTCTATTTGTATTAGGCCAGAACAGTCCAGATCTGGGACTTAGAAAAAGAAAACATGTCAGAAAGGGATTAATCATTACATTAATTAAGGGAGCCAATGGTGAGGGTCTTTGTGTTATTTTGTTTTTGATATATTGATGTTCCCAGAAATACGAATCAGTTTTGTGTTGACTGCAGAGATGCAAAGCTCAGATCTTTTATGCAAATAAAGGGTCTTTTGCATCTTCACCAGCCTTTTTCTCCTGAGTCTGATTTTTACCTACAGTACTCTTAGATGCCATTGGAACTATTCGTATTCTAAAACTTTTCAACCTAAATACTTCAGACCTGATAAACAGAAACACATTTCAATTTGAAAAATGTTAAAGTCCGTGTAACGCAAAAATAAATATGCGTTCTGGGTTTGTCACACCACAGAAAAATGTGTTACTAACCACCCAGCCAAATTTGAATGATTAGAAAAATCGCCAAGTATATAAAATTAGCTTTCAAAATCATGGAAAAATAAGCAGTATTCTCTGCTCTGAGACGCTGGGGTCGTGTCCACTGAAGGCCTTTAACACCACTTTGTTTTGCCCTGATATTCTGGGTGCTTTGTAATCAGTTGTCGCTTTAGCTTGGCCGGCTTCATGACTTCGTTTGCTAGCACCTGAAGACACATGACACATTTTGGTCTCCCGTCGCTGTCGCTCGATATAACACGATATGGATTGACTCAAATATTTCTCTTTGCTCGCCAGCTAGCTCGCTGGCTAATAAGCTAAGCTAAGCAGCAGCAGGAACGGTTCATTGCGTCCTGAGTGAAGTGTCTGATCCATGACAGATTGACGTGATGTGTCACAATCGTATCAGAGTTTCTATTGGCCCAACGCTAACGTGGGTGGAAGTAATAGACACAATATGCTTGTTTTATTGTCAAAAATGGTCCCCATCTGTAGATATTAACTTTTAAATGACACAGCACAATTTTATAATTTATAGCATACAATAGATGCCCTAACTCTAAAACTTATTTTAGACATACAAGACAGATTGCTCCCATGTATTTCACTATATTGTACATGGTTGAATGGGTTCTCATGATTGAATGTGGTAACAAAGGACTGAAAGTTGCTCCCAAAACAGTCTCATGGCAGTTCGTGAAATAGTCATGAAATTTAATCTATTTGATTCGGGAATTTCCTTTTGTTTTTTGTGACGTTCTGCACGACTTTCAAAAACATATTTTTCGTGCTTTTTCCTACGAATGTCCAGCAAAATGTGACGCATGTGTCAATTTCTACTCCAGTCTTTTCAAAATGAAACTACTTAGTTAGGTTTAGGAAAAGATTGACTTGGTCAGGGTTAGGCAACAAAACTACTTAGGTTTAGGAAAAGATTGCATTTTGGGTTAAAATAACACCAGAAGTGCCGTAACTTTTGTATGAAAGTTACGTGACAAGTAAATCAACTTTGACTTGTGGTTTCACACGGGACACGAACACCGGTCTCCTGGGCAGAAGTCCTGTGTTTTTTGACCCACCCATCCACCAAGACCTCCCCCTATGCGGCATTTGCCATTCTCTATACTTCCTGGTTCACAATTACATGGATTACATACGAATTGATTTTGTATATGTCGTCATGATAAAAAAGGAAATTTGTGTCTATGTACATGATACGAACTGCTGTGCGACTGGGCTGGTGCTCCATAGCCATTTTGTTTCACTCTATTCATTGTGTTAATGTTCCGCTGACGTCATTTTCAAATTACATGAACACTGAAGTTGTAGTTGCTAGAAGCATTCAGGATTTTTCACATTGAAATAAAAAATATGCTGATTTAAGAGTTATTATTTCAGTAAGTTGTCTTACAACAACTTGACCAGCTGCGATGATGTCATCCATGCCATTTTCTGTCACTATTTCGTCTAGGAAGCTAGCTCACTATGTAGGAATACGACATCCCCATTCTCAATCCAGAAGAGAACAAGAGTTACAGAGAGAGAGATGACTTTACTCTTTGTGTCTTTCTCCACCACCGATTTTTTCTTCAGTTCTCTTTTTCTTTGTTGCTAGCCGTTCTGAATCAGACTCAACAGAGAAAAAGCATGTCTGTCCTTGTTTGGTACAATGCCCGGCAGACTCCATGATACACAGAATATGCTCTGAGCATCATCCAAGGTAGGCCATTCACTCATGACACGGTGTCACATTATCAAAAATATGCTCCATGTTTTAACAGAACAGACATTTAAATGTCATATTCATGCACATTTATTTAACATTGTTTTCCTTTATTACTTGAGAGCATCTCTTAATGGGACAGCGGAGAGTGCTTCGGCACAATGTGAGATATGTGTATGAGCTCATTTATGGATGCAATTAGAGTCCAGTCCTTGAGTTCAAAAGAAAATAATTTCCCAGTCTTTATTATGAAACTACAGAGGGCCCAGATTCACTTTGAAACTAAATGAAGAAGAAAACTATGCACACATATTTTAACTTAATTTAAAAACAAAAAAAAACAAAAAACTGTATTCTCTCTAAACTACTGTTCAGTTTTGTTTTCTCAACAACTGGACTATTTCATAGATGGATCAAGTATCCCTGTGCTGAACGAGTGTTTTTAAATTAATTAGAGATGTTCCGATACCATTTTTTCCCTTCCCGATACCAATTCCGATACCTGAACTTGCGGTATCGGCCGATACAGAGTACCGATCTGATAGCAGCATGATAAAAAAATGTATAGTTATTATTATTATTTAACAGCTGTTTACTACTGACCATGTATGGATGTGATATGATTACTATCTTTGTTGTATGGCCTGGCCTTTGTAAAACATGAACAAATACATACAGAGAATGAATGCAATAGAACTTTCTTTTATTATTCAGTTTGTCAGTTACAAAGAACATAAATAAAAGAAACTAGGAATAAATAACAATTCCGTAATCTCTTAGCTGTCTCCTCAATGGAAAGCCTGTGTGCTAATTTGTCCTGCAGGGTGGAATATTCACACACCCTAATAGGGTACTGCCACTCCTCGAAAGCCGTACATACTGTACTTGTTGGATTTTCCACTGTAAAATATTGCCAAATGGCTGACATTTTCCTCGCTCAGACTACCGTTACCGTTATCTTTACACTCTCCACTAGCACCGCACTGTTGTTGTTTGCTATCGTCACATGACAAACTAACTGCAATCAGTTCTTCTTCGCTGCTCTAAAACATTAGTTGCCAGTGGCAGCAATGATACATCCAGGGCGACAGCACAGTCAAGGCTACTGTTGTGGAGCGGCGAAGAAAAATCGATTTCCGGTTAAACAAGTTGATTTTTTTTCTGGGTTAATAAATCAAGGTATCGGATCGGTGCATAGACTGGCGCACTCGCTGATACCGAATTTTGGGCAGTGACAGACGCATTTCCAATACTGGCATCGGTAACTCGACACTGAATTACAGAAGACTGACACACGCACGCACGCACACACACACACACACACACAGAGACAGAGACAGAAAATAAAAATCACACAATGAGGACCTCCTGATCAGTGACTGAATGTATGGCACATAGGGACATACTAAACTGGTAAATGTTACTGTACCTAGTATGCTACACATACTGTAGTGGCTTCAGGCTGCTTCAGTTTTTTGATAATTTACTTTTTGGCAATGCATTCTACAACAATTCTAGACAAAGCCAAAGCACATTTTTAGTAGGGCTGTCAGTCGATTAAAATATTTAATCACGATTAATTGCATGATTGTCCATAGTTAATTTTGATTAATCGACATTGGTTATCTGTTCAAAATGTACCTTAAAGGGAGATTTGTCAAGTATTTAATACTGTTATCAACATCGGAGTGGTCAAATATGCTGCTTTATGAAAATGTATGTATATATTTTTTATTGGAAATCAATTAACAACACAAAACAATGACAAATACTGTCCAGAAACCATCACAAGTACTGTGTTTAACATAAAAAATATGCTCAAACCATAACATGGCAAACTCAAGCCCAACAGGCAACAACAGCTGTCAGTGTGCTGACTTGACTATGACTTGCCTCAAAACTGCATGTGATTGTCATAAAGTGGGCATGTCTGTAAAAGAGAGACTCGTGGGTACCCATAGAACCCATTTGCATTCACATAATGTGGGGTCAGAGGTCAAGGGACTCCTTTGAAAATGGCTATGTGAGTTTTTCCTCGCCAAAATTCTGTGTAAGTTTGGAGCGCTATTTAACCTTCTTCTCAATAAGCTAGTACTACATGGTTGGTACCAATGAATTCCTTAGGTTTTTTCTAGTTTCATAGGATACCAGTATCTTCACTCTGACTTTAAACCTGAGCCAACTACATCCTAAAAATCGCCAGTCGCGTTAATGCGTTAAAGAAATTAGTGGCGTTAAAACAAACTGTATATATACAGTATATATGTACCAATCAGCCATAACATTAGGTCAGCATGGGCACCCTGACCAGTCTGCGGCTACGCAGCCCCATTATGCAACAAACTGCATGCACTGTGTGTTCTGACACCTTTCTATCGGAACCAGCATTAACTTTTTCAGCAATTTGAGCTACAGTAGCTCTTCCATTGGATCGGACAATGCAGGCCAGCCTTCGCTCCCCACGTGCATCAATGAGCCTTGGCCGCCCATGACCCTGTCGCCGGTTCATCGGTTATCCTTCCTTGGACCCCTTTTGGTAGGTCCTGACCACTGCAGACCGGGAACATCCCGCAAGAGCTGCAGTTTTGGAGATGCTCTGACCCAGTCTTCTAGCCATCACAATTTGGCCCTTGTCAAAGTCGCTCACATCCTTACGCTTGCCCATTTTTTCTGCTTCCAACACATCAACTTCAAGGACAAAATGTCCACCTGCTGTTTAATATATCCCACCCACTGCCAGGTGCCATTGTAACGAGATAATCAATGTTATTCACTTCACCTGTCAGTGGTCATAATGTTGTTAATGTTATGGCTGATCGGTATATACATGTATGTATGTATATGCATATCATCACCTTATAGCCTAAAGTTGATAGTGTGAACGTGTTTTTGTAACATGTTATATATATACTGTATATACACTGCTCCAAAAAATTAAGGGAGCACTTAATCATCACAGTATAACACCAAGTCAGTTGAACTTCAGGGATATCAATCTGTCCATTTAGAAAGCACAAGTGATTGTGAATCACTTTCACCTGCTTTGGTGCAAATGAAAGTGACAACAGGTGCAATGGAGGCAATGAGGCAACAGCAAGACAACCCCCAAAAAGGGAATGGTTTTGTATGTGGTGGCCACAGACAATTGCTCTCTCCTTATGCTTCCTGACTGATTCGTCTCTAGTTTTGTGTTCTGCTAGTGTCCTTGTCACTACTTGTAGCATGAGGCGGTACCTGCAGCCCAATCAGGTTGCACAGGTAGTCCAGCTCCTCCAGGATGGCACATCCATACGTGCGGTCGCAAGAAGGTTTGCTGTGTCTCCCAGCACAGTCTCAAGAGCATGGAGGAGATACCGGGAGACAGGCCGTTACACGAGGAGGGCTGGACAGGGCCGTAGAAGGGCATCAACCCAGCAGCAGGACCGGTATCTGCTCCTTTGTGCGAGGAGGAACAGGAGGAGCACTACCAGAGCCCTACAAAATGACCCCAGCAGGCTTCTTTTCTGCTCCAGTTTTTTCAAAATAAAACTACTTAATTAGGTTTAGGAATAGATCGATATGGTTAGGCTTAGGAAACAAAATACTTGGTTATTTTTAGGAATAGATCTACATGGTTAGGCTTAGGCAGCAAACTACTTTTTTAGGTTTAGGTAAAGATCGCGGTTTGGGTTCAAATACCTAAGGAGTGCCGTAACTTAAGTATGGAAATTACGTGACAAATAAATCAACTTTGACTCGTGGTTTCTCCTGGGTGAAAGTCCTGTGTTTTTTGACCCACCCATCCACCCCAACCTCCTCCCTACGCGGCGTTTGCAGCTCTTTATACTTGCCGGTTCACAATTACGTTCTATGTACGTGAATCAATACATTAAATTTCGTGACTATTTCACAGACTGCTGTGCGACTGGGCTGGACAGCCACAAGTACCGGATTTTTTCCTTTGTTTTTGGCTACACTGCCACTCCTCGAAAGCCGTACATACTGTACTTGTTGGATTTTCCACTGTAAAATATTGCCAAATGGCTGACATTTTCCTCGCTCAGACTACCGTTACCGTTATCTTTACACTCTCCACTAGCACCGCACTGTTGTTGTTTGCTATCGTCACATGACAAACTAACTGCAATCAGTTCTTCTTCGCTGCTCTAAAACAGTAGTTGCCAGTGGCAGCAATGATACATCCAGGGCGACAGCACAGTCAAGGCTACTGTTGTGGAGCGGCGAAGAAAAATCGATTTCCGGTTAAACAAGTTGATTTTTTTTCTGGGTTAATAAATCAAGGTATCGGATCGGTGCATAGACTGGCGCACTCGCTGATACCGAATTTTGGGCAGTGACAGACGCATTTCCAATACTGGCATCGGTAACTCGACACTGAATTACAGAAGACTGACACACGCACGCACACACACACACACACACACACACAGAGACAGAGACAGAAAATAAAAATCACACAATGAGGACCTCCTGATCAGTGACTGAATGTATGGCACATAGGGACATACTAAACTGGTAAATGTTACTGTACCTAGTATGCTACACATACTGTAGTGGCTTCAGGCTGCTTCAGTTTTTTGATAATTTACTTTTTGGCAATGCATTCTACAACAATTCTAGACAAAGCCAAAGCACATTTTTAGTAGGGCTGTCAGTCGATTAAAATATTTAATCACGATTAATTGCATGATTGTCCATAGTTAATTGTGATTAATCGACATTGGTTATCTGTTCAAAATGTACCTTAAAGGGAGATTTGTCAAGTATTTAATACTGTTATCAACATCGGAGTGGTCAAATATGCTGCTTTATGAAAATGTATGTATATATTTTTTATTGGAAATCAATTAACAACACAAAACAATGACAAATACTGTCCAGAAACCATCACAAGTACTGTTTAACATAAAAAATATGCTCAAACCATAACATGGCAAACTCAAGCCCAACAGGCGACAACAGCTGTCAGTGTGCTGACTTGACTATGACTTGCCTCAAAACTGCATGTGATTGTCATAAAGTGGGCATGTCTGTAAAGGAGAGACTCGTGGGTACCCATAGAACCCATTTGCATTCACATAATGTGGGGTCAGAGGTCAAGGGACTCCTTTGAAAATGGCTATGTGAGTTTTTCCTCGCCAAAATTCTGTGTAAGTTTGGAGCGCTATTTAACCTTCTTCTCAATAAGCTAGTACTACATGGTTGGTACCAATGAATTCCTTAGGTTTTTTCTAGTTTCATAGGATACCAGTATCTTCACTCTGACTTTAAACCTGAGCCAACTACATCCTAAAAATCGCCAGTCGCGTTAATGCGTTAAAGAAATTAGTGGCGTTAAAACAAATTGTATATATACAGTATATATGTACCAATCAGCCATAACATTAGGTCAGCATGGGCACCCTGACCAGTCTGCAGCTACGCAGCCCCATATGCAACAAACTGCATGCACTGTGTGTTCTGACACCTTTCTATCGGAACCAGCATTAACTTTTTCAGCAATTTGAGCTACAGTAGCTCTTCCATTGGATCGGACAACGCAGGCCAGCCTTCGTTCCCCACGTGCATCAATGAGCCTTGGCCGCCCATGACCCTGTCGCCGGTTCACCGGTTATCCTTCCTTGGACCCCTTTTGGTAGGTCCTGACCACTGCAGACCGGGAACATCCCGCAAGAGCTGCAGTTTTGGAGATGCTCTGACCCAGTCTTCTAGCCATCACAATTTGGCCCTTGTCAAAGTCGCTCACATCCTTACGCTTGCCCATTTTTTCTGCTTCCAACACATCAACTTCAAGGACAAAATGTCCACCTGCTGTCTAATATATCCCACCCACTGCCAGGTGCCATTGTAACGAGATAATCAATGTTATTCACTTCACCTGTCAGTGGTCATAATGTTGTTAATGTTATGGCTGATCGGTATATGCATGTATGTATGTATATGCATATCATCACCTTATAGCCTAAAGTTGATAGTGTGAATGTGTTTTTGTAACATGTTATATATATACTGTATATACACTGCTCCAAAAAATTAAGGGAGCACTTAATCATCACAGTATAACACCAAGTCAGTTGAACTTCAGGGATATCAATCTGTCCATTTAGAAAGCACAAGTGATTGTGAATCACTTTCACCTGCTTTGGTGCAAATGAAAGTGACAACAGGTGCAATGGAGGCAATGAGGCAACAGCAAGACAACCCCCAAAAAGGGAATGGTTTTTTATGTGGTGGCCACAGACAATTGCTCTCTCCTTATCCTTCCTGACTGATTCTTCTCTAGTTTTGTGTTCTGCTAGTGTCCTTGTCACTACTTGTAGCATGAGGCGGTACCTGCAGCCCAATCAGGTTGCACAGGTAGTCCAGCTCCTCCAGGATGGCACATCCATACGTGCGGTCGCAAGAAGGTTTGCTGTGTCTCCCAGCACAGTCTCAAGAGCATGGAGGAGATACCGGGAGACCGGCCGTTACACAAGGAGGGCTGGACAGGGCCGTAGAAGGATATCAACCCAGCAGCAGGACCGGTATCTGCTGCTTTGTGCGAGGAGGAACAGGAGGAGCACTGCCCGAGCCCTACAAAATGACCCCAGCAGGCTTCTTTTCTGCTCCAGTTTTTTCAAAATAAAACTACTTAATTAGGTTTAGGAATAGATCGATATGGTTAGGCTTAGGCAGCAAACTACTTTTTTAGGTTTAGGTAAAGATCGCGATTTGGGTTCAAATACCTAAGGAGTGCCGTAACTTAAGTATGGAAATTACGTGACAAATAAATCAACTTTGACTCGTGGTTTCTCCTGGGTGAAAGTCCTGTGTTTTTTGACCCACCCATCCACCCCAACCTCCTCCCTACGCGGCATTTGCCGCTCTTTATACTTGCCGGTTCACAATTACGTTCTATGTACGTGAATCAATACATTAAATTTCGTGACTATTTCACCGACTGCTGTGCGACTGGGCTGGACAGCCACAAGTACCGGATTTTTTCCTTTGTTTTTGGCTGGACCGCAGAGGGCCAGCCCTACAGACGCAAAAGTCTGTCCCTGACTGACTGACTGACTGACTGAGTGATGAAGTTACAGGATTGGTCGGCTGGAGTTGCTGGAGCTTCCTCATTGGTCGTTGCTCTTTCAAAATGAAAAGGCGGAGAATAGTTCTGTGTTTACGTTTTCTTGGGAGCGTGTCAGCGGTTCAATGTAACATTACATAATGCTGTTGTTGTGCATGTGCTATTGTTTATGTTCGTTTAAGTTACGTTATGTTCGCAAATTTTCGCCTCGCTTTCCTCCATTTCCGCCATGAACTGACTATCTAGCCAGCCACACGTCGCTACTGCGGTATGAACTTAAAATAAACAGACTGTGCTGTGATTTAATTGCAATAAATAGATCAAAATAATGCCGAAATAACAACATAAATATATCAATTTGTAAAAAGTCTGAATTCATGCTTTGTCAAGTCTGTCCGCAACACAACAAGCAAACAACTTTTAAAATGCTTGTTTTCTGAACGGAGTTCGGATCGATCAATGGCAGGCTACGTTAACATTGCAGTTAGTCCGTCAACACTCAACATAACGTCATCTAGGCATAAATACGGCAGCGACGTTGTTGTAAACGGATCAAAATGTGCCGAAATAACTACGTAATGATGCTGATTAGTAAAAAGTCTGAATTCATGCTTTGTCAAGTCTGTCCGCAAGACAACAAGCAAACAACTTTTAAAATGCTTGTTTTCTGAATGGAGTTCGGATCGATCAGTGGCAGGCTACGTTAACACTCCAGCTGCTCCATTAACACTCCATCTAGGAATAAATACAGCAGCAACAACGTCAATGATGACAGCGGGAATATCTCAACGCTGATAAACTTTCGCAACGTATGTATATTGAACACCACTTATATGATGAATGCTTTTGATACACATGCTTTCATAAAAAACTGAAATACTTTTAACCTTGCATACTGTATGTCATGTTAATAACTTTTCACCTTGTATAAAATGTATAATATACTGACTAGTAAATGTTACCATTTACTATTACTGAATGCCATTTGCTTCATTATAAGTTGGCTTTCAATCAAACATTAAGATATAAGTGAAAAAAACTGTTCACAAAACATTATAGACATGACCACTGACTATTTGTGTAAGAATTTAGCTACAAATTCACAGACTTGACCATACGGTCCAGCCATATACTCGGTTTTGGCCGAGTCTTGTTGTCAGAGCAATCGATTTATTGATTGCCTTCGGAATGTAATGAGAATTGAACAAATATAACAAAAATGTTTTTGAAGAAGACTACCAACCCTAGCTTTAATAGACCAATATTAGAGCACAGTCAGCGCGCTAAGATTTGTGAACTGAGGCGGGTAGAGCACAGCCAGCCCTCTGTGTGCAGCTATGCACTGGGCACCAGCTGGGGTGAATGGAAAGCAGTGGAGAGATGATATACAGTGCGTGTCCCAACACAGTGCAGGGCTTGTGTTCTCTGCTGACAGATATAGAGCATGCAGCTTGTTCCACTTAGTTCCGGCCTTAGTTGACGTATTTGTTTCATGAGAAATAGAGATATTTCACACCCAAAATTCAGCTTTTCTGTATCTAAATAATTAATTACAGCTCATATCAGTAATTTCTCCCCATATAAACCTTGTTTCTGTCCAAGGCCAACCATTTTCCATTCAAACCACCTTCCTTTCTAAATATTTGAGTAAAAAAATAAATATTGAAAACACTGTTGCTCCTTATTTGATAAGTTTGGCTTTTAAAATAAGTAAAACAGCCCGTGGCTTCATTCAATTACCTTTGTAAGAGCCTTTTCTAAAGCCACAGGGTGTCTCCGCTTTTCAAGTCCCTTTGCAGGGTGCAATCAAGGCACTAAGGCCTAAACCCTTTACAACTGGTGGCAGTTAATTGGATTCAGGAGCTTCAATAATCAATAAGCTCAAGGAAGTCAACAATTATAATTAAAAAACGTAAGAGAGGTTTTGATTAGTGTAATTGTCTGTGGTGCGGTGAGTTTATGTGAATATGCATGAAGGAATAACTGGTGCATGTTTAAAGTGTGTAATACTTAGTGAGGTATTAGAGGTGGCTTACATCAAAGTCTAAGTGGTCAATGACGCAGTAAAATCCCTTGCCGAGTTCTCATTTGGTACAAAGAACATAATCGTCCACCATAACCATAATTTAAAAAGCACTCCTTACTTGTACAAACATTAGGGCTGCGCGATTATGGCCAAAATGATAATCAAGATTATTTTGATCAATATTGAGATTATTAATAGATTTTAGGGAATTTTTTTTTTTTTATTGCAATTTCACATTAAAATAAACAGAGCGTCGCTTTCACTTCCATGTTGTGCTAAATTCCAACCACGAAAAATTCTAAATGTTATCCTTTTACTTTGTTATTTTCATCTATAGTGGTTATTTGCATAAAAAAACAATTCAAATGCTTAGGAAGTAAATTATTGTATTTTTATTTAAATTTTTGCTTTGATTAAAAAAAATCTTGGCATTAGTAGTTCTATTTATATATTATAAGCTGCTTATAGCGAGTGTTAGGGAGTTAAACAGGTCATAATTCTCTCTCTAATATCTGTTTTATATTACTGTGAAAACATCTCGTCAAAAACTATATTTTACAAGGTCACATTTGAAAACATCATGATAGGTTTAAAATTTACCATCGCCCGGTCACTGTGATTGAATTATAATATAATAACTGTCTGATTAAGGTAGTTGTTCCAAATGTTTTTAAGGTTGTTCCTCCGCGGCTTATTTTGGACTTAGTTGTGAAAGATTGCAGCTATATGTCTTCCTCACTCACATTGAGGAGTCCTAACTTAGTTTAGTCAGTGCTTCATTTATCCAGCAGTGTTTTTTATGAGCGAAGCACGCATTTTAAACAAAATCAATATCGCAGTCGATCATGTTCATTTAATTGTGGGAAGCCAAAATCGTGATCACGATGAATATTTGTTTAATTGTGCAGCCCTACATACATACAAATATTATGTTTTTATGCTTTGAAGACCTATTTTAATGCTGTGACTGTTATTTTTGTAACTTTGAGCCACTCCATGTACAAAGTGTTTAGAGTCTCTTTTTTAGACTTTCCAATACCAAAAACATAACTATGAGGAATGGATTAAACAGTAAGTTTTTTTTGTTCTAACGTAAGCTGCAAACTTCAGCATGTCCAACAAACCAGCAGTATTGGTATACAGTAACCCAATGTTACTGTACTTCCAAGGCCAAGGAGCATTTCATACTACATTATTTAGTGGGTTTACTGTTTAGGTTAAAGCTGAAGTAGGCGAGATTGGCGCAAATATGATTTAAAAAAGTTATTTTTAGAAAACGGCCGCTATATCGTGACAGTAGTACATGAAACAGGTAACCTGAAAAAATCATGTTCGTTTGTGTCCTACTGTGTCCTCCGGTGCTCCTAACGGCATCTGAAAGATCTCATTTACCGGAGGAAAACAAGGTCCGCTGTCCAGCTGCCGTCTATGAGAGCCGGCTGTCAATCACTCGCGAACTCCGACCAAACGGTCAAACTAGGCCGCGCTGATCAAATATGAACCAATATTCTGTTACTGTAATGCCTATTTCTCACCTCAAATGTTTTCAGAATCATCTTGTAGTGTACGGTTTAGCTGTAAAATAAGAAAGTTTGTGACCCCGCCGCTATTGTAAAATCTGGTAAAGGAACGCCAAGTTCTGCTCACATGACCGGAGCACAGCCAATAGGAACACTCTCTCTCTCTGAAATGACCTGTGATTGGTCAAAGTTTGCCGTCACGGGCTAGATTTTCTAAAGCCTGAAAACAGAGCCAGGAAGAGGAGCAGAAGTCTAGTTATCTCTCAGAACACTTGAATTACAATATGCTGAAAGATTATTATGCAATTTTTGCACAATGATGCCAAAAATATACCTTTACCTACTACCACTACCTTTTTAAAAAAAAGACTGAAGCCCTTATAATTGCCCCTGATAATCTAATTCCAGACATTAAGCAATTTATAGGGTCGTTAAGTGCATGTGTTCAGCTTAACCTCAGGAATTTAGGTGTCACTTTTGACCAATCCCTGTCGCTGGACAATCATGTCAGCCAGCTTATTCGGTCTTGCTTCTTCCAGCTGAGGAACATAGCTAAATTAAGATCTGTGGTGACCAGGGCTGAGATGGAGATGATAATTCATGCTTTTATTTCTTCTCGTTTAGACTATTGTAATGCGCTTTTTACCTGTTTGAATCAAACCTCTTTGAATCGTCTCCAATCCGTCCAAAATGCAGCTGCTCGGCTTTTAACCAGACATAACAAGAGATCTCATATCACCCCGATTTTATCCTCTCTGCACTGGCTTCCTATCAAATTTCGTGTCCATTTTAAAATTCTTGTGCTAACTTTCAGAGCCTTGAATGGTCAAACACCACAGTATATCACTGACCTCCTCCTCCCGTACACACCGAATCGGGCTCTTAGGTCTTCTGACCAAAAATTATTGTCAGTCCCCAAAACCCACTACAAAACCCGAGGTGACCGTGCCTTCCAAGCTGTTGCACCCAAGTTATGGAACGCCATCCCCCCATCGCTGCGTTCCCTAGAGTCCTGTGACATTTTTATGAAGCAGTTGAAAACGTTTTTATTTGGACAGGCTTTTGTTTTATCTGTCTGAATAACCGCTCCCTTTTACTTAGTGCTTTTATTGGCCTTTTATGACTGTATTCGCAACTTGTTTTTGTTTTGGTGTCGCTATCCTCACTTGTTTGTTTTATTGTAATTTTAGCTTGTCAGCGCTGCGCTGTCATCGCTACTTTTAATTTTGACTGATGTATTATTTTTATTAATGTAAAGCACTTTGTGATTTATATCTGTGAAAGGTGCTATACAAATAAACTTTACTTACTTACTTACTTACCTACTGCCACTTTAAGAAAGCCACTTTCACAACTAGCCCATCACTGTCTAGTATAGGGATGTTAATTATGATTTTTT
This sequence comes from Sebastolobus alascanus, assembly GCA_916701645.2. Lineage (NCBI taxonomy): Eukaryota > Metazoa > Chordata > Actinopteri > Perciformes > Sebastidae > Sebastolobus > Sebastolobus alascanus. The sequence goes on from CAKAOJ020000006.1 coordinate 5,543,658, forward strand.
TTTTTAATCGATAACCGACCCTTGTTAACAGATTATTAACTGTTAACCAACAAGATTAGTGCGTTGCATGCAGCGGTGTGCCAGCTGCAGTGTATGTGCAAACAGACAACTGAGTCCCCAGTTCACCCGTCCGGGAGAGTTAGCAGCCACGGTGCTGCGTTCACTGTCGAGGACACATGCAGCCACTTTCCCAGTAACTCTCCACTGCACCATTTAGTTTAACTTTAGCTGCGAGGTTGTCAGCTGTGTGTCTGCCCAGCATAACGATAGCAGGTGTCCGACAAACCGTGTGTGTTTGTGCTACGTTAGCAGCTGTAGCGTTGCTGGTGGCTTTGTGCCCGCCATTGTTACAGACATGTGGTCTGTCAGCCCGGCGTAACGTTAACGAGTGTCCGACAGGCCGTGTGTGTGTGTGTGTGGCGGCGGTTAGTGTGGGGTTGTCGGTGGCGTTATAGCTGTGAACGTAAGTGTAGCAGTGTGTGTACAGTTTATTCGTCGGTGAGCAAATGTTACAACTCCTCAGCTCAAGACCCAAGCCATCTTCCTGTATCTTGCAACAGCCATGGATGTATTAAGAGAACTAGATACAGCGTTGGAGGCGGGGCCCCGTTCATTCCTATGAAAGTTGCTCAGTGGCGCATGAAGCCAAAATGGCTCGACTTCTGTCTGGAAAAGTGCCCATATCTTGGGCAAATGGAACATGCGCAGTAGCGTCCGCTCAGTCACATGACTCGGTCACGGGGTCCCAACGTCACGTCGTCATCACGGCTTGCGCTCCAGCCTCGGTCTGGGTCTCATTCACATGAACGAAGGAAGGGAAATAACTGGATTCGGCTATTAGTTCATTTTACAACTTTAAAAACTTAATTTTTTAAATAAGGGCTATTTAGGTGTTCGTACTGGGAAGTTGATTCACCTAAAAAACAGACGTCTGTTTCCCAATGTAAGTCTATGGGAAAAAGTATTTTTGGGCACAGTGGCATCACGTGAATGACACAGAAGTTGCAGTACCGCGGTTTGGCCACTACGAAAGTTGGGATCGACGGCCGGCGCTCTTAGGGTGAGCTGTTAAGGTGGACCAGCTTTCATCATTAAACTGACAAGCCTTTCCTCTGAGTTTTGCTCAGCTTTTTATTCAATTTTTTATTTTATTTTTATTTTAACCGTTTAACCCTAGTCTAGTATATTATGTTATAGTTTTAGGCCAGGTAGACCAGGCTCAGGTGTAAGTACAACATTGCAGAGCATCTCGTTTCAATCCCCAATAAAACAAATTTTCACAAATGTTATCAACAAATTGTTGCACAGAAATTGCATGTCTCCCCACCAGAAAGCACATAAGTGGAAGAGACCAGAGTCCGATTCTCATTGTCCAACAATGCGAATGGATTTTCCTGATAGAAGCCTTGGCAGAGGCGTTCTCCTGCCTCTGAAGTGAATCAAGCTTAAAACCCCAAAGTGAACAGACACACAGATGGCTGCTTTTATTGATTTGGAGTAAATCTTCCATTGAGACGTTTTGTGTAATCAACATCCTCTAGGATGGCTGATTATCCAGCTATGCTGTAGAAAGGCTTATTCGTATTAAATCTCAGAATAGGTAGCAAATGAAGCAGAAAGAGACCCAATAGCACTAACTATGAAACTTAAATGTTGCTGTCAGTTCCACATGTTTAATTTAGCATGTGTGTTATTATGACATGCACTCTCACACTCACACATGCAGACATCACATTTGTTTCCTGTCAGGGGCTAGGAGAGTTTCCAAGCAGGAATAAGGATTAATTCATTAACCTTTGAGTGTGTGTGTGTGTGTGTGTGTGTGTGTGTGTGTATCCATCTGTATTGTGCATGTGTGCAAAGTGTCTACAGGTTTAGAACTGTTTAACCCTCAGCACCCAGCTGAAAACTGTCCTTTCTTCTCACAGTTGAATCAAAAAGTATATCAAGTAATCAAATAATAAGACGCTCCTTGTAACTTCAGATCTTGTTTCATAATTATCAAATTAAGATTTTTCCTTTATTATCAAAAGTAATCTAATCATTGTTGTCTGTACAGTTGTGGTTACTGTGCACATCAAAACTGCTTACAACTAATTTAGCATGACTTTTTCAGTCCTCTCTCTCTCCCTTCCCATCTCTGTCACAGCTCGGCCTCTTTCATTTTGTTCTCTGCCTCCATTATCATCAGGAGTGAAAATGCTTTTCCCTGGGAAGTTCCCGGCTCAGCAGATTGCTGTTAAAGGAATGTTTTGTGAATTCCAATCAGAGACAATGGGCATATAAAACACACACAAAGCCTAACAACAATCACAAATAATTTACTTTAGATTTGTACAATGCTCAATCTCAAAACTTCTGAGGAATGTGTGAAATAATTCAACTTGTTTTCAGAGCTTTTCCCTCAAAGCAAAACCCCTTGTTTGAAAAATAGCAAGATCTGATGACACAACATTAAATTTTCGATTACAATATTTAATCGTGATTAATCGCATGATTGTCCATAGTTAATTGCGATTAATCACAAATTAATTGCACATTTTTTATTCCTTCAAACTCTACCTTAAAGGGAGATTTGTCAAGTATTTAATACTCTCATCAACATGGGAGTGGGCAAATATGCTTGCTTTATCCAATTGTATGTATATATTTATTACTGGAAATCAATTAACAACACAAAACAATGACAAATATTGTCCAGAAACCCTCACAGGTACTGCATTTAGCATAAAAAATATGCTCAAATCATAACATGGCAAACTCAAGCCCAACAGGCAACAACAGCTGTCAATGTGTCAGTGTGCTGACTTGACTATGACTTGCCCACAACTTCATGTGATTATCATAAAGTGGGCATTTCTGTAAAGGGGAGACTCGTGGGTACCCATAGTACCCATTTTCAGGTCAAGGAACCCCTTTGAAAATGGCCATGGCAGTTTTTCCTCGCAAAAATTTAGCAGAAGTTTGGGGCGTTATTTAGCCTCCTTCGTTGGTACCAATAGATTCCTTAGGTTTTCATTCATATGATGCCAGTATTTTCACTCTAGCTTTAAAACTGAGCCTAAAAATCGCAAGTTGCGTGAATCCATTAAAGAAATTAGTGGCATTAAAACAAATTTGCATTAACGTGTTAGCCATAGATTAAACCAGTTAAAAGATTTTTTAAGGAAAGAGTTATACATTTGGTCCACTGCAACCTACAAGAGGTTTAAAAGATGTGAGACGTGGCAAGGAGCTAAATGCAATCACTACAATCAATTCAAAACTACCGGTTGCCAATGGAGAAAAATTGAAAGAGGCGTAATACAATCCAGCAGATGTGTGTTCAGTCTTCATCAATAACCTGGCTGAGCGAGGAGGCCTATAAAGTGGCTATGCTGATAGCAATGGACTACAGCAAATGTGATGCCCAGAGGGCAGTTGATCTGAAAAGAAAACCTTCCATTGAACTCCAGAAAAACCTCTGAACCATCTCTCCAGAGCTCGGTGAAGGTTTGAAGGTGAAGCTAAGTTATCAAAGAACCTCCAAAACAGCAAAAGACCAGAGGACCAGAGGAAAAATTAGGTTCAGGCCTATAATGGAAAACGAGGCCGTGCAGCTTCACCTGAGGGCTGAAGGCTATAAGATGGCTGGGTTGATTTCTAGAGACCGGAGGAGTCAAAGGACATTTGACACCAAAAAAAGACTTGCGGATTTCCAAAAACATTGATGAGGACAGATTCTGATGCAGAATCATCGGCAGCAGGAAGCCTATAAAGTGACGCAGGTGATAACTTTGATCCATCCAAGTCCAAGAACAAAGAGGACTCCTAAAACTCTGACCATCATAGACGTTGAGCCATGCAGATTTATCTGAAGTAGGGTACCCAGCACGGTCATTAAATATAACTATAACCAATGATATATTTGAATGAATTCACTCGAAAAAATATCCTTGCAGTGATTCTTAATGTAGAGGATTAATGAGAAATGTTAAAAGACAACAAGACGGATGAGTCAATATTTTTTTTTTTACAAACTTTCCTGCGTAATTGACATTAACAGAAATGTGTTGATATGTTTAGTTGACGTGTATGCTTGCTAATGCTAGTACAGACTGATTGTGCTATTTGAGTCAAATAAAATGGAAGGCAAAACAAACAATCCACAACATTCATACCAGTCCTAATGTGGTTTTGTGCGTGCTTCGAAGGCTAAAAGGGTAAGGCCAGTGGGCCACTGCGCTCAGAACGACAACAGAAGAGAAGTATTAATATCTCTGAACACACACATATGCCTTACACATCAAAGTGACGCAAACCTCACACCTGTATAGAAGCAGCAAGATAGATAGATTATTCAAATAATGACTGCATGTCTACATGATGCACACATATGGTAGCCTTACTAGGGCTGTCAATCGATTAAAATCTTTAATCGTGATTACTCACATAGTTGTCCATAGTTAATCGTGATTAATTGCAAATTAATCACACATTTTTTATCTGTTCAAAACGTACTTTAAAGGGAGATCTATCAAGTATTTAATACTCTTATCAACATGGGAGTGGGCAAACATGCTGCCTTATGCAAATGTATGTATATATTTATTATTGAAAATTAATTAACAACACAAAACAACGACAAATATTATCCATAGCCTGCTCAAACGTGATTGGTCAATACAATTCAGACTACAAACGGAAACCAGTACGCTTCTGATACCAAAATCCTGTTTTGGCTACAGATTCCTCATATAAATGCATCTGTCTATAGAAATTAGGTAACTGGTGACTTTCCCTCAGTTGGAAAAGCAATAATATGGAAAATAAACTATGGATAATATATGGTTAAGGTATGACACCTAAAACACTTGTTAAGGTTAAGAAAATACTGTGGTAAGAAAAAGAGGATTATAAAAAGCAGCATTAAATGCGGCATTAATTGGTGTGACAAGACACAAACTGCGGCCTACATCGTGAAAGTCGAACTTGCTACATGCCGATCCATCACCCAGACCTCCACACCCTTACTTTCTACCTTGCTACATATAGGCCACATGCAGTGCTGCTGAATGTTCATGAATTATGTGCTGCAGGTTTGTCCAATATGAATTCCTCTGGATACTTGGCAGTATAAACACAGACTGCAACACAAAGCCTCTCTGTTTGTTCCTTATTATTAACTCTATACGTCATAATAATAACCTTGAACACTATAACAACTGACTTCAGGCAGTTGTGGGACAGACCAGTCTGGCCTATTTCATTGTTTCCAGATTCCAGTGCAGTATCATCTCTGTGGTTGCAAACATTAGTGGTGATGAGTGGATATAGAGGTGCCTCTGAGGAAGGTTCATTATAGGCCCATCACATCCCCTGTTTAGTCCCTGAGTAGGGCAGACACCGATCAGAGACGCACAAGATACTCACAATGATGCCAGTCTATACCTGTTTATTATCCAGAACACCCACACACAGATAATAACCTTCAATTAAACTACTGTACTGGTGTAAACATTACAGCTGAATGGCCGATTCATTCTGAAATTCCCATTATTTTTCCACACATATACTTTGTATTTCCATTTCTGACTATAAATGGCCGACAAAATCGCTCAAAAAAAGAGGTGAAAAGTCCACTTTTAATGATTTTCAATGATTTGCATGGCTCTAGGGATGGAAGTTGCAGGTCGGTCAATCTGCCATTGTGGTCCAAACTGAAATACCTCAACAACTATTGAGTGGATTGCCATTAAATTTGGTAAACATTAGGGCTGTCAATCGATTAAAATATTTAATCGCGATTAATCGCATGATTTTCCATAGTTAATTGTGATTAATCACATATTTTGTATCTGTTCAAAATGTACCTTAAAGGCAAATTTCTCAATATTTTATACTCATATCAACATGGGGGTGGGAAAATATGCTTTCTTTATGAAAATATATGTATATATTTGTTATTGGAAATCAATTAACAACACAAAACAATGACAAATATTGTCCAGAAACCCTCACAGGTACTGCATTTAGCATAAAAAATATGCTCAAATCATAACATGGCAAACTCAAGCCCAACAGGCAACAACAGCTGTCAATGTGTCAGCGGGCTGACTTGACTATGACTTGCCCACAACTTCATGTGATTATCATAAAGTGGGCATTTCTGTAAAGGGGAGACTCGTGGGTACCCATAGTACCCATTTTCAGGTCAAGGAACCCCTTTGAAAATGGCCATGGCAGTTTTTCCTCGCAAAAATTTAGCAGAAGTTTGGGGCGTTATTTAGCCTCCTTCGTTGGTACCAATAGATTCCTTAGGTTTTCATTCATATGATGCCAGTATTTTCACTCTAGCTTTAAAACTGAGCCTAAAAATCGCAAGTTGCGTGAATCCATTAAAGAAATTAGTGGCATTAAAACAAATTTGCATTAACGTGTTAGCCATAGATTAAACCAGTTAAAAGATTTTTTAAGGAAAGAGTTATACATTTGGTCCACTGCAACCTACAAGAGGTTTAAAAGATGTGAGACGTGGCAAGGAGCTAAATGCAATCACTACAATCAATTCAAAACTACCGGTTGCCAATGGAGTAAAATTGAAAGAGGCGTAATACAATCCAGCAGATGTGTGTTCAGTCTTCATCAATAACCTGGCTGAGCGAGGAGGCCTATAAAGTGGCTATGCTGATAGCAATGGACTACAGCAAATGTGATGCCCAGAGGGCAGTTGATCTGAAAAGAAAACCTTCCATTGAACTCCAGAAAAACCTCTGAACCATCTCTCCAGAGCTCGGTGAAGGTTTGAAGGTGAAGCTAAGTTATCAAAGAACCTCCAAAACAGCAAAAGACCAGAGGACCAGAGGAAAAATTAGGTTCAGGCCTATAATGGAAAATGAGGCCGTGCAGCTTCACCTGAGGGCTGAAGGCTATAAGATGGCTGGGTTGATTTCTAGAGACCGGAGGAGTCAAAGGACATTTGACACCAAAAAAAGACTTGCGGATTTCCAAAAACATTGATGAGGACAGATTCTGATGCAGAATCATCGGCAGCAGGAAGCCTATAAAGTGACGCAGGTGATAACTTTGATCCATCCAAGTCCAAGAACAAAGAGGACTCCTAAAACTCTGACCATCATAGACGTTGAGCCATGCAGATTTATCTGAAGTAGGGTAGCCAGCACGGTCATTAAATATAACTATAACCAATGATATATTTGAATGAATTCACTCGAAAAAATATCCTTGCAGTGATTTTTAATGTAGAGGATTAATGAGAAATGTTAAAAGACAACAAGACGGATGAGTCAATATTTTTTTTTTTACAAACTTTCCTGCGTAATTGACATTAACAGAAATGTGTTGATATGTTTAGTTGACGTGTATGCTTGCTAATGCTAGTACAGACTGATTGTGCTATTTGAGTCAAATAAAATGGAAGGCAAAACAAACAATCCACAACATTCATACCAGTCCTAATGTGGTTTTGTGCGTGCTTCGAAGCTAAAATGGTAAGGCCAGTGGGCCACTGCGCTCAGAACGACAACAGAAGAGAAGTATGAATATCTCTGAACACACACATATGCCTTACACATCAAAGTGACGCAAACCTCACACCTGTATAGAACAGCAAGATAGATAGATTATCCAAATAATGACTGCATGTCTACATGATGCACACATGTGGTAGCCTTACTAGGGCTGTCAATCGATTAAAATCTTTAATCGTGATTAATCACATAATTGTCCATAGTTAATCGTGATTAATTGCAAATTAATCACACATTTTTTATCTGTTCAAAACGTACTTTAAAGGGAGATCTATCAAGTATTTAATACTCTTATCAACATGGGAGTGGGCAAACATGCTGCCTTATGCAAATGTATGTATATATTTATTATTGAAAATTAATTAACAACACAAAACAACGACAAATATTATCCATAGCCTGCTCAAACGTGATTGGTCAATACAATTCAGACTACAAACGGAAACCAGTACGCTTCTGATACCAAAATCCTGTTTTGGCTACAGATTCCTCATATAAATGCATCTGTTTATAGAAATTAGGTAACTGGTGACTTTCCCTCAGTTGGAAAAGCAATATTATGGAAAATAAACTATGGATAATATATGGTTAAGGTATGACACCTAAAACACTTGTTAAGGTTAAGAAAATACTGTGTTAAGAAAAAGAGGATTATAAAAAGCAGCATTAAATGCGGCATTAATTGGTGTGACAAGACACAAACTGCGGCCTACATCGTGAAAGTCGAACTTGCTACATGCCGATCCATCACCCAGACCTGCACACCCTTACTTTCTACCTTGCTACATATAGGCCACATGCAGTGCCGCTGAATGTTCATGAATTATGTGCTGCAGGTTTGTCCAATATGAATTCCTCTGGATACTTGGCAGTATAAACACAGACTGCAACACAAAGCCTCTCTGTTTGTTCCTTATTATTAACTCTATACGTCATAATAATAACCTTGAACACTATAACAACTGACTTCAGGCAGTTATGGGACAGACCAGTCTGGCCTATTTCATTGTTTCCAGATTCCAGTGCAGTATCATCTCTGTGGTTGCAAACATTAGTGGTGATGAGTGGATATAGAGGTGCCTCTGAGGAAGGTTCATTATAGGCCCATCACATCCCCTGTTTAGTCCCTGAGTAGGGCAGACACCGATCAGAGATGCACAAGATACTCACAATGATGCCAGTTTATACCTGTTTATTATCCAGAACACCCACACACAGATAATAACCTTCAATTAAACTACTGTACTGGTGTAAACATTACAGTTGAATGGCCGATTCATTCTGAAATTCCCATTATTTTTCCACACATATACTTTGTATTTCCATTTCTGACTATAAATGGCCGACAAAATCGCTCAAAAAAAGAGGTGAAAAGTCCACTTTTAATGATTTTAAATGATTTGCATGGCTCTAGGGATGGAAGTTGCAGGTCGGTCAATCTGCCATTGTGGTCCAAACTGAAATACCTCAACAACTATTGAGTGGATTGCCATTAAATTTGGTAAACATTAGGGCTGTCAATCGATTAAAATATTTAATCGCGATTAATCGCATGATTTTCCATAGTTAATTGTGATTAATCACATATTTTGTATCTGTTCAAAATGTACCTTAAAGGCAAATTTCTCAATATTTTATACTCATATCAACATGGGGGTGGGAAAATATGCTTTCTTTATGAAAATATATGTATATATTTGTTATTGGAAATAAATTAACAACACAAAATAATGACAAATATTGACCAAAAACCCTCACAAGTACTGCATTTAGTATAAAAAATATGTTCAAATCATAACATGGCAAACTCAAACCCAACAGGCAACAACAGCTGTCAGTGTGTCAGTGTGCTGACTTGACTATGACTTGCCCCGAACTGCATGTGATTATCATAAAGTGGACATGTCTGTAAAGGGGAGACTCGTAGGAACCCATAGAACCCATTTTCAGGTCAAGGGACCCGTTTGAAAATGGCCATGCCAGTTTTTCCTCGCCAAAATTTAGCGCAAGTTTGGGGCATTATTTAGACTTATCCTTCTTGACAAGCTAGTATGACATGGATGGTACCAATGGATTCCTTAGGTTAACTAGTTTCATATGATGCCAGTATCTTCACTCTAGCTTTAAAACTGAGCCTGCTACAACCTAAAAATCACAAGTTGCTTTAATGTGCTAAAGAAATTAGTGGCGTTAAAATTAATTTGCGTTATTATCGCTTTAACTTTGACAGCCCTCGGTAACCATTCATGTCACCCTGCGAATTAATTTGAATAACTGGTCATCTAGCACTACCATCTGGTCAAATTTCTAATTTGTACAATAGTTTGGTTAATAACCAATCTGACATTCCAATTAGCCTCAGCTTTGTGTTCCGTGCTAATTAGTTAATGTTAGCAGGCTAGCATGCTAAACTAAGATGGGGAACATGGTTAACATAACATGCTAAACAACAATATGTTAGCTTTGTCCTTGTGAGAATGCTAGCCTTTAGCTCAAAGCACCGGAGCAGCAAGTCTTGCTGTATTTTCACGTCTGTTGAAGGATTGAAGAATGAATAAATTGTAGCACTTTTTGGCCCAAGAAGGAAACCCCACTGAATAATTTAAAAGTATAAGGTGGTAAAAACATTACCACTTGGTCCAATATACATTTCCACTTGCAACATTTAGAAAGCCAAAACAACACATATATCATGGGAAAAAAACATATTGACACCATATAGTCTATACATTTTAATATCTACAAAATGATGCAACCTTCAGGTTAAAGGTCCCATATTGTAAAAAGTGAGATTTTCATGTCTTTTATATTATAAAGCAGGTTTAAGTGATAGTGTCTGATACTGCGAAAGTATCAAAACACTCAATCCATAAAGAAATACACACAGCCCGTATTCAGAAACTCTGCGTTTGAAACAAGCCGTTAGGATTTCTGTCCATTTGTGATGTCACAAATCTACAATATTTAGACCATTTCAGTTTTAAACGTAAACATACTAAATGTGTCCCAGTTTATTTCCTGTTGCAGTGTATGTGAATGACATCAGCTGACAGGATGAAAATCATGGACCGAAGCTGTTTCCTAGCAACGCAATTCCGTTGCCATTCCGTTGAAATGCGCTAAAATGGAGTGTTTCAGACAGAGCGTGAATACAGGTATATTCAGACAGACAGTATGAGAAAAATAATGTGTTTTTGAACATTAAAGCATGTAAACATGTTCTAGTAGAAACCCAAAATACAAACATGAACCTGAAAATGAGCATGATATGTCCCCTGTAATACAAGTTCTTAGAGCAGATTAAGTAACAAAAGCCTATGATTATGACCAATTTATTGTCAGAGAGCGGACCTCGGGCTAAAGCCATCTCATTAAAATCTTCAATGTACAGAAGTACATTCTCCAGGGAGCGCAGCACTGAGTACAGTTCAATATGCTGCAACAGCCAAGTCAGCTATGGGTCAATAAGAGACAATAACTGAGGTGAAAGGGCATGGGAGTGTGGTTCTAAGGGGAAGCATTGGGGATAATGTTCTGCAAACAACTTCTACAGTGCCAAGTGGGTAAAAAGGAGATAGTTGTGCATGGAAAACACCTGGAGGAATGTAGTTGTATGCACTGTAGGGGATTCAAAAGAGTGTTGTGGATAAGTGGATTTCAAATCAAGATGGGAGAAGACGAGAGCCATTAACTTTATTGAGCTCATTCAATATCACCAGAGGCTCAAAGATTTCTAATCCAAATATCCAATAATGTTATGTTGCCTGGCAACAATACCTCAAAAATGCAATCAAGGGTGTAATGAAACCCAACCTATTTCCTCCAACATTTAATCAATCCCTCATCTTGGAGACCAAGAAATGAAAGTACTTTCTGCGTTTCAACTTTCCAATGGGACATTGTTGTTGTTGGTGTTGTTATTGACTTCTATCAGTCTCTTCTGCTTTCAAGTGTAAGAGCCGATTAGACTGTTGTAAGGCTATTAAATAGGTGTTAGCAGTTGCTATAAGCCCCTTAGATGTGGGTCAATAGGGGCCTACTACACCCACTAATAGGTTTTATCATTTATTCACATGGTAGATCACTGAAAGAAGGTATAAAAGAACATCACAGCGACCTCTAGCAACTGTAGTAATTGTGACAGGAGCAGAAGCGGAAGTCCAGTGCTGGTGAATAGACTGTGTGAAACTCCATAAGGGGTGGAGGTTAGGGAAGATGGGGGATGATGGATTGGACACAAAACACAGGGTTTACACACAGAGGCCAGTCGCGTATAGGTGGAATACACTGACAGCCAATGAATTTGCAGCATTATTAACGCTGTCCAAGGTGCTGAAAACGCGGCTTTCGTCCAGCAGTTTTCTCCTGAATAGCTAAGAATGATTATCTGGAGCAGGTTCGAATCCCACTTGGGACAAAGTCTGTGATACATTATCAAAGATAATGTGCTATTTATGAATCAAGAAATGTGAGTCTTAGTTTGTTATTTACTTCCTCTGATTATCATTAGATTGTAGTGGCAGAGAGATTATTTCTGGTTATATCAAGTACTTGACTTACATCAGGCTATTAACCAATTATATTACATAGTTTTCTTACTATGTGTAACATTTAAATTGCAATTACTTAATTACTTAAATTAGAGACTTTATTGTTCACTATAAATTATTTATTTATTAATGAGACATGTAGACATTAGTGAATGAAATGTATTTATCAAACACAACTGTGACAGTAAATATTCAACAGAGCCCATACTGCAAGGTCACACATATACAACACAAAAAATGTGAAGTAAATATAATATTGTATATAATGTAATATAATTATTTACATGAGCAAAATATATATACAGTGGAAACCGGATATAGTGATCACGGTTACAGTGATCAACCGCTTATATGGATCAAGAAGCTTGGGACAGAATCATTCCTATACAAATGCTGTTTAAATAATCTACTTATAGTAATCAAGTAGCTATAATAATCATCTGCTTATAGTGATCAATTTGACCCAGACAAACGTGATCACATGGCAAAACACTCCCCCTCCCTGTCTCTCATTTTCCCCTTTCAACCTTTTATCTCTTTTTTTCCATCTCATAGAAAGCAGACTCCTGGAACTCCTTCCAGGTCATCTCTTTCTCCATGCCCTGATCCTTGCAGAGGGAAAAGACTAGCAGGGCAGTAGATGTACTTCCCTGCTATTCCAGGGAATCCAGTGGGAATGTGAGGACTGTTGGGGCCCTGTTTCAGTTCCATTTTACAGAATCGACACTTGCGACCTGTGTGCTGGGAGTCAGTCCTTTTCCTCTTCTGCTGCCCTCGCTCCTCCACCCTTTTCTTTGTGGCGTCCAGTTCCTGCTGAAAGAACTTTGTCGCTGCAAAGTCTTGAAAGGGCATTTTTTGGCGGCCATGAAAAAGACACGTTTTTGTCTGTGACTTTTTTTGCTGTGGCTGTTGTTGTTGAAACTGCTGTTGGTGGTGCTGTTGCTTCTCCATGATGTTTTGAACTATTTTCTCATCAGACGCTTGCGTTAGAGGTGTGGCAAGGGTCTGAACACGTGCAGGTGGGTTAAAAACTGCAACAGGCATGTTAACAACTGGCACACTGGTAGTCTTACTGCCCTCCGACAGAGAGTGCCAGAGTCCCTGCCTCTCTTGCAGTTTTTCGGGGCAGGTGTTTAAAGAGGAGCTGGTGTTTAATAATTTACTGAGGTGCTTTATATACTATGAAATATGGAGTTTTGTGGTTGGGTGGAGCATGCTGTTCGGGTCTGTACAGGAGTTGTGAACTAGAGCAGCATAGTCCTGGGCCACGAGCTTGAGCATGTCCTTCTGCCCACGGTGTTTGTTGAGCAGGTTGTCAATAACCTGCTTCATAGTGGCTGGCCAGCGCTTGTGGTCCAACACAAATACCATCCCACCAGTCTTCACAGGTCCAGTGCGAGCGCCAGTTGGTGAGGACAGCAGGGGCAGAGACGGCGGAGATGTGGTTTCTATAAAAATAAAAGACAGTGTACAATAAGTCATTCTGGCCCACAGAAGGGGGAAAACCCCAATTCATACACTTGCATGGGTGAAAACACTTTATACTTAGATTTTTTAGATAATGGCTCATGGCTGACTGGTATGTTTATGTAAAAGTAGATTCATTAACACATCAAATAAGGCCCTCATATTGTCTCATCACTAAGAAAAGAAAGATGAAACACATCTATTAGGGTATTTACAAAATAAATATCATTGAAATCCAGTTACTGCTACTGATGCTGAAGTTTTGTCAACTACTTTGTCTGTCAAATATTTACCTGGCTCTGTCTAAGGCTCGGGAGTTGTACTTGGAGTCACTTCTGGTTTTACAGCAAAATCAGCAGGAGGGCATGCGGGAAACTGAAACAGCTTCGGTGGTGCCATGGAGGATGACCGAAGAAGCTCAGACTTGAGGAGGTGGATTCAGGTCATGGGTAGAGTCTGTCTTGCTCCTGTGCTTGTCCCAGTCTAGAGGAACTGGGCAGCAACCAGGCTCAACGTACTCCAGGCCGAACTTCTCTCCAGTGTCTCTGTTAGAGTTGAAAAGCAGGGTACTTCACGTGCCCCAACACCCGTTCAGAGACTGCATTGGCTCTGCCATTAACCCTGGATCAGCTGGGAGGTGGACACCTGGCTGCTTCAAGTCCACCAGACGGTGGTAATTCCACCACGCCACCCCTGTGGTCCCCTGTGCCTGAAACAGCTCTGTGGAAACACGTGTTCCAGTGACCCTCTGAGCCTGATGGAAATGGTATCCCTCCTGCTGGGATTAGCCTCTGATGGGGATCCAACAGGAACTATAGCCCTTTTACCCTGCACATGATTCAGCTGCAGTGTTCCTCCATGCCTGCACAAGATCACACCCTCCACCTCAGTATCACTCAGGCAACCTCGCAGGATGTTTACACACTGAATCCGCCATGCCTTCAGCATAGAGGGCTTGAAGAGAGGAGCACCATTTGGATCACATGCTAGGTGAAAGTACTGGAAAACTCCCTCGACTCTCTTGATGAGCTCCTCAGGCAGTGGAATTCTGGTCCTGCAGTGCTCGCGAATGTGTGGCTTTGTTGGATTGGCAGGCTGAATTCCACAGAAGGCATAGGCGTCTTTAAGCCTCTGCAGGTCTTCCTGGACATGTGTGCATTGAAGTCAGATCTTGATGCACAGGTGTTCAGCAGGTTACCAGAAGTGGCCTCAGCAACAATGGCATCAGTTGTTCTCCAAGCATCCCAGTTCAGATGCTCTCCTGCACAAGATTCTGCCACCTTAAATGCTGCACAGCAATCCCTGAAAGAAAGAATGGAGACAAATATAGCCATGAATGTTAAAGCAGTCATATCAATCACTATGTGGAGTCCAGTGTATTTAGTCATGACAATAAAATTATTGTTTGAGCTAAATTAATGCAAAGGGATTGTCTTTCATCAAACTGGAAATATGAAATATGAAAAGCAATGTAAGTTGTGATTATGAGCTGTTCATGTCACCAATAATAGCAAAAAATATTGACAATGTACCTGTCTACCCACTGGTATTGTGCCTTCTCTATGCCTGCAGTGCTGTAGCGGTGTGCTAGTCCCTCGTACATAGGCTTGAGGGACTTCTCTGCCTCAGACTGCACCATCACCCATGAAAGGATCATCCAGTTCTCATTCATGACCGCATACGATGACATGGTCCCGGATGAAAAGGTGACCTTTCTCACAACTTTACGCGTGTGGTCTGAACGGAACGCCTGTCCAAAGGTGCCTTGCAGAAGGTTTTTGATGGCATCTTCCTGGTGTTGGTACTCATGCAGTAAGCAGTCAGTCAGGTAGTATGCAGACACAGAGATCCCGTTCCAGCCATCTGAATCACCATACTCTCCGAAGGGAGCTGGCTTGGTTTCCTGTCTTATGAACTGAGTGATGGTTCTTT
Organism: Sebastolobus alascanus; assembly: GCA_916701645.2. Lineage (NCBI taxonomy): Eukaryota > Metazoa > Chordata > Actinopteri > Perciformes > Sebastidae > Sebastolobus > Sebastolobus alascanus. Next base: position 5,559,136 of record CAKAOJ020000006.1, read on the forward strand.
GGTCATACTTTCCTGCCTCGCCATCCATGATGTTTTGGCAGCTGAGGAGGTAGGCCAGGTGAGTACGTTCATATTTCAGGTGCATCATCCATGATCTGCTTTGCCATGTCGGTGGGTGAGTTACCTGTGCATCTAAGCTCGTCCATGACCAATTTACAGATCGCCTTCTTGTAGGTCAGTATTGCTGGCAACAGGTTTGTGAACCTCTTTGGAAGTTTTTCCAGCCACAGTGGGTTGTCAGCATATCACCTCTTCCGGAAAACTTTGCAGCACAGCCTGGATGACAGCCCCGCCATTAAGTTGTCATTCTCTGGCTTCCATATGAAAAAGGGATGGAGCTGAAAGTACTTTGGGGATGGAAGATCATAGATGCTGTCAATTAATTCTGTCTGGGGAGGGAAACGCCACAATGCAAAGCATCCCCTCCTCTTGTACGGACCATAGCCACTGCATTTTGCCTGACCAGCTCCTCCTTCATGGGTGCAGACAGTCCTGTAGAGATGGGTTGTCTTTAATGACTTTGGCTGCATCCGTTGGATCCTGACGGAGATATCCCAGTGGTCCATTGCGGAATGTAACACTCATTCCCCAAGGGAAAAAAAAGTTTTGTGCATTTTACCTGTCATGAAGAAAAGCATATTGATCTATTAATATGTTATAGACAAGCATTGTTTTCATAACAAATGTTAATAGACAGGGTCACAATGGAGAGCAGGAATTAGGAGGTTTACATCTCAGCTCTAGCCCCTTTACTGTCTACATATTCTCACTGTATTTAGGATAGGATAGGATAGGATAGCACTTTATTCATCCCGTAGTGAAATTGCATTTATCAGGGTTTTGTAGAAAAAAAAATTAATACCAAATACCTTTACTTTAATATTACCTTTACTACCTTTTATAGTACCTTGATTAAGTGCCTGTCTTTCTGTATGTCTTAACAATGAGCTCTATTTGTTGAGGCAGACTATTTACAATTCAATGATAGACCCCCCATGGGTTAAATGCTTTGAATTACCCATGGGAAAGAAATTGAAGGTGAAGGGAGCTCAGCCCCCCCACCCCCAACCAGTCATGTGACTCAAGTAACACTGAAGTGTGAAGTGTCTTATCCAGAAACGCCCTGCATTCAATTCACCTGTCCTATCCCAAACAGACATGCATTAGATTATATTTGATATACTCTGCTTGTGACAATCTCAGACAAATGTGGCCTATTTAGTATTTTGCCTAAAATGCTAATATGGTATAGAAACATATAAGAAGTGTTAAAATAAAGCATGCATAGTACGTCGTTCTCAACATGGCAAAGTATGAAAAACCTCAGAGACATTGGTTCTATATTAATAAACAATATTCTGGTGTTCTCTGATCTTAACAGAGGAAGTACTCTGATCTTGTACTTCAGTGAAAGTACTGATACCCCTGTGTAGAAATACTCTGTTACAAGTAAAGTCCTGCATTCAAAACCTTAAGTAAAAGTACAAGCCGTGTTGACAAGAGTAACGTTATACAACGGAGACTGAAAGCGGTCGACGTAACGTTAAGTGCAAACACGACGAATTTATGATTCATATGAAGCTTGTTCGTTCATATTTTATCATTCTGGCAATGCGTGTATGTAAAGTAACGTTGGTGTGTCCAGAGTAACGTTATATCTAACCTTACTGTTGATGGTAAGCGTCTATATACGGTAGTTAACGCTACATTAGGCCTATTTCAATGGACATTAATGTTAATGTTAACTAACAAAGTGATGCTTTCAACTTAAGGAATAAGTTATAAACTGTTAAAGGACTTAATGTTAAGTTACGTTAGCGTGTAATTCATCCGAATGTACCGCGCCCGCCAACATAGACGCTCGACACAATAAACTGAAGAAACACGACTAACGTTAACTTTATAGCGTTCACACAAACAAGAAAATGTCAGACAGTGCCAGGATATATTATAATTACATGTTGGTTCATTGTTAATAATGTTACGTTAGCATGTAATTCATCCCAAAGTTCCACCAACATAGAGGCTCAACACAATAAACTGAAGAAACACGAATATCGTTAACTTTATAGCATTCACACAAACAAGAAAACGTCACACAGCGCCAGGATACATTACAATTACATGTTGTTAATCTTTCATTTATCTAAATATAACTTACCGTTTGCGTAATGTCCACACAGCGCAGCTCAAGTCGATGTGCAGTCGATCATCCAGACTGTCACTGACAGAGAGACGCAGGAAGCAACAACTCTTCTCCTCAGAAAAACTGCGGCAAAACGAACACTACTGGCCAAAGATATATTGTATCCGTAGTGGTTTAGCAGTACCATAGAGAATGAATGGAAATGGGTTTAGTGCGTTTAAGCTAAAGAATCCCCGGGCTCCGCGGAGAAGACCGGAGTTCGCATCCCGTGTGAAGCCAACGATGTGCAGTTCTCTTTGTGTTGGTAGTTAATTCAACCCAAAACACAATGTTTTTCCCTAAACTTAAAGATGGGGTCCATGATTTATCCAGTATACACTTTTTGTTGTATTGGTTGAAATGGTCTTTACACCCCGACAGCAATCCATTTCTTATGAGCTCTGAAAAAAGACCGGAAAAGATCCGTCATCTGTAGCTGCTGTAGCTGCTGTAATCCTGTAAAAACGTCTATCAATCAGTTCCTCTGTGCCCGGTAGTAAAGAACCAATCAGATGCCTCCCTGTCTCCCTGCTCGTACTCCCTTAGCGTGCACCAGCGTGAACTCAAAGCGCGTCGCCACCGCACGTTTACTGGAGAATGGAAGAGAAAACTCAGCTCTTAAAACACTGGACAACGAGCACGAACTCGTACCACTATTACTATATTATTGAAAAATACCACTTTGATTTAGTTGTTTATGTTCTGTTAGTTTACTTTATAAGATACTGCAGGTTTAAACTATTTATTCTAACAGCTCATAGTGAAGTCAGACAAACAGGATTATCAACGAGGTGAGACGGCGGATATAAAACATTGCTCGACTAAATTTACGTTACTCAAACTGCTTTTTCAGTTACAGAAACAAAGGAGTGGACTGATCTCCCTCCAGATATTAGAGTAACGTTAAAAAGGGTCGTGTTGTCTCAGCAGGTATCTCTCTGCCCCCTCAGAAGCTGCTCTTTCCTACGCCACTCTGCTGCTCTGTGGCCGGCTCTCCAGCGAGCTACCCCCCCGCGGGCGATTGTGGAGCTTTTCAACTCCAAAAAGGCAGATAAACACATGTTAATTTATAATGGACATTTGTGTTGTGATATTTAAAAGAACTATCCGTCAACAAGGATATAAAAGCCCCTCGTCTACGAGACCGGTCTCTTGAGAGAGCTCCAGCCAGCTCATAGCGGGGTCTGTGTGAGTGAATGCCCGGCTGGAGAGGTGGCGATCCCGGCAGGAGCTAGCTAGCTGTGCCAGCAGTTTGTGGAGCTTCTAAACTTAGACAACGGTGGAGCAAATGTTTGATTCGCCATCTAACATCGTAAAACTGTCAATATTCTAAATCTACACTGTTGATTTCTCGACTCAACATTTTTCAGAAGTGAATTTAGTGATGAAATAGCTACGAAAAATGTGAAGTAGATACGATGCGGCGGTGCTCGTGCATGTGTGTGGGGGGCGTTGCCTTGGAAGGAGTTTCGAGGGGAGGGGGTGGGTTTAGACGGAGCTCCTGAGGCATGCTACTTTCAAATTATGCAAGCTTTCCAACATCGTAGACCCTATCTTTAACTAAGTGCTTTTTTTTGCCTAAACCTAAAGAAGATGTAGTTTTGTTGCCTAAACCTAAAGAATCCTTTTTGTTTGTGTTCATGTTGTTTAATAATGATGTAACCGGGAAGATTTGAAATTTTATTTCACGAAAACATACATATTTATACTATATATATCATATACTTTAAACAACGAAACATTATGCCAATAACCTTTGGTAAATTACCAAAGAGGTTAGGATGGCATAACCGAGTATTTTCCTATCACTCTAAATTGCATAAATACAACTAGCAATGAAACATTTATTTCTCTATAGAGTGCTACAGTAATGAGTCCTAAAACCCGCAAATGAGTTAGCATTTTAGCACTTCTGGTTCCCTCGTCTGGAAGTCACTGGGTTTTTTTAATAGGTTTTTAGTTAGGTGCCTGAAATAAGGTCTGTGGTTAACACAAGCTGAAGAGATTTTAACGTTTTGCTCTACAAAATAAAATACATCGAGAAATACCCCACTTGTGAAACCTTTATGCGTCTTAAAAAAGACACATAAGTGGCTAAATGAGACTACAAAACGTCATCACGCCAACTCGTCCTTCTTAACAGCCTCGTTGTGTATACTCGCGCTCATGCGACCATGGTGTAGTTCGTTTATAGCCTAACTTTAGCCTTTTACCTCTGCCGATTGCATTCACATTTCAAAAATCATAGAAGTGGTGTTCATTTGTGGAGATTATCTTGCTGAACAAAACGTGTAAGTATTAAAAAATGTTTGCCACAGAGATTTTCTGCAATAATCCAAAACCCGATGGAAAAATCCATTGGCTTTCTGTCGAGGGAAGCAGGGCGATGCTAACTCCCTGGTTGGCCTACGAAAATACATCATCCCTGGAGCACTCTATGTATGGTTATATACTTTTTAAAAAGTCAAGCCTACATTTACAAAGGATAAGCAGTTAAGTTAAGTTTAACATATCGCTTGGGAAGTTATGTTATGGGAAGTTATGTTACACCTTGTGACGCTACATTTACTTCCTGTTTACATAGATGATCGCTTTTGACTGGACAGAGCAACTGATTTACAAATTAATAAAGCCTTTCCTAGCTAAGACATTCCTGGAGTTTTAATGGTGCAACCCGGTTAAGTGAATCACTAGCTAGTAGTTACAAAGAACTTAGGCAGGACTTTACATGCAAATTTAATGATGGGTTTACAAATAGCTGGTGCATCCCAATCCTGGTGAATAAAAAGTATTGAGTAAGTATTGTTTGCCACAGAGATTTTCTGCAATAATCCAAAACCCGATGGAAAAATCCCATTGGCTTTCTGTCGAGGGAACCATGGCGATGCCAACTCCCTGGTTGGCCAACAAAAATACGTCATCCCTTGAGCACTCTATGTATGGTTATATACATTTTAGAAAGTCAAGCCTACATTTACAAAGGATTAGCAGTTAAGTTTAACATATCGCTTGGGTAAGTTATGTTATGGGAAGTTATATTACACCTTGTGACGCTACATTTACTTCCTGTTTACATAGATGATCGCTTTTGATTGGACAGAGCAACTGATTTACACATTAATAAAGCCTTTCCTAGCTAAGATATTCCCGAAGTTTTAATGGTGCAACTCGGTTAAGTGAATCACTAGCTAGTAGTTACAAAGAACTTAGGCAGGACTTTACATGCAAATTTAGTGATGGGTTTACAAATAGCTGGTGCATCCCAATCCTGGTGAATAAAAAGTATTGAAATGCCAAAATCTGACACTAGAGTGACAAAAAAAGCTAAAAACTGGCAGCCACAGGGTGACTTAGTCATTACATGATATTCTTCTTTTGCATATAAAATTAGAAATCAGAAATGGTTAGTCCGTTTGACACAGCACTTAAATATACAGTCCGAATAGTAAAACAGCTGGAAAACACCTGGCGAAACATTGGTGCAAAATGGAGAATCTTTTGCATGACATTACAATAATTTTGCATTCCAGTAGCATAAACCAAGAGATGTTTAGCAGCTCTTTTTTTTTCCAAAATTGTTCTATCACTGATTTAAATCGGGATGTGAACATGTATGAAAATATACATATTTGAAGCATATATGTATGTATGTATATAAAAATCCTCTCAGCCTATTTGTCTCGCAGGGAGGAAAGGTGAGACTACAAATGAGGCCAAGAAAAAGGCTTTGCAATTGCGTCACCAATGTAGCACCCACAGCTGGTGCCTTTCATGGAGGTCCACTGAGGAGCAGGCTGCACGCTCAAAAATAGAGGTACAGAAGGAGTACATTTTTGTTCTAAGGATTACATTTTTTTCACAAAGTTACTATAACAGGCAGGAATGGGCCATCCAGAGCACATAGGGGATTTGATATAAAGTTACAAAGTAGTTTCCGATAGTTTAGTACAGTACAGATTAGAGCTATAATTCTTCAATTTAGTCTCAGATTTTAATAAAGTTCATTCTGTTACTGGTTTGAACTGTTTTGCTCAGTTCGGTGAGAACCTAGAACTGTTTAAGCTATGTTTATACGGTTAATAGCTTAGTAAACATATGCAGTATCTGCAAAAGAGTTGTCACATCGTGATTGTTGTGGATTTGCAATGCTTCCTTAAAGATAGGGTCGATGATCTTGGAGAGCTAGCATAATTTGAAAGTAGCATGCCTCAGGAGCTCCGTCTAAACTCACCCCTTCCCCTCGAAACTCCTTCCAAGGCAACGCCCCCCACACACAATCACGAGCACCGCCGCATCGTAACTACTTCACAGACACAGAGCGGAGAGAGGATCTCAACTCAACAACACTTCCTCATGACAAGTAACCGCGGCAGTGCTACTGCAGGGCTGAGTTTTCTCTTCCATTCTCCAGGAAACGTGCGGCGGCGACGAGCTTTGAGTTCAGGCTGGTGCACGCCAAGGGTAGAGTACGAGCAGGGAGGCAGGGAGGCATCTGATTGGTTCTTAACAACTGGGCGCAGAGGCAGTGATTGGTAGATGTTTTTACAGGATTACAGCAGCTACAGAAGACGGCTCTTTTCCGGTCCTTTTTCAGAGCTCATAAGTAATGGATCGCTGTCGGGTTGTAAAAACCATTTCAACCAATATAACAAATAGTGTATACAGGATAAAATCGTCAACCCTGCCTTTCAGCTCTTAACCAGGCAATAAAATTCTGTAAATCACACATGAATTGACAATTCTTTCAGTCAACAGTGAAGGGAGCTACACTGCAAAAAGCTTGTGAATGAGTCAGCAAATTTCACTAACAGTGGAAGTGGCCATAATGAACTGCTAACACTTAAAATGGCAGTAGAGTTAAAGTGGCAGTAGGCAACAATTTGGCAAAAGTTCCATAATAACCTTTCAGCATATTGTAATTCCAGTGGTCTGAGAGAAAAATAGACATCTGCTCCTCATCATGGCTCTGTTTTCAGCCTTAGGAAAATCTAGCCCGCGACGGCAGATTTTGATCAATCACAGGTCATTTCAGAGAGAGAGCGTTCCTATTGGCTGTGCTCCGGTCATGTGACCAGAACTTGGCTTTCTTCAACAGATTTTACAATGGCGGCCGCATCACAAACTTTCTCATTTTACAGCTAACTAATACACTACAAGATGATTCTGAGAACATTTGAGGCGAGAAATAGGCATTACAGTAACAGAATATTGATTCATATTTGATCAGCGCAGCCTAGTTTGACCGTTTGGTCGGAGCTCGCAAGTGAGTGACATCCGGCTCTCATAGACTGCAGCTGGACAGCGGACCTTGTTTTCCTCCGGTAAGTGAAATCCTTCAGATGCCGTTAGGAGCACCAGAGGACACAGTAGGACACAGAGGAACATGATTTTTTTCAGGTTACCTGTTTCATGTACTACTGTCACGATATAGCAGCCGTTTTCTAAAAATAACTTTTTAAAATCATATTTGCACCAATATCGCATACTGCAGCTTTAATATGTAGCATTTAGTGTTCAAGGATTTTAGGTTAAACATTTTTATGAAGACAAATTTTTTATAAAAAAAATAATAATAATACAACCACAGAGCTTTTAGAAAGGTGCAGAATAAAAGTATGATTTTTCCGTGCGCGCATGCACGTGGAGTTGGAGCGAGCCGAGCGGGTGAGAACAAGCGCGGTGTGCAAGCAGGCAGCAGGCAGCAGGCAGCAGGAGCAGCGCGTACCCACACGCGAGCGCGCATGGGATTCCGACCCGTTATGATTTATGCACGTGATAAGTTACAAATAGTCCCTTTAACTCGTGTTGTCACTGGTTAGATTGTCAAAATGAGAAAAATAACAGCTTCATTCCCTGAGGAGCTACGTTAGCATCTTAGCATTAGTGGCGGTTGAGTACCAAACGTTTTACTTCCCTAAACAATGTATAATGAAGATGAGCATCGGTTTTGGTGAGTTTTATTTTGTTTGTCAAGTTTGAATGAAGTGTGTTTTACAATGCTCCGCCTCTAGAACAGCTGATCTCCCAGCTGAAACTACGGCACACACACACCTAATGCAGGCCTATAGCTACGTTGCAAAATGACTTCATTACTCTACCACAAAAGATTCTTTTGACTTTCAGACTTTCTGTCTGAGTCTCTCTCCACATGTTTTACATGTGTGTAACACCCCAGCACCTCAACCACTAGCAACTACTGTAGAAAATGTTACGGAGATGAAAAAAAGTAAAGACTTGTTTTTAAATCAACACTTCCTGCTTTCATTTCAAAATAAAAGCCCTCAAGCGTTTTTTCTGTGGACAGAATTCCTTCATTTGTTAACACAAGGCTTTTATTCTGAAATATGTGCAGACAGTGCATGTTTCACAGCACTGTCTGCACATATTTCAGAATAAAAGCCTTGTGTTAACAAATGAAGGAATTCTGTCCACAGAAAAAACGCTTGGAGAGCCACATGAATGAATGTAGTACGGGGTTTTAATTGTGGATTATTACTATTATTTACAAATTACCACACGTTTCTTAACCTTTCTCTGTCTAAAATAAATATAAATGACATTTATAATGAAATGAAAAGGCTATTATGAAAGGCAAACTCTATGTAGAAAGAAAGGGCTGAGAGCAGCAGCAGCAGCACTAGCAGCAGCAGAAACGCAGCAGACACGCAGCTGAAACGCAGCTGACACGGTTATCTGACCCTGGTTCAACCCTCATTTTGCCAATTCAAACCAAGTCAGTCCACACGGGTTAATCCATGGTCAGGAAAATTCAGATACGACCTGGGTCACAACCCGGGATACCAATACATACCAATTAGTTTAGGTGCTGGAAATGGGCGGGGGTTACAGGTCTGGAGGATTACAGAGAGAGGGGATGATAGTGGCATCATCAATGTGTGAAAAAAGTGTTTTTGGGATATGATGTGAATATAGTACATACTGTATAGCATTTTTACGTTAACAATGTTGTATGTCACCTGGAGCTGTAATGTATGCAAAAACAACATACAGATTTACAGTATCTATCAATAAAAACTCATGTCTATCTACAGTACCCATTTATCATATTAGACTACATTTTACTATCTAATAGGGATGTAAGAAAATATCGAAAATATCGAATATCGCAATATTATGTTTTGTCATACTGTATCGACTTTCAAAAACACTATCGATTTTTAATTAATAGTTTACATGCTATGATGCTGGATGTTACAGGGAGTGTGATCAATGCAAATGCAGATCCCACTGTTATGACTGCATAAAAGTAAACTTTTTTACTCAGATTTTATGCATATCACGGTGTGTTCTTTTTACTATGACAGTTTTCTTAAAACTACATTTAAAAAATCGCAATATATTGAATATTGAATATATATTAGTTAGTTGGTATATTGAATTGAATCGTAACCCCGGTATCAAGATACGTATCGTATCGCCAGATTCTTGCCAATACACAGCCCTACTATCTAATTTGATAATATAGGCTACATTTACAAAACGATTAGAAACTTCTGAAGACTGAAATGAACCTACTCAAGTTTTTCAGCTGGGCACTAGTTTGATACTTTGACAGATGGAACAGGTGACAATGGATCTTTTTGCAGGTTTATTTGGAAAATTTCAAAAGTTAACATTAAAAGAAAATGTGCAAACATGCTTTAAAAACAGATGCGCTCACAGCTGGCGGTATCGTGAGGTGGTCGGCTTACACGGTGTGTTTCTATGTAACATAACGGCGGATGCCTCTCTCATTCAGCAGCCTTGTTATGTTCGTATACACTATGTTGTCTCTCACCGTCCCGTCATCTACCGCTAAATTTCTTCCTCACCACAGACGACCAGGAGCTTCCGCACCTCGAAGTCTTGCCACATTTCCATGTTGTTCAAATCGTCCGTCGTTCACTTCCGGTGTGTCTGAAAATATTCCTGCTGCCGTTGCACCCTTTGTTTGAGCTATGACGACCTGTGACAATTACGTCATGACTGTACACCTCCCATTGGCAACCAAATAGATTTGTCCTGCCCCGGTTGTTAGTGACCCTGGTACGTGCCATTCACATCGAAATCTATCCTGGTCTGACCCCCCTCTTGACCTGGGTCGCGAAGCCAAGTCGGTCAATGCGGGTTAAGCATTTCAAACATACAATCAATGCTGGTTCAACCCTGGTTGAGTCCTTTGTGTGAAAGGGGTATGAGTAAGTATGAAGCTAGCAGTAATGTTATAGCTGTGAATGTAGCAGTGCAGTGTGCGCAATGTTATGCTACAAGGCCCAAGCCAATTTCCTGTGCCTTGCTTGCCACCGTCTGATTAAAGTGAAATGTCAGGAAGGTATGACGGTAGGAAAAAATGCCAAAGCCGAAACAGAAGCAATTATTCATTGGTAATAGCCAACTATAACACTTACTGCAAACCGTATGTTCAATTCAGGGTGTATTGATACTAATGAAATGACCAACAACTATGTTGTACATTTGCGGTGGATAAAAAAGTACACATCATAGTCTCATGTGGGCCCATTATGTGCCTGTTATGGTGCAAGTGGAAGAATTAGATTCCTCCTGTGGCTTTAATTTTGAGCGTGAAACCACTTGTTTGGATGGGTTCTTTTTTAAACTGTTGCAAAAAAGTGAAACTCCCAAAACTTACGGTATCAGAGAGCAGCAGCCTGGCTCCAGTTCGCCCCTCTCCACTCAGAGGGATAGTTGTTTGTTGTGGATCAAACTGTGTGTGTGTGTGTGTGTGTTTGTGTGTGTGCGTGTGTGCGTGCGTGCGCGCGTGTAGTCTAATACAAGAGGAAGTGGGTCACAGCTCCTCAGGGGAACCACTCTGGTAGCCTGAACTTCCTCTTCATCATACATGTTTAATGATGGATTGTAACATGTTTAAGGCAGTGGCCCAGCCACAGCTGCTATTAACAAAAAACAACATACATTTGCATGTAAAGACTCACTCACCGACTAACTCATATACATACACAGAGGAGAGAAATAAATTAACAAACATGCCTACTGCACTGTGTGTACGCTGTAGACCATATATGCATAGGAAATATAACCAAATAGCCTACATGCTCTGATATGCATATGCACGCCCAAACCACACACACACACACACACACACACACACACACTATACTGAACAATGGTTTTGTAGAATCCTCCCTAAAGAAACAACAGTCTCACAGCAGTTTGTGACATAGTCATGAAATTGAATCTATTTGATTCATGTACATAGACAGGAATTTCCCATTTTTTTTGTGGCGCTCGGCACGACTTTCAAAAAAATATTTTTGGTGTGTTTCCCTATGAATGTGCAGCAACATGTGACGCGTGTCAATTTCCGCTCCAGTCTTTTCAAAATAAGGAAAAGATCGACTTGGTTAGGCTTAAAAGACAAACTTCTTAGTTTGATTTAGGAAAACATCGACTAGGTTAGACTTAGGCAACAAACTACTTAGTTAGGTTTAGGAATAGATTGACTTGGTTAGGCTTAGAAGACAAACTTCTTAGTTAGATTTAGGAAAAGATCGACTTGGTTAGACTTAGGCAACAAACTAGTTAGTTAGGTTTAGGAATAGATTGACTTGGTTAGGCATAGAAGACAAACTAACAAAGTTAGTTTTAAGAAAAGATTGTGGTTTTGGTTAAAATAACTCCGGAAGAGCTGTAACTTAAGTACGGAAGTTATGCAACAAATAAATCAACTTTGACTTGTGGTTTCACACGAGACACAAACACCGGTCTCCTAGGCGAAAGTCCGATGTTTTTTGAGCCACCCATCCACCCGACCTTGCCGCGTTTGGTGCTTTCTACACTTCCCGGTTTACAATTACGTGGATTAAATACAAATTGATTTTGTGATGACATCACAAAAAAAGTGAAATTTGCATCCATGTACACAAATCAATAGATTGAATTCCGTAACTGTTTTAAAAACTGCTGCACAAACTGGGCTGAAAGAAAATAACTCAAATTCTGGTAATTAGGGACGATCCCTAAGTGTTATCACTGTAATATTCCTAGTTTTCCTGGGAATTTTTGTGGTGAAATGTATTGTAAATGTAATGCCATCGTTTCAAGTACAGATGAAACAAGTGATAAAAACGCTAAAGTCTGTCACTAAGTGAGTGACTGAGTGACGAAGTTACATGATTGGTTGTCTGAGTGTTGGAGTTTCCTCATTGGCCATTGCTCTTTCAAAATGAAAAGTTGGAAACAGTCCTTTGTTCGTTTTCAGAGGGGCGTGTCAGCGGTTCCACTCATCGGAGCCGGTGACTGAGGGCGTCTCAACGCTTTCCATTCATGTCCTATGGAAAGCAGGTCCAGCGCGATGCGTCTGGCTCACGAAACTTGGACCAAGCAGGCCTCCAAAGTGCGAAAATCTGTTGAGTGCGACTAAATATTTTAATGTTTTTAATGCACCATTAAACAAGTCTGTATCTGTGTGTATGTGTGAAACCACGCCCTGTCCTTCCTCGAGAAACATCACTTCATGTGAAGATGACATGAAGAGACCTATAAATTGTTTTTACAAAAATGCTGTGGTGCCCGCTACACCTGTCGCCGGCTCTGAACAGCCCAGCCCAAACCCAACATTACGGGCGGAGCACCACTCCACCACCTGTCTACCCGGTCCGCGGTAAGATGCCTAATCCTGATCAGAGGCACCAAATTCATTTCACAAGTGGGGATAGCAAAAAGTGTTTGGGGATAGCAAAAAGTGTTTGTGTGTGTGTGTGTGTGTGTGTGAGAGAGAGAAGCTGTACATTTAATAACACAAGACAACTTTACCGCTAATTTCTTCTCTGCTTCGATCGATCGTGAAACAGCTGATCTGTTCGTAGCGCATCTGTCTCTCTCTGTCACTCGACCACACACTTTCGATGCACATATTACATTACCAACGTGATATGTAAGCATGTGGATACCTGACGGTACGCAGTAAACTCACTATCGATCATGCTACATTGTGAACAACAATTCCATGTTGCAATCGGCAGGATGAAAGCTTAAAGCTGAAGTAGGCGAGATTGGAGCAAATATGATTAAAAAAAGTTATTTTTATAAAACGGTCGCTATATCGTGACTGTAGTACATGAAACAGGTAACCTGAAAAAAATCATGTTCCTCTGTGTCCTACTGTGTCCTCCGGTGCTCCTAACGGCATCTGAAAGATTTCACTTACCGGAGGAAAACAAGGTCCGCAGCCAGCTGCCGTCTATGAGAGCCGGCTGTCAATCACTCGCGAACTCCGACCAAACGGTCAAACTAGGCCGCGCTGATCAAATATGAACCAATATTCTGTTACTGTAATGCCTATTTCTCGCCTCAAATGTTTTCAGAATCATCTTGTAGTGTACGGTTTAGCTGTAAAATGAGAAAGTTTGTGACGCCGCCGCCATTGTAAAATCTGGTAAAGGAACGCCAAGTTCCGCTCACATGACCGGAGCACAGCCAATACGAACGCTCTCTCTGAAATGACCTGTGATTGGTCAAAGTCTGCCGTCACGGGCTAGATTTTCCAAAGCCTGAAAAGAGAGCTATGATGGGGTGCAGAAATCTAGTTATCTCTCAGAACACTTGAATTACAATATGCTGAAAGATTATTATGGAATTTTTGCCCAATGATGCCAAAAATATACTGCCTACTGCCACTTTAACAGGAGTTGCCATTCATTTACATTATGATGCGTTCAGTAAAAATGGGTATTGGGCAAAAGTAAAATTCTAACATTATCATGATGTGTTCAAATGTAATCTTGTAAAATGTATATTTTTTGGCAAGAAACTTGAATAAATTCACTTCTATGCAAACGGTAATAAAGGAGTGTATGTTAAAGTACATGGGATTTATTGTTTTAGTTTTGTTTTTTACCGTGGTTTCGAATTGGTATTGAGAATCGTGGAATTTCACTGCTATTGATCAACTACTAAATTTCTGATATTGTCACATCCCCAATGTAGGCCTCTGGGAACTGTAAGAAACAAGACTCGGTCAAAACCGAGTATATGGCTGGACCGTATTTGGTCAGTATGTGAATTTGTGGCTAAATTCTTACACAAATAGTCAGTGGTCATGTCTATAATGTTTTGTGAACAGTTTTTTTCACTTATATCTTAATGTTTGATTGAAAGACAACGTACAATGAAGCAAATGACATTCAGTAATAGTAAATGGTAACATACTAGTCAGAATATTATACATTTTATAAAAGGTGAAAAGGTATTAGCATACAGTATGCAAGGTTAAAAGTATTTCAGGTTTTTTTTAAAGCATGTGTATCAAAAGCATTCATCATATAAGTGGTGTGTAACAATATACATCGCGAAAGTTTATCAGCGTTGAGATATTCCCGCTGTCATCACTGACGTTGTTGCTGCCGGTAAAAACATAAAGTAACTTAAACGAACATAAACAATAACACATGCACAACAACAGCACTATGTAATGTTACATTGAACCGCTGACACGCCCAGAAAACGTAAACACAGAACTATTCTCCGCCTTTTCATTTTGAAAGAGCAACGACCAATGAGGAAACTCCAACAGTCGGCCGACCAATGAGGAAACTCCAACAGTCAGCCGACCAATCCTGTGACTTCATCACTCAGTCAGGGACAGACTTTTGCATTTGTAGGGCTGGCCCTCTGCGGTCCAGCCAAAAATACTTAAAATGGATTACTGCAGTGCCAAAAGGCGCGGTGAAAAAATGTAGCTGCACCTAAATTATGTGCTGGTGCGCACCAGTGGAACCAATGTTAAAAGTTAGCCTGGAGCCCTGCAAGCTGTCAAACTTGGCGATCTAGTTCTAAAATGAAATAAGATTCAGCAGTGCCATAGCCTATTTCTCGCTTAAAATGTTTTCAGAAGTAAATTTTAGTGGATTGTTTAGACGGAATAACAGAAAGCTTACGATCAGGCCGCCATGTTGTTTCCTGTTTGAAACGACAAGCAGAAAACCAGGGACCAATCGGGTGCATTCAACGATCCGGTACGTCACCGCTTGAACAGCCAGTTGAGTGGAGCAGCGCTTGACCTCGCTGGACCTGGTGGACATGTAGCGCTGGATTTAACATTATAGACATGACTACTGACTATTTGTGTAACAATTCAGCCACAAATTCACAGACTTACCATACACGGTCCAGAAATATTCTTGGTTTTGACCGAGTCTTGTTAAATTTTCAGTGTGCCAGAATGGTTTTTACATTGATCTCCTCTTGACTGATCAGAATATTGTTTCCAATGCTAATATTGAAGAAAGTCCATGCTCTGAAATAACTACCACTGATCTTCATTGTTTTGCAAGACCCGTGTCTGCAAACTGCTGGAAACTGTGGGGGAATATCGGGTGGGGCTTTTTCCTCTCTCCCCATCCCGCCAGAATAAAAGAGAAAACAAACCAACTCTCACACAGTTCAGTCTGTTTGAGGTGGATGATGAATGCTATAGTAGATTTGCAAACAAACACACACCTACTGTTGGTCTGAAATGCTTTGTAGATTCTGTTGGTGCTAATGGATGGAAGCAAGAAGTTCACAGATCACACTCTTCTCGCATTTAGTGAACTGGAAATATCGTGAAACACAGTGTGTTTATGCTACTTTATGTTTGCAGAAAAGCAGGTTTTTCTCTTCTTTTCAGACTGACAACTAAGGGACAAAAAAAAAATCATCTTTTATTGTATGCACACACCCTTTAATTTAAGGCTCCCTTAAATTGTCTTAAAGATGGGGTCTGCGATTTATCCAGTATACACTTTTTGTTATATTGGTTGAAATGGTCTTTACACCCCGACAGCAATCCGTTTCTTATGAGCACTGAAAAAAGACCGGAAAAGATCCGTCATCTGTAGCTGCTGTAATCCTGTAAAAACGTCTACCAGTCAGTAAAAATGGTCCCGGTTGTAAGGAACCAATCAGAAGCCTCCCTGCCTCCCTGCTCGTACTCTAGCCTCAGCGTGCACCAGCGTGAACTCAAAGCGCGTGTCCGCCGCGCCGCACGTTCACCGGAGAGAGGAAGAGAAAACTCAGCTCTTAAAACACCGGACAACGACAACGAACTCGTACCACTATTACCATATTATCGAAAAATACAACTTTGATTTAGTTGTTTATGTTCTGTTAGTTTACTTTATAAAATACTGCAGATTTAAACTATTTATTCTAACAGCTCAAAGTGAAGTCAGACAAACAGGATCATCAAGGAGGGGAGACGGCGGATAGAAAACATTGCCGAACAAAATTTACGTTACTCAAACTGCTTTTTCAGTTACAGAAACAAACGAGTGGACTGATCTCCCTCCAGATATTAGAGTAATGTTAAAAAGGGTCGTGTTGTCTCAGCAGGTATCTCTCTCTTTCCCTCCCCTCTCTGCTGCTCTGTGGCCGGCTCTCCAGCAAGCTGCTGCCCCCCCCCCCCTTCCCCTCCGTCAACAAGGAAATAAAGCCCCTCGTCTACGAGACCGGTCTCTTGAGAGAGCTCCAGCTCATAGCGGGGTCTGTGTGAGTGAATGCCCGGGTGGAGAGGTGGCGATCCCGGCAGGAGCTAGCTAGCTGTGCCGGCAGTTTGTGGAGCTTCTAAACTCCGACAACAGTTGAGAAAATGTTTGATTCGCCATCTAACATCGTAAAACTGTCAATATTCTAAATCTACACCGTTGATTTCTCGCCTCAACATTTTTCAGAAGTGAATTTAGTGATGAAATAGCTACGAAAAATGTGAAGTAGTTAAGATGCGGCGGTGCTCGTGCATGTGTGTGGGGGGCGTTGCCTTATAAGGAGTTTCGAGGGGGGGGGGGGGTTTAGACGGAGCTCCTGAGGCGATGCCACTTTCAAATTATGCTAGTTTTCCAAGATCGCAGACCCCAGCTTTAATGTCTCAATTTTCAAAGCAAGACCATAGATTACATGTAACAAGGATTGCATTTCACATTTCTTTATATATCTCTTTAATTGCAGTTTGGAAAGTTTAAGAGAAGCTGTTCATGAAAGGAAACGTGTCTGTTAGATATTAAAGTCTGCTAAATGCTCTTCTAAACAATAGAAATTAATTTTGATCAACCCCTGGAGCTCGTGAAATCGTGAACGAAATCAAACTATCAATTTGGCCATAAAACCACACATTTCAGATGCTTTTCATGACAGCTGCAGGTTCCTATAATATAATAATATAATAAAACTACTTTAAACTCTCAGAGAGAACACTGTGGAGCCTGACCTGATTCTGTGTAACGCGGTCTGGCCAGGTCCCTGAAGTAGTAAATGAAATCCAGGCAGTGGTCGTCCTGCACCTCTCCCTTGGAGCACAGGTCGGAGAGCAGTTCCAGCGCCTTTCGACAAATCTCATCCTCTCTTTCTGCAGGCATTGCCCTCCAGCATCCTTCTGACTGGTCGGCCACTCCGGCTGATCCTCCACCACCTCTCTCTCTCTCTCTCTCTCTTACACACACACACACACACACACACGCGCTTGCTCACAGCCTCTACCAGCGCAAAGACGCACCACAAGCACCACGGCTACACCCCTGGATAGGTCCGGCGCTATCGACGCATCCGCGATATCCTGTGAAATCCGAATTTACTGGAGTGTAGGTGTATTTTGAGTAAAAGCTGAAGGTCTTAGCTGAGAGAAGAGAAGTTTTCACCGGTTAGAAATCCATCGCATGGTTTTGTTGCAGCAGTAAAATAACGGCTCCAATCCAGCGCGCCACTCACGCTCTTCTCCTCTTCGTCCCCTTTCCCTTCCTTCTATTCTCTCCCTTTCCTTTCGTCTTACTTTCCCCGTCTATCTCCAGTCCGCGCTGCTGCTGAATCACTACCGAGCCTCCAGGCTTCAGCACCACTAGTCAAGGTCCTTGAATGAATGCTCGGCTTTCACTGCGCGCAATTATTTCTCAATGCACTGATGCAGAGAGACAGACAGGAAGTTCTGCCTTCATCAACCCCCACCATCTCCATGCTATCCAAGCTGCAGCCGTCCCACCTCACAAGTCGAATGAGGAAAAGCCTGTAGAGATTTCTGTGGGCATCACCTCTACCTTAAGTGCAAATGTCATGAAATCCCTCAGCGTTTCTCCTGTTCTCCTTTGTCTAATGAGTAAAGTCAAAGATGTGATTCCTCTCACCAGGTAAACACATGAGTAATGAAGTAATATATTCCCATGTGCTCCTGGGTAGCAGATGTCACTATGGGGTAAGGGGCCCGAACACCTGAGATGGCCCACATGCACAAGCCTGACCTTTACGGGTGTAGGTAATAAAGGGCAGGAACGACAGATAAATGTCAGGTTAAAGCCCTGGTGATGAGCTAATAAAGGCAGGGGCGGTTCTAGGGGGGCCTGAGGGGGCCAGTGCCCCTATAATATTTACCTCTTTTACCCAACGAACCCTGTATCGGTACTGTGTGGTAAAACACTGCCCTTAAAAACTTCATAAAATGGTGTGGTGGTCTTTTTTCCGAATTGTTTCTAAAAGAAGAAGCCTTAACGTTATTAAAACAACACTCCAAGTGTTTTTTTTGTCAGAACAATGTTTGTTTGGCAATGATTTCAATATTTTAGTTACAAAATAAATGCACGAGAAACTGTATTTTTACTACATAATATTTTTAACCATTTTTATATTGGATGTACATACCTGACTTTGGATTCTTTTTTGTTATCTTATTTACATTGTTATTGATCGTTATTTGTTATTATCTACATTTTACTTAGTCATATTCCTATTCCTCAAGTGTAATACCTCTGTTTATATTTATTTATTTATTACTCTACCTTACCTGTTTTATTCCTGTTTTATTTGCTTTATAGCTGTGTGTGTTTTACCTGTTATATGTTTTACCTGCCTTGTCTTGTCAAGTATCTGTTTTAAAGCACTGACCAGGAGTGGCAACTATGAATCTCGTTGTATTTAATACGATGACAATAAAGCTTTCTTTTCTATTCTATCATATTTCATTATTATAATAAATCTACTCGATTTGGAGTCAAAATTATACAATTTAGTTGACTTTTATTGATATTATACTGTGCACAATGGTAGAATGTGATGATGCACAGGGTAAATGTCATGGCCAAAGGCTCCATTGTGTGCACATAGCCTCCTGTAGTTGATATCAGTTGTATTTTATAGCCAGATTCCCTTTCAAGAGGTAGAAATCCATTTGGCACACTTTGGGTATCCAAGTGGCCAAATGGAGAGTCCGCCTGGTCCTATCCTTACTAAAACCTTTGTAGAATCTATGTGCTTTGTGTTATTTATATCTGCTTTGACACAGTTGTAGTCAAGGAGTTTCTGAATGAATTCAGTGGCTTCTCTGTGCATGGCATCATTGCTATAATGGTGTCATTCACTGTCTAATCTAGAAAACATTTTAGGCGAAGATAACGTCAATTTTTCCTTTGGTTCATCACAATTTACTCAGGCATAGTAACAGTCACAACGTTCAATCATGCATATTGACCTGGTACTGTAGTTGTGGAGCTATTCTTGATTTATTTTGGGTACGTCTGTCTAGGCAAACCACACCTTCCAGCACCCTAGGGCTTAAGCCTTGACCCCCCTCTGGCCCCCAAACAAATATTTTTGTACATTTTTCACCCCACTTTTATCCCCAGAGAGGGGATATTGTAATTATTCATAGCAGTGATAAAATGTACGCTGGCACTGAATTTGTATTATTGTGTTAATTGTTGTATGTGTTTCGTCTTTTGGAAGAACCAAACCTATAGGGGTGGTAAATGGACTGCACTTGGGTGTTTCTGCAACTACGGGCATTTTTAAGTCCCAGCGATGACATTTTGGATTTATGTTAAAATTTACAGTGCAATGCTTGATAAATATATACACAGTGTTATTACCCATCTTGACATAAAAAATACTTACTAAATGATGTGGTTTAATAAAATGTATAAAGCATTCACCACTTTTCTTCATGTCCCACAACTGTGGTCTCAATGTTGAGATACGTAAAATTAGCTTATTCAATTACAATATGACATTATTTCAAATGGAATTGTTTCATATACATATTACTTTACACCATATTAAAATTATTTTTGTTTACAAATTATCTACATGATTTTTTTCATTTAAATGCGCGTGTCCCACACTTCTTTAAGATCACCTTTTGCTTCGGAAGTATTTATAGTGTATCCTTACCATACAGCTTACTAATTGTGTATTTTGAATACATTTAAAAATCAAGTATATTAGATGCTAAGAGACAAAGCTAACGTAGACCTTTTTAGCTGCCATTTATATGCAATATTAGCAAAATTGTCATTTCAATGTCCTTACCGCAACACCTAAAGCTGTTGCGGTAAGGACATTAGACATTAAAATTGCAATAACTGTCATAAAACAAAACATATTTTATATTTTTTGTGTATGAAGACTGACATCTATGGTTACTATCTAATCTTTTCAGGGTGTAAAGAAAATGGTGACATCCCATATTTTTAAAAAATGTTTTTATATCAGTAATTACAATGATGCACAAAGCTTGATGAAAATTAATTCAAATGTCTTAAATATTATAGAAATTAAAAAAGTAAAATGTATAAAATGAACATTATTGTAATGTTGTGGCAAGGATTTAGTAAAACAAGTGATGAAAACCATAAAAAATAAACATGTTACAGATTAAAATCTTAACCACTACATGTAATTTTGTGTATTCTCTGATTGTTAAAATTAAAATTCATGGAGGTTGATTTTTTTTAATTTGGGAGAGTCAAAAAGGACCGTAGCTGCAGAAAAAACCATTTATATAGCTATTTTCTAGTCTTAGCGACCACTCAAAGCACTTTACAACACAAGTCAGCATTCCCCCATTCACACACACACACACACACACTCATACACTGGCGGCAGAGGCTTGCATACAAGGTGCCACCTGTTCCTCAGGAGCGATAAACATTCACATGCACACTTACAGCAATTTGGGGTTCAGTATCTTGCCCTAGGACACTACATGTAGACTGCAGGGGCCAGGGATCGAACCACCGACCTTCTGATTATTTGACAACCTGCTCTACCTCATGCTGAGGTATGTAATAGTTGTGCTTAATATTTTTGGTACCCCTAAAATTGCATTGGGACCCAGCCTGGCCCCCCATTTGAAATGGTCTAGAACCGCAGCTGAAAAAAGGCCTCCCTGCCTCTGTCCCTCTGTCTCCTTCTGTATGTGTTTGTGAAGTATTAGGAGAGGACCTTTCAGTGTATCAACAATTAGCTCCAAGCGCATAGAAATAACTTGATTGTGAAGTGAGAAGCTTTTGTTATATCCGTTGGCAGTGTATCAGCTACATATATATAAGGCTGATTATCAAACTGATGTCAAGTAACTGAAAGAGGATCCTATTGCAGACCTCACGCCTGGGTTTCCCGGAACCAATAGGAAGAGAGTAGGGTACATTTTAGCACCTTTTTCCCTCCTCTCAACTTTATTTAAAGCTGCAATGATTTCCATAAACAATTGGAATCAAATGACTTTGTGTAATATGACAAGGGTTGCTTGTAGTGACGAACCCACAGAATTAGCATTGACTCTTAAATTCCTCTCAGCGTATCCTAGCCCCCATGATGCGTTGGGGGAATTATTGGCATAACTTCCATTGCGTCGTGTCACTGAATCGTTTTCCATGGTAACACAGCACGCTAATCCTCTCTCCTAAAGCGATTGTATAAAAAAATCTAGTAAAACATGTGTGAACAACACCTATTACAGTTCAAACGGGATAATGTGATCATAGCTCTGCCTATACTATGGAGGGATGGGAGGACGACCTGAAGAAATGGCCTCAGATAACCTACACTAGCATATTTAGCTACGTTACTGAATCCATTGCTACAGACGGTGAAGTGATGAACAATCTGAAAAGCTCTGAGGCATATCAGTACTTCCACAGTAACAAGGTTTTGTTTTTTTTCTACACACAGATAACCGTACTTAAACTATTTTTAGTCTAATGCTGCCCTGCACTCCGTGCCATAAACTGCCTTACATTTTAAACTGTACAGAAAATAGTGACAGTAACTGGCTGTCATTAAACAAACACTACAATGCTGTGTCCTCCCTACACATGAAATCATAGCTGATGTTCTCTTGGCACTGCTGTCAGTTCTTTTAAGGACCCGACGTCTCTTCTCCGCTGCTCTTTCGTAGCCCAACTAACTTACACTAACTATATTCTGTACACTAACGATGTTCCGTACGGATGACATATTTCCACCAATCGCTGAATAAATACTTCCAGATCGTGCATAACATTTATATGCATGTCATCCTCAGTTCCCCCTCTTTCATTTCCGACCAAGCCAGGGACCTCCACCATTTGTTCCTCTGAGATTTCAGCAAGTTTGCGAGGTGTGCCCACAGCACCGGAGGGGAAGCTTCAGTCCCGACTGCAGTTTGAGAGGGGAGACGACTAGAGCAGTGAAAATGTACATTTCAACTTAATTTATGCTTCTCACAGTACTGTAGTCTGTATGAAATGATTATTATCTTATCACAAGTTGTTAAATATTTTACCCTTTGTTGAATAAATGCTGCAGCAACTCTGTCAACACAGACGCTGTTTGCACGTAATCCTGCGCCCAATATTGATGTTACAGCACTTGTTATTTAATAAAAGGTCAATAAAGTTAATGTTTATTACATCAATTGAATATTTTGACATTTAAAATTTTCATTAATCGCCGTTGAAATCATGTTATGCGTTCTGTATTGAACACTGTTGGTAACCTGTACGGAACACTGTTAAGCTTAATGATCTGACCCATTCCCCTCTTTTCTCAAAAACTCTTGGTCCAAAAGACATCAGTCAAAGTGTAGACTGTAATGGATATTCCCCCGGAGAATGAGCACACACACATGCTCGTCAGGCTCTCGACAACAGAGGAATGCTGCCTGGCGTGGCGCTGACGGGCGAAAAGTGTACGGAACACCGTACCGCAGCTCCGCAATGGCATTTTAGAAAATGCTAATTTAACGTTAGTTAAATATCTGTTAAAAATAAAGCAGGATTTTGTAAAATGAAGGTGAATTACTTTTCAAAAGAAGCGCCTTTGGTGGTTAGCCACTATGGTTAGCCTATTAACCTTTTTTGGGGATCCCCAACTTAAAGTACAAGGAGAGTTAATTGAAGATCATCTTGCTGTTGCTTCTGCCTTTAATCATTTTTTTCTTGACTCTGTATGTGAGCTAGGAAAAAAATGTACAAAAAGGAAACTGGATATTGTTCCCATAAATGCTACAGGCCAGGTTTTTGAGCTGGTAGAGACTAATGAGTCACAAGTGAACAGAATCATCAGCTCCTTAAAAAGCTCAAAATGTAGAGATGCTTTCCAGTTCGATACCATGTTTGTTAAATTACACAAAGATATTTTAACTCCCCCTATTGTTCATTTAATTAACTTGTCTTTTAAACACAGCTCTTTCCCTGATGACTGGAAACGTGCCATTGTTACACCTATTTTTAAGTCTGGAGACCGCCACGAAGCCAGTAACTATAGACCAATAAGTATACTGCCAGTACTCTCAAAGGTTGCTGAGAAGGTTGTCATTGAGCAACTGACAACATTTCTTAGCACAAGCAATTTTGGTTTACATCATATGCAGTTTGGCTTTAGAGCTAATCATTCCACCGAAACTGCTACCCTCCACTTAACAGAGCAAATCAAATCAAAGCTCGATAAAGGAGGAGTAGTTGGTGCTGTATTTTTGGATCTGCGTAAAGCATTCGATACAGTCAATCATGATGTTCTAATATCTAAACTCTCTAAATTTAACTTTTCATCCAGAGCACTGGCATGGATGTCTTCATATTTATCTAATAGGATGCAATGTGTTAAAGTTTGTGATGCACTGTCCAGTAACCTGAAGTGCACTATGGGTGTTCCACAAGGGTCGGTGTTAGGTCCCTTATTATTTAGTCTTTATATTAATGATCTTCCTCAACAGTGTCATGATGTAGAACTGCAAATGTATGCAGATGACACTGTTGTATACACACATGCAAAAACAGCTGAGTTGAGCAGCTGCCAAGCTAACGATTGCGCTGGAAAGGATCTCACATTGGCTTGATCAATCATGTCTGAGTCTTAATGTTAACAAGACACAAGGTATGTTTTTTTCTAAAACCACGGTACAACATCTTAATGCTGATATTCTCATTAAAGGTGAAAGGATTGACATAGTCACTGATTTTAAATATCTTGGCGTGATACTGGATTCAAATTTGAATTTTAAGAAACATGTAAAAAAAATGGTTAAAACCATCAAGTACAACTTGGCAAATTTTAGACATATTAGAAGCTCTCTCTCTCTGGATGCAGCCAAGATATTTATGCATGCTATGATCCTTTCCCATATGTCTTATTGCATTACGTGTTGGGGGCAGGCTGGGGAAACCGCTATAAGACCACTTCAGTCCCTATACAAACAAACTCTAAAAACTCTGGATAAAAAGCCACTGCTTTTTCATCACTGTACAATACTGGAGAAATACAATTTACTGAGCTTTGAGAATTTTAGATCATTTTCAAATTTGTGCCTTGTTTATAAAATTCTAAATGGTTTGGCCCCTCCTCCACTGCATGATTTTGTACATTCTCGCTCAGTAGATTCTACTAGATCCTTAAGAAGATCTTCTAGGCAAGATTGTACCGTACCATTTTGCCGCACTGCATTTGGGCAATCAGCTTTTTCTGTAAAGGCCACAAATCAGTGGAACACCTTGCCTGACGACGTGAGGAGCTGCAGCTCTATCAGCACTTTTAAAACCAACTTAAAACGTCTGTTAAAAGATGCTCAGCACTGTACTCACTGATCTCTAATTCTACTCCATGATCTTCATGACTTGCTTTTACTTGACAAGCATACTTTGTGATGTGCTATTGTGTGTAGCTGTGTATTGTGCATTTTGTATGTTCTTTCTTGTATGACTGTAATATGTTTCTTTGTCTTGACCTGCCAAGGGACTACAGATGTGAATTAGCTTAAAGCTATAATCTGGTACAGTGCATCAAATGGTGACATTTATGTTTAAACTGTACATGGTCCCTTTTAAATAAATAAATAAATAAATAAAATAAACCTAACTAACTAGCTTACTGCTACTTCCGCTACCTCACCGGAAGTTATTCCCACAATCATATCTACAGTAACACCCCCGAGAATAAGGTGGATAGCTTCTTTCACCTCATGAAACTTAACTGCTTTGATTCACTCTCACGGCTCTCATATCAAATCAAATACACTGTGACATCCAGAGTTAGTGACTAGCTAACACAGTGGAGCATGTAGCAGCTAAAAAGGAAGCTATTTTTGTCAGGAGTTGGTAGAGACCAAAACGGAGCTAAAAGTAGAGTGAATATTGAACTTACATTCATCCGGTCGCGAGAAATACGACTCCAAATGAATGCTAAAGTTGCTCTGTGTCTGCTGGATGTGTGCCAACATGATTTCATAGAAGTTTGTGAAATGACCACTACCTCTTAATAGCGCATTACGTACCGCCACCATGGAAACAAATTAGGTATAGGCAACAAAACTACTTTATGTTAGGAAAAAAAGGACCATGGTTTGGGTTAAAATAAGTATGTTTGTTAAGTAACTTAACTTACGTAGCCTATGTCATTTTAAATAAGTCAACGTTGACTTTTGTTTTCACCTGGGACATGAACACTGGTCTCCTGGGTGAAAGTCCCTTGTTTGTGACCCATCCATCCACCCAACCCATTCTCATTCCCAACTCATCAAATACCGTCGTTTGGTAAGTGCCCCTCTGCATCAGAAACCGACGCATGGAGGCACCCTTTAGCAACAGTTTGTGATGAACCGGGCTTTCTGCTAACTCCAATGTAAACCCACCTGTGGCATTATTCGATGGTCGGAGCAAGTGACGTAGTATTAATAGCATGACAGTCCGTTTAGCGCAGGCGGGAGGGGTGGTGGATGGATCAAACAAACACAAGGCATTCAACCAGAAGACAGCTGTTTGAGTCCCATGTGAAACTAAAAGTGACGTTGACTTATTTTGTTAGGTCAGTCTTTAGTCATGTGACTCGTCGGTATCGTCAGTCTTGTGATTCACGTGAGTCGTCAGTTATTATTGTCAGTCCCGTGAGTCATGTGAGTTGCTAGTCAGTGAAGTTAACGTCAACCACGACCGTTTCCTAACCCTACCTAAGTGGTATGTTGCCTAAACCCTAACTTCCTGTGAAAACAGAAGTTTATTTTTAAAAGACACTAGGCCAATTGAGTAATCTGATTCTGCAGCCGTGATGTCTCTAGCCACCGTGGGCTCTCGTCATGTGTTGCTTGGACTCACGGCTTTTCTGCCAAAGGACCGATAAGATCTCCTGGGAGCGTCCATCTCCATGGAAGGGCTTTTCGGATCGATTTCATCTGTTACTGCTTGTCTTTTTGATTCCTGCAGGGTTAGACCATTGTTCTACCCAGTTCAGTTGCGTACTACCTGGGTTGGCTGGGGCTCCCAACTTCTCTGCTTGGGCAGTCTAGGTTGTAAAGAAGTAGAAGGGCTGCGGCAACTAACCTCTAGCCAGTCAGGATCAGTGTGGTTGCGTCGATGTTGTGTCGCAGCAGGGCATGCATTCATCGGGCTCCACTAGAGTTAGAACGAAGGTTACGATATTGTAACCCTAGGTCTATAAGCACAGACGGAGTCCTCTACCAAGGGGGCCCTGTCACTCCTGTGCTAGCAGACAGCGATGTGTGCTGCCTTATATACTGTGGGTCTGCACGTATTCAGGTCAGCACATCCTGATTGGCCGGCTACGCTTGTGCAAATTTTCAGTGGGCGAATGTGTGCTCGTAATTAGAGTGAAGTATTACCCATAGAGTCCAGTAGAGGGCTCCGCTTGTGCTTATAAAACTAGGGTTACAGTATGTCATTTAATACATTGTTGTTATAAAAAATATTGATTGTAGCTGCTTTAAAAAAAACTCCCTGTACAGATTCAGTATAAACCAGCATATATGGGATGGAAAGAAGACCTACAGATAACAAGACGAGAAGAGAGAAAAACAAGTGAGAATAAGAGAAATATCTTCAGGATTCTCTGTGTATACAACTCGGGTTTGATTTAAATTATTAAAGTGATTCATTTTACATGACTTACCTCATCGGAGCTGTCGGGGCATTTTCTAGCTCACGCATTTGATTTAATATCAAGAGTATAGAGGTCAAACACCGCTGTTAGATCAGAAAAAGTACACAGAGCGGTTCTCCGGGATGTACCTGACACTGCCAGCTAAATTCACTGATGTAATACTCATCTCAGACTCGTAAAGGTCAGACAAGGGTCAGAGGTGACCTCTTTATCACTCCAGGTAACCATGACAACCAGATTACATTTTTTAAACCGTTCAGTTCAGCAAATTTGACAGATGATTGAGTCTGATTTTTGACAGGAGCAAAATTTACATAATATTTTATATACCTGAGGTGTCGAATGGGGACTCTGACCAGCAATCCCCACACCAATGTATCAGCAGTGTCATTTATCAAGCTATCACTCAGGCTGACGCAGGGGGTTAGGGGTTAACCCAAACAAACAGAAGACTTTCAACCAAGAGACTGGTGTCCGTGTCCGTGTGAAACTAAAAGTAACATTGGCCGAATCCCAATGTCCCCCTAAAGCCTTCAGCCCTGAACCCTCGGGGACTTGACTGACATCACCTGGTAAATGGTTGAGTGTGAGAGGCTACAAGGGCTTGAAATGCTATAAATATGAATGGGACGGCACTTTGCAGCAACATATCACGTTATCTTGATGATGCCAGTTGCGGGTTTTTATTTTACGTTTTTTATTGCCTGTTTGAACGTCTTCCAGGCTATTGTCTAGGAGACTAGAGGTAACCGTCGAAAAATCAATTTACTTGTTTTTGTCAAACTTCATTAAGTAAAATTAAAAGAAATATGGTGAATGGTGATGAATTCACCAGGTGTGTAATATAGTCTAATGCTTGCATTTCTCTGATTTCATGTGTTTTTTATGTACCATAAATCCTTAATGATAAGGTTTCTGTGTAAATTTAAATATGCTTGGCTGAACACCCATGTGCTGTCCTCCTTGCTTATTGGTTGTTTTGGGTTTTTTACGCCTCCGGGCTTCCCCTGGTAAGACTGTGTTAACATCGAAACGCTATTCATGAGTTGGGAGTGAGAATGTGTGGCCGTTCATGTGAGCGAGCCGAGACTGAGTGGCTGGGAGGCGGAGTTAAAGGAAACACTAGTGCGCTTGCTCTATGGGCCCCACAGATGTGGAATATCCGGGTTATTAAAAACAGTCAAGCCATTTTGGCTTTCACTTTAAGTTCATTTCCCCGTCGGAAAGGAGAAGGAAAGGGTTGTCTGACAGCAAAATAAAGCGATGAAAATATTGAAAGTATATCGTAAACTTAAACGAATAGCTTTTGTTTGTATCTTTTTGTTGGGCTTTTCTTTTAGGTGGGTAAAATACGTTTTTCTGCCATCCCCATCCACAGCACTGTATTGCTTTGCTCCTGTGTTGGTGCTCCTGTCTGTTTCTCCAAGCTGGGTGCACGCCGACCATCTCCTACTGTAAGTAATACACCTACTATGGATAGGTATAAGGTGACCAGACATCCCGGTTTGTCAAGGATTGTCCCGGTTTCAAGCTAGGTGTCCCGAGTCCGGACAAATATCCGTAAAACCCACAAATATCCCGGTTTCCAACAGTCACTACCAAATTGTCCCGATTTTCACCACAATTAAAGGGACTATATGTAACTTCTTACACGTATAAAGCACCAAAACTGCAAAGTTATATCTAGTGAAGCCTGTCTTGCAAAACAGTGTTGGCTCTTCCTGCTTCGCCCATCCCAGCCGCGGAGGGAGGACGCGGGGGAGACCGTAACTTTTGTCTCCAGGGCTGGCGTCTCTGCTCTCCTCCTGCTGCCTGCTTGTACACCTCGCTCGTTCTCACCTGCTCGGCTCGCTCCAACTCCACGTGCACGCGCGCACACTACAAACTGCAGAAGAGTTAGTTTAGCTCTGAGAATATCTAGTGAATGAGCAGTGGACGTTTGTGCAGAAATAAATGCTGCCGCTCCTCCAGACCAACAGAGGTTTCCCGTGTCTTGTGAAGTGACGGGGCTCCGCAGCGAGTTACGTTATCGTCTCTGACCGGGTGTTGATGTTTCCTCCGGGTCGGGATCTGCTAAAGCAGGAAAAGCCAACACTAGGATCAGCATTGATTCATGAAGAGACCTTCGTCTGGTCAGCTAACATTACTGCCAAGCAGGTGAAATATAGAGTGATATTGTGTTTTAGCTGACGTGTGTCGCCCCACTGTTTAGACCGGTGCTCGTTCATGTCTATGTAGAGCGAGCACAAGCGCGAGCAACAGGACGCTGACTTTTGTTGACATTGTGGCCACAGGTGTCTCTGTTAACGAGCAATTTCTGATTCTTACATAGAGTCCCTTTAAAATAATGATAAAAATATTATACTTACATAGACGTTCATCATGTTCTGTCCCACTCAATTAATGCGCACAAGGTAAGTGTGTATACAGAGGCGCACCACGCTGCAGTCTCTAACTAGAGTGATGTTGTGCGCTATCAAGCCACAATTACGCACGGGCACGACAGATCAGCTGGTTACATTTTGTACAACCAGCATCAGACTGTTGAACCACAGAACCCCCCGTGCTTATGTGCACATCAAAAGTGTCGTTTTGATTTATTATTCTACACAGTTCCTTCTGCGCATCAACAGGCATGTAGGCGAAAAATTGTGAATCGCTTAAAACTTTTCGCTCTCTTTTTAACTCCTTCAGGACCATCTGTTCCTGTCAGTTTTTCACCCAGTGTCTCCATCCTGGCCAAAATGTCTGGGCTCCACATTTTTAATTATAATAGTCTTTGGCTGTGGCGAGCAACATGATGTGATAGAGATTGTTCGGGTTCAAAACTAAAGTTAAAAAATGATTTCAATAGTCCCAGACAACAATTAGTAACTCTCTACAGGACTCCCAAACTGTCAGTGCGTCATGACTCATGAGGGGGATAGCCCTGTGATTAAAGGAGGTGAAAGTAGTGAATGTGATAAGTCATGATTGTCACAGCATCTAATGAACCCCTCTATAATAAAGCCTTCTCTCTGATCCCACCCCGTGCTGAAATGCACTACATGTGCGCCGCACCACACACAGGTGCGCCAAGTTAGCCATCCTGATGAAAACGCCTATGGTGCATGCATATTAGCATGTGCATGCGCGTGAACGTGCGCATGCATGAACGTGTGGTACACTTAAGGGTTCCGGTTTGGGGGTTTGAAAATATGGTCACCGTAGATAAGTACCTCATACAACCCTAGTTCAAGACACCCGAACTATCCCTTTACGCATTTAGGACCTCTCTTTAGCAGCTCAACAGAAGATTCAGGAGATGATATGATTCATTTGAGGCTCTGAATGAAGCTCGCAAACTGCCAATTGAGGAGGCCTGTGATTAAACTGAATTATTTAATGTTTTCACCTTTTTCAAAGAAAATGTTTTATTTTCTAAGATCAATTCACAGATTATATGAAAGAGACGATAAGAGTGCAGCTGCTTTTGTAACTGCCTCCATGTGACTCCACTCAACCTTTGATTTTTGTGCAAACAAATAGGTGTCATGGGAAGTTTTTTCAATACCAAATATTTCAGCATGAAGACAGAATACACACTGGGCCAGGCATACTGTGCAAGAAAATTGCTCCTGGTGTAATCCTGTCAGCTTTAGTGGTCAGCGGGTCTAAAATCAGTACATCATCAAAAGCAAGTGTTGTGTATGATGATGCAGAGCTGTTGGTTTAAAACCATGCTCTATTCAGCAGTGTGTGGGGGCGTGTGTGGGGGCGCCTCTGCCCTTGTGTTTGTTTGCATCTCTGTACACATGTGCATGTTTATTTGTTCATTTCCAAATGTGTGTGACTGACAGTCTGCAGTTAAGTGTGCACTTCGGTGCATCTGTGTGTGTGTGTGTGTGTGTGTGTGTGTGTGTGTGTGTGTGTGTGTGTGTGACACCCCAGGGTGCATTTGATTTAGCATTATTTGGGAGGATTGAGCCAGGCTCTGAGCCAGCCCAGCTGCCTCAGAGGAACAGAGGGCATCTGTTCAGCCTCCACACCGGTCGCTCTGTTCTTAAACGCTTCTCAGAAAGCAGCATTCACATATAAATTCCTAACAGAGGTTAAAGGGCTAATCGCTGTGATTTTCACTATCCCGTGGCTCAAAATGGTAATGTTAATATATCTCCTGGGTTTTGGTATTTTTTTTCTTTTTCAATACCACTGACTGTGGAATTATTTCATTTATGCTGGAGATTTCTCGCTTTCAGTACCTACACTGAAGGCTGTGCTTTGAACAAAAAGCCTCCAATCATTGGAATGCCGGCAGTCACTGAGGTGGTGGTGATATGTCTGAGGCCAATGGAATGCACATTTGACTTAAAGTTGGAGTATTTAGATTGGAGCAAATATGATTTAAAAAGGTTATTTTTATAAAACGGTCACTATATCCTGACAGTAGTGCATGAGACAGGTAAACTGAAAAAAAAATCATGTGCCTATGTGTCCTCTGGTGCTCCTAATGGCATCTGCAAGATTTCACAGACCGGAGAAAACAACCAATCAGAGCTGATCTGGATCCTTGCCGTCTCTGAGCAGCTGTCAATCACTCGCAAACTCCGATCAAACGGTCAAACTAGGAAGCGCTGATCAAATGTGAATCAATATTCTGTTACTGTAATGCCTATTTCTCTCCTCAAATGTTTTCAGAAACATCTTGTAGTGTACTGTTTAGCTGTAAAATGAGAAAGTTTGTGACCGGGCAGCCATGTGGAGATCAGTTGAAGAAATACCATGCACCGCCCACCAGCTGGAGCAAACTTTCTCTTTTTACAGCTAAACAGTAAACTAGATAGATCAGCGCTGCCTAGTTAGACGGTTTGATCAGAGTTTGCGAGTGATTGACAGCTTCCTCCGTTGAATGAACAGCCAATAGGAACGCTCTCTCTCTCTCTCTCTCTCTCTCTGAATTGACCTGTGATTGGCCAAATCTCCCGTTATGGACTAGAGTTTCTAAAGCCTGAAAACAGAGCCATGAGGAGGTGCAGAAGTCTAGTTTTCTCCCAGAACACTTGAATTATAATATGCTGAAAGGTTATTATGGAATTTTTGCCCAACGATGCCAAAAATATTCTGTCTACTGCAGGTTTAATGCATATTTAACATAAAAACATAGATATGTCGTAGCATCTGTGACATTACCTGTATGTGTTTTCCAGAATTGATTTGTGAAATCCAAATTTAGGTAACAGACTGTATTGGTCTCTCCTAGTACCCACCCATTGGGCAAACTCCGGGTCTTAAAAGTGAAGCTAATGCGGAAGTGCCTTAAACTTGAATTCTTTCTAATATCCAGCAGGGGGTGACTCCTCTGGTTGTATAGAAGTCTATGAGAAAATGAGCCTACTTCTCACTTGATTTATTACTTCAGTGAACATTGTAAACATGAGTTTACGGTCTCAATCGCTAGTTTCAAGTCTTCTTCAATACAGCATGATGTTCCTTTAGTAAATTATGTTGCCATTTAGAGTCAAATAGACAATAAAGCAGGATATGCTTTAGGGCGTGGCTACCCTGTGATTGACAGGTCGCTACCACAGCGTTATCGGTGTCTTTCGTCTTAGAACTTTAACCCTTTCACAGTATGTTTTCAGTTCATCAAATTTAATTGTAATATTTTGGTTGCCTAAGAATGTCTTTTTCAGTGTTTGATTGTACTTAGCTCCACCCTCTCTGGTCCCTTCAGGTTGCAAAAAAACAAGATGAAGAAGTCCAAAACCAAGATGGCGACGACAAAAATGTCAAACTCGAGGCTTCAAAACAGCAGTCCCAAAACCAATGGTTGACGTCATGGTGACTATGTCCACTTCTTATATACAGTGTATGTACTCACCTTTGTGGTACGGTGCAGGTGTACAATTCAAGTGCCTATTTGTGTGACAAACAACTGTGCCCATGTGCCCATTCAGACTTTAAGTGTGCTGAGGATTTTCTGAGCACACTGGGACACACCTGATGAAATTATGTCATCCCTTTGCTCAAATAAATAGATGGCATGAGCGATTGGATTTGCTGTGATAAACCTCAAAATTAAGATACCTGCTGAGACAGTTACATCCTTAATAGGAGACACTTTAGATATCACCATGGAACTTTGCCTATTTTGTTGTATTACAAGTTTTCTGAAATGTTTTGTTTAAATATGGAAATGAGGCATTATCTTATCAAATATATGCTAATTTGCATACATTTCCAGAACAGAAATCTGATCATTGGATAAAGCCAGGTACAAGATTCTTCATTTTGTTGACATATTAGAGTCAAAGGTTTTTACAGAGGGAATTTTTATGGAGTCGGATCAGTCTCAATAATAATGAATGCGCACAGAAGGATTCAGAAATTTATTTTGTGATTGATAAATGACTCTCTCCACAAAAATAGTTATCATATATAAATGTAAAAGAAATCAACATATTAAAAAAAAAATAAGGTTCAAAAATATATTTCTGATGCTCAATTCGCATTAATCCTTTGCATGACGTAAATCATACCTTCGTGGGGGCATACTCATGTGAATGGCTGAAAAGGAGCGAGACATCGGATTGGCTACAGATGCATTTGCAGATCAGGCGACGTCAGGGGAGTCTCAAAAAACCCACACACAAATGCATTCAAGTTCACACACGACAAGCTGTTTGTAAATGCAGGTTCAACATTAGTATATAATTGTAACAACTAGGGATGCACCGATACTGGATCAGATATCGGGCCGATGCTGACTCAAATAGCTGGATAGGGTATTGGTGACAATTGGGCCGATCTATTCAATTCAATTATATGTTTATATACTGTATACATTATTTAATGGAATTTGGATTCCTGTTTAAGTTTTGACCAATTTGTTGCTGCATTAAAAGGTTTACACTTGAATTGTAATTCCTGTTAAATTTGAAGATTTTTTACAAGTTACTGGTGTACGATTTACTATTTTAATAATAAAATAACTGTAAATTTATATCTGTGTATTTATTTACTACATTTTGTTTTACAAAGTTAGGAAAGCGATGTTTAAGTCAGGCCTGATGTTGCCTTAAACATAAAAGAGTGATACCAGTCACTTCCACACAGCGAGGCATACAGCTTATTAATTAAACACTGGTATGGGATCGGTACTCGGTATCGGTCAATACCCAAAGCCCAGGTATCGGTATCAGAACTGAAAAAGTCGGATCGGTGAATCCCTAACAACATTCAAATATGTTTTTGATGAAAATTGCAAATACTTTTAGATACATAATATTTGTGAATTTCTATTACATTTATTTAAAAAAAAAAAAAATATTAGATATACATTTGTGAAGCTGAGGATTTCTTTTTACATTTATACTATAACTATTTTTGTGTGCACTGAAAAATATTTTTGTGGAGAGAGTCATTTACATATAAATCACAAAATACATTTGTGAATCCTTTTGTGTGCATTCATTAATATTGAGACTGATCTGACTCCATAAATTTTGGATATCTTTTAGTATCACTCCATAAATCAGAAAATACTGTCAACAGCCATAACAAAAATCAATTTTCGTCATGTTTTTAGGAATAAAATGTTATGTAAATCTGGCTATGAATGATATATGAACAAACCCCTCTGTAAAAACATTCAAAATATACAGTAGAGAAATGAAAATGGGAAGTTTATACTTTGTTTTCACTGTTAGCGCTGTTTGCACCGTTAGCTAGGAGCTGCCGGCTCAGCTGTCGCCATGTTGAGAGCCGTGCAGAGGCAATGGAAACGCCCCCAATCTTGCATCTAGCACCTTTAAGCAACCATAAACATCTGTGTGGCGTATATGGAAAATGCAGCGCTTTCAGTTGACTTTTTAATGCTTACTGATCGTTAAGTTGCTGCCGCCAGTGTTTTCCAGAGTAGCCCGTCTAATGAGGATGTCTCCTATCTATTCAATCAATGCAATTCTTAATGTGTTTTGACCTATTTGAAAACTGAAGACAACTCACGCTCTCTACTCATCTCGGCAGGATACAACTTCTCAGCTGAGACAACAGAGTTGAGTGTGGGGGCAACCAAGTGTACAGTTGGGGGGTTAATCACACACTTATGTATTGACAGAATTATGTTTTCCTTTATTTGAAAATATAGTAAATAACGAGGCAGATCCGTTGACAGGGTTCATAACATGACATATTTAACATAGCCTATGTTCTACTGTATAATGGGTGACAGGTTGGTACTTTTTCACTATAAAGAATGCATGGTTGCGCCCATGGTAAACAGTGTCAGCTTTGTGTGTGTGTGTGTGTGAGTGTGTTTGTGTGTGTGTGTGTGTCTGTGTGTGTGTGTGTGTGTGTGTGTTTCAACACTCTGTCCAATCTGCATACTAATTGAATTGAACAGCACAGCACTGTAGTCTCAAATAACTTGTAGTCACATCCTTTATATAAAGCCTCTCAAGAAAGTTTGTTTTTTCTTGTGATTTATTTCTCTATTTGCTTATTTATTTGCTGATTTTGGGCATTTTATCTGTATCCGTCTGTCAAGGATCTCAAGGAAAATTTGAGTGCAGGTCAAAGGTAGAGGAGAAAACAGGAAGAGAGGGAAGATGCTGGGGAAAGAAGAGAGCAGAAAGGCTTAGAGAGGAGAACAGTGAAGTAGTATTTAGAGGAGGGCTGTTCTCCTGAGTCGAGATGCTCTGTGAACAAACAAGTGAGTCTTTGAAGGCCTGGCATTTGACAGCAGGATGTGAGATAGGAGAGAGGAAGATGTGAGGGGAAAAAGTTAATTTGCTTTTTACAATGGAGATAGAGTAGTCTGAGAGGACCCTTGGACCTTTTCTAACCATCCATCAGTCTGGAGCTTTTATCATTCAGACCAAATATCAACTAACTCTTCTCTAAAATCACTAATTCTATGGCATGAAATACAATAAAAAAAAGTTTGGTTTTCTCACAAGGTCATGATCATGCACTTCTATTAACAATATGAGTCATTTTCATATTCGTTTGGCTATTTGATATTTCCAACTAATACAACAGAATAATGATTCAACTCTGGCAACTTAACAAAAGGACTGTAAATACACTCTGATCACCCTTTTCCCCAAAATTAGTGCTTATATGCGGGTTTCTTTATGTGGGAAAACCTGCTGCTAAAGAAATCCACACATTATCATTCTCGCATAAAGGGAAATGCTCTGGCTTGTTTGTATTTCTTTAAAGCTGCAGTGGGTAGAAATTGAGCAAATATGATTAAAAAAAGTTATTTTTATAAAACGGTCACTATATCCTGACAGTAGTGCATGTGACAGGTAATCTAAAAGAAATCATGTGCCTCTGTGTCCTCCGGTGTCCTCCAGTGCTCCTAATGGCATCTGCAAGATTTCACAGACCGGAGGAAAACAACCAGTCAAAGCTGAGCTTGAGTCTGCTGTCCAGCTTCCGTCTATGAGAGCCACGAGTCAATCACTAGCGAAGTCCGATAAAACGGTCAAACTCTCAGTTTTCAGAAACATCTTGTAGTGTACTGTTTAGTTGTAAAGTGAGAAAGCCAATAGGAACACGCTCTCTCTGAAATGACCTGTGATAAGCCAAAGTCTCCCGTCACGGGCTAGATTTTTTAAAGCCTGAAAACAGAGCCATGAGGAGGTGCAGAAGTCTAGTTAACTCTCAGAACACTTGAATTACAATATGCTGAAAGGTTATTATGGAATTTTTGCCCAATGATGCCAAAAAAATGTTGCCTACTTAAGCTTTAATTACAAAGTATTTCATTATTTTACATTTTAATGGGCAATAAACAGAAGAATTATGAAAAGAATTTACAAATGAAATATTAATCCATCAATAAATAGTTCAAATTAAAAGGGGATTTACAAAATCACCATAAAACATTCTATAAGTACATAATTTAAAAAGACATTAATGAATTCATAAATAAATACTAAACTTGAAAATGCAGCTTAAAAAGATAAATAAATAACTGGATTCACAAGTTGAATTAAGAATACAGGTTTTAATCAGGCATTTAAAAGGGCAACTTCTTTTCCCATTTGCATTAGCATTTCTGTGCTGCTTTTACTAAACCCATTAGCTGTTCATTTTGCGAGTCATTTAGCTTCTCCATTTAGCCTTCATTTCCGTGACACTTTGGGTCTTGCTATGGTAAAACGAGGCAAAGAATACA
The DNA here is from genome assembly GCA_916701645.2 of Sebastolobus alascanus. Lineage (NCBI taxonomy): Eukaryota > Metazoa > Chordata > Actinopteri > Perciformes > Sebastidae > Sebastolobus > Sebastolobus alascanus. The sequence goes on from CAKAOJ020000006.1 coordinate 5,596,632, forward strand.
AACAAGAAAATGCATTTCCTGCTGAAAATGCATGTGAATGCTGACTGCTGAAATTAATTGCAAAGCATTGCTGAAAATGCAGAAATGTGAAATGACTTTCCTAAAAATGTGAAAGCTCAAATGCGTTGCACTGCTGAAAAACCAAGAAGTTGAAATGTAAAACTGGCAGAGTTGTAAGCTGAACTGCATCATCTAAAGAAGCTAAGAGCTGAAATATAATGCTAAAAAAGCTGGAAGCTAAACTGTAATAATATCAAAAGTGGTAAATTTGAAGTGAATTTCCTGAAAAGGCTGAAAGAAGAAATACTTTGTATTAATATCAGACAAATGTACTGCATTGCTAAACACTTTGGAACAAAACAATGCATCACACTAAAGAGCTGAGAGCTTGAATGTATTGTCTGAAAGGGAGGAAGCTGAACAACATTGCATTGAAAAAGCTGAAAAACGAATGCATTACTTACACACATGTTCAAAAAAAGAAAATGATTGATGAAAATCAGATCAAAGATAAACTGAAGTCCAAGGCATGGAAAGTGCAGACAGATTGTAAGTTTGTAGCTCACAGTATATGACCTGAAGTTGAATGAAAGGTACTTTCAATTAAAGTGTAAGATAGATACAATGTTCATACAGAAATAAATAATACAGAAATCATAATGTATTTTAAAGAGGAAAAAAACATTTATTAATACATATTTGGGGGGATCTATTCATGTAAGCTGTATTATGCACTATGATTACTTATTATATTATTGTTCAATAAATCAAATGCTGATAATGCTTCAGTATTTAAATATAATTTGTACATAATATTAACACATAGTGGCACACAATATGAATTAATATTTTTTAATATTTTTCAGTATGCATATAACGGAAAGACGTCTTACTGGCAATGTCAAAAATGTGTGCCTATGCATATTTAATTGTCCTAGTAGGGATGACTAGTTTATTGAACTGAATTAAACTGAACTAAATTACATTTAAATTATTTGAACATAATTGAAGTGAACTGAAATGAAAGTTGTAATTGAAAAAAATAATAATTAAAAAACCTTCTCTGCCCAAAGTCTTAGGGTTTAATTTTGCCCCAAGATCCCACACCACGGGTGTTCAGAAGGTCACTATTCTTCAGCAGTTTAACCCACCAGCATCCCCTCATCAGCCCATGCACTATTTACATGCACAGTTCTAGCGTCTGGGGCTCGGCGCATGGATTTCACATGATCAGAGAGTGCTGTGATTCAATTCACCAATCACGGGCCTCATCTGACCTCCAGCTCAGCTCGGCGTCAGTGTTGCAGCTTTTGGCCCGAACTAGAGAGGTTTTCATCTCCGCTGCAGTTCTGGACTCTATTTCCTTTTGTTGTCAATATGGTTTTTATATCCTGTGCGTCCATGAGAATGTGAGTATTTATTATAGTAGTTTTTGTTCAGTGTCTGCATCGCTATAGTAATTACAAAGTCACATGTATAATGCTCGTGCATGGCATAGCGCTCGTGTTTCTGTAACAGTTTGACGGACATGTCACGCCAATTTACACATCGTTGATTAATGCACGTTAGTTCTTGTACTGTTTATGATTCCCAACGATGTTGTTTATGTTAATTAGTTGTGTTATTTCTGTATCAGTAATCGTTTGAGTTATAGCAGCGCAGTGAACGCGCATACACGGCCGCCATTAAGGGACCGTCGTAAAATTCATCAGCTCACCCTGTGTGTGCACTGTGCCCATTGTACTGAATGAGAGCCTGAGTTTGCTCTTTGTTGACGCTCCCTTACAGTTATGAAGGCTCTGTTCTCCTCTTTTTATTCATGCTTACACTGTTTAGCTTTGCACTGAAGTATGCTTGCAGGCGTATTTCATACCATACTATTTGTTTATTAGTACTACATATTACTAATGCCTGTATATGTTTTCTATTTTATTTTCTGTATTTCAGTAACCACATCATGTTCATACATCTTCACATGAGGATTTTTCAAACCATCTACAATAAATGAGTGGCATCTCAATGAGAGTGTGTGTGACCTGGATTAATTGAATCATCACCATCTATCTGTTCTTACCGGACAACCTGTGGAGATTACAAATAACATTAATAGAACCATCATCTAAGGGTTCATTCATTCAGCATCACTGAGGTCACAAGTTTGGTATCCAGTAAACCAACACCTATTTTACAACCGGGGTACTTTGGCCAACCAGAAGGAAACTTTAAGGGCCTTTTTCAAAACTCTTTCAATCAATGAGAGAGACATAGGGAGAGAGTACTGGAGAAGTTAGCAGCATCGTCATGAGCTTCTGAAGACTTTCAGCTTTTTGTTTTAAAATGAGATAAACTTGGCAAAAATCAGAAGAAGAAGCAATTGTTTAGAGGAATAACCTCCCTGGAAGCAAAAAAAAAAAGGAATGGCAAGCAAGAAACTTGGAGAAGTGCTGCCCAGCTGAAAAGCCCAACAAGAAACCCAACCAACTGCCAAACTGACAGTTATCTTAACTGTCCTGCTAGCTAACTGACAGCTAAGCTAAGAAGATGAATACAGCCAACGACTCAAGTGAGTGAGAACATTAGAGAGACAATATAATCTAAATAAGGATTAATAAAAGAAATAACTACAATAACTGCTAAATACTAGCGAGTTAAAGCTAACAGCTAACAAAAGCTAACAACAAGCTTAAGCCATAACAACGGTTGCCAAGGAGTAGCAACAGCAACAATGCAGCAGCAGCAGCAGGGTTCCATGGATTCAACCACAGCCTGCACAGAGGTTATTCCTCTTGTCTACCCACAAGAAGTTAAAAATGACAGTGCCATGATGGTATACAAACAGAAACTGTTGAAGGAAAGACCAGAGACACTCTTCCCTGATCTATACAAGAGTGGAGATGTCAGCAATCTGATCTTCCTCACAGACCAGCCAATAGCATGGCACTCTGCCATAAGTGCCCTCTACACCTCTGTGAAGAAAGAGGGGATCTGCAATGGCTGGAAACTGAAAATCAAAGAACATATATAAGAACGGGACTGTCTTAGTGCAGGGGAACCTCAAACAGTTTGAGATGGACTTTCTCCTTATAAAGAAAGGGGCCCGACAGGAGAAGTCTGCCCCCACTGACAACACCCACACCCTGCCAGACACCACCCCTGCTCCCAGCTGCCCAAATACTGACCAGCCCTCTGAAGAGAATAAGCCCGCCAGCGCAGAACAGGCCCAGGAACTCCAGCTGAACCACACCATCACTGACATGAAGGTGATATTCACAGAGTTAGAGAGAGAGCTCGTACAATTGAGAGAGCTGATCAGCCAACAGCCAACCCAGGACAGCACAGCACAGCAAGACTCCTCTACCATCAGCACAGAGCTGACCAAGCCGAGGCAGGACAGAGACAGCTACAGGAGAGAGCTGACCACTCTGAGGACTGCAGTTAGACAGAGAGAGCCACCTGGCACGGCTGACAGCTCTGACAGAGGAGGCAAAGGAGCTCAGAGAGAGAGCTACAGGACAGAACTGACTGCTCTGTTGGAGGAGGTGAAGGAGCTGAGAGAGGAGAGAGAGAGCTACAGGAAATAACTGACTGCTCTATCAGAGGAGCTTACAAAGGCCCTGAAAGAGCAGCTGGACTCACACCCAGGTCACAACCAGAACCATGTGAGCCCCACTGAAAGCAACCAGAACCCACCAACTCAACAGCCTCCCTCTACCCCTACAGTAGCTCCAACTCTAGCCCATAGACGAACACCATACCCAGATCTCACCCCAGCCCACAGATCAACACCACCTCAAATCCCTCCAGACCAGCACAGCTGAGAGAGAAGCCAGACATCGTCATCCTTATCGACTCCAACGGCAAATTCATAAATGAAAAGAAACTTTTCCCCAACCATACAGTGGCTAAAATCTGGTGCCCAAACACCCAACATGCCATGGACCTGCTGTCAGAGGAGCAGCTGGGATCCCCAAGCCACATCATCATCATCCACACTGGCTTCAACGACCTGAGGAGCCAGCAGGAGAGAGTTTCAGAGTCACTCAGAGGAATGATAAAGTAAGCCTCCACCACCTTCCCCAACAGCAGAGTGGTCATATCAACCCTGCTACCAAGGAAAGACTTCCACTCTGACACCATCCACAGGATCAACAGCAGCATGTCCAGACACTGTGTCCTGAGGCCCAATGTCCACCTGGCCCACTACCCCACCCTGGATATCAACTGTCTATATGACCATGTTCATCTATTGAAGAAAATTGTCCCCATCTTCGCCCGGAAACTGAAAGACGTTGCTCTCAACATTGACCAATCCACATCCTACAGAAGGAGCAGCTCGGCCCATAACCACCTCAGACCAACAAGGCACCCCACTGGACCGTCACCCAGACAACCCCAATGAAGACAAGATCATCCTCATCTTCCTCCACTAAGACCTCTCCAGGGCAGCTATGATCCCCCTCAAGTGAGACCAGAGCCCCTCCTGCCCCCAAGGGCCCTACTCCAACCCCAGCGACAGGAGCTACACATTGGACACAGAGAACAAAGAGTGGAGCCTCAGGAGACAGCTGGAACACATGAAGAGCCAGGTACCACCATTCCTCAGCCCATATCCCTACCGCTGGCTCACAGACACAGCCCCCTACTCCAACCCCTAGCCCACAGCCTCTCAGCATGATCTGCACTCCCTGCACCGAGACACAGCCAAGGCAGAGAGAGCCTGCAGGGTGTTTCCAGAGTCACAGGTTGTGATCTCCACTCTCCTGCCCCGTACAGACACTCCACCTCACGTCATATATGACATTAATATGGAGATCACCCGAAATTACTCTACCCTCCCCAACCTCCCTCTGGCACACCACCACACCATTGGCATCTGGCACTTATATGACGGGCTGCACATCAACGGAGATGGAGTCAAAGTGTTTGCCAAAACTGTCAAGGATGTCGCCCTTGGAAGAGATCCCAACTCCACCACCACAGCAGACCACTACAAGACCTCCAGACGCCCAAGAAACACACCATCACAGCCCAGCCCTCGTCACCCTGCTCCACCTCACCGTCCCCACCCACGGCCTCCTGCGCCTCACACCCAGAGAGTTCCTCCTGCGCCTCACACCCAGAGAGTTCCTCCTGTGCCTCACACCCAGAGAGTTCCTCCTGCGCCTCACACCCAGAGAGTTCCTCCTGTGCCTCACACCCAGAGAGTTCCTCCTGTCAGCAGAGCCCCCCTCCCTCAACAGCAGATGACCTATGCTACTGCCCTGGCCAGACCAGCTCCTCTGCCTGCACCCCCACATGTCTCAGAGCTGGAGGAGATCAAGCAGATGCTTCACAGTCTGTGCAGTGGACTACTAGTAAGATAGATATAAGTCATCAGTCATCATATTAGTATGACTCCCACATAGAATTTCATGTTCTTGTATTAACATAAACACTGTCACTGTCGCGTCTGCAGTATGTGCAGAATGCTGCTGCAAGGTTTTTAACAGGCTCCCGGAAACGTGAGCACATTTCCCCCGTACTCGCCTCCCTCCACTGGCTCCCCGTCACTTTTAGAGTTCATTTTAAGATTTTGCTATTTGTCTATAAAGTACTTGATGGATCGGCTCCCTCCTACCTATCTGCCCTTTTAACTCCCTATATCCCACCGAGGTCACTCAGGTCTTCTGACCAGTCACTTTTGGTCGTCCCTCGCGCTCGGCAGAAGCTCAGGGGCGACCGCGCCTTCTCAATTGCGGGCCCCAGTCTGTGGAACAAACTGCCCCACCACATAAGATCTGCTCCCTCTACGGAGTCTTTCAAAGCACAGCTCAAGACCCACCTCTTTTCTTTGGCTTTTGATTGCACCTGAATTGAGACTGCTAATTGGCCTTTCTTAATGCTCATAACAGTCTTTTACTCGTGGTTTTTATCTTGGTCAGTTTGTGGATATGTGTGATTTTGTTGTCTGCTCTGTTGACTTGTTTTTATTCTGCCTATGTCTGTAAAGCACTTTGGTCAGCTCATGTTGTTTTAAATGTGCTATAGAAATAAATTTGACTTGACTTGACTTGACTAATCTGGTCCAATCTCTATGCGTATGTATGGTGTGCATATTTGTGTATGTATGAATGTATGTACGTATGTATGTATGTATATACTGTATGTATATAGACGTATTTGTATGTGTATATACATGTATATGTATGTGTGTGTATATGTATATGTGTATATCTAAAAAAAAAAAGAATCCTATTTTACAATTTAAAACATCTTCTAATGAAACAATCCAAATTGGATAAGAAAATACTGAATATATATTTCACTGTAATAGGTTCTCAAGTCACCTGTGATGTAAAAGTTGTTTCTGTGTTTGTTTTGTTTTATTTCATCTCCCGTTGAGAATTTAAATGACTTAATTTAAAATAAACTGTTGGAATATCCAAGGTATTTACTCCTCAGCCTTTGGTCTGAAGAGCAGAACCTCTGATTTTGTAAATAGTATAACTAGTAATGACATAATAATCCTTACAGAAACATGGTGTAGACCTAATGTACCCACCAGCTGCCCTCCAAACTACAGAGAGATTATTGCCCCTTCCCCAGAAATTATCTGCTATTAGTCAAGGCAGAGACTCAGGAGGACTCATTATATGGTACAAATCAAACTTACACAACTCAATACAGACTCTCAAAATCGAGAAAAAAATATATTTGGCTGAAAATAAAAAAAGATCTCATCCCTACACAGATGGGGGAATGTAAACAGCATATAGATATATCCTTCTGAGTCCTCTTACTTCTCTGATGATATATTTCCCTGCCTTGAGTCAGAGATATGCCACTACCAGGGTCAGGGAAATACAATAATCTGTGGTGATTTCAATGCCCGGATGGGTACACATTCTGAAGTCACCAGTAGTCAAGGAGACAATTTTATCACTCAGCAAGCTCCTACTATTCACCTACATCTGCCTCCTAGAAACAACATTGACACTTTGATTAACAGGAATGGGAAGGAGCTGTTACAACTCTGCAGAAGTCTCAGTCTGTACATCGTCAACGGTCGGGTAAGAGGGGACTCTTTGGGAAGGTTCACGTATTGTTCAACCCTTGGCAACAGCACTGTAGATTATATGATCGCAGACATGGACCCTTTCTCTTTCAGTGCATTCACAGTCAAGCCCCAAACCCCTTTATCAGACCACAACCAAATCACCCTCTTCCTCAGACAGAATAATATCACACACACAAAACCTAGCAAGCTATTCAACATACCCAGGACATATAGATGGACCCCAGACAGCACTGAGCAATACCAAGAGGCAAGCAATAGTGAAGAGATTCAATTATTACTACAAGAGTTCATAGAATACCCCTACCCTGTAACTCCTGAAGGCATATGTAAGGCCGTCCAAAATATGTATTATATCTTCAAGAGAACAGCAAATAAAGCTAAATTTAAACAACATACAAACAAAAGAAAAACAACAAAAAATCAGCACTGGTTTGAGAAAGACTGTCAAAACCTGAAAAAACAACTTAGAAAATTATCTAACCTGAAACACAAAGACCCTCACACTAAAAAATACTGGGTCAAGTTACCAACCCAGTTTCAGGGTATGTGGGATTTGGCTCTTTCAATTGCGTTGTTTTCTGATGCGGAAGGAATAATGACTCACATATTGGTTTATATAGCAAACCTCATTGACCCAATACACAGGTGGCTGGTTTGTTTTGACCCACCCCTGGGTTATTATTCCCGCCTTAGCCCTCCGCCCCCTTTGTTCGTGAACCGCCCCTGTATTGGCTGGGCTGTGGATGAGGGAGAAGAACTGTCTGCCGAAGGTACGTTAATTTGCACTATTTAGTGTTTAAATGTAACATTTGTAGAGTTGAACTGTATTTTTTTTTCACTAGTAAGGTTAACTGTTACCTGGTAAATTTGTTTACAAAGCTTTTTACGTTAACTAAGTTACGCCACATAACTGTTGGATTAGCTAGTTGGTAACATTAGCTAACCCGTTCTTAGCTTTAGCAACTTGATAACCGTTGAGCAGTGGGGTTAGAGATGTTATTAACATTACATTAACGTTACATACGTTAACCATTCTTAGATATTTGTGACAGTAAAACTGATGCTTTGTTTATGTCTCAACGCCGGTGCTAGAGCATAACGTTACCATACTGGCTAGTATCAGGTTTAAGTAAAGTTAACGTTAATAGCGTTGGTGCGTTCAGCGAGCCGCTGCCGCCGGGCATGGCACCACTCCGCCACCACAGCCACCGGTTTCGTCTGTTTCCATCACATGTACCATTGTGCTACAGGTTTTTCCTATCCATTTCGCTGTGAGCTGTTAACAATGAAATGTATTTGTAATTAAACTATAAGATAACATTAGGCTGTATTGTCTGCCTTTGCAGTTACTGATGGACAATTTTGTCTCCCAGATGTTAACATCTTAGGGCCTCGAGGCTCTGATATATTCCAAGGTCAGATAAGAAATATATCCCTCCTGTGTTGTATGTGAGCTGTGCAGTGCCTGTAATTATTGTCACCCCTGTAAGCGTGAGAGGGTGGCTGGATTTTATCATTAACTTTGGTTTAATTTGTTGGTGCTAATTAGATTAAAATGTTCTCACTTATGTCTGTCACACAGTTTAAGTTTTAGATGTAAATCCATGTCCATGTTTTCAAATATCTGTCTCTTAGATTTCTGCCTCCACCCAGTACAGTGGAGGTGAAGAGTGGCTGGTTTGCTTAAGTTCTGAATTAATCAACAGCTAATCACTATGGCACAGGCAGATCTGCCCAATAAACAATATTAGCAGGATTAACAAAATACCTATTGTAAGGCTCAAGGCAGAGGAAATAAAATGTGTGTAAATAACAAAAAATATGTTATCAACATTGTTGCAGGGGATCGAATATATTAATGATTTATGAATATGTTCATCAGTACCACTCAGTAAGCATTAAGCTTTCGAATTACACTGAATTGTGTTACTAAACACTCAATCTGATTTTAACTCCGTTTACAGCCCTTCCTCGGACAGCAAAGCAAGATTAGCTCTGTCTATTGAAGAGCAGTTCCCTTGCCTCAAGGACAGTAGAGGAAGAGGATGCATGTTAGCCTGCTAATGTCTACCTCTGTTTCCTGTCTCTCTGCATTTTCAATAAATAAAAAAAATGATTAATAAATGTCGGCATGCTGTCTGCATATTTTTGTAGGTTGTTCCAGCCTTTTTGGTAATAGGTAACATTACTGACAGCGACAGAATGTAACTGAATGTTTAATGCTTCAACAGGTCAACAGGTTATGTAGTATTTCCCTTATTTTACCTATCTGTACAGATTTTCCAGGATTTCGGCATTCTCCACCCAGAGGCCTCACCAAAGCTTGCAGAGACATGGGTTCCTGTCTACAGCGAGAAGATCCTTAAGCTTGCCAACAAGGAACAATGATTTTGACGCTCTGTCTGCAGGTAGAGTCCTAGACTAGGTCCACCCTCTTTTTTAGAGAAGTAGGGGTAGGGGACAGGAGATGTTCAGGGGGAGATAAATAGTCAACAGTAGATGTCACATAGAAGTGGTGTACATCATCTGAAAGCTGGAAGCCTGAAGATTAATTTGAGATGCTGCTCAGCTCTGTGTGTCAAGTTGTTCTAGTCATAAATCAAAAAAAGAAATTAATTAATAAATTAATTAACTAATTAAAAGAAATTGTGAAAGTGTATGAGAGTAGAACATTATGATAGAAGTATATGATGGTCATCCCCATGCTCTATTATATATCATAAATTGTTGCAGTAATATTTGGGCTGATACTATTTGTTACACAGATTTGGTGCTAAATTTAAAAAAATTTTACCACTAGAGAATTAATAAAAAATGACCAATAATCCCTCCAAATAACACATTAAGACACCAAGACCTTGAGGAACACCATAGAAAAAGCCATGCTGTGATTGGGGATTGACATTTGGAGATTTCTGCAAGAATTGCATTTTTCGGTGATTGGATGGCGAGCACTTCTGTTGTGTAAACTGCTCAGAAAACCCTTTATTGTCAATCTACCTAGGAAAGCCGTCCATCCTCTGAATGCCCTAAGAATCAGAATCTTGTTTATTGCCAGGTGTATCAGGTATACACTAGGAATTTGCTTTGGTTCGTTGGTGCAAATAAGCAGTTGTGTGAAGTGTGTGTGTGTGTGTGTGTGTGTGTGTGTGGGTGTGTGGGTTGGCTGACTGTACTGTCAGCAGGGTGTTGTGATGCGTCTAGTGCAGTCTACTAAGCGAGCCATTGCATGTAGGGATGCCTGCAATCACCCTCCTCTAGTTTCTGCCGCTGACCACCCCTGTTTTGGGGTTCAGAAAGCAATGTGTAAGTCTTTCTGTGGTCAGTACATAGCCTCTCCCTCACTAAGACTCCTACTATTCCTCCTCGTGGCAGCCCACGGTAACTGGGGTTTTGCGACCCCTGGCTGAATTAGTAGGAGATCTCGGAGCTGCAGTGGTCCCTAAAGGCGCTCCACCAACCACTGCCCCACTGCCACGTGGGTAAACCTTGGGAGGTACGATGGCTAGGGGAGTAAACCCTGAACACAAATCTGCAGTTGGGGACAGGCACAGGCGCCAATTGACCGGACAATCGGCAGTCCCCTGCAGCTCCATCCAGATGAAGGTCGTCATGAGCTTCTCATGCCACTGGAAGTCTGTCTGGTGGAGTCAAGATGGTGGGAGTGAGGACCGCGCACCCACACCCTCACCCTAATCCTATCCTTGCGCAAGCCCCTTGCTCCCCACTTTTGCTGAAGCAAGAGCTACAACCCAGCATGCGCTCCGGACCATGGAAGACGCTTGGTGGATGCAGAGGGCACAAGAAATCCAAAAGTTTGCAGACTGCAACAACACCCAGAGCTTCTATGATGCCATCAAAGCCATATATGGCCCAAGGAAGCAAAACATCGCCCCTGTCAGATCAGCAAACAGGAACACTCTCCTCAAGGTGATATTCTTGCAGGGAAAGTGCTGGCAAAGATCATGTTCAGTAGTCTGGTGGAGTACATTTCGGAACATGCTCTCCCAGAAACGCAATGTGGTTTTCGGAAGTCCAGATCCACTACCGACATGATCTTTGTTTTAAGGCAGCTACTAGAGAAAAGCAGAGAACAACGCAAGGACCTATACATAGCCTTCATTGACCTCAGCAAAGCCTTTGACACCATAAACCGTGAGATGCTCTGGAAACAGCTCTCCAAACTTGGGGTACCACCCAAGTTTCTTTCCATCCTGCAGCAACTGCATAATGGGATGCAAGCCAGGGTTCTCACAGGAGGACTCCAGTCAGAGCCCTTCAAGGTCAATGCTGGGGTGAAGCAGGGCTGTGTCTTGGCACCGGTCCTATTCAACCTTCTCCTCTCTGCCGTTACTCACCTCTTCCACCATACCCTGGGATACAGAGATGGAGTTCACTTGGAGTACCGCCTTGATGGAAGTCTTTTCAACATCCGACGGCTCCAGGCCCACACAAAGACAAAGACATGACAAATCCGTGAGCTCCAATACGTAGATGACTGTGCTGTCTTCGCACATAGCCCAGAATCCATGCAGCATGCCCTAAACACAATCTCCAGCCTATACCAGTCCTTTGGTCTCCAGGTCAATGTTCAAAAAACCGAAGTCATGGCACAACTCACTACCCAACCCCCTTCACCCCTTAGCTTTCAAATCGGTGGTATTCCACTCACAGTAGTTCACCAGTTCACCTATCTTGGCTCCACACTCTCCTCAGACTGCTCCCTTGACACTGAAATAAACAGTCGCATCAACAAAGCCTCATCAGCCTTTGGGCGACTCCGTAGAAGGGTATTCCAAAATAAAAACCTAATGATCAGTACCAAGGTTGCTGTTTACAACGTGGTATGTGCCTCCACTCTGCTCTATGGGGCAGAAACATGGACCCCATACAGACGGCATATCACAAGCTTGGAGGCCTTCCACATTCGATGCCTCCAAAAAATCCTTGGCCTCTCTTGGGAAGATCGGGTGCCTCACACAGAAATCCTCTCCATGACCAACTCCATCTGCATGGAAGCATCAGTGGCAAAAAAACATTTCCGCTGGATAGGGCATACTATCCGCATGCCCGACCACCACTTGCCCCGCCAAGCCCTCTAAGGGCAACTCAGCGACGCAAAACGGGCTGCTGGCGGAAAAAAGAGGCGCTACAAGGACTACACTAAAGACCTCCTCAAGCGCTGCAACATAAACCCCACCCATCTGGAACATCTGGCACTTGATAGGTAAGCCTGGCAGGTCACTTGTGCCAGAGCGACCGACCAAATACATCACACCACCCAACAGAGGAGGACCGAAAGGCGTGCCCAACGACACCAGCGGACAGCCGGCATTACCCCAACATCTGGGCTCCCTTGCCCCATCTGCGGGCGAGTGAGTGGCTCACGAATCGGCCTCCACAGCCAGATGAAGTGGCACCAGCACCAACGGCGTTGATTATCCTAGAGGTCACCACAGGTCATTTTATACAGTGAGGTCAGGTTTAAAAAAAATGGTCTCACTACAATGAAACTACAATTTATGTAATTCAAGACTGTACCCCAGTATGCAGAAATATTCAAACACATTATTTTAGTATAGGCAAAAATAACACATTTATATTGCCTGCAAATAACTACATGCTTTAGAACATTGTCATTGACTTAACTGTTGAAGCACTGCTGATTGTGTAATAGTGGTGTGTTTCTAATAAAAGCTTCTATCATTAAAACAGCATAATCAGTGTTAATGCAAAGGGGAAAAAAATCAACATCATTGTATCACCATGCTCCGTTTTATAGATACCACTTAAAGTGGCAGTGACAGTATATTTTTGGCATCATTAGGCAAAAAATTCCATAATAGCCTTTCAGCATATTGTAATTCAAGTGTTCTGAGAGATAACTAGACTTTTGCCCCTCATCATGGCTCTGTTTTCAGGCTTTAAAAAATCTAGCCCGTGACGGGAGACTTCGACCAATCACAGGTCATTTCATTGAGAAAGCCTGTGACCGGAACTTGGCGTTCCTTCACCAGATTTCACAATGGCGGCGGCGTCACAAACTTTCTCATTTTACAGCTAAACCATGCACTAAAAGATTATTCTGAAAACATTTGAGGCGAGAAATAGGCATTAACGTAACATAATATTGATTCATATTATATCAGCGCTGCCTAGTTTGACCGTTTGGTCGGAGTTCGCGAGTGATTGACAGCCGGCTCTCATAGACAGCAGATGGATAGCAGACCTCAGATCAGCTCTTGCTGCTTGTTTTCCTCCGGTCTGTGAAATCTTGCAGACGCCGTTAGATGCACCGGAGGACACAGAGGCACATGATTTTTTCAGGTTACCTGTTTCATGTACTACTGTCAAGATATAGCGACCATTTTATAAAAATAACTTTTTTTAATCATATTTGCTCCAATCTCGCCTACTTCAGCTTTAATGTGTTGATGTGAGAGGTGACTTGGCCTTGCAGGTCCTCCCATTTTTACTGCCGACACCCCTATATCGAGTGGGAAGGAAGACGGTTCATCCAACACTACAGGAAGGCAAGGCTAGCTTTGTGGATGTTCAACCTGTAAGTTTTCAATCAATATTAATTCCTGAAATGTAAAATGATAGTATGAGTCCTATGATACTGTATATGTAGAATAAAGTTGAAATGGACTATTAAACTTAGTATTTTATTCATTCTACAGGTTGGAATAAACATTTTCCATTATCTACAAGAATGCATGCTTCAAGAGTTTTTATGTCTTTGACATAAAATACCCCAACAGTGCTCTACAGTCTGGGAATTCTTGCAGATGGTGGTGTACAAGATGCCTGGCTCAGAGTCTCCTGTTATCAGATTCCTGAGGACATCCATTAATGCAAATCCTGCTGTTTGAGGTTAAACAGTTCTTTTTAGGATGGGTTAGATGTCCTCGTTGATGTGTGTTTGTTTCTGGGGTTTTCTAACTGTTGCCATGTACTCCGTTCGTTACAAGTTTGGTAGTATAAGCATATTTATGAACTTGTTTCATTTACATGTTACAATTTTTTGATTAGTCGTACATTGTTTTGTACAACAAAATAAATTTGCAGCAATTTTAAGGTAAAACTTGAGCTTGTTTTGTCAAAACAGAACACTAAAAAGATTTAACAAAAATAGAATTTTTGGTTTAATGGATGACCCTATATAAACATGAAAAATGGGACCACTGTGGGGAAAAAATAACTTAATGGTTGGAAGAAAATAAAAATATGATGCTGCTAGGTCAAAAATAATCATATATTAGTATGGGTCAATAACAACAGAAATATAAATTAACCACCCTTTTTGGTTTGATTTATGACCCAAAAATAACATAGCACTGGGTAAAATTAACCACCCTTTTTGGTTTGACCAAATTAAAAGTTTAATAATAACACTATACTGGGTAAAATTAACCACCCTTTTTGGTTTGACCCAAATAAAAAGTTTAAAAATAACTTTATACTGGGTAAACGTAACCACCCCTTTTGGTCTAATTTTTAACCCAACAAAAATGTAATAGGACTTTGTTACTGGGTCAAAATAACCACATTGGTATGGCTGATTAACCCAATGTTAATAATAACATATAACACTGGGTTTAATAACCCAGTGTTTTGGGATTATTGTTGACCCAGTGTTTATTATACCCATTGGTAAAGGGTAAACTTTACCCTGTACTGGATCAAACTAGCACTGACCCAGTACTGGGTCAAACTAGCGCTAACCCAGTACTGGGTACCACGATTGACTCAAATTGGGTTAAAATTGACACAGTATTTCTTAGTGTGTACAAACAATCATATATGCTTCAGTAGTGTGAAACACTGAAGACATATAAAAATACAATTAGAGCCAAAAAGATAAACCAAACTTTTCTGCCTACTTGAAGAGAGTATAGAATCTAACTCCTTCTTGAACCATTAGTCTATCTGTCAGTCTGAGCCTGAAGAGCAGTTCATACAGGATGGAGACATATGGACTGAACATTTTCAGACCTTATTTAGGCCAAGACCACCAAGAACTGACTCAGAAAGTAAAAACATACTTGAAAAACTACAAAAAATGTATTGATAATCAAAAATAACCAAAACCCACTCGATTTCCCTATTACTATGACTGATTTGAAAACAAAATTGAAGACCCTCAAATGCAAAAAAAGCATGTGGGCTTGATGGAATACTAAATGAAATGCTCAAATACAGCACAGAAAAATTCCAACTGCGATTTTAAAATTATTCAATTTAATTCTGAACGTGGGATATTTTCCTAAGAGCTGGAATAATGTCGTATTACACCGATATTTAAAAGTGGAGACAAAGTTGACCTTCAGAATTACAAAGGGATGTGTCACTAGCTGTATAGGCAAATATGCTCTGCAGCATCATCTCCCGTATAGTTGAATTCCTTAATGAACACAATGTGTTGCATAAAAGTCAGATTGGATTCATGCCTGATCATCGCAGATCTGATCATATCTTCACCCTCACCACTCTCATTAACACACATGTACACCAAAATAAAAATAAAATGTATTCATGTTTTGTAGATTTAGAAATGGCCTTTGACTGTATTTGGCATGCAGGGCTATTTTATTGATTATTAGAGTGGCATAGGGGGTAAAACCTATGATTTCATTAAAACAATGTATTTGAATAACAGATATGCAATTAAAATTGGAAACAAAAGAACAAATTACTTCACACAGTACCGTGGAGTTAAACAAGGCTGCAATATGAGCCCAACCCTATTCAACATATATATAAATACATTTGCAGAACAACTGCAAAAATCCACAGCCCCTGGTGTGACTCTGCAGGGCACAGAAGTCAAATGTCTGATGTTTGCTCATGACCTGGTTCTGTCTCCCTCCAGAGAGGGCTTACAGCAGAGCTTGGACATCCTCCACAAGTTCAGCCAAACATGGGCACCAACTGTAAATATGGAAAATACCAAAATATTGATCTTCCAGAAACGATCCAAATCTCTGAAAAACAAATTCACATTAGGAAATGTAGAAATTGATCATACAAAACATAATACATACTTAGGCTTGAACATCAGTTCCACTGGACATTTTGGCATGGCTGTGAATGAGCTGAAGGAGAAGACAAGACGGGCTTTTTACACCATCAAAAGAAAAATACCGATTGACATTCCAATTAGGAACTGACTCAAAATTTTAAATACAGTAATAGACCCAATAATACGATATGGTAGTGAAGTGTGGGGTCCAATAGCCAGCCCAGACCTCCCAAAATGGGAAAAACATCCACTGGAAAGCCTGCATACAGAATTGTGCAAAAACATACTTTGAGTTCACAGACACACAGCAAATAATGCATGCAGGGCATAACTTGGTCAGTACCCCCTAATAATTAAAATTCAAAAACGAGCCATCAAATTTTATAAACACCTCCTATCTAGCGACCCCCACTCCTACCAGTACAGGGCCCTGCAGTGCCAAGAGTTGAACAAAGATAAGAGTCCTCTCTGCCAGTGTTGAGGCAAAACTTTTGGTTTAATAATCAATAATGAGGTGTGATGTTTATATCAGTAATCAATAATGATATGTACTATGTTTATATTTTTATCTGTTGATCAGTAAGTATAAAATAAGGGTCCTATAATCTTGTTTAAGGTGTATATTCAGTATTGTAATTCTCTGTGCCTGGTTTGGGCCGTTTGAAACTTTCTGTTTCTATCTGGGGCTGTTTGAAACTGTGTCTGTTTGGGCCTCGGACGGGCAAAAAGGCATGGTCCCATGAGGGCACGTTTTTGTCAGCTGCCAGACACACAAACTTGGAGGAAGGATGAGCAGCACCTCCTCCTCTTGTAGGTCAGAGGTTCTTTCCACTGTATTGAAAGATGGTTAGTAAATCGAAGCTAGGTTAGGCAACCGAGGCACCTGGACTGATAAGAATCTGTAGTTAGCGATATTTATAAAAACTTCAAGGTCACCAATTTTGGAAAGTCCCCATTTTTTCCATGAACAAATGATTTCATGTCTGATCATTAAAATCAAACCTAGGTCACCAGCTAGTCCTGAAGTTCTGCGCCCCCACACCAGGGCTTCAGGACCGATACCAAACAATCTGGCCCAACCAAATCATCTCAAAACAAAATGAAAATTATATCAAATATTGGAACGAAATCACCAAATCACAAAGTAAATTAGAATTCCATTTGACCCTAAACAGAGAGTACAGGGTGAAAAAGAGTACCTGACCACCGTGACAGATAGCAAACTAAGATAAACATTGACAATGTACAGACTGAGTGGACACAGCCTGGCCATAGAAACAGGCTGTCACAGGCAGAACAAACTACACAGGGAGGCCAGGCTGTGTTCACTTTGTCAAGAAAGAGTTGAGAGACAGAATCTCACTTCTTACTGTGCTGTGAGAAATATAAGGATGTGAGAGATGTATTCTTTGAAAAAATAAATAACATATATCCTGAGTTTATCCATCTCCCCGATCCTCAGAAACTGCCATATTTATGTGGGGAGAAAAATCAATGTGCAATATTAGCTGCAAAATATGTTGACTGTTGTGATTATTTTGTGATTATTTCTTGTGAAATGTAATTATTCATTAATATGTAATTTAACTTTGGCAATAATGTAACCTGAACATTCTTGCCAATAATAAAATACAAATATCTTTCCTTGAGACATTTCTCATCTGATTTAACATTGCTTTCTATGGAGCGGTTTGTTGGACTTTCTCTAACTTTGGGGATCCTGGAGCCAAATGTCTAAGTCCGTTTAACTCCATAGTTACATGACTGCGATCAGCACAAGATTTCCTACAATCTGACCTAAATTTTTTCTATGAAGAGTGAAAATTATGGGTGTGGGAGCAATTTGTTCTGAAAATGTCCAGAAGATTTTAAAGCTCTCCTCCCCTCTAGCTGTGAAAAAGTCTGAAAACAGCATAAAACTTAAACTGTGATCATTCAAAAACTTTACAACATATCAAATATCTGAATATAAGTTTAATAGTTCAAATTATTGTAACCCATTTAAAGTTTAAATGGTGTCTGTAGCTGAAAGTATGCGGGAGCAGTAGCATTTCAAAGTGGAGTATGTTTAAGAGGATTTGAAGATTTTCTCCATTGACTTACATTGTAAAAAAAAATGTGAAAAAAGCTTAATATTTTAAAAAGTATAAAGGGTAGTAAAAAATGTAATGTAAGCACTAATGTCCTTAAAGAGCTGAATATTTGATAGTTGAACGGTTTCTGTAGCTGAAAGTATGCAGGAGTAGTTAATGTCCAAAAAACGTACGGAAGAAATAGTTGAAGAAGTTGAAGTTGCAGTTGAATAAAGATTTGGATAACATACTGTAAATGCTGTATTACAGCATTCACACAATTATCCACATGGTATGTAACAGGCTGTCTGATTGCTGTCACCTGGCATGTCATATGCAGACTGACAGGATGTAGGAAGGAGAGGAATGGATGCAGCTCTCTCTCGGAATCCCGCATAGGGAGATAACAAGACGTTATGGTGTGTCTTTGAAAACTCTCCATCACAGTATCTGCTGCACAAGCAGCTGATAACTATTGAATCTTGTGGGCCTCCATACAAGTGTGAGCAGTTTGTGTAAATAAAAAGGTGTTCGTGGAGTGTAGTGGAGACAATGTTTGCATTCATGCACAGGAATTGCCCTCATGTCTTTTTCTGTCAGTAGTTTCTAAGCGATGTTACTATGCCTCACTCTTTCTCCATCCCTTGTTATCTCCAGCCGCACCCCCCATTTCTCCAATGTGAGATGGTTTGAAGCAACACCTCCAGTTGCAGGCTCTAAAAGCACAGGAGACATAAGACATGCATTAGGAGTGGACAAGATTATGTCATACGGCTATTAATATTAGAAACCTTCAGCACAGTGCAGTGTGCAGAGAACAAGTTCTGTTGGAAGTGATGTCTCATCACCAAGTGGAGCCTTGGAAATAGCAAAAAAGTGTGTTGCCTTCTTGATATTCAGGCAGACAGGACTTTCTTCAAGATCTTCTTCCTGTGTTCACTTTCTCGCTCCTGCCCCAACACATCTAACCAATGAGACCAAGCCCCCAAATTAAAATGGTGTATTTTGAATAATTCTGCATACTAGGGTCCCTAAACACTCTTGGAAGGTACATGAATTTGGGTATCACTGTAAAGCTGAGACTCTTGTGGATCCAATGAGCCCAATTGTATTCATGTGTGATAATGTTAGTCCCCATAGTAGCCATTTCATTGTAGTGAGACAATTTTTTGAAACATGTATAAAATGACCTGTGGTGACCTCTGGGATAATCCCAGCTTCATGAAACTTTACAGCCACAAACTAGAGACCTAGGGCATTCAGAGGATGTATAGTTTGTCTAGCTAGATTGACAAATAGGGGGTTTCTGAGCAGTTTCCAGAACAGAAGTGCTCGCCATCCAATTGCCGAAAAATGCAATTCTTGCAGAAATGTAAAAATGTCAAAAAGTTTTTGATACTAAATCATAGCATGGCTTTTTCTATGGTGTTCCTCAAGATCTTGGTGTCTTAATGTGGTATTTTGGAGGGATTATTGATAATTTTTATCAATTCTCAAGAGGTAATTTTTTTTAAATTTAGCACCAAATCTGTGTAACAAATGGTATCAACCCAAAAATTGCTGCAGCAACTTATGAGACATTACAGAGCATGGGAATGGTCATCATATACTTCTATCATCATGTTCTAAGCTCTTATACACTTTCATAATTTACTTTAATTCATTCATTAATTCATTCATGCTTATTTCTGATTTATGACTAAAACAACAAGTGTTGAGCTGCATCTCAAATAAATCTTCAGTTTCCCAGCTTTCAGTAAATACAATACAGTAAGTATTGGACAACAAGAGAGTTGCAAGCCTGCAAAGGTACAGTAGAGTTATTTAAAGGTTTGAAGGGGTCGAGTAGGTTCTGGATGTGTGGTTACATCAATTGCGCAGGGTTGGCGTGTGGGGGTGGGGCCCAATGTGATATCTTTTCATGGGGCCCAAAATCACCGATGGCACCCCTGACTGCAGAGACTACACTGCAAGTTTTGTATGACGAGTGGTATTTGTGTTGTGCAGTGGAGGGTCTCTGATGAACAAAGAAGTCATCTGTCCCCGCCGTGATGAAAGACATTAGTTGCTATAGAGACTAGAGTGAGGTGTATAGGTGTACAGGCAAAGGAATGGTAAGGTCACAACACACTTCTCCACACACACACACACACACGCACACACACACACACACACACACACACACAAAAGCAGCCACAGGCATAGACAGCAACACACAACCCAGAGCTTTATTGGGTGACCTTTTTAGCACTTCCACAAGCTGCAAAACACATTGTGAGAGACAAAACACCTTCTTTTGCAGAAAGAAATGCATCTGAGCTTTGACGTCTAATTGGGGATGGATTTTTTTTCTCACCTTGCAGAGAACTGACTGGCATTCATAACATTGACTTTGTTCTATAAACCTAAAATATTGCTCTGTGAATAATGCTTCCTTACAGAATGCTTGTTTATGACAACTTGTGTCTTATCATTATAGTTTTGTCTTTTCAGTAATAAAAATAGGCCCAACAGAGGATGGTAAGGCAAGGCAATTCAAGTTTATTTATATAGAACATTTCAGACTCAAAGGCAATTCAAAGTGCTTTACATAAGCATAAACAGACAAAACAAATAAAACATAAGACAATTCATAAAAGTGAAAAGAAAAACAAAACTGAAAATAAACTTTAAGGATTCAAGAGGTGCAGAAGTAAGCCGTGGTTTAAAAGAAATGGTTGGGGCAGACCTCAAGTGTTCTGAAAGTTTATTCCAGATCTGTGGTGCATAGAAACTGAAAGCTGCTTCTGCACGTTTGGTTCTGACCCTGGGAAAACTGAGCAAGCCTGTCAACTAACAGAGCAGCATATCCAACATGCATTTTGGCTAGGGCTGTCAAAGTTAACGCACTAATAACGTGTTAACACAAATTCCTTTAAACACCACTAATTTCTTCAATGCATTAACACAATCGATCTTTCGGAGGTTGTAAAGGGCTCAATTTTAAAGCTAGAAGATAAAGATAAAGCTGTGAAGATACTGGCATCATATAAACTAGAAAACCTAAGGAATCCATTGGTACCAAACATGTCATACTAGCTTGTCGCCAAGGAGGCTAAATAACGCTCCAAACTTTAACAAAATTTTGGCATGGCCATTTCCAAAGGGGTCCCTTGACCTCTGACCTCAAGATATGTGAATGAAAATGGGTTCTATGGGTACCCACGAGTCTCCCCTTTACAGACATGCCCACTTTATGATAATCAAATGCAGTTCTGGACAAGTCATAGTCAAGTCAGCACACTGACACACTGACAGCTGTTACTCTCTCATTGGCTGTAGCTCCCCGACAGGTCAGACATTTAGCCTGCTAGGTGATGCATCGGCGAGGCCTCTCGGCTCACGTCTTTGAACAGCGAGCACCGAACGCCAAATTTGCCTCTGATCTGGGGCTTTTGTCGGGAAGCTCCAAAAACTGTTGGCGAAATCATAGGGCCCTATTTTAGTTTTTAGTTTAGATGCGGATATTGTGGTGATATCACGATAGAAAAGCAGCTAAACTTGGTTACAGTGGTTCCCTGGCTGCAAAGACTCCGGTGGAGCCATGGATGTATAACGCCGGGAACGCACTGGACGCATGGTGGCCGCGTGGCGGCTGCGTTACCTGTTGTTTTTTATTTCAGCGTCCGTGTTAACAGGTTAGAGCATCCACACTGCCCGCGTGAGACGCGCGTCTCAGCTCAACTCTTCTAGAGCTCCGAGGTCTCGCCTATTTTTGACGCGAGCCACGCGCAATTCACAGCAGCAACAGAGAGAGAAAGTGATCTTTTGACAATATATTGACATCATATCAGCAAGATTACTACAGTTTCAATGTCTAGACATCTGTAGAATATGTCACAGACAGTGAAAGTGATCTATTGACTGCATATTAACATCATACCAGCAAGATTACTACAGTTTACATGTCTCTATGTGTAGAAAATGTTACGGAGATGAAAAAAAGTAAAGACTTGTTTTTAAATCAACACTTCCTGCTTTCATTTAAAAATAAAAGCCCTCAAGTGTTTTTTCTGTGGACAGAATTCCTTCATTTGTTAACACAAGGCTTTTATTCTGAAATATGTGCAGACAGTGCTGTGTTTTAATTGTGGATTATTACTATTATTTACAAATACCACACGTTTCTTAACCTTTCTCTGTCTAAAATAAATATAAATGACATTTATAATTAAATGAAATGGCTATTATGAAAGGAAAACTCTATGTAGAAAGAAAGGGCTGGCAGCAGCAGCAGCAGAAACGCAGCAGACACAGCTGACACGCAGCTGAAACGCAGCTGGTGTGGATGACCGACGCGTCATGACGCAGCCATCACGCGACGCAGACGCCACGCGGCCACCATGCGTCCAGTGTGTTCCCGGCGTAAAGAGAACTGGATACAGCTTTGGAGGCGGAGCCCTGTTCATTCCTATGAAAGTTGCTCAGTGGCGCATGATGCCAAAATGGCTCGACTTCCGTCTGGAAAAGTACCCGGATTTTCTGCATCCATTAGCCCATCGGACACGTCTCCAATCTGATATGGAGCACACAGCTGATATGTACGTGGTTTGTTCACATGACATAACAGAAGTGCATATTTAACATATTCAGTGTGAACAGACAGGGTCCGATGCTACGTGATGCGGCGCGGTAGTCGGACGTTCATATCCAGTTAGGACACGGTGTTAAAGAGACAGGCGGAAACCAGACTGTTTCAGATAGACGGTGAATACAGATGCTGCAGCAATAGACTGTATGAGTAAAATAATGTGCTTCATGAACATTAAAGCATGTAAACATTTTCTAGTAGACCCCCGAAATACAAATATGTACCTGGAAATGAGCAAAATATGTGACCTTTAAGCTAATTCAAGCAACAATCTATCTGGGCAAATGTTTTTTAAAGATAATGCAATTATGTATGCATTCATAATTGCATATTGTGCCAGAGCAGACATACACTATACACTGAACCTGCCCTTGTATTTGCTTGCTCTTGATTTAAGAGCTTGTACATTATATTAAAATGTAGATAATCAAATTGTACAGCAAATTGACTTTGTACAAGTTGCAGTCCCTTATGGTGAGGAGAAATTATGTCTTTCTGCTGACTGCAGGCTTATTTGGCTGGCTACGGTATAAATAACAAAAAGAGCCATAGCCATACACTGACATTTCTTGAATGCATAGCTCCGTGAGGGTCTGCTATCTCAGCCATCACAGTTGCACTCCCAGTAAAGTGCTACTGTTAGGAGCCCATTTCCACGGTGGATATGCAGGAAACCACACCCTTCTAATGAGCAAATGCTCTCATTCATTCAAGGACAAACAAACACACAAGCAGCAGGGAATGTAGCTCACTGAAGTGTGCTGTGCATCCAGGTGTATCCATTGATCCCTGTTGAGAGTTTCAGTGGGAGAATATCTCAGAACAGTTATTCTTTTCAGAAGTGAAACACAAACCATAGATTTAAATGTGCATCTTGCTGTTTCAGGGAAGTTTGTCTGAAGCTAATTGGTAACACACAAGAATACCTTTTTATGAAATTTTACAATGCCTATATGCAGATTTAAAAAAAAAAAATGACTACAGCCTCTCAAAAGAACATTCATAGGAACATTAGGAGCCACGGGATTTCTTGAGCTACACTATTTAATGGGTGAGCTGCTTTCTAATCTTGTCTTGTCAAATGGAAAACTGAAAGTGGCCTATTAATTTCTCTTGTATTCTAATTGACTCTCATTATTTCTTTCAATTTGAGTTTGCGCAAAACCCCCTCTAGCCCCTGTAACCACTGGATCTTATAAGATATTTATCACAGTGAAAGTTCATTACACCTCGTGTATGCTGTATATTTGATACTATCTTGCCTGTAATACACACAATTAGAACTGAAACCTGAATGTCCAAGCCTTGACTGAGAAAGAAATCTGTCCTGGCTTCACTCTCCTATACAGTGTTTGACTGTGATTAAATATTTAATATTGACCATGAAGTTAAAATTTTCGCTTCTGCAGTTTGAAACCAAATTATGATGAGGTAAGTACTTGCGCTGCCACGCTTGTAAATATTCATGGGAGCTGCAGTTTTTTCTGTCCAAACCAATACATTCTCACTCCCAACTCGTCAAAAACCGCCGTTTGGTAAGTGTCCCTCGGCATCGGAAACCGACGCACGAAGGCAACCTTTAGCAACAGTATGTGATTAACCGGGCTTTCAACTAACTCCAATGTAAACCCAACCGGCATTGTTGAGCAAGTGACGTAGTATTAACAGCGTGAGAGTCTGTTCAGGTCGGGCGGCAGGGGTGGTGGATGGGTCAAGCAAACACAAGGCTTACAACTGGGGAAACCGATGTTTGTGGCCTGTGTGAAACTGGGTATCATCAGTCCTGTGAGTCACGTGAGTCGCTAGTCAGTGAAGTTAACATCAGCCATGACCGTTTCCTAACCCTAACTAAGTGGTTGTGTTGCCTAAACAAACTTTATTTTGAAAGGACACTATGCATGTAATGAGCGTATATTGACACGCCGTCCCTGGTCCATCCAAAGGTAACGCAAAAGGGGTACCCGTGCGTCGGTCTCCGATGCCGAGGGGCGGTGACCAAGCGGCGGTATTTGACGAGTTGGGAGTGAGAATGTGTTGGATTATAAGGCCAGGGTTCATGTGATTATTGAAAACCAAAACCCAAATGACTGATTGTTTGGCTCCAGGTATTGCTGCCTGCAGCGTTGTCGAGGGGTGTGTCCGATTGGAACGCTTGCCCCGTTCGAAGCGGGCTGATTGCTTGGCCAAGGAACATATAGAAGAAGGAAGCGTCATTACGTCATTGTGACACCAGTCTAATTTTGCAAGTACCAGAATGAAGGTCGAGATTTATAGGCATATAAAACCTCCTCACAATTGAAACATTATTGAGAGAACTGCCTAACATTAGCCCTCCTAAATATTATTAAATATTATTTACAGTTTGATGGTTGGTTTGTCAATGATAACAGATATGCTTTATTACATTCAAATACATGTAGAATACTATTGACTTGGCACCAATGTGAGTTCAGTGACTTAATGACCTCCTTCTTTTATATATTCCTTGCTTGGCCCCCGGAAGTGCAGCTTGCAGCGTTGTCGAGAACCGCTCATTGACTCCAGGCAAGTGAAGAACAGCTCCTCTTCTGTGGAACCAGCTCCCAGTTTCAGTCCGGGAGGTAGACACCCTCTCCACATTTAGGAGCGGGCTTAAGACTTTCCTCTTTGATAACGCCTATATTTAGGGCCGGCCCAAGGCTGGCTTAGGCTGCCTTGGACCAGCCCCTAGTTATGCGTGACGTCCTATGACACACTGAGCTCCTCTCTCCATCTCTCCCTCTCCATCTGTATGCATACATTCATGTTCCATGAATGCATGTCACTAACTTGATTTCTTCCTCGGAGTCTTTGTGCTTTCTCGTCTCGCATGAATCCATGGATTGGGGTTGCGTCCCTGCTTGACACCCACTACTACTATCATTATCAGCCATTTTTCTATTATTATTACTGCTACTATTACTGCTATTATTAGTAGTAGTAGTCATATTTCTATCATTATTACTGCTATTATTACTGAAATTCTATTAGCACTCTATTATATCCACCGCTATGGATTATTGTTATTAGTCCTATTTTCAATGTTTATTAAAGGGACTGTTTGTAAGAATGAGAAATTGCTTGTTAACAGCGACACTTTTGGCCGCAATGTCAGCGACAGTCAGCGTCCTGTTGCTCGCGCTCGCCCGTGTGCACGCGCTACCTGAATGTGAGCGAGCATCGGTCAAAACAGAGAGGCGACACACGTCAGCTAAAACCACAATGTCACTCTATATTTTCACCTGCTTGGCAGTAATGTTAGCTGACCGGACGAAGGTCTCTCCATGAATCAATGCTGATCTTAGTGCTTTTCCTGCTTCAGCCTCCCGACCGTGGCCGGAGGGAACAGGGGAGACACCGACACCCGGTCGGAGACGTTAACGTTACTCGCTGCAGAGCCCAGTCACTTCACAAGACACAGGAAACCTCTGTTGGTCTGGGGGAGCTGCAGCATTTATTTCTGCTAAAACGTCCACTGTACATTCACTAGATATTCTCAGAGCTAAACTAACTCTTCTACAGTGTGTAGTGTGTGCGCATGCAAGTGTAGAGGTGGAGCGAGCTGAGCGAGAACGAACGCGTTGTGTGGGTAATGCCAAACAGCGGAGCAGAGTACAGCAGAGACTCCGGCCCTGGAGACCAAGACTACGGTCTCCCCTGCGTCCTCCGACCGCGGCCAACACTGTTTTGCAAGATGGGCTTTACCAGATACCCTGCACCTCCTTGGGTCCCCAGCAATACACCCGCCAAGTGTGAAGTAGATCAGATGAATGGTTCTCGAGATATGCAAAGGACACACAGAGATTCTTTGCTTTATAGTTAGATACACAAGTATGCACCTGCCTGAGTGGCCAGGTTTTCTGCAGATGCTCAGAAAGCAGAAACCGAGTCAAGGCCATATTCTGATTATGTTAATGCAAATAAGCACTTAAAATAGAATAAGCATAATGGAATGAATTTCTGATTTTATTCGCATAAATACACACTACACTCCGCCAACTCACACTTAACATGTTTGTGTTTGTTGGGAAGCACTTAAGGCTGTGCAAAACAGACATAAAAGCGGCCCTAAGAAACATTTCTGATTTTGACAGAAGACGGTGTTTCCCACAATTCACCCTGAATACTCATTAAGGAGTGTGTGAACAGGACTATTATGTATTATGTAATACATGCAATTTGTTAATTTTCTGTATTATGATACAGAAAAAAAACACCCACACTGTTTGGAACAATCTGACAGAAAAAGTGAATTTGAAATGGTCTGTAATTTCCTTACCAACCTTAAAGCTTCAGTAGGCAACAATTTTTTGGTATCATTGGGCAAAAATTCCATAATAACCTTTCAGCATATTGTAATTCAATCGTTCTGAGAGAAAACTAGACTTCAGCCCCTCCTTATGACTCTGTTTTCAGGCTTTATTAAATCTAGCCTGTGACGGAAGACTTTGACCAATCACAGGTCATTTCAGAGAGAGAGCATTCCTATTGGCTGTGCTCCGGCTGGTGGGCAGTGCTTGGTATGGCTGCCGGGTCACAAACTTTCTAATTTTGCATCTAAACCGTGCACCAAGATGATTCTGAAACATTTGAGGTGAAAAATAGGCATTACAGTAACAGAATATTGATTCGTATTTGATCAGCGCTGCCTAGTTTGACTTTTGGTTGCAGTTCACGAGTGATTGACTCGTGGCTCTCATAGACAGCAGCTGGACGGCAGACTCCAGATCAACTCTGACTGGTTGTTTCTGCGGTCTGTGAAATCCTGCAGATGCCGTTAGGAGCACCGGAAGACACAGAGGCACATGATTTTTTTCAGATTACCTGTATCGTGCACTACTGTCAGGATATAGTGACCATTTTATAAAAATAACTTTTTTTACTCATATTCGCT
This sequence comes from Sebastolobus alascanus, assembly GCA_916701645.2. NCBI lineage: Eukaryota > Metazoa > Chordata > Actinopteri > Perciformes > Sebastidae > Sebastolobus > Sebastolobus alascanus. Next base: position 5,624,328 of record CAKAOJ020000006.1, read on the forward strand.
CCATTTCTACCCACTGCAGCTTTAAAAGTGACTGACTATACATTTTTAATTCAGGAAGTACTTTCCAGATAACAGAGTGTACAGCCCTGTCTCCTTAAAATTCGTTCCCATACAAGTAACTGCATTGTGAATTACTGTCACAGTTCTGCATTACCGGTCACCTGCTCATTTCTGCATGCCCAGTCACCCAGCTCCCATTCAGTAATTTTCCATTCACCCTGGTTTTCCCGCTCCTTAGCTGCACTCACGCCCACCTCATCAAGGCAACTCTCTTCACCTGGTTCTCATTGCTCACTGCCAGAGCTGTATATACTACAGCCTCACAGACACTCTTTGCCAGATTGTTCTTCGCCACTCATGCTCCACTCAAGACTCTCCAGCACTTTGTTCCAGACTGATTTCCTGTTGCCGACCCTGCCTGCTTCTGACCTACCTGTTTCTTCTGATTCCCGGTAAACCCACCAGCCTTCTGTCCCCGACCGTGACATCTGCTTCTGCGTTCTTGGTTCCTGTTTGCCTGTGGCTGCCTGGTGTTTCTGTCCGCTGATAACGCTACAGTGTGAGTGTTCCAGTCTACTTACCTGTGGTTTTCGGTGGTCCAGAGACTCTCACCGTGTCACCACACTCGTCATCGTGTGTGTGTTCTGTGAGTACCTACCATGGATGTATTAAGAGAACTGGATACGGGGTTGGAGGCGGGGCCCCGTTCGTTCCTATGAAAGCTGCTCAGTGGCGCATGATGCTAAAATGGCTCGACTTCTGACTGGAAAAGTACCCAGATCTTCAGGCGATCTTCCGCATCCATTGGTCACATGGCTCGGTCACAGGGTCACAACCGTCACGCTGTCGTCAAGGCTTGCTAACTCCGCCTCCCAGCCCTCGCTCCAGCTCGGTCTGGGTCTCATTCACATGAACTGAGGGAGGGAAATAACTCGGCTTTTAGTGCATTTTACAACTTTTAGAACCAAATGATTTAAATAAGGGTTATTCTAGTGTTCATACTGGGGAGTTGATTCACCTAAAAAAAATGATCCGCTGAGTTACAGACGTCTCCTTCCCAATGTAAGTCTATGGGAAAAAGTATTTTTGGGCCCAATGACATCACGTGACGGACACGGAAGTTGTAGTACCGCCGTTTGGCCACTACGAAAATTGGGATCAAAGACCGGCACTCTTCCTGGGGACTTGGTATCTACCTGCTGGCTTCCCGGTTCTCTGCCTGGCTTCGACTTACCTTCTGCCTGTCCCCTACTGGTTCATCTGCTTGGACTGTTTGCTTACCTGGTTCCGGATCCTCTGCCTCCACGACTACGTCTCCTGCCTGCTCCTCTGTGGTACCGTTGCCCTTGCCTGAACTGTACTGTGTGTGTGTTAGGGCAAACGTCACAGCCCACTCAAATATTTCTTGGTCCGGTTCGGCCCAGCGAACCAACCGGGTAGTCAAAGACTGTGTGGAGATTCTTTGCTGGGTTGTTGAACTGTAGTGTGCGCAGCTTTACCTGCCCTGCTGTGTTTCTACTGAGTTTGGCATTAAAAGTCATTACCAACTGTTCCTGGTCTACTGTGTGCTGCAATTGGGTCCTACCACTACCCGTTACAACTACGTTTCGAGGGAAACGTAGCTCATCATGCATTACGTTTGTTCTTGATGTATCACAAATACATTTGTAATAGTCTGTTCATGTCCTGTGTGAAACTAAAAGTCAACTTTCACTTAATTTTTGTCTGTAGCTTATGATGTTTTTTCTTAAAATACCTGACTCAAGTAGTTTTTTTTACGTTTTTTGTTTTGTTTCAGTTAGTGATGGGAATTACGGCTCTTTGAAGGGAGCTAGATCTTATGGTTCCTTTCCGAGAGCCTCATCATTCTTTTATTTATTTATCTTTTATCATAGGAGGCAGAAGCGCCGTGATATGTCAGTTTTCACGCGAGCAGTAGTTCACACCAGCTCAAGCTCATATTTCTGCACTGGTCAACAAACAATTCTGCTCCTCTGCTCCATCCCCGGGGCTGCACGGTGGTGCAGTGGTTAGCACTGTCGCCTCACAGGTTCGAATCCGGCTTGGGGCCCTTTTGTGTTGAGTTTGCATGTTCTCCCTGTATTACCGTGGGTTTTCTCCGGGTTCTCTGGTTTCCTCCCACAGTCCAAAGACATGCAGGTTAGGTTAATTGTTGACTCTAAATTGCCTGTAGGTGTGAATGAGAGTATGAATGGTTGTCTGTCTCTATGTGTCAGCCCTGTGATAGTCTGGCGACCTGTCCAGGGTGTACCCCGCCTTCGCCCAATGTCAGCTGAGATTGGCTCCAGCCCCCCCGCAACCCTGAATGGGATAAGCAGTTACAGATAATGGATGGATGGATGCTCCATCCCCACCTCTTTCTTTCTGCTTGTGTGTGTGTGTCAGGTATTGAAATTTGGAAAAAATGATAAAAAGAACGGCTCTAAAGTACGACTCGGTTCCCTTCGTTTGCACCAAAGAGCCGTTCAAAAGATTTGGGTCGCTTGCGAACCTCACATCACTAGTTTCAATTTACAACATTTACCATGTGATTACTGTTTCAAAGAGTATGTCAGGTTCTAGAAGTTTTAGGTTGTGGACCCAAATGCAGAGAGACGAAGAGGCAGCCGACACAGTTCAAACATTTAATGAAATAAACAAAGAAAACAAAAACTTTCCATGAGAGTGAAAAGGGGGCTGATCCAGTCAGGCAGGAACAAAAAAACATCCACAAAGCAAAAGATCAGCAGCAACTCAAAAACACAAAAACACAAAAACACCGGGAAAACACTTACGAGGAAAATCCAGGAGAAAAAACATCAGACACGAACGATAACGAACTGACAAAGACAGAGGGGAACACACAGGCTTAAATACACAAGGAGATTACACACAGGTGGAACTAATCAGGGCGGGGCAAACAATCACAAAAAGGCGGGAAAACAAAAGTAAAACTAGACATGACACAGGAGGATTGAATTTCAAAATAAAACAGGAAACACTAGAATGAATGAATATAAATGAAAACCCAAATCCAAGAAACCAAAATCACAAATAACAGAACTAATAAACCACAACAAGGATAAACACAAGATCACAACAAAAGGGAAAAAGTCATAAGTTCTCTGGCACAGCCAGACCATGACAGAACCCACCCCCTCAAGGGACGGATCCCAGACGTTCCACAACAAACAGAACAGGGTTGGTGGAGGGGGTCCGGAGGAGGGACTCCGGGACAAGAGGGCACAGAGGACCTCAGGCGGACGGCCCCAGGGCAGGACAGAGTCAGAGACCGTGAACTCGGGCGGACGACCCGAGAGCATAGCAGGGACAGAGTCATGAAACTCGGGCGGACGGCCCGGGGGCAGAGCAGGGAAAGAGCCGGGAAACTCGGGCGGACGGCCCGGGGGCAGAGCAGAGACAGAGCCGGGAAACTTGGGCGGACGGCTCGGGGACAGAGCAGGGACAGGGACAGAGACAGAGTCTTGGGACTTGGGACGTGGTAAAAGGGGCAGGGTCTTTGTGCTGCGGCCCAGCAGTAAAAGAGACAGGTTGTGGCTGAATCCCAGGCGGAACCGGGTGTGAGTGAAGCCCAGGTGGAACAGGTGATGGCTGCAGAGGCGGCGGCGACCCAGCCGGAACAGGTGATGGCTGCAGAGGCGGCGGCGACCCAGCCGGAACAGGTGATGGCTGCGGAGGCGGCGGCGACCCAGCCGGAACAGGTGATGGCTGCGGCCCAGCCGGAACAGGTGATGTCTGCGGCCCGACCGGAGCAGCAGGTGATGTCTGCGGCCCGACCGGAGCAGCAGGTGATGTCTGCGGCCCGACCGGAGCAGCAGGTGATGTCTGCGGCCCGACCGGAGCAGCAGGTGATGTCTGCGGCCCGACCGGAGCAGCAGGTGATGTCTGCGGCCCGACCGGAGCAGCAGGTGATGTCTGCGGCCCGACCGGAGCAGCAGGTGATGTCTGCGGCCCGACCGGAGCAGCAGGTGATGTCTGCGGCCCGACCGGAGCAGCAGGTGATGTCTGCGGCCCGACCGGAGCAGCAGGTGATGTCTGCGGCCCGACCGGAGCAGCAGGTGATGTCTGCGGCCCGACCGGAGCAGCAGGTGATGTCTCCGGCCCGACCGCAGCAGCAGGTGATGTCTGCGGCCCGACCGGAGCAGCAGGTGATGTCTGCGGCCCGACCGGAGCAGCAGGTGATGTCTGCGGCCCGACCGGAGCAGCAGGTGATGTCTGCGGCCCGACCGGAGCAGCAGGTGATGTCTCCGGCCCGACCGCAGCAGCAGGTGATGTCTGCGGCCCGACCGGAGCAGCAGGTGATGTCTGCGGCCCGACCGGAGCAGCAGGGTGATGTCTGCGGCCCGACCGGAGCAGCAGGTGATGTCTGCGGCCCGACCGGAGCAGCAGGTGATGTCTGCGGCCCGACCGGAGCAGCAGGTGATGTCTGCGGCCCGACCGGAGCAGCAGGTGATGTCTGCGGCCCGACCGGAACAGCAGGTGATGTCTGCGGCCCGACCGGAACAGCAGGTGATGTTTGCGGCCCGACCGGAACAGCAGGTGATGTCTGCGGCCCGACCGGAACAGCAGGTGATGTCTGCGGCCCGACCGGAACAGCAGGTGATGTCTGCGGCCCAACCGGAACAGCAGGTGATGTCTGCGGCCCAACCGGAACAGCAGGTGATGTCTGCGACCCATCCGGAACAGCAGGTGATGTCTGCGACCCAACCGGAACAGCAGGTGATGTCTGCGACCCAACCGGAACAGCAGGTGATGTCTGCGACCCAACCGGAACAGGAGGTGGTTGTGGCCCAACCGGAACAGCAGGTGGTTGCGGCCCAACCGGAACAGCAGGTGGTTGCGGCCCAACCGGAACAGGGATCGACCGGACCCCCGACAGGATACTTGGAACAGGGGTCGACCGGACCCCCGACAGGATACTTGGAGCAGGGGTCGACTGCACCCCCGACGAGACCCTTGGAGCAGGGGTCGACCGGACCCCCGACAGGATACTTGGAACAGGGGTCGACCGGACCCCCGACAGGATACTTGGAACAGGGGTTGACCGGACCCCCGACAGGATACTTGGAGCACTGGTCGACCGAACCCCCAAGAGGATACTTGGAGCAGGGGTCGACCGGACCCCCGACAGGATACTTGGAGCAGGGGTCGACCGGACCCCCGACAGGATACTCGGGAGCAGGGGTCGACCGGACCCCCGACAGGATACTTGGAGCAGGGGTCGACCGGACCCCCGACGAGACCCTTGGAGCAGGAGTCGACCGGACCCCCGAAGAGACCCTTGGAGCAGGAGTGTACCGGACCCCCGACGAGACCCTTGGAGCAGGAGTCGACCGGACCCCCGAAGAGACCCTTGGAGCAGGAGTCGACCGGACCCCCGAAGAGACCCTTGGAGCGAAGTCGACCGGACCCCCGAAGAGACCTTTGGAGCAGGAGTCGACCGGACCCCCAACGAGACTCTTGGAGCAGGAGTCCACCGGACCCCCGACGAGACCCTTGAAGCAGGGGTCGACCGGACCCCCGACAGGACACGTGGAGCAGGAATCGGTCGGCCCGCCGACAGGACACGTGGAACAGAAGTCGGCAGGACCGCAGACAGGACACGTGGAACAGTAGTCGGCAGGACCGCCGACAGGACACGTGGAGCAGAAGTCGGCAGGACCGCCGACAGGACCCGGGGAGCAGGAGTAGGTCGGCCCGCCGACAGGACACGTGGAGCAGGAGTCGACAGGACCGCCGACAGGAGACATGGAGCAGGGGTTTACTGGACCCCCGACACAGGAGCAGGCCTGGAGTCAGTCAGGACCCCTGACACAGGAGTGAGCCTGGAGTCGGCTGAGACACTGGGCAGCTTAGGAGGACGCCGCCTCCGAGACCGACGCCTCAACCCAGGGGCTCCAGCCCCCAGACAGCAATCCGGGTGGAAGCCCACAGGCAGGGGCTGGGGCTGGGGCTGAGGCGGAGGCCGAAGCCGGATGCCCAGAAAAGCATAAAAAGTCTCTGCTGCGTCCATAATACGGTCAGTTCGTTCTGTCAGGTTCTAGAAGTTTTAGGTTGTGGACCCAAATGCAGAGAGACGAAGAGTCAGCCGACACAGTTCAAACATTTAATGAAATAAACAAAGAAAACAAAAACCTTCCATGAGAGTGATAAGGGGGCTGATCCAGTCAGGCAGGAACAAAAAAACATCCACAAAGCAAAAGATCAGCAGCAACTCAAAAACACAAAAACACCGGGAAAACACTTAAGAGGAAAATCCAGGAGAAACAACATCAGACACGAACGACAATGAACTGACAAAGACAGAGGGGAACACACAGGCTTAAATACACAAGGAGATTACACACAGGTGGAACTAATCAGGGCGGGGCAAACAACCACAAAAAGGCGGGAAAACAAACAAAGGCAGGAAGTAAAACTAGACATGACACAGGAGGATTGAATTTCAAAATAAAACAGGAAACACTAGAATGAATGAATATAAATGAAAACCCAAATCCAAGAAACCAAAATCACAAATAACAGAACTAATAAACCACAACAAGGATAAACACAAGATCACAACAAAAGGGAAAAAGTCATAAGTTCTCTGGCACAGCCAGACCATGACACAGTAATCCGGGAGAAAATATGTTTCCTTGAAACGTAATTGAAAATGCAGTTGTATGGGAATATTATTTCGTAGGAAACAAGGTTGTATGTACAAAAAGGCCTAAAATTATTGTGTGCATTCTGTAGGATGTTTAAAATGTTTAAAAGCAGATTTGTTATGCTAAATGTCTGTGAGGGTTTCTGGACAATATTTGTCATCGTTTTGTGTTGTTAAGTGATTTCCAATAATAAATATATACACACATTTGCATAAAGCAAGCATATTTGCCCACTCCCATGTTGATAAGAGTATTCAATACTTGACAAATCTTCCTTTAAGGTACATTTTGAACAGATAAAAAAATGTGCGATTAATCGCCATTAACTATGGACAATCGTGCGATTTATCGCGATTAAATATTTTAATTGATTGAAAGCCCTAAAATATACCTGTCAAGGGAGCGGAACTCAGAATATATGTGAGGACATGGGACCAAATTTCTTCAGGATGAGAGAGAGACAGGCAAAGACTTTGTCAGTATTCATGTAGATACTTACTTAACACAAGTTGCTCCAGTGAATATTAACCTCATTATTATCCACGAATCAAGTACAGTACATATCAAAATGAGTACAATAGTACAGTCATGAGGTGATACACAGACAGTAGGAGTTAGAATGGAAGATCATGATGGAGAGCTGTGCTTGAGAGGAAGACATCGACTGAACAGACTCCGAGATAATTCTATTGTATTAGGCGAGATTCAAAGCAGATGTCTTGGTTCAGTCAGAGACTAGCTAATAGGAAAATCGAATTCAAATCCTCCCCAGATTACATTATAAATTCACTCCAGGCCATAAAAAAAGAACCTTTCAATTCACAGGGTGTGTTAGACAGTGGAGATAATATCCGGATGAGCCAAAGCCTTTCCCAGAAATGTTAAAATTATAAATTGAATCACTGAATATAATTATCATATAAAATATAATATAATAATATATAAATAATAAAATATAATTTATTGCATATATATATTCACTACAATTACGCAAGAATACAAAGCTTGTTAAAATGTTTTTGAGAGTGACCAGTGGACCAGTGCATTTACAGTATCACACTCACACAAATGCACACACAAGACGTAAGAATGGAGATGGTTCAATAGCTATTGAATGGATATGCCCTGGCTATTGTCCAAATCAGTCTGCAAGCTGGGGGGATAAAAGGAGGCACTGATGTCTTTTGATAGCACTGAAGGTCATCTCGTATGGTCAGGATGGCTATCCACCTCTTAGAAGATAACCCTGAGAGATCTTTAAGATCTAGGCACAAGTCCTGTGCTTGCCAGTAGGGCTATAAGAGCCACAGTTATAACAGAAAAATGATTTCAAGCTACTTCTTTGAAGCATTTTTTTGTTGAGACCAACTCTGCAGCTCTACTAAATGTTTTAGCATTTTCGGCTCATTTTTTTGGTTTTACGGCACATAATTTTACTGTTTTGTTCTCATCAACCAAATGTGCACTGTACAGTAGTCAGACACAGTTAGCGACTACTTGATCAACATTTAGCAGCTAAAGGGCCAGATATTTTTCTCAGGGAATGGTGGAAAAATTAGATAAAATATTGCAATTACATTCGGCGGGTGGCCAAAAACCTGCCTCCAAATGAATGCTAATAGACAACTGTTTGCTAACACCTTCATTACGTTTATCACGTGGTTACAGCTTACCCTGCTCCCCCCAAGTTGCAAAAGGAAGAGACATTAAAGCTGCAGTAAGCAGAATGTTTTTGGCATCATTGGCCAAAAATTGCATATTGTAATTCAAATGTTCTGAGAAAACTAGACTTCTGCACCTCCTCATGGCTCTGTTTTCAGGCTTTAGAAAAACTTGCCCGTGACAGGAGACTTTGGCCAATTACAGGTCATTTCAGAGAGAGAGCGTTACTATTGGCCGTTCATTCAACGGAGGCAGCAATCACTCGCAAACTCCGATCACACAGTCAAACTAGGCAGCGCTGATCAAATATGAATTAATATTCTGTTACTGTAATGCTCTGTCTGTCTGTCTGTCTGTTTGTCTGTTTTTCTGTCCCTCCCGCTTTGTGTTATTAGCATATCTCAAGAACCGTTCATTCACTTGACTTCACACTTGGTGTATTGCTCAGGACCCAATGGAGTGCAGTGTTGAATGTGCAATTTGGCCAGATGGTGGCGCTATAATAATGAAATTTACATTTTGGCTTATACGTTTTTAACCGTAATGCTCAGACACAAAAAAAATTCCCGTAGTTTTGTGGGTCCAGACAAATCTATGTATATTAGCCACGCCCATTTGTGTCTAGACAGATTTCTTTGCCATTTTGAATTTTGTCCAAATCAGATATTTTTTTCTACTCCTCCTACACATTTTGAGCAATCGTCACCAAATTTAGAAGAGAACATCTCTGGACCAAGCCGGAAAAAGTTACTATTTTGGATTATTGATGCTCCATACAGTTTTGCTATAGCTGGCCCTCAAAGTTAGCTCAAAGGCTGTGGGCTTATATTACAAAAAATGTCATATCTTCTGAATGCTTTATGTTATTGCAACCACATTGGTGGACATGTGTAGATATGATGTCTGAGAGACCATGACAAATTTGGTGGCATTTGGCCAATAGGTGGCGCTGTAGCAGCACCATCTAACTACCAAGGAAGGAATCTCTCTCTGTCTGTGTATGTATGTATGACTGCCCTTCACATAACTTGAGAACCGTTCATCCAATCAACTTCACACTTGGCGAGTACAAACAGCAATACCCCGGTTCTCAACAACGCTACAAGCAGAAGTTCTCGGGGCCAAGCAATGGGCCCGATCCGGATGGGCATATGCTCTGAACAGGCGCTGCATCGGTGCTCTGAATTCCGTTTCGAGAACTTTTAAAGTAATTAACAGCAAACTGTTTTGCAAAAAATATTGCTGTCATCTCTCATCTTCAACCGCTTATCCAGGGTCGGGTCGCGGGGGCAACAGCTCCAGCAGGGGACCCCAAACTTCCCTTTCCTGGGCCACATTAACCATCTCTGACTGGGGGATCCCGAGGCGTTCCCAGGCAAGTGCAGAGATATAATCTCTCCACCTGGTTCTTCCCCGTGGCCTCCTCCCAGCTGGTTGTGCCTGGAACACCTCCCTAGGTAGGCGCCCAAGGGGCATCCTTACTAGATGCCCGAACAACCTCAGCTGGCTCCTTTCAATGCAAAGGAGTAGCGGCTCTACTCCGAGTCCCTCACGGATGATTGAGCTTCTCACCCTATCTCTAAGGGCGACGCCAGCCACCCTCCTGAGAAAACCCATTTCGGCCGCAGCCCGGAGGCCAACCCCACAGGAAACAAGTCTGACTTACTGCCGAGAACCCGAACACAGCTCTCGCTTTGGGCATACAGAGATTGGTTGGCCCTGAGAAGTGCCCCCCTCACCCCATATTCCAGCAGCAACCCACAGTATCTCCAAGGGGACCCGGTCATACTCCTCCTCCAAGTCCACAAAACACATGTAGACTGGATAGGCATACTCCCAGGCCCCCTCCAGGATCCCTGCGAGAGTGGAGAGCTGGTCCGTTGTTCCACGGCCAGGACGGAATCCGCATTGTTCCTCTTCGATCCGAGGTTCGACTATTGGCCGAACCCTCCTTTCCAGCACCTTGGAGTAGACTTTACCAGGGAGGCTGAGTAGTGTGATACCCCTGTAATTGGCACACACTCCCTGGTCCCCTTTTTTTTGAACAGGGGAACCACTACCCCGGTCTGCCACTCCTTAGGCACTGTCACCGACTTCCACGCAATGTTGAAGAGACGTGTCATCCAAGACAGCCCCTCCACACCCAAAGCTTTCAGCATTTCTGGACGGGTCTCATCAATCCCCGGAGCTTTGCAACTGTGGAGTTGTTTGACTACCTCAGTGACTTCCACCAGGGAAATTGATGATGATCCCCCATCAGCTTCCAGCTCTGCCTCTACAATAGAGGGCATATTAGTCGGATTCAGGAGTTCCTCAAAGTGCTCCTTCCACCGCCCGATTACCTCCTCAGTTGAGGTCAACAGTGTCCCATCCTTACTGTACACAGCTTGGATGGTTCCCCGTTTCCCCCTCCTGAGGTGCCGGACGGTTTTCCAGAAGCACCTTGGTGCCGACCTAAAGTCCTTCTCCATGGCTGTTCTGAACTCCTCCCACACCCGCTGCTTCGCCTCCTTCACGGCAGTGGCTGCTGCCCTTCGAGCCTGTCGGTACCTTGCAACTGCCTCTGGAATCCTCTGAGATAACATATCCCGGAAGGACTCCTTCTTCAGTCGGACGGCTTCCCTGACCACCGGTGTCCACAACGGTGTTCGAGGGTTGAGACCCCTTGTGGCACCGAAGACCTTTAGACCACAGCTCACCGCCGCAGCTTCAGCAATGGAAGCTTTGAACATCGCCCACTCGGGTTCAATGCCCCCAACCTCCACAGGGATGCCAGAAAAGCTCCGCCGAAGGTGTGAGTTGAAGATCTCTTTGACAGGGGCCTCCTCCAGACGTTCCCAGTTCACCCGCGCTACCCGTTAGGGCTTACAAGCTCCGCCCCTCTCTTCACCCGAGTGTCCAAAACATGCAGCCTCAGATCAGACGATACGATCACAAAATCGATCATCGACCTTCCACCTAGGGTACTCTGGTACCATGTACACTTATGAGCATCCTTATGTTCGAACATGGTGTTCGTTATGGACAGTCCATGACTAGCACAGAAGTCCAGTAACAAACGACCACTCGGGTTTAGATCAGGGAGGCCGTTCCTCCCAATCACGCCTCTCCAGGTGCCTCCATCGTTGCCCACGTGCGCGTTGATGTCTCCCAGCAAGTCTCCCTATCCAGGGGTTGGACTTTATTCTAATAGTAAATTAATCGCAAATTAATCGCACATTGTTGTACAAATATACTTGCTTTATGCATATGTATGTATATATTTATTATTGGAAATCAATTACACAAAACAATGACAAATATTGTCCAGAAACCCTTTAGCATAAAAAATATGCTCAAATCATAACATGGGTCAAATTAAAGCCCAACAGGCAACAACAGCTGTCAGTGTGTCAGTGTGCGGACTTGACTATGACTTGCCCCAAACTGCATGTGATTATCATAAAGTGGGCATGTCTGTACAAGGGAGACTCGTGGGTACCCATAGAACCCATTTTCATTCACATATCTTGAGGTCAGAGGTCAAGAGTCACCTTTGAAAATGGCCATGACAGTTTTTCCTCGCCAAAATTTAGCACAAGTTTGGAGCCTTATTTAACCTCCTTCCCGACAAGCTAGCATGACATGGTTAGTACCAATGGATTCCTTATGTTTTTTAGTTTCATATGATGACAGTATCTGCCAGTATCACAATTTGTGTTAACGTGTCATTATTGCGTTAACTTTGACAGTCCTAGTAGCACTGCAAAGGCAGGGAGGAAAAAGAAGACTGCTAGCTATAACATAGATTTACAAAATGCAAGATTTTGGAAATGTGTTCAAACACATTCAGGCCTCAAAAATACCCACAATGCATTGTGGTGAGTAACACTGAATGTAAACATAACTCGTTTGTTTACAAGAAAACCACCTTTAAGAGCTAAAGAGCCAGATATTTCCCTCAGGTGTTGATGAAGACTAAATATGTGGTTAATTCGGAATGTTCATGATTATGTCCATAACATTGCTCCTAATGTCCCATTGTTTCACTTTATCACCCATTACGTCCCATAAATCAGAGAGCTGTAATGATTATAAAACAACAGGGAGACAGTAATCCAGAGAAAAAGAGAGCGATTAAACAAACAGTTGAACAGAGCTGAAATGGTACACTATGGCACTACGCCTCTGCTGTAGATGGTGACAGTCGACTGCTGAAGGAGCACAACACAGGACTTAAAAGCCAACACTTTCTTTTTAAAATCCTATGGCACTTACAGTTTAGCAATGCTTTGTTCTAAAATTACTCCAGTTCCAAAGCTGTATAGTTGCTATGAAGATCAAACTACATTTTTTAAATAGCTGATGGCATTTTTATCTGTAATACACACAATACAGAGAAAAGAAGACAAATTGGTAAGGATCATTAAAGCATTAATCTGCTCTATTTCTGTATTCTTGTTTTCATGCTTATGTCAAGGTGCACGACAACACAACTGGTGCTTGAACTTATTTAGGTCCTCAAGTTGTTACAGTCGACAAGCAGGCGCTCCCACGGAGAGATGAAAAACCAACTAGCAGCTCTCTCTGTCTGTCATCGGTTCTTATGAGTTTCTGTGAGAAGCTGCCCTGCCAAGTTCTGTTTAAGAGACGACAACACAGCCTGCCTGTTGGACATGAGCACATCCTTGTCTATTTATTAATGCAGCCTTTCAAAATTTTAGCAATGCAGATGCCATTGTGAGGAATTGTAAATATTCTGAAGCCTCTCTGTGTCTCATCAAAGTGAAATTGCTCTCAAACAGACTGCTGTAACTTATGTAGTGCCTTTCCTTCCTCCATCCTCAAATATTTAAACCACAATGAGAACAGAATGTATTTAGAGTACTGTGTCTTTTAACCTAAATTCATTTATTCACTGCCTGCACAGTCAAAGTGGCTATTACTGCTGCTAATGCTAACCAGAGACATGATGAGGATGTCACAGGGGCAGGGGCCCAAATTCCTAAAAAGGCAATTTTTGCAAATAATAAAATACATATATGCCCGGAATGACTACTTTTATGACACTCTTAAAGGGATATTAAAATGTATACATTTAAAACAAACCCATGACCAAGAGTGTAGGTTTCATTTTAACATTTGGGGTACACATGAAGCGGCAACACATTCTCACTCCCAACTCGTCACATACCACCGCTTGGTCAGTGCCCCTTGGCATTGGAGACCAACGTACTGGGTACCTCTCTTGCGTTACTTTTGGACAGACTAGGGATGGCGTATCAAGGTACGCTTGTTACATGCATTGTGTCTTTTCAAAATAAACTAATGTTTTCACAGGAAGTTAGGTTTAAGCAACACAACCACTTAGGTAGGGTTAGGAAACGGACGTGGTTGACGTTAGCTTCACTGACTCAACTTACGTGAATAACGACTCACGTGAGTGACGGGATTGACAATAACGAGTCACGTGACCAACTTCTCACGTGAGTCACGGGACTGACGATACCAACGAATCACGTGACTAAAGACGTACATAAAACAATGTCACTTTTAGTTTCACACGGGAAACAAACAGCGGCCTTCTGGTTGAAAGCCTTGTGTTTGTTTGACCCATCCACCACCCCTCCCTCCTGCCCTTTGTGGACCTTAGTGGACGCTCTTAATACTACGTCACTTGCTCCGACCATCAAATAACGCCGGGGGTGGGTTTACATTGGAGTTGAAAACCCGATTCGTCACAAACTGTTGCTAAAGGGTACCTCTGTACATTGGTTTCCCAACCAATCCAATTGCCTCGGTGTTTGATGAGTTGGGAGTGCGACCGGTTTGGGTGGAGATTCCAAGTTTGACACGTAGGGCTAACAAAGGGGCGCCAAGGTGTCCACAACAAGCATCCACATGTGACAAGTTTGGAATGAGAACGGGTTGACATGAAATATGTTCTGGCAACATTGAAGATGTTGTGACCACTGGTGCAAATTAACTACTCTGTCTTAGAATCTCTTGTGATTTTAGCAACATAGTGTGAGGAGTTTAGAAGAATGGTGCTGTAAACAAAACACATCCGACCAGTGGTAGTCTTGATGGAGTGAAGGCCTTGTTGAAGTGGAAAATGGCAAGGTTCACATGAGGCAGGCCACAAGAATGCAAATAACAGGTCAGTACATTAGTGTGTAGTAATTAATGACTTTTTAATTTGCAGTATAGGTCATTTCATTTCAGCACCACAGACAGCTCTGGAGGCAGCAAATCCCAAAGCTGCTAATGTGAAATTATTTTTTTTTTCTTTACCCTGAATTGCAAGCAGGTCTTTCTTCATTTTTAAACAACAACAGCTTTTTGCATGAGTAATGTATAATAAAGCAAGGTGACATATGATTACAAATGTTTTAGTCTGTTTCATTATTTACTCTGTCCCTGTGTTTGGCAAAACTGATGATTGCATGGAAATATTAAACCACAATGACAAATGATCCCATTGGTGACTTCTTTTAAAAAAGCACCAGATGACTCACGTCTGAAATAAGGTTCATGCCTTCTCTCTGTCCGCTGCCTGCCGTAAACAACTATATTTCCTGTCTGAGAGTGTTAGTGTATTTCTGATTCAGCTGATATGCCTTGGGCACTAATTATTCTGGAGATAAGGAGCTTATGCATAACACTCTTTTTAGCACGTGGCACCTTATTGCTCAAAGGTAATAGTTTATTTCTGAGAAATGTGAGCCTTTTCCTGAAAGGAATACTTCACCCACAAAATTACCATTTGTATATCAATTACTCACCCCGTGTTACCTTGAATTCTTGAAGAAAACTTTGTTTTTTTCGTATTCCTCCACGGTGAACAAAGAATCAAAAAACTGAGAAAAGTCTTGATGACTCAAATTAAATGGGGGTCGCGTTTAACAACAGTAAAACTACATCAAAACATACATTTACGAACTTGTGCAGTATAACAACCACTCACTGAGGACATGAGTGGTTTGTTGGGCTCCACTCAAATCCTCCTTCTTTCAACACTCTCTTTATCATTACTTGGTGTCTTGACCTACACCTCTCAGCAAGCTTTCAACACTGCCCAGGGTGACTCTAAACAAAGAAGAAGCCTCCAACTGAAGCTGTTTGATCGAGGGAAAGTTTGTATGCTGTCTGTTGTTTGCTACTACTGGTTCCTATTGGACACTGTTTACAACCTAAGGTCTAAAATGGCCAGTAACTTATATTGTTCAAACAAAACTTTACTTATTTGGACTGGACATTTTGCTCTATACTCCACCTGCTCACTAAAGGGACTGATTAAACAAAAACAAAAACCGCTACACAACTCTCAACACAGCATGGCACCCCACAAGTGCCCATCCGACCGGTGGAGGATCTGATCCCCCTGTGCAGGCAGAGTAGACCTGCTATAGAGGTGACAGCATCTGAAGTCGTGCTAGGTGTGTTTGGAGAAAAGCCACATCACCTGTTCGCAGTTGGGCCGGATCTGGGCCGGGACTTGGTGGCGTTGTCTGGTGGCGGATGCCCGGGACGCATGGACCAGATTGCTCCCATGCAACCGAGTGCAACCTGACTGGTGTATCTGTTCGATTTGGCACATATAAACTGTCGGAGCCGAAAGCCGGGGCTGAAGCGGAACACGCCACTGCGTGTAGTGAGGGAACTGCGGAGATACTCCAAGAAACTGGGTTTGTTATGATATCACCTTCCAGCCTAGTTTTCCCCAGTGTTTCTCTTTGTTTCCCCGCACTATTGTCTCCTGTGTGTTTTCCCTGTCTGTCTTCTGTGCGTCTGTGGGCAGGTGGGCGTGGTCTCTCCTCTCCTCCTCATGGGCGGTTGCTGCTGGCGCACCTGATTCCAATCAGCCTATCAATCTACAACTATGCAGTATATCTACCCCGGTTTTCCTCCCAGACGTCGCCAGATCGTTCCGTCACCCTCAGTGGTCTGCCTGCCTGCCAGCTGCCTTCGCTCCATCTCCCTGGTACTTACCTGCCTGCTCACTCTCCGACGCCATTCCCCTTGCCCGGATCACAATTCAATTCACCTTACCCTCGGGTGGATTTCTGGAGCCCCTTCCTTGTGCTCCGTCTGCCCTCTCCTCCTCTCGTAGACACAAGCCGTGTCCAGCCGGACGCCCCAAACCCCAGCCCCTTTAAAGGAACATTATTTTATAATAAATTCCTTTTTTACTTACCTGATGTCTGTGTGCTGCATTTGAGTCCACGTGTTGACCCAGTTATAACAGAACGATCTGGCCAACAATGGACTCAGCAGACACGGTCGCGATTCAGAAAGGAGTCTCCAGCCATGGAAACCTGCTTGGACAACATGACCAATTACTACAGGAATTAATGGAGACACAGCAGACATTAGGAAATCAGATCACCCAGATCGGTAAATATTTAGAGACTATCGCTGGTATAATTACTCCATCCCCCACTGTCTCAAAACCACCTCCCCCTCATGAACACCAGCCCAGTGAGTCACCAGTCCCGCCACCTGAACCCTATGCCGGGGATCTGGGAAAGTGCAAGGGATTCCTCCTCCAGTGCTCGCTGGTTTTCGCCAGACAGTCTCTCACCTTCGCTTCAGATCATGCTAAAGTATCGTATGTTACAGGGCTGTTAAGAGGGAGAGCTCTGGATTAGGCCTAGGTTGGGAGGTGCAGGAATTAACTCTGTTACATATTCTGGTTTCATGAATGAACTGAAGAAAGTTTTTGATCATCCTGTGAATGTTGAAGACGCTGCATAACGTTTAGTCAACCTCAGACAGAACCAACGAAGTGTGACAGATTATTCTGTGGAGTTCTGGATTCTGGCAGCCGAATCGGGATGGAATGACGAAGCGCTGCTAGGAGTGTATCTGCATGGTTTGTGTGAACAATTGAAAGATGACCTTGCTGTTCGTGATGAGACTAATTCTCTTGACGCTCTTGTTGCATTGTCTATTAAATTAGACAACAACATGCTGGAGAGATGCCGGGAAAAGAACTACAATTCCCACACTTCCTCGAACCTCAATGCTGCGTCTTCCATTCCCGCGAGAGCCGTTCCCAGTGCTCCTCCCACTCACGGCTCTAGTACCAGCCCTTCCGCTCAGCCCGAAGAACCCATGCGGGTTGGCCGAGCTAATCTTTCCCCTGCTGAACGCCAGAGGAGAATACGGGCTGGTGAGTGCATCTACTGTGGTCATGTCGGACATTTCCTGGTTGCTTGTCCTTCCCGCCCAAAAGGCCGCGCTCATCAGTAGCAGTGGGGGTACTGGTGAGCGAATCTAATGCCCCCGTTAATACACTACCCAGAACTCAGATCCATGCTAAACTGTGTCATCATCAGTTATCTCTGCCTTTGTTAGTGCTTATTGACTCCGGTGCAGAGTTTTTTAGACACTGACATTGTCACTCAGGCCGGTATAAACACTGAACCCTTAGATTCACCTGTTCAAGTCTGTGCCTTAGATGGCAAATCCCTAGCGCTGGTTACTCACCGCACTGAACCCTTGCTCCTCATTCTGTCTGGCAACCACCGTGAGCTAATACAGTTTTTTGTGTTTTCTTCCCCTAAGACGCCTCTAGTTTTGGGCCACCCATGGTTAAAGCAAAACAACCCCCACATTGACTGGTCCACTAGTCAGATCATTAGCTGGAGTAGCTTTTGCCATTCTAACGGCTTGCAGTCCGCTTTGCAACCAGTAGAGGTCAGTGTTGCCCAAAGAACTACTGCTTCACCTGACTCGTCCTCTGTGCCAGCCGTTTACCATGACTTAGGAGAGGTATTCAGTAAAGACAGAGCTTTATCTTTGCCGCCTCATTGTCCTTACGACTGTGCCGTTGAGCTGTTGCCTGGAGCCACCTTACCCTCTAGTCGTCTGTACAACCTGTCCTGACCTGAGAGAGGCACCATGGAGTACTGTATAAATGACTCACTTGCTGCTGGCATTATCAGGCCGTCCTCCTCACCTCTAGGGGCAAGATTTTTCTTTGTAAGCAAGAAGGATGAGACTTTCCGCCCATGTATTGACTTTCGTGGCTTAAACAACATCACAGTCAAAAACAAGTACCCTCTGCCTCTAATCAGTTCTGCTTTTGAGCCTCTAAAGGGAGCCCAGATATTCGGCAAGTTGGATCTCAGGAACGCATATCATCTGTTTCGGATTCGGGAAGGAGATGAGTGAGTCCTTATTAAGACAAGATGGCTGCTGAGCTGTAGCTCTGTCCTGATCTCCCCTTACTCCTTTCCAATGCAATCGGAGTAATTGTTGGTCATTTTCAAAACCGGATCAGTTGTCTTAACTTGCAACAGCTCTACAAAACTTTTCTGAAGTGAAACTTTGTTTGCTCATGCCGCGTGGAACCAAAACAAACACGCAGCAATCTGCCTCTGAGGGCACGCTAACAATGGAAATGACGGAAACACTGACCACGCTGATAGACGCTGCACTGGAGAAACATTTTTCCAAGGCTGAGGCCATCTCCAAGGAGAGATTTACTTGCCTTGAGCAACGTTTTGATGCCCTACAGTCAGTAATATCATCACTCAAGGAAGAAACCAGTGTACTACAGGCAGACCATGCAACCTTAATGATGTGCACAGAAAAGGTAGAGCACACATCGAAATTACTGTCAAAATCATTAACGGCAGTAGAAGTAAAGTTAGCCGACCTTGAAGATCACAGCAGGAGAAACAACATCCGCGTTCATGGGCTTTCTGAGGGAAAAGAGGGCTTTAATGCCACACAATACCTCACTACTCAGTTATCACAGTGGTTTCCCACTCTGAGAGATGCGCCGCTGGAGATCATGCAAGCTCATCGTATTGGACCCCCTGGGAGGAACGCTACTTTCAAGCCAAGAGTGCTGATTTTTGTGTGTCTCAAGTATACTGATCGAGCTAGCATTCTTAAAGCAACAAGAGACTCACCACTACAGATGGAGGGGAAGGAGGTCCGCTTCACAGCGGACTACATCGCAGCAACCAGGTACCGGCGCAAATCCTGCTTTCCTGCCATGGAGAAGGCTCGCCAGGCTGGTTTCCTCGCCTTCCTAATCTATCCGGCTACTATAAAAATATCCAAAGGCCACGAGCATAACTTCTTTGAAGACCCTGTCAAGTTAGAGGATTTCCTCAAAAGGTAGGATCCAAAATAGGAAATGGTCCAGAGGGAATTAAGCCTAACTGAATGAACGGAGGATACGCTGACTATTCAATAATAAAGACGATGGTTGCTGCCACTTGACATACTAATTCCGGTAATTATCACCCCCCTATTCCGTTATTTCTTCTTTTGTTACTTTTTAATCCTTAAACTGGGAAAACAGCAGCCACCAGGATTATTGTTTTGGTTTTCAGTTTCTGGTCATGTGACCAAGACTATCGCTTGCCGATTGGATGATCTTTGTCACATCACCACATGACGGTGGCCGTTACGTGCCAGAAGAGATACACCAAGTTATTGGCGTTTTGAATTACAAGAATAATTTTAGATTGAAGGGGATTCTCAGTTTACTTATTATTCTTCTATTTTCATATTGGGACTACGGGGAGGACGGGACTCTGTGACTGTTCTTTCACAATAATCCCAGACAATTGGGACTTTGAGGGTGTGGGGTGTTTCATGTGTGTGAATGTATATGTAGGTTGTCCTTGTTGGTGGGTGTCTGTGTTTTTATGTATGTTTGGGCCTAGGAATCATCTGAAAGTTGCTTGTAGAGGTTTCAGCATTAAGATAGATGTTATTAAATGACACTATGATGGATCATATAAAATGTGTATGAATGATGGCTTCTGCTAAACTACCCAAGAAGGAGTTGAAAGTAGCTCACATAAACATATGTAGCTAGAGAAATAAATTAATTGATATTTCAAATATATTATCAGAGAGCAACATACATATCTTAGCAATATCAGAGACTCATCTGGACTCTACGTTTGATAATTCAGCATGAAGTGTACAAGGATATAATATATACAGAAGAGACAGAAAGGTAAATGGAGGTGGGGTCGCCATCTACATTCAAAATCATATACCTGTGAAAGTAAGGGTGGACCGAATGTCAATGGAATTAGAAGCGCTATGGCTATAAGTACACATCCCCCATTTGAAGCCCCTATTAGTGGGCTGTTGTTATAGGCCATCTAATGCAAATTCCTATTACTTAGACAAATTGTGTGAAATGATAGATAAAGTATAGTAGTACCATGCTAATAAAATATATTTCCTTGGAGACCTAAACATTGATTGGAATGCATTATATTGTCCAATGAAAAATAGGCTTCTTACTCTCACAGATGTATGTGGTTTAAAACAAGTAGTAACTAAACCAACTAGAGTGTTCTTTAAAAAGGGTGGATCCAAAACATCGACCTGTATAGACCATATTTTTACTAACTCAGCAGAGCTTTGCTCCAAGGTCATATCGATGCCAATAGGTTGCAGTGATCATAACTTAGTGGCAATAGTGAGGAAAACAAAGGTTCCTAAAGCTGGACCCAAAATTATTTTTAAGAGATCATATAAACATTTCAGTGAGGATTGTTTTATAGAAGATGTTAGAAATATTTGTTGGGATAATGTACTGATAAAGGATGATCCAGATGATGCTGTGGAAGCCCTTAATAAACTATTTGTGGAGACCATTAACAAGCATGCACCTGTGAAAAAAAGAACTGTCAGAAATGTTAGATCCCTTTGGATTGATGAGGAACTGAAAGATTGTATGACACAGAGAGATCAGGCTAAGAAAATAGCAAATAACTCTAATTTTGAATCTGATTGGGAAATTTACCGCAATCTAAGGAATTATGTAACCAAGTTGAAAAAAAATAAGAAGAAAATTTATTACGAAAATGAAATTTATAATATAAAGCATGATAGTAACAAAATAATATTCTAAATATTCTGGAATATTCTAAATGATATGTTGGGCGGAAAATCCAATTCTATTCCATCATTTCTCGAATATGAAGGAAATTTTATTACGAAGCCAATGAATCATACTAATTACCTCAATAATTATTTTAATGACAAAGTAAACAAATTTAGGGATGAGATGGGTCAAACAAATAACACACAATCATATGCTCTGATAAGAGATCATATCATGACAAGCAAAAACTGTACATTCGAATTTACTAAAGTTACTGTGAGCTACAGTATGTAGAAAGGTTGCTACTTGGATGTCAAGACAAACCATCTGGTGTGGATAATATGGACACAAAACTACTGAAACTGGCAGCAAACTTGATAGCCATTCCAATTTTCCATGTATTGAATCTTAGTTTGGAAAAATTTGTCTATCAACA
This sequence comes from Sebastolobus alascanus, assembly GCA_916701645.2. Lineage (NCBI taxonomy): Eukaryota > Metazoa > Chordata > Actinopteri > Perciformes > Sebastidae > Sebastolobus > Sebastolobus alascanus. Next base: position 5,645,947 of record CAKAOJ020000006.1, read on the forward strand.
AGCTTGGAAAACGGCAAAGATCATTCCATTACCTAAGAATGCAGCGATACCATTCTGTGGCCTTAATAGTTGACCTATTAGTCTGTTGCCTGCTTTAAGAAAGATCATGGAGAGCATTGTGTCTGAACAGATACAATGTTATTTTTTAGTTTATGACTTGAATACGGATTACCAGCATGCCTACAGAGAAGGACATTCCACTAGTACAGCTCTCACTCAAATGACAGATGATTGGCGTAGAGAAATTGACAACAAGAACTTGGTAGGAGCTGTACTATTGGACTTCAGTGCAGGTTTTGACATAATTGATCATAATTTGTTACTACAAAAACTTAAATGTTATGGTTTCGGCCCAAACACAATATTTTGGTTGGAGAGCTATTTAATAAACAGGAAAAAAAAGGTCTTCTATAATGGAAGTTTTTCAGAGGTAAGATCAGTTGGTTGTGGAATTCCGCAGGGAAGCTGCCTGGGTCCATTGTTATATTCTATATTTACGAATGAACTTCCTTTAACCCTAAAAAAAGCAAAAATAGCTATGTATGCTGATGATTCTACAATATACACTGTGGAATCCACAACTGATGAACTTTCAAGTGCTTTAAATAAGGAATTGCAGTCGGTAGTTGAATGGGTATCAAATAACAAATTGGTTCTTAATGTTTCTAAAACCAAAGGCATTGTATTTGGGTCAAAACATCTGTTAATGAATGAGCCAAAATTGAAGCTGTATGTAAAGGATATGGCAGTGGAACAAGTTCAAGAGACCAAACGTCTGGGTATAATACTAGACAGTGAATTATCGTGGTCTAAGCACATTGATAAAGTGGTCAGTAAAATGGGCAGGGGTCTTGCTGTTATAAGGAGATGTTCAAATGTTTTACCTTAAAATGTGAGGGGAAATGTCATTCAAACACTTGTTTTATCTCATCTGTACTATTGCTCAGAGGTTTGGTCTAGTGCTGCCCTGTCACACATAAAGAAGGCAGCGCGTTGTTTACTTCGTTGTTCATACTGAACTAATGTCAATGAAATGCATAACAGTCTATCATGGTTAAAAGTAAAAGAGAGATTTACTGCATCGTTGCTTAATTTTATTAGAAACATATCGGTAACTAAATTGCCAAGGGTTATATATAAACAATTATGCTTCAGTTCTGATTAACATGATTATAGTACCAGGCATGCCACTGAAGGAAGATTCACATTTCCGAAGTTGAAAACTAACATGTTGAAAAGTAGTGTAGTGTACATAGCCATGCTGACATGGAACACTCTGCCTGGGTACATCATTCAAGAAAATGACAAAAATCGATTTAAAATATTATTGAAAAAACATCTCCTTGCTGAACAGCTCTCTGTGTCTGCTTTTATTTAGCTAACATCAAATCATAAAAGGTTTAATGTTGGATAATTATAATTAAGTCCTGTTAATATTTATGGTAAAAGAGGTTGCTGCTTGCTCTGTTTTTGTATTTTGACATAATATGCTATGGTCCAACGACTAATGAATCATATTTACCTCTATACTCTGTGAATAGTATTAACTTGAACTAGTATAGTTCAAGTTGTACTAGAATAGCATTAACTTGAACCTAGGTCCTGTGTTGTGTGTTGGGTTGTGTCTTGAATATTGTTGTGTTTTGTTGCTGTCGCTTTTAATGTTGTGGTCATTGTTGGTAAAGATTGTAATGTGATTATATACTGAAATGTAGCCTAAGAGTTCAGAGTGATTTGAGTGGACTCCAGGAAGAATTGCTGGGCTTCAGTAATTTTTCCCTCACATATCGCCCAGGATCAAAGAATGTGAAACCTGATGCTCTGTCACGTTAGTTCTCGTCAGAAGAGTCCTCAAAAAGCTCAGACTCCATTCTACCGACATCCTGTGTGGTGGGGGCACTTACCTGGGAGGTGGAGTCGGCGGTCCGAGAGTCGCAACGGGGGGAACCAGATCCCGGTACAGGACCCCATAATCGCCTCTATGTCCCGGATGCGGCCCAGTCCCATGTCCCTCAGGGTTCACACCTCTTTCCATGTCTCTCAGCTTAAACCTGTCCATTCCAGCCCATTGGTCCATCCTTCCGAACCCCCTCCACCTGCCCGAATCATAGACAACCAGCCAGCATACACGGTCAGACGCTTACTGGACGTAAGATGTCGGGGCAGGGGTCTCCAGTACTTGGTGGACTGGGAGGGATACGGGCCGGAGGAACGGTCAGTGCCTCGCTCCCACATCCTGGATGCAGCGCTCGTCCGGGAGTTCCATCAGTCCCACCCAGATAAACCTGGAAGGTCGCCTGGAGGCTCCCATTGAGGGGGGCTACTGTAATCTTCAACGATCTCATCACTGAACTGCTACAACCTCCAGCAGCTACAGAAGAGCCATATGAGTTAGTGGCAGAGACTGAATCCCTAGTGGCACCTTCGGCAGTGAAATTTAAGGCAGACAGACCACGAGTTGTAACCAGTCAGGTAACTGTTGTGATAAAGTTGAGAGATGTTGCTGCTTTACTGCCTCGTAGAGAATTCAAGATACACAGTGGACAGATTTCTGACTCAGATTCTGATGTTAACTATAGCTCACTGTGTAGACAGATTGATGAAGGGCTAGCTGAGAATTTCACAGAAGCAGAAGTAATTCGTACCATCCTAAAGATAATCAAGCCTGGTACTTTCAAATACATGCTGATGACCAAAGATGGGTTAACTGTAGCTGAGCTCAAGCGTTTCCTCAGAGGACACTTACGAGACAAGAGTAGTGCAGAGTTATTTCAGGAGCTTAGCAATACAAAAGTAGTATTCCTTCACTTTCTGTATCAGGGAATGAGTGAGAAATATGCATATCTTAGGGGAGACCTTAAACCTCTCTCCCAACACAAGTGTAACTGATGATTTTATCTTAGAGATAATGATAAAGTCAGTTAGTGAAGAGGTTGAGAGACAGGCACACCTAGGTCAGACACACAAGAGCAAAACAGTCACAGTCAGTGCCACACAACAAGGGGAGAGACAACATGCAGTCCAGCCTCCAGCTGAAGTTCAAGCCAGTGTTTTTCAAAATCAAGCTGAAGTCTAGGCGAACCGCGCAGCTATACATGAACTGACAGCACATGTCTAAGCCTTGGCAAAAACTATAGAGAAGGCTCTCACCCCTATGGCCAATACCCCAGAGCCGTCACAGGTCAACTCAGTAAGTCCTGTGCAATCCTCCAAGCCCACCACAAGGGGGAAATGCAAGCCATGTGTAGCTCAAGGGACTGCAAGCTGCAACCACTGTTTCAGATGTGGCCAGGAAGGGAACCGAGCTGTCGGATGCCTGTCCAAGACTAAGCCTGCGAGAAACGTGATGGGGTCACTGGGGAGGGACCACCAGTGACCAAACAAGAACCAGAGTCCCCTGTCACAGTAACTAACCATGACTCCATGACTCCAGTTAATAGCCAGTCACCATTAAAGCACAGAGTAAGAAAAGGAAATCGTGTAGCAAAACTGATAGGCAAAAGGTATATGCTTACCTGCTATATCAATGGTGTACAGACTGACATGTTACTAGATAGTGGAGCTCAGGTAACTATACTGGGGAAGTCCTGGCTAGAGAAACACTTACGAAATACCAAAATCCAGTAACTCAAAGACCTCCTGCCAGATGATCCACTCAGAATCACAGCAGCTAATGGGACAGTTGTACCTTTTGAGGGGAGGGCAGAAATATTAGGGGAAATCAAAAGTGCAAAACATGGTCAAGTAGCCATTAATGTATCCATGCTAGTGAGTCAGAGCTGTGTAAGTGGTCAATTGCTAGGGTTCAATGTGATCGAGGAAATCATCCTAGAGAGCCTTGGAAAGCCAGGGAGTGTCAGTCTAAGTGATTTACTAGCAGAGGCGTTAAGGCTCCATCGAGATACAGCGGAAACTATTGTTTCTGTAATCAGTGATAACCCAGCCCAAGAAAAGTCGGTAAATGACACCATTAGAGTATACTCTAACGGTGTCATTTACCGGCTTTTCTTGGCCACTTGGAACAGTGAGACCAAATAAAGGTCTCACTGTTCCAAGTGGCCAAATATATGAAGTGAAGTGTCATATCCAGGCCCAGGTCCCCCTAGGCCTGAGGCCAGCAACATTTACCAATAAACCAGATCGGATAACAAAATCATACAACCCACTATCTGGTTTGTCTGATCAAAATATGACTCTTACTGTCAGGTAATTGACAAAAAAGCGTCTGCAGTATTTTGGTAGCAGCAATACCGATCGAGTAAATATGGTCATTCCTAAATCCCAAATTGTTCAATTTGAACGTAATCTTAGAAATATTAACTGGGATCAGCTCATAGAAATGGACGACTTGGATGTGTGTTGTAACTCCATGACTACTGTTCTAGTGGAATTAATAGCAAAATATTCCCAAAAATGAAATGCAAACAAAAAAAAGACAACTTTACCCTGGCTAAATAATGACATATGTAAACTTGTGAAAAAACGAGATCTGGCTTTAAAAAAATCATTGTCTTCTTAACTCAATACTGATCTTCTGATCTATAAAAGTCTAATAAACAAAGTAGTCCTGGAATTACGCAAAGCAAAAGCTTCATATTATACACAACTTATAGGAAACGCAAATGGCCAAAATGCATCCCTCTGGAAATACTTAAACAATTTAACCAACAGTTAGTTATTAAGAAATTATCGAATTCTAAGGCAAAAGACATTCATAATTTGTATACTTGTTTCCTTAAGAAATACAGCTCTATTCTGATAAGACCTGTGACTCATCTCATTAACTTATCAATAAGTACCAGCAAATTCCCAAATAACTGGAAAAAGGCATTACACTAGTCTTTAAAGCAGGGGATCATGATCTGACATGCAATTATCGACCTATTTCTATTTCTATTCTTCCTGTCCTGTCAAAGGTACTTGAGAGGGTTGTGGCAGCACAGCTAGCTGACCACCTAGAGACCAATGAACTACCTCACCCGCAACAGTCTGGTTTTAGACCAAAATATTCCACAGAAACTGCAAACTGTTATTTTATTGAAAATGTAAAGCATTCCTTGGACGGGGGTAATATCGTTGGGGCAGTGTTTCTTGACCTAAAAAAAGACGTTTCACCCGGTCAACCATGGCATTCTCCTGTCTAAATTATCTACATTCAATTTAACTAAACAAGCAGTTGATTGGTTTGAATCATACTGTATCTTCAAACTAGGGAGCAGTGTGTCAAAGTTGACCAAGAAAAGTCATCCCTCTTAATCACAGAATGGGTATTCCCCAAGGTTCAATCCTTGGTCTGCTGCTTTTCAGTCTGTTTATTAATGACCTGCCTACAAGTTGCCCAGAGGCCAGCTGCCAGCTTTATGCAGATGACGCGGTTATATATGTGCCAGCTAAGTCACCTAGCAAGGCAGCAGAGATCCTAACTACATACCTGGATGATACCCATCAATGGCTGCAACGTAATCAGTTTCAATGTGTTTCTCTATTAGAAAACAGGGCTCCCCTAAAAAATGTAAAATCAAGATACAGAATGAGGAAATAGAGGAGGTCAGTGAATTCAAGTTTTTAGGAGTGGCATTGGATCCGCAGCTCAGATTTGATAAACATATGAAGAAAATTTTGAAAACAGTTAAGATTTTCTCTCATTTTTCATTTTGTTTGGTAGTGTGGGCTCAAGCATCACCATCTACAATAAAATATCTCACATCCTTATACAATCAGGCACTGAAAATAATGGACAAAAAGCCTGTCCGCTGGCATCATTGTCACTTACTAAAAAGACTAAATCTACTTAGCTTTGAGAGCTTTGCTCATTTTTGTTTTCTCAAATTAGTCTTTAAATGTGTTAATAGACTAGCCCAGAGCCTCTTTCCAGATATATCTAAAGACAAGACAGCAATAGAGTAACTAGGAGCATGGTGAATGGCAACTGTAAAATACTACATCGTAGAACTACATTTGGACAATCAGCTTTCTCCATAAAGGGCTGTCAACACTGGAACACATTACCAACCGAAATCAAATTAATTCCAGATATAAAGGCCTTCACAATAAAGGTTAAGTGCTGGCTAAAAACAAACCAGAGCTGTATCCATTTTTAGCTAATTTTACTACAAATTACCAAGGTGTATTGGTGTATGTGTTTTAGTGTATTGTGGTAGGCTATGTATGATTTGTATTTTATTGTATTTTCATATTTGCAGTGTATTGTGGTTTTGTCATATAGGTAGTTGTATATTTTAATGATTCTGTACATGTAAAAGCCCAACTAGGGACATGAGTTGAAAATTAGCGATAGCTATAAACTCTCTGTGCAGCACATTAGTTTCATGCCCTGTATTGGAACTATGTTAAATTGCATCGTCTCTATCAAATAAAAATGCCCCCCCAAAAAATAATAATAATCCAAGACTCATTTGTCCAGTCGTATGCTCAGTATTTCCCAAACACATGCATCTTCCATACATACTTTAAAACACTTCGGACTCGTCTGGACTTGTTTTGCTGTTGTTAAACACGGCCCCCATTTACTTCAATTCATCAAGCGTTTCTCTGTTTTAGATTCTTCATTCATCGTGTCCGTATACTCGGCACAAAGTCAAACACGTTTCCAGTGGGTGTTGGCCTCCCCCAGGGTTGTCCCTTGTCACCAATCCTGTTTGTGATTTTCCTGGACAGTATCTCAAGGTGAAGCTGGGGGGAGGAGAGTATCCGGTTTGAGGACCTCAGAATTGCGTCCTGCTCTTTGCAGATCATATGGTTCTGTTGGCTTCATGAGACCACTATGTTTTCATGGTTAAGGATTACATTGATACCACATACAACATCATAAACTGTTCAGGTGTTAGTTAATGGTGAATTCAGTGAAGTCGTGTGAAGCAAATCACAGTATCTGAGATCCAAGACGACTTTATAATATCATGTCAGCTGCATGTATGAGTTTTAAAAGCCTAATCCTTTTGTTCATTAACCCTGATACAGTGACTGCACAGAGTAGAACAATATTCAATTAACCCTGACAACTTAACTAAAAAGAATGTGTCAAACACAAAGATTGACTTCAAAAAATGTATTTCAGAAACACTTTTGTTTGATTGTTGTTGTTGAACCTATTCTAAGGGTGCATGTCAGAAGGAACCAGGCCTAGTGAAACGTTATGCAAGTAGCAAGAGGAGGGTGAATAACAAAGAAACAAAATAGTTCACTGGGAAATTAAGCAAAAGTGTTTTTCACATTTGCTTGCAATACACGTCAATAAAAACAGGATATGGGAGATGACAAGAAAGGTTGAAAACATGTCTGCATTCTTTAGGTATTTCTGCATTATTAGTTCATATTAAAGGAAGAGTACAGGAAGACTGTAACAGTAGATGACATATCTAGCATCTTAAACCTGATATGATATCCTTGCATACTATTGCTTAGAAAAGTTCTCTCTTTGAAGGATTAACCTAGTTGTAGTCTTGTTATGTTTGCTCCAATTACATGTTCACTAGCAAATGCGGATGAGACTAATTTACTTTGAAATACGCAATAATAATGGAAAGGGTAAAGCTCCTCACAGTGGAAATGCTACAGTGAATTTTACTTGAATTAGACCTAATTAATTTTTATACCTGGGGTTGACTTGGCATTCACCTTGGCTTGCTGCACCAGGGAGCGCCCTGGTAATTAAATTTTTAAGAGTGGACCACGGGAAGTCAGACAACCCACAGAGTGAGAGAGACACAGATGAAGTGAAAGAGTGAGGGGGGGAACAGAGAGGGAAGGTCAGAGAGCCATTGTAAAACAATACTAGGAACAAGGGTGCACTTTGGCACACAGCAGATATTGTAAATGTGAAAGATTAGGTGAATTATACAGAATAGGATGAAAAGACGTGAGTAGAGAGGAATAGTCACCACATTCTCACTCCCGACTCGTCAAATACCGACGCTTGGTCAGTGGCCCTACGCTTTAAACTATGACGCTCTAGGTACCCCTCTAGTGTCAGTTTAGGACGTGTCAGGGACAGCGTGTCAGTTTCCTGTCGTTACATGCATAGTGTCTTTCCAAAATAAACTTCCAACGTAGGTTTACTTAGTTTTTTGGTTTACTTGGTTAGGTTTAGCCAACAAAAGTACTTGGATAGGCTTAAGAAAAGATAGGGATGGGTTAAAATTAGTTTAACAGGACAAGGACACGAACAGCGGGGTGAAAGTCCCTGTTTGATTAACCCACTGAGTTTTAGGGGTTCCTTCTCCAGTGTTCGCTGGTTTTTGCCCGATAGCCCTTCACCTTTGCTACAGACCAAGCTAAGGTATCTTATATCACTGGGTTATTGAGAGGGAAAGCTCTGGACTGGGCTGAGACTATGATAAGAGGGGCAGTTATTAACTCTGTTTCATTTACTGATTTCATCAATGAACTCAAGAAAGTGTTGATCACCCTGTGAGTCTTGGAGACGCTGCTAAATGCCTGCTCAACCAAAAGGAAGAATCAGAGAAGTGTGGCGGAGTATGCAGTGGAGTTCCGGATTCTAGCTGCTGAGTCGGGGTGGAATGACGAGGTGCTACATGGAGTGTTCTTACATGGTTTGTGTGAACAAGTAAAGGATGAACTTGCTATTCGTGATGAAACTAACTCTCTTGGCGCTCTTGTTGCCCTGTCCATCAAAATAGACAACCGCCTGCGGTAGAGACGCCGGGAGAGAAACTACAAATCCCACACTTCCCTGAACTCTCATTTGGCCCCTCCCACTCTCGCGAGAGCAGTCTCCAGCTCCCCTCCTACTTACGGCACCAACTCCAGTCCTACTGCTCAGACAGAGGAGGCCATGCAGGTGGGTCGAGCTCATCTCACTCGCGCGGAACGACAAAGAAGAATGAGAGCTGGTTAGTGCATCTACTGTGGTCGAGTTGGACATTTTCCCACCGCATGTCCCCTCCGCCCAGAAGACAGAGCTCATCAGTAGCGGTTGTGGTACCGGTGAGCAAACCTAACACACCTGTTAACACTCCACCCAGAACTCAGATTCAAGCTAAACTCTGTCACAAGCAACTATCCCTGCCTTTGTTAGCCCTGATCGACTGCGGTGCTGAACAGAATTTTTTGGACAGTAATCTAGTTACTCAGGCGGGTATCAACACAGAACCTCTAGCTTCCCCTGTAAAAGTTTGTGCGCTAGATGGTAAATCCCTAGCATTGGTGACTGACCAAACTGAACCCCTGCTCCTCATCCTCTCTGGCAACCACCGTGAGTTTATACAGTTTTTTGTGTTTTCCACTCCACAAACGCCTCTGGTTCTGGGTCACCCTTGGTTAAAGCAGCACAATTCCCACATTGACTGGTCCACAAGTCAAATCTCTAGTTGGAGTAGTTATTGTCACTCTACATGCTTACAATCCGCACTACCACCAGTAGAGGTCACTGTTGCCCTCCAACCCCATCACCGTCTGATCTGTCTTCTGTGCCATCTGTGTATCATGATCTAAGTGAGGTTTTCAGTAAAGATAGAGCCCTGTCACTGCCGCCTCATCGCCCATACGGCTGCACCATTGAGCTTTTGCCTGGAGCCACCTTACCTTCTAGTCGCCTGTACAATCTGTCCAGACCTGAAAGACAATCAATGACTCCCTCGCTGCAGGAATTATCCGGCCCTCCTCCTCACCACTAGGAGCAGGGTTTTTCTTTATAACTAAGAAAAATAAGACGCTCCGCCCTTGCATTGACTTTCGTGGCCTAAATAACATCACTGTAAAAAACAAGTATCCTCTGCCATTAATCAGCTCTGCTTTTGAGCCTCTACAGGGAGCCACCATCTTCAGCAAACTGGATCTCCGGAATGCTTACCACCTGGTCCGGATCCGTGAGGGAGATGAATGGAAAACTGCGTTCAACACTCCACTGGGACACTTTGAGTATTCAGTCATGCTCTTTGGCCTCAAAAACGCCCACGCAGTTTTCCAAGCACTAGTAAATTATGTGCTGAGAGATTTTCTTTACCACTTTGTGTTCGTCTATTTAGACCACATTCTGATCTTCTCCCGTGACCTCTCTGAACATCAGCTACATGTCCGTCAAGCGCTCCAGAGACTCCTTGAGAACAAGCTGTTTGTGAAAGCAGAGAAGTGTGAGCTCTATGGCGGCTCTGTGGGATTCCTAGGCTATATCATTGAGAGTGGGCAGGTGGAGAAGGAACCAGAGAAGATTAAAGCGGTGGCGGAGTGGCCCAGACCCCTGTCTAGGAAATTACTACAACGGTTCCTTGGGTTTGCCAACTTCTACTGCCGGTTTATTCAGGACTGCAGCCGGATTGCTGTTCCGCTCACCAAGCTCACCTCCTCCGCCATCCCATTCACCTGGACCGCCGAGGCTGAACAGGCGTTTACTCACCTGCAGGACCATTTCACCTCTGCTCCCATTCTGGTGCAGCCTGACTCCTCCCTCCAGTTCATCGTGGAGGTGGATGCCTCGGACATTGGCGTAGGGGCCATCCTCTTCCAACGGTCCAGCCCAGACCAGAAAATACATCCATGTGCTTTCTTGACGCCTTCTCTTGACGCCTGTCACCAGCGGAGCAAAACTATGATGTGGGAAATCTGGAGTTACTGGCTGTGAAGTTAGCTTTGGAGGAGTGGAGAAATTGGCTGGAGGGAGCAGAGATTCCTTTTGTTGTTTGGACTGATCATAAAAGTCTAGCTTACATCCAGTCAGCGAAGCGTCTGAACTCTCGTCAAGCCCGGTGGGCGCCATTTTTTGGACGTTTTAACTGAACTCTCGCGTATCGCCCAGGGTCCAAGAGTGTCAAACCTGATGCCCTCTCCCGTCAGTTCTCTTCAGAAGAGTCCTCAGCGAGCCCAGACACCATCCTGCCATCATCCTGTGTGGTGGATGGTGCTGACATGGGAGGTGGAGTCTGCGATCCGTGAGGCGCAACTTGTGGAACCAGATTCTGGTACAGGACCCCCTACCCGCCTTTTTGTCCCAGAGGCGGCCTGTTCCCAAGCCCTAAAATGAGAGCATGTCTCTCGGTTCACTTGCCACCCCGGGATAAATCGGACAGTGTCTCTTCTTAAAAGGCATTTTTGGTGGCCTACGATGGAGGCTGACACCAGAGCTTATATCCTCGCCTGTACTGTTTGTGCCAGGGGCAAGGCATCTCACCGTCCGCCGGCGGGGTTGCTCCGCCCCTTACCTACTCCTGGTCGTCCCTGGTCACACATCGCCTTGGATTTTGTTACCGGCCTGCCCCCTTCAGAAGGCAACACGGTCATCCTCACCATCGTGGACCGTTTCTCCAAGGCAGCCCACTTCATCGGCCTCCCCAAGCTCCCCTCAGCCCGTGAAACAGCTGATCTCCTGGTTAACCATGTTGTTCGCCTTCATGGCATCCCTGCGGACATCATCTCAGACCGTGGTCCCCAGTTCATCTCTCAAGTATGGAAAACCTTTTGTCAAGCCCTTGGAGCCACAGTCAGCCTGTCCTCCGGTTTCCATCCCCAGACTAACGGCCAAACGGAGCGAACCAATCAGGACCTTGAGTCTGCTCTGCATTGTGTCAGTGCCACCAATCCCTCCTCTTGGTACTCACAATTGAGTTGGATTGAATATGCCCATAACTCTCTCTGTTCCTCTGCTACTGGCTTATCCCCTTTTGAAAGCTCTCTAGGGTATCAACCGCCACTGTTCCCAGCTCAGGAGGGAGAGCTCTCAGTGCCTTCAGTCCAGCACAATCTCCGACGCTGTCACAAGGTGTGGAGGGACACCCGGGCCGCCCTGTTCCGTACAGCTGCCAACAATAAGCAGATTGCTGACCGCCATCGGACCAAGGCCCCCGCCTACACTCCAGGTCAGAGAGTTTGGTTATCTTCTGAAGACATTCCTTTAAAAACTGATTCCAGAAAACTCTCTCCCTGTTTCATTGGACCATTTGAAATTGAAAGAATCCATAACCCCTCCGCTGTCAGACTGAAACTGCCCAGGACCCTCGGAATTCACCCTTCTTTCCATGTCTCTCAGCTCAAACCTGTCCATTCCAGACCATCCATCCCTCCTTCCGATCCCCCTCCACCCGCCCGGATCATTGATAATCATCCCGCCTACACTGTCCGTCGCCTACTGAATTTAAGACGTCGGGGCCGGGGTCTCCAATATTTGGTGGACTGGGATGGATACGGGCCAGAGGAACGTTCCTGGGTGCCTCGCTCCCGCATCCTGGACGCAGCCCCCGTCCAGGACTTCCATCAGTCCCACCCGGACAAACCCGGCGGGTCGCCTGGAGGCTACCATTGAGGGGGGGGTACTGTCATAATATCAGACTCCTACCCAGTTTCCCCAGTGTTTCCCTGTGTTCCCTGCCCTTTTGCCTGTGTTGTCTCCCCCTGTCTGTCTCTCTTTGTGTTTATGTGCAGGTGGGCGTGGTTCCTTCCCTCCTCCTCTGGAGCGTTTGCGGCCGGCGCACCTGACGTTGATCATCCAATCAATCCACATCCCCTGCAGTATATCAACCCTGGAATTCCTTCCATACTCTGCCAGATCGTTCAGTCACCCTCCGTGGTATCAAACTTCCTCAGGCCAACTTACCTAATGTTTCTTATTTCCGTGAAGTTTGACACTTGTATTAATCCTGTTCTCCTGTATCCAGATCCACCACGTCTACCAGCTGCTTCTGCTCCACTTGCCTGCCACTCTCCTGCCAGTTCACTCTCCGTCGCCATTACTTGGCTCTCACACCAACCTGTGCTCGACACTGGAGGATTTTGGAGCTCACCCCTCATGCCCTGCCTGCCCACCAACGACCCACTTCCCCAGGACAAAACTCCCTGTGCCCAATCCGCCTGCCAACGAACCATTTTCCGCTAAGAACTTTCATTTTATAATAAATCCCCTTTAATTGATCTGTGTGTCTGTGTGCTTGCATTGGGTCCACTCATTGCCAGTTTATAACAACAGTATGAAGATCCTTTCCATGTCCTCTGGAGTTATACAGTCATACTTTTTATCTTTACTAGTTTTGTCTCTTCATTTTCTCTCTTTCCCCCTGTACCGCCCTCTCTGTCCACCCTTGACATAGAAATGTCATCAACACATGTAGTTTATCTCCTCCATCCTGTCGTTCCCTATCCATCTTGCTTTTAGCTCATCTACCTGTCACTTTCTTATTCTTGATGCTGCCACACCTTACTAGAGCTCAATACAAATGACATCTGTCAGTTTGAGATGGTCCATGTCTATGAGCTTTAAGTGCTGTATTGGCATCCTTTAATCTGGATTGTTAAAAGAGACCAGGCATCATCCTAGCAACCACAGTTGGCAGGGGTCCACTGCATAATTGTTTGTTCACTCAATATTGATAAATAATACTAACTGTCAAAACATGCTGATTATGTCATCTACACTCGGCTATTCGATAGACATACTGTACGCATATTGAAAGATAATAAGAAGTGAAAAGGTAACACTTTATAATAACCATCATTTATAAATGGTAAATTGATAGTAATTAAACATAGTTAACTTATTTTTTTAACAGTTTATTGTTGCACACATAACATTTTACAAACTATATATACATATATACAGTATATATATATATATATATATATATATATATACATCTACAAACATTACATATACTGTATAGATATTTGTAATAATTTGTTAATGGTTAATAATTGGTTTCTAAACCATCTATAAACATTATTTGAATGGCTAATAAAGTTGCAACACTATACAGTTTATAAAGCATCTATAAACAATATATAGATAGATAATTAATACTTTGTTAATGGTTAATATGGTTTCTGGTCCATCTGTCTATGTAATGTTTATAGATGTTTTACAAACAATTTCTTAAAGGTTTACAAATCATTTGGTAATCACTAACAAACACATGATATAGTATATACAATTTTATAATGTGTGCGACAATAAACTGTTAATAGATACTTTACTCATGTAATGAGAATCTAATTGTTATTGTCTCTTATCAGCTATGATACAATATATAATTCATAAACTAATTATTTCATATTACACAAACTAATGATAAAATAACAGAAATTATAGCATTACTAATAATTAGTAAACATTATTAATTATCATTTCATGGTTTGTTAACAGTAAAATAACTATTAACTAAGTTTAATTAACTATCAATTTACCATTTATAAATGATGATTATTATAAAGTGTTACCAGTGTGAATACTGAAACAGTAAACTAAAATGGTATGTGTCAAAACAGCATTGCTTGTCTGTCTAGGTAGAGGGCCAATTCAGGCCAGTGGCGATCCCCACCCCTACAGGCTTGTGCTGTAGCCTATATGTCATGGGAAAACAGTGTGTTATTGGTGATATTGAAGAGTAACGACCTCACTAGCATCTAAGAGGATGAAGTGACATTTGCACGTACGTTTACATGCTATTTAGAGTATAGACGCAAAGAGACGAAACTGGTGCTTTTTTGACAACAGCCACTAGATGGTGCTGTGGTAGTGCTGCTGCCGTTTTGGACTGAAAATGTCCATGAGTTTGTGGCCATGGATGTATAAAGAGACGTCTGTAAATCAGAGGATAATTTTTTTTGAGGTAAATCAACTTCCTAGTGCGAACACTTAAATAGTCCTCATATAAATCATTATGTCGTAAAAGCTGTAAAATGAATTAATAACCGAATCCAGTTATTTTCCTCAGCATAATGAACGTACATCAGACCCACGGGACTGCACCACCCTGCACGCTCATATGACATATCCAGTTCTGCAAGCTTCCTGTTAGCTGTATGCGGCTGTAATAATGGATATATTGGCTGTAATTCATCACTTTTATTTTCTTATAATACACCCATGGGCTGTATGCTGTAAGCCTGTACGGTGGTGGATGTATTAACGTCTCTGTTCCCAAACAACCGGCTATCGGCCAGTAGCTGGTAGTGATAGTAGCATGACATAAACAGAATTTAATGGAGTTGTAGGCTATTTACTGTGCAAAAGCACAGGACACAACCTCTTATACATCCATGGTCTGTGGTCTATTGTACATCTATTCTGGAGGTCCTTGACACGAAAAAGATTGAGATTGCTCTAAAATCTGTGTGCTGGATTTTTCTAACCTCCATTTATATCCATCGCTCACTTCATGCTCCTTTGGGAAGCGGCCGGGCAAAATAGTTTAATAAATAAATAACTAAGTAAAAAGTTATAATAGTAAGCACATTTATAATATTTTTGCTGTACAACACAGGCCATTTAGGTAGAGACATTTAATATGTATATGTATATATATATACATTCTTTAGCTGAGCTAGCTATCTAGCCTCTAAACTGATAGCAGTGCACCTTTCCCCCGGTGAATTTTTGCTTGGTCGCCCATTCAACCAGCTATGGTGCAGGATAGAGACTTTAGCCGGAAATCTAATGTGGGTTGTTGTTCAAAGTCTGTGGCTGTTGTGTTGTGTAGCTGCCGCCTGGCTCAGTGTGACCATCTGCTCTGCCTATGATAGAACGCTGACCTTACTGCTTTATGCAAGATTTGATTAGCTGTATTGATATAAGGTCTCCATCTACATGGACGGAGTAGTATTCTGTCAAGTTAATGCAAAACAATGGGGCGCCATCATGAAACCAAATAATATGAAATGTAAATTTCTCCCTTTTGGTTTCAGTTTTTTTTCCTCAAAGGAGAACAGGATTGACAGTGATTGAGTGTGAGTGTGATATGGTGGACACGTCTTTTTTTTCACTTACTGTTCAGTCTCTGGGCGGAACCTGTTTGCATTGACTGGTATCAAAACCTCATCATCTGCCAAAAACAAAGATGAGGCAGGAAAGGTCAGTGATGATGTCAGATTCAGAAGTGTGGTGGGAAGTCGACATCACTAAATCACTCATGCACATACACACATATTCAATCATACACAAATACCACACTTTAATAGTCATACAGACATACATTGAATGCACATACACAAACATATACAGACACAAAGTGAATGCAAACACATGTACAACCTTGGCCTCATACACATTTGCAACAGCACATCCATATAAACAGGCTACATACTGTATGTGCACACAAACATATGACACACACACACACAAACACACACACACACACACATACAAAGCTCCTGGGATTACTACTGTCAGTCCTGAAAGTGAACCCAGTCGGATGTCTTGCTGAGACTCTATGGATATTTTATAGGTCTCTTCCACAAATTGTAATGAATCTTTCATGAGGTTACATCTCATTGTGTGTGCCCACATGTGTGTGCGGTGCGCAGCTAGAAGATTACAAAGTGGTTGTTGAGAGTAATCGGATCACCTAAAACAAGATAAAATCCTTAACTTACCTTACCTTTCTACAGCTACCTACTACCTGAAAACAAATGCTTTCTAGTGGGCCAATTTTTGTACAACAAGGAAACAACAACCTTTACAGTTTATTACAATTGCTAACCCACATTTCTCGATACTCAACCCGGTCTCACGGGAAGCCGTATAAATACCACGACATTACACAGACATTTCGCGTGTCATTTGTACGCAATGCAAACGTTTGCAGTTAAGCAAGATGAGTACGGCGGTGGTTGTCCTTCTGCTTCAGTCAGCTTGATTCTCAATTGGCTATCATTCTTTCCCACGTGACTGTCATCAGCTGTTCTTGGGGTTCCCCACACACAACAGGATATTTAATTGTAATATTAAACGTGTTTCATATTTACGATTTGTAATCTGTGTGGTCAGGATGGACTTCTGAATCGATCGGTAAAAACAGTCTCAACATACCTCACACCACAGGAAATTCTGGAAAGATAATCTTTAGAACCATCAAAAAATTGGGGCTTTGCTGACAATAGTCAGGAGGGGGGATTCAGGCCCATAATCGTCTTGATTCTTGTGTGTGAAGGGAAAACATCATGGTTGGGCTAAAAATAGTGGTGTGTTATTTTCCTGCAAGAGAAGTCCATGTGGACTAAACTGTCACTGGACATTGCTTTGATTCAAAATGCAGCGACCGCATCTTTCAAATTTCATGAACTGTTTTCTCACTCAAACAGAACCACCACCAAACCTCTGTGTATTTACACTCCGCACATGTTTACATACTATACTAAACGGTGATATTTACATTCAAAACCTAACATAACTTAAAATAAATAAAAAAATATTTGCAAGTTGGGACACTGAGCGCCTAATTCCATTCCTTGATGGCCTATATGAAAGACTTGTGCCAGGCGAAGAAAGGGGGCATTTTGTAATTGTATGTGATGATATGGAGTTCTGCTTATGTTGCTAAGGCTCTTTCTGGCTGGCGTGGAGAGGAGGTCGTGCTGCTCTGGCTCTACCGATTTTGACGTCAAGAGGAGGTCGTGTTGCTCTGGCTCTATCTGTTTGGCGTCGCCTGGAAGCTGCTTGACATCCTCCTGGATCCACCTTCTCACATTATATGTATTCATTTTTGTCATGAATTGTCTATGTTGTGTTTTCATTATGTTGTTACTCTGTACACACGACATCTATTGCACGTCTGTCCATCTTGAACGGGGGATCCCTCCTCTGTCGCTCTTCCTGAGGTTTCTTCCATTTTTTCTCCCTGTTAAAAGGGTTTTTCTGTGGTTAAGTTTTTCCTTAGCCGATGTGAGGGTTGCACTGTCAAGGACAGAGGGTGTTGTATCCTGTACAGATTGTAAAGCCCCCCGAGGCAAATTTGTGATTGTGATTTTGGGCTACACAAATAAAATTGATTTGATTTGATTTGATTTACTAAAGCCCCATTTCCACCGCAGGAACTTTCTCTCTGAACTAAGAACCTTTTGAGGAACTCGTTGGGTTTTGACAGGGGCGGTCAGTGTCCAGAATTTAAATTAGTATCCAGTATCATTCTTATCTACAGTATATTCTGAAGGTTTTTACAGAGAGGTTTGTTCACATATCATTCATAGCATGGGATTTTTTTAATGGTCGTTGACAGTATTTTCTGATTTATGGTGTGATACAAAGAGATATCCAAAATTCCCTCTGTAAAAACCTTTGACTCTAATATGTCAACATAATGAAACAAGAATTTTGAACCTGACTTTATCCAGTGTTTAAATATCTGTTCTGGAAATATATGCAAATTAGCGGATATTTAATAAGATTAACTAATTTGCATATTAAACACACCATTTCAGAAAACTTGTAATACAAAAAATAATTGTCTTAATGTAAGTAATCAACTTGGGGATGTTTCTGATATCTATTGGTTAAAACTAGGGCTGTCAAAGTTAACACGATACTAACACGTTAACGCAAATTCATTTTAACGTCACTAATTTCTTTAATGCATTAACGCAACTTGTGATTGTGTACGTTGTAGCAGTCTCATTTTTTAAGCTAGAGTGAAGCTACAGGTATCATATGAAACTAGAAAACCTAAGGAATCCATTGGTACTAACCATGTCATACTGGTGAGGAAAAACTGTCATGGCCATTTTCAAAGGGGTCCCTTGACCTCTGACCTCAAGATATGTGAATGAAAATGGGTTCTATGGGTACCCACGAGTCTCCCCTTTACAGACATGACCACTTTATGATAATCACATTCAGTTTTGGGCAAGTCATAGTCAAGTCAGCACACTGACACACTGACAGCTGTTGTTGCCTGTTGGGCTTCACTTTGCCATGTTATGATTTGAGCATATTTTTTATGCTAAATGTAGTACCTGTGAGGGTTTCAGGACAATAGCAGAGAGAGACAAGAGTTGACAATTCCAACAGTTTAACATTGTAGAATTTATCAAACTAGGCAAGGGAAGGCAAACAATTCTGACATGCTATAGTCTTTTAGTCGAGGTGCAGTCGGGCGTCAGTTGTGTTCCACTATGACAGCTGTCATTCTGCATAATGAGTACTTTTTTTCATACTTTAAGTATATTTTGTTGCTGATACTTTCTACTTCAGTAACATTTTGAATGCAGGATGCAGTGTGGTGTTGCAGCTTTTACTTGAAGGATAGGTTGACATTTTTTTTAAGTCTGTCTTGAAACAGTCAAATGCCCTTATGAACACTGAACAAAGTCCTGCTCCTAAGAGACTGTAGTATGTTGTAGTATGTAGTAGTATTCTTGTTGAGATGTGGTGCCATCTCATGGTACAAATCTGATAATGCAGAGGCCTTACAAAAATATAAAATACTAAAGATCTCAACAGAAGATGTTAATCAAGACGATGGGATATACTGTGTGTTGCTTTGTTAGCATGTTAATGTCTTATCCTCTATTATCCTTGTCTTGGTCACATACAGTTGCTGCTGAAGCAAGGCTCTGTATTTAATATGCGCCAGATCAAGTCCAGGGTTGAGAGCTGACAACCAGATGTTGTCTGACATAAAAAACAAATAAATAAAATAAAACAGGAAATAGGCCCAGGTGGCTCTAAAAAGCACCAGATGGAGATTAAAGCCATCAACCAACAGCAGTGACAACTTTTGGACTTAAATCACTCAGAATATCATCTGGATCACCACGAATGGTAATAAGACCAGAAACCACACTGGCAAAAATCTTCAAACTTGGATTCTATTCTAACTTGTTAAAGCTGAAGTAGGCAGATTGGAGCAAATATGATTAAAAAAAATCTATTTTTGTAAAACGGTCACTATATCCTGACAGTAATGCATGAGACAGGTAATCAGAAAAAAAATGATGTGCCTCTGTATCCTTCTGGTGTCCTCCGGTGCTCCTAATGGCATCTGCAAGATTTCCCAGACCGGGGGAAAACAACCAATCAGAGTTGACCTGGAGTCTTGCCGTCTATGAGCAGCTGTTAGTCACTTGTGAACTCCGACCAAACAGTCAAACTAGGCAGCGCTGATCAATTACTGTATGAATCAATATTCTGTTACTGTAATGCCTATTTCTCGCTTAAAATGTTTTTCAGAAACATCTTGTAATGTAATGTTTAGCTGTAAAATGAGAAAGTTTGTGACCCGGCAGCCATGTTCAGATCAGTTGAGGAAATAAATACCAAGCAGCGCCAACCAGCCGGAGCTTGACTTTCTCATTTTACAGCTAAACAGTACCCTACAAGATGTTTCTGAAAACATTTGAGACGAAAAATAGGCATTACAGTAACAGAATATTGATTCATATTTGATCAGCACTGCTTGGTTTGACCATCTGATCGGAGTTTGCGAGTGACTGACAGCTGCCGCCGTTGAATGAACAGCCAATAGGAACCCTCTCTCTCTGAAATGACCTGTGATTGGCCAAAGTCTCCCATCACGGGCTAGAATTTCTAAAGCCTGAAAACAGAGCCGTGAGGAAGAGAAGAAGAATTCTAGTTTTCTCTCAGAACACTTGAATTACAATATGCTGAAAGGTTATTATGGATTTTTTGCCCAATGTTCCCAAATTATTCTGCCTACTGCTGCATTAAGTAAATCTAAAAATCACAATTCCTCTTTGAATGTCGGATGCTGTATAGGCTATATTAATATTTGGTGTGCGTAGTATATTGATTTGGGGTGCTGTGTATTACGGAATATTAAACGTAATGTATATTTTTGCCTCTTAGAGAAGAGTTTTCTGCAGAAAAGCAGTTTTACTGTAATCTGCAATTTTCATATTGTAGTTTGGGGTTTATCTATTTTACTTTATTTATTTATTCATTTATCAAGCCATTTAAATCCAAATGTTGAATCCAAATCCAAATATTAAATCATCTAAATCTAAATGTTAAAGCTGAAACTTAATGTTAAATCTAAATCTGGATATGAAATCTAAATCTAAATTTTAAATCTAAATGTGACTTTTAGTGAGCGTGTGAGTGATTTCATAAATTGTACATTGTTCTTTTTCTTCATAATCTCATTATTTTCTTGATTTGATAAATTATACCTTGTTCTTTTTCTTTATATTCCCATTATTACTTTACGCTTTGACAATACTGTCCTTGTAACATTCATGCCAATAAAGCATATTTAATTGAATTGAATTGAATTGAATTGAATTGAATTGAGAGAGGTAATGGTGTGAGACAGGAAGCAAGGGAGGACAGTCGAGAAGCTTTAGGAAGTTTGCTTATGTAAGGACCAGGTGACGTTTTTGGCAATGATAATTAATTGTACTGCTGGAATAAACAGCAATGAGATATCTGGGTGTTGTGGGACAGCAGTTGAGAGAAGCTTTTAGGTTCTCTCAAACACCTGGAAAATAGAGACGTTATAAGGTAGAAGAGTGGGAAATGGGGAAGGGGTTATTATTATTTTACTTTATTAAGTAAGTAGAGATTTTAGTTACAAATCTATATCGCTAGATGGCGGTAATGCAACATTTTGGATGCCAACGGCCATTAAAACCAATGAAGAAGAAGAAGAGGGAAACTTGTCATGCGAGATTTGAGTGCAACGCGAGATTTCTATGGTATCTAAGGAGACGACGCAGGGTATCTTTGCAGTGAGGAAGTGTTTTCCCTCTGGTGATGTTTGTGTTTAGCAGGGAGCATTTTACACGATGGACCTGCCGGAGGCGATTAGAAAACGTTTAGAAGACTTTTCTCGGAATGTGTTATTTGACCACAGTCGGACTCAACCCTTCACAAAAGAGAATGACACGTTTTTGCCACACGGTAAACTCAGAGTGCAGCTAACGCTATGGACGAATTAGCAGTGATGTAATGTTGCTAACTATGCTAACTATCGACAGGATCGCTTGGATTGGGCTATATTTGGTTGTAACGTCATTTTACAATAGCTGTTGCTTAAAGTAGGTTGTTTATCCAATCCATGTATGTTCTGTTGTTATGTTTTCAGACCAGCGGGTTCTGTCTAGTCTCCACCTCCAGATGTCTCTGTACTTTAACATGTGGTTCTTCCCCTTGTGGTGGATCAGTGAAACTGTAATGCTGCATCTCAAGGCAAGTCAATAAAAGTGTATATAGGGAGGAAATAATTTATTTCCCAAACTAAATTATAAACAGATTTGGCCCTCAACAGACATTTCACATTGTCAGACCACATGACCACTGTTGCTCATCCTGGGATAAAAGTTAGTTCAAGTAAAACTTCACTATGCTTCTCAAACAGGGATGTGAATTCTGTTTGAACAACAAAAACAAGTGGTTTCATCTTTTGAAATATGTATGACATTTTGAGTAACCTTTAGAAATGAAAAAAAAGCATTTGGAGTAACCTTTAAATGCAAAACGTAGTACTCGACAGAAGTATCAGTTACCAAACAAATATATTAATATTTCTAATATTAAAGTAAGAAGCAAATGGAGCAAATGATCCTGAAAGTCTGATACCTCGTGATAAATTATTGTCAATGACAGGTATTTATTGTTACAGGCATTAATCTTAATTGTCAGGATTAGACCTCAAAAAGACTATTTCATAATGTTATAAAAGCCCATTTAAATTAATCACTAATTTAAATTCAGTTAAAGCAGCAGTGGGTACAAATGGAGCAAATATGATTTAAAAAAGTTTTTTTTATTAAATGGTCATTATATCCTGACAGTAGTGCCTGTCAGGATATAGTGAGACAGGTATAATGAGACAGGTAATCTGAAAAAAATCATGTGCCTCTGTGTCCTCCGGTGCTCCTAATGGCATCTGCAGGATTTCACAAACCGGAGGAAAACAACCAATCAGAGCTGATAGGGAGTCATTCGTCCAGCTGCCATCTATGAGAGCCGGCTGTCAATCACTCGCAAACTCCGACCAAAAGGCCAAACTAGGCAGCGCTGATCAAATATGAATCAATATTGTGTTACTGTAATGACTATTTCTCTCCTCAAATGTTTTCAGAAACATCTTGTAGTTTACTGTTTAGCTGTTAAATGACAAAGTTTGTGACCCGGCAGCCATGTTGAGATCTCTTGAGGAAATACCAAGCACTGCCCACCAGCCGGAGCACAGCCAATAGGAATGCTCTCTCTGAGAAAAGATCTGTGATTGGTCAAAGTCTCCTGTCATGGGTTAGATTTTTTTAAAGCCTGAAAACCGAGCCATGAGGAGGGGCAGAAGTGTAGTTTTCTCTCAGAACACTTGAATTACAATATGCTGAAAGGTTATTATGGGATTTTTGCCCAATGATGCCAAAAAATTGTTGCCTACTGAAGCTTTAACTGCATTGTTGTAATTTGTCATTTCTACCAGTATCCTGCCTTGCCAGACTACTACAAGTTCATCCTCGTCACTGTTCTCATCCTGATGACTCTGATCGAGGCAATTAGACTCTTTCTCGGTTATGCTGGGAACCTGCAGGAAAAGGTGGTGCATCACTCACACAAACATAACGTTGAAGTGAAATGGGTCAACAAAACATACACAAAAAAGCACAAGGCAGAGATTGTAATTCATGTAAATGTGTGTTTGTGGAAGGTCCCGGAGCTGGCTGGATTTTGGCTGCTGAGCATCCTGCTGCAGGTTCCACTAATCCTGTTTCAGCTCTTCAACGAAGCCATCCTCATACAACCCCTGGAGAGGGGTGTTCACATAGTTCTCGCCATGTTCTTACTCACACAGGTACAATAACATTCCTTTTAACCCCCTGAGAGCCACAAAAGACCAGTTTTTGTCTTTTTTAGGGGATACAGGGAGGGTTTAAGGGAAGATAGCAGGTTAACAGTAGATGTCACATAGAAGGGGTGTACATCATCTGAAAGCTGGGAACCAGAAGATTAATTTGAGATGCTGCTCAGCACTTTGTGTCAAGTTCTTCTAGTCATAATTCAGAAATTAACATTAATTCATTCATTCATTAATTATTTAAAATGAATTGTAAAATGTATAAGGGCTTAGAACATTATGATCGAAATATATGATGGTCATCCCCATGCCCTATTATGTCTCATAAGTTGTTTCAGCAATTTTTGGGTTGATACCATTTGTTACACAGATTTGGTGCTAAATTTGACCATTTTTTACCTCTCGAGAATTGATAAAAATGATCAATAATTCCTCCAAAATAGTACATTAAGACACCAAGACCTCAGAGAACACCATAGAAAAAGCCATGCTGTGATTTGGTATCAAAAACTTTTGACATTTTGAGATTTGTGCAAGAATTGCATTTTTCGGCGATTGGATGGCGAGCACTTCTGTTCTGGAAACTGCTCAGAAACCCCCTTATTGTCAATCTACCTAGGAAAGCCATCCATCCTTTGAATGCACTCGGTCTCTCGTTTGTGGTTGTAAAGTTTCATGAGGCTGTGATTATCCTAGAGGTCACAACAGGTCATTTTATACAGTGAGGTCAAATTTCAAAATATGGTCTCACTACAATGAAATGGCTACTATGGGGACTAACATCATCACACATGAATACAATTGGGCTCATTGGATTCACAAGAGACCCAATTTATGTAATTCGAAGACTGTTTAGGGACCCCATTATGCAGAAATATTCAAATACACCATTTTAGAATAGGCAAAAATAACACATTTATACTGCATGAAAACAACTGCATGGTTTTTGCCCAAAACTGCATGTGATTATCATAAAGTGAAAATGTCTGTAAAGGGAAGACTCGTGGGTACCCATAGAACCCATTTTCATCCACATATCTTGAGGACAGAGATCAGGGGACCCCTTTGAAAATGGCCATGCCAGTTTTTCCTCGCTAAAATTTAGCCCAACTTTGGAGCGTTATTTAGCCTCCTTCCTGACATGGTAGCGCGGTAGCAATGGATTCCTTAGGATTTCTAGTTTCATATGATATCTGTAACTTCACTCTAGCCCTAAAACTGAACCTACTAGAGCCTCTGAAAGACAGTGAAATCAGTCGGGATCGCGGGTCTCAGAGGGTTAAAAACTGACTTCATGTAGTTCTACCATTTTCAACCTGCATATACATAAATATATGTTAAGTTGTGCATGTTTTCTAGATTTTATCATTTGGTAATGTCATTGATTAAATTTTAACGTGATTTTTTTTCAATGTTTTCATTCCTGAATGATCCAGGCCCTCTCTGGTTTTGTGGCGCTCCGGGACATGGTCAGACACACTGAGAGGCAATTTCATCTCCGACAATTTGACTGAATTCTGAAGATCTGACGTCTCTGCCACACCTTGACACACACATCCCTACTATACACCTCTGACAACAAAAAATGGTGTAACGTTTTGTATTACATGTAGTACATGGTATATTTCCTCCCGATGATTAAGTGTTAAAGACAAAAAATTGTGAACATTTATTTTTTATATTTTATTGTCATTATATTCCATGGGATTGTATTCTTATTTTTGTAGCGTTGCAATAAATGAAATCTATAAAACACAGCCTGTGTATAATTTATTAGGCAGCTAATGTAACGTATTGTAGACATTTGTCATCTGCAAATCTTGTCCTTGCCAATATCAACACTAGATTTAGCATTGTTGTTAACATTATGCAAAAAAAAGAAGCTTATATCAATTATATCAAAATTGAAAAGGGATATGTAATTAAACATCAAAGATATCCATTTGAATGTGATTTCTAAGACTATTTCTAGAGTTTTACTTGTGTACGACACAAGTTTGACCCACGTCATGATATTCGTGTGAATGAGGTAATAAACATAGTAATTCCAGCCTATCTGTTGTTTAACACACCTGTTGAAGTTCTAGCAAAAATCATAATCCTCTTGCTCCATCAGAGGAGTTTCACATATCACTGGCCAGAAAATAGATAGAATAACATCAATCTGTAGTTCCGTGATTATAAATACTGTGCCCTACTGTGGGGCAGACTGTGATGATCTTGTGACCACTGCCTTACTTATTTGGCTTTCTCTTCCAGAGTGATAGCTCCTGATGCCCTCAGCATGAAGCTTACTGAGGGTGTCACTCTGTGGACGTGGAAGTTCCATCTTCATGAGGCCTGAAGGCTTTGACACGGGGGATAAAACACCCGGGTGCCTTTTGTCCTCCCAAGTCTCTTTGCATAGTCTGAGGAAAATAAAATAGAGAGCACAAAAGACATTTGAAAGACCATAAAAAAATTGTAAAATGCACAATGCTTGTCTTATAATCATTGCACAAAGATCAGAGCTAATTTCCCAATCTTTGAACTGCAACAGCAACCATTTAACAGAGAGATAATGACAGACAAAGAGAGAGAGCTCAAGAGGATTAAAAGTGAATTTACCTTTTTCCTCTCAGGTCTGTGTCCCTCAGAACAGGCACAAATAAACTTCTGCGTGAGTCAGTTTCTCTCCACGGGATGTCAGGAGTGAGATCTCTCTGGTTCTGCTCTCCAAGTGGTATACATCTCAACAGTGACAACCCCACTGAATAAATGACAAGATCAGATAATAAAGAGGAGGAGGGGAGGTTAGCTAACAGTGACAAATGAAAAAAAGAATGTTTCTTCTGTTTTGTCCCAAAAAAGAGAAACACTTTTCTCATGCAACATTATCACCATAAAAAAATCCTAATAATAATAATTGTTTAAATTTCATATATCAGTATAATATGTGTGCATATGAAACCTTCTTCCTGTTCCTCATTCTGCCGTTTGGTCTTGGTTGTGTCTGCGTGGGAGATGGAGTAACGTTCCGAGACCCGTAAAGAGTTTCTGTCTCTGAAAATATCCTGGGCATTGAACTTATGAGTGGTGAAACTTGAAAGCAAGTGCTTTGTTGGAACAATGTCTGGAACCATCTTGATGTACATGGATGAGGGAGACCTGACAAAGAAGAGACATAACACTTAATGTATCTGAACGTATCTCAACATGTAGTTATCTACTGTCTGTCTGTGAGGCTTACCTGTGAGGCGCTGAGAGGGAAGGTGGCAGCCCTGAAAGAGGGAGACGAGTTTCACTTCAAAAGAGCTACAATTTGATGCAGGCTTAAATTGAGATGATAAAACTTTAAAATTGACTAAAAAAATGAATTAAATAAATTACCAGCTATTGGGAAATAGCGGAATATAATTATTAAATAATGTTTATAATAAAGTAAGTTTCGATAAATTTTGAGGTAAATATTGGGGTAATTTGGCAGTAATTCCAAAGAAATTTCAAATAGGTTACTTGCTAATTATCACCTAATTACCATTAAATTTGAGGACCCTGTAAAATGAAGTGTTACCAAAGTTTTTCCTGAACCCCCTGTAGTTTCTTTTAGACGCGCTTCAACTCTTAGGGACAGGCTCATGCATTCATATTCCAGCAAATAAAAAAGGTGCTTGGCTGACCAAAGCGTTTGGTACCTTTAAATGCATGCATGGCCCTCACTGTGATAATGTTGTGCAAACTTAATATTTTGCTGATGTTAACACAGACAAAACGTATAAACAATGTGATTTCATTAACTGTAATACTACCTTTGTAGTCTTTGTACTACCTACATTTTCTTTTTTTAATTATTATTATTATCAGAAGGTGGCGCCCTAGGCGACCGCCTATATGACCTATGCCTTAAGTCGGCCCTGGCTAGACACTTGAGTGAGTATCACAATGCTAATGATTCCTTGTTGCACATAGAGGACACTGAACATATTAAACTATTGGTCAGGGAGGAGACAGGTTACAAAAAATTATTTTCTTCTCTCTGTATAGGCTTCCATGTTTCTTTTACAGCCTATGTTAAAAACTATGAGTACCATCTTCAACTACTGTGCATGCGGACAAACCTCTGTAGACTTTATAGGAGACGAGGGATTGTCGGGGGCAGCGGCGCTGTTGCTGGTTGGAGTGTATGACATTCGATGAAGGTGGAAGGAGAGCACTCAGGTGCAGCAGCTGGGAGGAGTATCCCCACTGTCCTGTATACATCCCCAGGTCATCTGTGAAAGCAAGCCAAGCATAATGTTCACCGCTACACATGACATTTCCTAATGTTCAAAATACTTCTGCCTTTACCTGCAGGAGACTAGGAGACTAGTTTCTGTCTCAACCACACTTCATTCTGTTTTGCTCCTACAATAATCTTGCACATCGGTTTTCAGTATCGGTATCGGTATTCTAAAACAAAAATTGTGACTTGCACACTTTGCTAATGTATACAGTATAATATTGTTATGCTATGTTTATATTTTCTAAGTTAGTTGTAGCAGTCTGGTATATCTATAGTGTATTCTAATATATTCTTTATATTGTGTATACTATAGATATTTATCTCTAGTGTTGATATGTATATTTACTGTGTATTTACTATTCCTGTGCATTGCCTGGATAACCTGCTGCTGTAGCACAAGAATCTCCCAATTTGGGATCAATAAAGTACATCTATCTATCTATCTATCTATCTATCTATCAATATGAAATACTTAACATATACTTTGTGAGCCTCTACCAAAAACTCCTTTATATTTGGAAGTCAAAAGGCAACGTGATTAACCGTAACCTACAAAATATGCTACTAAATTGATTGTAGTGAATTGAGGGTGTGAGAAATGCTGAGCCTCCAAAATAAACGTTACCTGTGTGAGGTGACACAGCAGTGTATGTGCTGAGATGTGGACAAGCTTTTACCCTGTGACGCGGGCATGCAGCTTTCATGTTTCCCTCATCCTAAAACACAGAAAATAGCCCCAAATCCAAGTCAAAATTACAGATTGTTATATCGATAAAACTTGAAGTGGGTGTGTGAAGTGAGCATGTTATGACTGGAAAATGAAAAAACAGTTGGTGAAGACAAGGTGATTTTGTGAGATAATTCAATCTGGATCATCTTTACCTTGACAGGCTTGCAGCCCTGCCACAGAGTCACCTGACTGACCTCCCCAGGGTGAGTGGTGGGAGGAGGAATCACAGCTTTTCTTATTAGGCCATTTACCTTCAAACAGGAAGAAATATTGAAAGGGATAGCTCAGGAAATCTTCTCCCTTCCTTCCCTCTGTGGCTGTCTCCTCAATTTATTTATACTCTCTCTACTTCATACCTGCCATTTCTTCCTGTGTGCTCCAACAGGCCTCTCTTTGATGCTCTCTTTAACTGTGTCCTCATGGGGCAGGTTGGACTCCTGCAAAGGCCGTTCACCAATCACTCTTGTTAAAAGTCAGTAACCAGACAAGGGTGTGCACTAATCAAAGGGTAATTTATTCTCTTACAGTATCTTTTATGCGGCTTTGCAGGACCTTTGGCTGTGTGCTATTCTTCACTCTCTCTGCTTGCAGCCTGTTCCTCTCTTTACAACTCTTCAAGCGTTTCTTTTTCTTTTCTTTCACTGGAGTTCGCTGTGGAGGAGAGCAGGAGGTAAACTGACACAAGGAAAGACGGGATTCAAGACAAATTTTCACAAAGTGATCTAAATGTGATATTAAACTTACGAGCAGTAGGCGATTTGTTAATTTTGACAGGGGGGAGGCGGATCGTGGATCGGATTGGGACTGATTCGGTGGGTGGGACTCTGAGAATAGGTCGCAATTACACATCAGTCTGCTACTTCAGCACTGCGGACAGCGCTATGGATTTGTCAATACACAGCACAGTTAGGCTACTGGTATTTCAGAGCCATGGTCGGGGCCAAGGATTCCAACTAGGGTTATGATTGGCAATATTAGAGGAATGATCATTTTTGCATCATTATTCTAACATAAAAAATGATTATGCTGTGATTTTTGCAGGGATCTGTACCAAACAAAGATATTTTTCTTAAAAGCAGCAGTAGAAATGGAGCAAATATAATTTTAAAAAGTTATTTTTATAAAACGGTCACTATATCCTGATAGCAGTGCATGAGACAGGTAATCTGAAATAAATCATGTTCCTCTGTGTCCTCCGGTGCTCCTAATGGCATCTGCAAGATTTCAAAGACCGGAGGAAAACAACCAATCAGAGCCGAGCTGGAGTCTTGCCGTCTCTGAGCAGCTGTCAATCACTCGCGTACTCCAATCAAATTAGGCAGCATTGATCAAATATGAATTAATATTATGTTACTGTAATGCCTATATCTCGCCTCAAATGTTTTCAGAAACATCTTGTAGCGTACTGTTAGGCTGTAAAATGAAAAAGTTTGTGACCCGGCAGCCATGTTGAGATCAGTTGAGAAAATACCGAGTGCCGCCCACCAGCCGGAGCACAGCCAATAGGAACACTCTCTCTGAAATGACCTGTGATTGGTCAAAGTCTCCCGTCACGGGATAGATTTTTTGAAGCCTGAAAAAAGAGCCATGAGGAGGTACAGAAATCTAGTCTCAGAACACTTGAATTACAATATGCTGAAAGGTTATTAAGGATTTTTTGCCCAATGATGCCAAAAATATACTGCCTACCCCCACTTTAAGCCTGTAGAATATGATGTGCGGGGCAGGACGTCTCTGCAGCACCACAATAATTTAATTTAAAATGGTATTTTGAAACACATTTTACCTTTAAGAAATATTGCGATTTCCTCCTCATCCTGCAAATTGAAAATTGCAGTCGGCCATATTGCGATTTCAATAAAATTTTGCTTAACTGTGCAGCCCTAATTCTAACTTGCACAAACACCAGTCAGATAAAAGATCAATGAGTCAGGCAGACTAGACTAACATATTTTGCCCCTGCACTCTCTCTGCTACTAGGGGATGGAGAGGGCGGATGGCAGGTTAACAAGGATCATGCATTTTGGTCATTTTGCTAACAAAAGCGATGTCATCCCCCCTCAAATCGCCTACTGCTTACGAGGACAATAAAGCAGTTTTGTAAAAACACTATTCCGTGGGAATAGTAGATTTATGTCGGTGTACCTCTAGATGGACAGTTTGTGGCTGGTTCAGTAAATGAACTGGGAGTCCGTCAGAATCGGAACTATTTGAACCACTGGTGCTGCCAAAGCAAACAAGAAATATTCACATTCAAGCTGAATGAGAGCACATTTTATACATATTGTACAAGTCTGGTTTGCATGTGTATTTAAGATAATAATAATAAATTACTGTATCACCTGGTTTCCAGGTCAGACACAGAGAAGTTACAGTCAGTGCCCACATCTTTGCCCAGCCTCTCTCTGACCTCCTTTGTCAATAACGCTGCCAGCTCTGTCAGACAGTAAGTGGTCTGAAACGCACAAGGCACAAAGCACAGAGGGAACATAAAAAACAGCTACACACACACTGTTCACATTTAAATACCATAATTACAAAATGAGGGCTGTCCCGAATACCGTTTTTTGGGCTTCGAAGCTTCTATGAGTAATACAAAATTCAATCTTTTAAAACCAGTATCCAGGTATATTTTGGTGCATACAATTGTTCCTCTTCTTGGGGCTCCAGCGGAAGGAGTGGAAGGAGTCTACATTTCTATATACATTGTAGACATGCTGCTTTATCGCTCACCTTTGTTGGATCTGGGTCACAGTAGTCCAGCAGGGTGTCACAAAAGTAAAAGCCAAGGGACTTCAGGTCTCGAGTAGTAAAATGTGTTCCTCTCCTGTCGCCTAACATTCAAACACATAATAGATCCTCATACAAGAGACATGCGAGCACACGCACACACACACACACACACACACACACACACACACACACACATACAAACGCAAGTTCGGAAAGTCTAAACTCACCCAGAGTGGAGCCTCCAAAGGTGGCCTCCATAGTGTAGCTGTTTTTGATGCCAAGTCTCCACATGGCGATTCGTCCTGTTCC
Source organism: Sebastolobus alascanus (assembly GCA_916701645.2). Classification (NCBI taxonomy): domain Eukaryota; kingdom Metazoa; phylum Chordata; class Actinopteri; order Perciformes; family Sebastidae; genus Sebastolobus; species Sebastolobus alascanus. The sequence continues at coordinate 5,677,478 of CAKAOJ020000006.1, forward strand.
CTCTTTGCTCTTCTGCACCCGAAACTTACAACTGTTAAAGGAGAACTAAAGAAGAGAGTGATTTAGATTGTAGTCGAAATGTTGAGTATGCACAACTGAATACGAAGAAAAAGGCACTGCCTATGAAACATGGTTAGATTAGATTAGATAGATTTGTGACTGTTGAATAAGCATGTTACTCAGACTGAATATAGGTTTGAAAGACTTTTTCAAAAACAGTGCCTTTACCTTATCACTGGCATTCTTGCTCATCATTAGTGGAAAGACTCTCTCGTGAAGCTTCAGCGAAGCATCACCACGGCTGTTGCAACCGTACATGAAGACATTGTTTTTACGGTTGTGGCCATGAAAGTCACAGTAAAGAACTACATCCGTCTCAGCCATCAGCCTGGGGAAAAGATATCATAACAGGGCCAGAAGAATATGAGTGGTGGAAGTAACAAAAATTAATTGATTGCAATTTTTGTGACTTCCACCCTATCAAAAAAAGAAAAGAGAAAGAAACACGCCAACTCAGCGAACCGCACTCTCGACTTTGTGCAGACATTTGCCTGCACTGTAGTCAGTGGGCATGGTTTTTTATTGACCTTTGGTGCAGAAGTAAAAAAAATTGCGTGCTGTAACCGATAAATGTCATGTTGGGTGTTGTGAATGATGAATGGTCGACAGTTGATTGTCAGATCAACACTGTTTCAAATAAAATGTCAATCAAGTTTATCAAATCAATTGACAATTTATCATTCTATTTTTCAATTTGCATACATTTTCATCACTTCCATTATCATTTCGTAAGCATTTTCATCACTTCCCTTTTCTTTAATTATTTCCATAATAACCTCCCAGCATATTGTAATTCAAGTGTTCTGAGAGATAACTAGACTTCTGCACCTCATCATGGCTCTGTTTTCAGGCTTTAAAAAATCTAGCCTGTGACGGCAGACTTTGACCAATCACAGGTCTTTTCAGAGAGAGAGCGTTCCTATTGGCTGTGCTCCGGTCATGTGACCGGTACTTGGCGTTCCTTCAAGAGATTTCCAACATAGCTGCTGGATAACAAACTTCTCATTTTACAGCTAAACCGTACACTACAAGATGATTCTGAAAACATTTGAGGAGAGAAATAGGCATTAACGTAACATAATATTGATTCATATCTGAGCAGCGCTGCCTAGTTTGACCGTTTGGTCGGAGTTCGCGAGTGATTGACAGCCATAGACAGCAGATCTCAGATCAGCTCCGACTGCTTGTTTTCCTCCGGTCTGTAAAATCTTGCAGATGCCGTTAGGAGCACCGGAGGACACAGAGGCACATCATTTTTTTCAGGTTACCTGTTTCGTGTACTTCTGTCAAGATATAGCGACCGTTTTATAAAAATAACTTTTTTTAATCATATTTGCTCCAATCTTGCTTAATTCAGCTTTAATCAAATCACTTAATTAGATAGACAGATAATTTATCACTCCATTTTTCATTTCACATCCATTTTTACGGCTTAATGTTTTCAGTTCACATTTTCATCATCTCCTTTTTTATCAATTCATTTTTGTTACTTCCAACCCTCATAGAAGAATAGATTGTTTGTCAAATTCCCAAATAGAAAAATGTAGGAGAGAAATAGAAAACATGCAAATACAGCATGAGTCATGTTTGTGAAGTTATCAAGACACAATTCACAGTGGAAATAGTTCCACAAAGCTACCCTCAGCAAAAGTTTGTATGGATGTATCAAAGACCAATCAGCAGCTGACATGTGTTGCTCTGATCTCTGCCTCTTTTTCATCTTTCTGTTTCTAGCAATGTAATGAAGGCAGATATGCCAGGAGAAAAAAGTTACATAGTACTCAAGTACAATTTTGAGGTACTTGTGCTTTACTTGAGTATTTCCATTTTATTCTACTTTATACTTCTACTGCACTATATTTTGGAAACCAATACTGTACATTATACTCTACTCTCATACTACTACATTTATTTGACAACATTATTTACTATTTACTTTACAGATTTAGATTATTAATATATAATCAACTAATAATTAAGATGTGTTATTATAGGTTAAGCTACCCAGCAGTATATATAGGTAGTTACAATTAGCTCCACCTTTACAGGCTGCAACATTAGTTATGAAAACATTAATGCATCAATAATTGCAATCCAGTGATATAATATATATGATTCTAAAAATGGGACATTCTGCATAATGAGTACTCTTACTTTTGGTACTTTAAGTATATTTTGACGCTAAAACATTTGTACTTTTACTTAAGTAAATTATTGAATGAAGAGTATTTTTACAATTTGGTATTACTACTTTTACTGAAGTAAAAGATCTGAGTACTTCTTCCAGCAATGTTTATACTACTATACCATTTGATCTGGTATTAAAGTTTCAGTGTGTAGGATTTAGTGGCATCTAGCGGTGAGGTTGCAGATTGCAAACAACTGTGGTGAATGAAGTACCTGAAAGCCACACTTGAGTAAAAGTACAGATATCTGACCAGAAAATGGCAGTAGAAGTTAAAGTCACCTTAGAATATTACTTGAGTAAAAGTCTTAAAGTATCTGATATTTACTGTACTTAAGGCTTCAGTAGGCAACAATTTTTTGGCATCATTGGGCAAAAATTCCATAACCTCTCAGCATATTGTAATTCAAGTGTTCTGAGAGATAACTAGACCTCCTCATGGCTCTGTTTTAAAAAATCGAGCCCGTGACGGGAGACTTTGGCCAAGCACAGGCCATTTCAGAGAGAGAGCGTTCCTATTGGCTGTGCTCCGGCTGGAGGGCGGTGCTTGGTATTTCCCCAAGAAATCTCAACATGGCTGCAGGGTCACAAACTTTCTCATTTTACAGCTAAACAGTACAGTACAAGATGTTTCTGAAAACATTTGAGGCGAGAAACAGGTATTACAGTAACAGAATATTGATTCATATTTGATCAGCGCTGCCTACAGTAGTTTGACCGTTTGATCGGAGTTCGCGAGTCATTGACTCGTGGCTCTCATAGACGGAAGCTGAACGGCAGACTCCCTTTCAGATTACTTGTCTCATGCACTACTGTCAGGATATAGTGACCGTTTTATAAAAATAACTTGTTTAAATAATATTTGCTCCATTTCTACCCACTGTAGCTTTAAGTATCAAAAGTAATTTTCTGATATTAAATGTACTTAAGTATTGAAAGTAAAAGTACAAGTAAATTGTAATAAAAAAGAAAGCAAGTCAGTCAGTTTATTCCTCTTAACGTTCACCACCTTAAAACTGGAGGCTACATTACACTTGAAGAAAAACAAGGTCTTCAGAACTTAAAGGGTTTAAAGATAAAACAAAAAACAGTTTTTCCCTCCTTCGTGGTCGCAAGTAGCATGTAGCATGATCTGACATGCAGCCTGCCTGGACTTGAGTGGAAATCGAAACTTAACTACGGCTTCGATAGCATTTTATTTGCACTTGCCCATGACGTGAATGATGTAACTTCCAAGCTAGGACCACTGATTCGACAAACCTGCTTGCTTGCAATAGTAACGAGTAACGAAGATGCTTAGGGGAAATGTTTCGGAGTAAAAGTATACATTTTATTTAGGAAATGTAGTGGAGTAGAAGTGAAAGTTGACAGAAATATAAAATCTCATGTAAAGTGCAGATACTACCACTCACTCATCACTCACTCATCTTCAACCTCTTATCCGGGGTCGGGTCGCGGGGGCAACAGCTCTAGCAGGGGACCCCAAACTTCCCTTTCCGGGCCACATTAACCAGCTCTGACTGGGGGATCCCGAGGCGTTCCCAGGCCAGTGTGGAGATATAACCTCTCCACCTAGTCCTGGGTCTTCCCCGTGGCCTCCTCCCAGCTGGTCGTGCCTGAAACACCTCCATAGGGAGGCGCCCAGGGGGCATCCTTACTAGATGTCCGAACCACCTCAACTGGCCCCTTTCAACGCAAAGGAGTAGCGGCTCTACTCCGAGTCCCTCACGGATGACTGAGCTTCTCACCCTCTCTCTAAGGGAGACGCCAGCCACCCTCCAGAGAAAACTCATTTCGGCCGCTTGTACCTGCGTTCTAGATCTTTCGGTCATGACCCTGCCCTCATGACCATAGGTGAGAGTAGGAACGAAGATTGACCGGTAGATCGAGTGCTTTGCCTTCCGGCTCAGCTCTCTTTTCGTCACAACGGTGCGGTAAAGCGAATGCAATACTGCCCCCGCTGCTCCGATTCTCCGGCCAATCTTACGTTCCATAGTCCCCTCACTCGCGAACAAGGCCCCGAGGTACTTGAACTCCTTCACTTGGGGTAAGGACTCATTCCCTACCCGGAGAAGGCAATCCATCGGTTTCCTGCTGAGAACCATGGCCTCAGATTTAGAGGTGCTGATCCTCATCCCAGCCGCTTCACACTCGGCTGTGAACCGATCCAGTGAGTGCTGGAGGTCACGGACCGATGATGCCAAGAGGACCACATCATCTGCAAAAAGCAGCGATGAGATCCTCAGCACACCGAACTGCAAACCCTCCTCCCCCCGACTACGCCTCGATAACCTGTCCATAAATATCACGAACAGGATTGGTGACAAAGCACAGCCCTGGTGGAGGCCAACCCCCACCGGAAACGAGTCTGACTTACTGCCGAGAACCCGAACACAGCTCTCGCTTTGGGCGTACAGAGATTGGATGGCCCTAAGAAGTGACCCCCTCACCCCATACTCCATATACCACATATCTCCCGGGAGACCCGGTCATACGCCTTCTCCAAGTCCACAAAACACATGTAGACTGGATAGGCATACTCCCAGGCCCCCCCCCAGGATCCTTGCGAGAGTGAGGAGCTGGTCCGTTGTTCCACGACCAGGACGGAATCCGCATTGTTCCTCTTCGATCCGAGGTTCGACTATTGGCCGAACCCTCCTTTCCAGCACCTTGGAGTAGACTTTACCAGGGAGGCTGAGTAGTGTGATACCCCTGTAATTGGCACACACTCCCTGGTCCCCCTTTTTGAACAGGGGAACCACCACCCCGGTCTGCCTCTCCTTAGGCACTGTCACCGACTTCCATGCAATGTTGAAGAGACGTGTCATCCAAGACAGCCCCTCCACACCCAAAGCTTTCAGCATTTCAGATACCACCAAAAAATAATATTAAGTATTATTGTATTAAGTATTATAAGTATAATTAATTAATACTAATAGATCTCCCTAAATCCTACACAAATCCTTTAAGGAAATGTTCCTTTGTCTTCAGAAGTCAGGTAAAAGTGCATGCAGTGAAGTAATTCCACAGCTGGATTGCTTTCTGCCATAAAGTCAGGGAGTAAAATGCAAACTAAAAAACGCAATCTGTGTCCATTGCAGGAAGACGTGCAATGATTTTTAATTGTGTCTGTTTGTTCATTTTGTTCCAGTATTTTCACTCAGGTCCCAATCTGTCAGAGACTACAGTCCTAAATAACACATACTGGTTGCTCACTGACAAAAAGTGGAAGAACTGATAATTTTGTGTCCTATGTGTTCTTAAAATGAATCAATGAAATAGCCTTTGTAACATCTGGCGTGCAAATTGTTAACATACTGGATAAACAGACACATTAACTGTCGTACCTTTCCACCATGTTTCGGGTGTGCCACACACAGGGGAAGGAATCCCTCAGCAATGTCTTGTAATTTCTGTTGAGGTCCCTGCCTGCCAGAGAGCAGCGGTAATTGCCCACTACGACACCATCTGGGTTCAGCATTGGCACCACCTGCAGCACCATAAATCACCACAAATGAGAATAAAAGCAGTGTTTAATAGCAGAATGTAGTATTAAAAGATATAATAAATCGCAACATAACCTCATCATTCTACTCATTTACCATCAACTTTAGAAATAACTATTCAGACATGTCAAAAATGACTATAAAGCTGAAGAAATGATCATCATAATAAGACAGATGTGAGACTACGAGCTTGAGGTCCCTCACCTTAAAAACAAAAGTGTCCCTGAGCAGCTGGGCATCTTCTGAGTCCCCAAGCAGGAAGTCTAGGAGCCCCTCCATCATCCAGGATCCGTTGGTTTCTCCGGGGTGCACTCTGGCCGTCACCACCACAGCCTTTTTGGTTTTACCCTCCTCCCTGCCGACCCCCCGGGACGTTATTGTCACCACATACACTGCGTTCCCAGCAATGCTGTGGCACAGCACCCGCAGTGTACAGTACAACGCAACTGCTGGGTTGGAAGTAATGCGCCTCAGGTAGCACTGCAGGTGGGAATAGGTGTAGGGGTAGCAGTGGGCCAGGTAGCAGGTGTCGGAGTCATAAGGGAACTGGAGGGTCCAGGTGAGTGAGCACAGGGCGATTGTGTCGTTGTTGTTGTCCTTTGTATTCTAAATAGAGACAGAGATTATGATTATGAGAGGTCCTGCTTCTTCATGTTGTTCTGGTGTGCTTTTTGCTTGTGCAACATTACGGACCACTGATGTTTCTACATGTTGTAATTTACATACTACAGATCTTATACTTCAATTTACCGCCGACCATTTCCCAAAGCACACCATACGTTTTAAATTCATTTCAGTTCATGGCACTTAAACCTGCAGTAGGCAGAATGTTTTTAGCATCATTGAGCAAAAATTCCATAATAACCTTTCAGCATATTGTAATTCAAGTGCTTTGAGAGAAAACTAGACTTCTGCATCCCCTCATGGCTCTGTTTTCAGGCTTTAAAAGATCTTGCCCGTGACGGGAGACTTTGGACAATCACAGGTCATTTCAGAGAGAGAGAGCGTTCCTATTGGCTGTTCATTCAACTGAGGCAGCTGTCAATCACTCACAAACAAATATGAATCAATATTCTGTTACTATAATGCCTATTTCTCGCCTCAAATGTTTTCAGAAACATCTTGTAGTGTACTGTTAAGCTGTAAAATGAAAAAGTTTGTGACCCGGCAGCCATGTTGAGATCAGTTGAGAAAATACCGATACCAAATACCAATAGGAACGCTCTCTCTGAAATGACCTGTGATTGGTCAAAGTCTCCCGTCACGGGATAGATTTTTTGAAGCCTGAAAACAGAGCCATGAGGAGGTGCAGAAGTCTAGTTTTCTCTGAGAACCCTTGAATTGCTCTTTAGCTGTAAAATGAGAAAATTTGCTCCTGCTGGTGGGTGGTGCTTTGTATTTCCTCAACTGATCCAAGGCCTATTGAAAGAGGCTGGGTCTTTATCAACACGTCATATCTTTGGGGTACAACACATGCGCAGTAAAATCTGGTCTGCACTCGCCAAAATTGAGCCAATCACAACGCACGACCGCAGCTTCAGTTACACTGCACGTGCCATACCCCATACCCCAAAACCCGTGTCCGCCCGTGTCCCAGCCTCCTTCAATAGGCCTTGAACTGATCTCAACATGGCTGCCGGGTCACAAACTTTCTCAGGCTCCAGATAGGTTTCTCCCTTCCAATTTAATTATAAGTTTGAGACTTCCTCTCTCATTGTATCATCACTTACAATGCTGCACTGTGGAGTCAGAGCATTTTAATTATCATTTTGATAAAGGGAATTTTTGGATAGCAACACTAATTTATTACTGGTGAAAGGCCATTTGATTTGATTTTAATTTCAGTTGATTCTTTCTCACTCACAGGGTTTCCTTTACCTGCACTACCATGCAGTGAAAACATAACTTTTTATAAAGACATAAAGGTGATTAAATTAGATGATTACCTATTTAAAACAAGTTTAAAATCTCTGAAAAATGTATTTTATTCTATACTCACATAAACTGAAACTGACTAGAAAATTACAGTTTACTGACAAAGGCCAATCGAGACGCCATTTTTGAATTTTCCAACTCATGTCAGAAAGTTCACCTACCTGACTACCGTTGCGGTAATATCCGATATTGGAGCCGGCGCGTTGCCATCCGACACCTTTCTCGTTGGCCGCCCTCTCAGAGTAGAGGAGTGGTCTCATGCCCTGAGAATACAGGCTGCTGCTTTTCATCAGGTTGATGATGGTAAAGCGGTAGGTCACTCCAGCCTTCATGTTCCTGACCCTGAAGTAAAACCACTGCGTGTGCTTTCTGGTGTACATGTCTGTGCGCAAGGTGAGCTCATAGTCATAGACACCCCTGAACAGGGAAGAAATATGGGGAGGGGGACAGAGAGAGAGAGAGAGAGTAATTTAACCTAGAGCCACACTAAGAACTAACAGGGATAAAATATTCAGCAATCAGTAGATTAGGCTGCAGAGACTCACACTTGCGCAGCCTTCTGAAGGTTCCCACTCTCAAAGCGTGACTCAAACTCAAGGGTGAAGTCTGTCTGATTGTCATAAGAAGTGGCGCTCTTAATGGGCCCCCTGCTTCCTCCGACACGGGAGCAGGTGAAATAGGGCCGCTTAGTGGCTTAAAAGAGTGAGAACAACATGAAAAGAGTGAGTATCAAAAGCTAAATTTGTTAAAGCTTTCAATAAACATGGCCTTGCATTGTTTTTCAGTGAGCAATGGGGGGGTGTATCATATTTATCTAGAAAATGATTAATTGTTAATAATTAGGATAACACTGCTGAGACACTTAAGCTTCCAAATGCCCCCCCCACAATTTCCATGATATTGTATATTAAAGATTCAGCAAGACTTGTACACTGTTATACAGCACTTCAATTGTAATATCAATATGAAATCCGCATCTTGGGGCATTAAGGAGTTAGTTGGGTTTGTCACTAGAATACGATGTTTTGCAATAAGATGCCTTTAAAGAGGAACGCCACCTAAATTAAGAATTCCAATAAGTTATTTCCATTGGATCAATATTCGTGAACATGAGCTACTCTCTATCAAAGCCAGAAACCAGAGAAGGAAGTCTCAAACTTGTGATGTCGTAGGGTATAAAGTCTAGAGCTGCTCTATAGACAATGAATGGGAGACCCACAGAATGTTTGTTTTCTTTTTTATACCCAAATGAGCCTTAGGGTGCTTTCACATCAGTACAGGAGTACACTTGACCTCAAAGTCCAGTTTGTTTGATTAGTGTGAACGCTCTGTAGCGTACTCCGGCACGGTTCGTCGATCCGTAGGATACTCCACTTGAAAAGGTGGTTTGGAGTACGGTCATGTGTACTCGGGTACGGTTCGCATCAGGTGTGAAAGCCAACCTTACCGAAACCAAGGCCTGTTGAAAGAGGCTGGGTCATGCGTCATCAACGTGTCATATCTTTAGGGGTATAACACATGCGCAGTAAACCCATGTCCCAAGGCCTATGGAAAGGAGGCTGGGTCACGGGCGGACATGGGTCTTGGGGTATGGGGTATAACACATGCGCAGTGTAACTGAAGCTGCGGTCGTGCGTTGCGATTAGCTCAATTTCGGCGAGTGCAGGCCAGATTTTACTACGCATGTGTTATACCCCCAAAGATATGACGCGTTGATGACGCGTGACCCAGCCTCCTTTCTATAGGCCTTGCCGTGTCCCAGCATCCTTCCATAGGCCTTGACCGAAACACGGAAGTGGACTGCTATTTAATGTGAGTACCGTTAGCAATCAGCGAGTAGTTGTGAAAGGGCAGGATTTTTTCAACGCTACCGGTCTCCACCAAAATCTTTAAATATAAACAATAATGGGCATTGGGGTTGGGTGATGTTTGTTATTTTATTTAGCTAATTTAATGGTCTGCCTCCAAAGAACGAGAGACGCTCAGCTGCTCAGCGGGCAGAGAAAGAGAGACAGTGGGAGGAAACAACGTGCAGAGTTGGAAAATTTTCACATCAGACTCTGTGAAATACCGGTTTATTTCAACCAAACCAGAGTTGGTGGTTGTTGGAAAGACTAACGCTCCGCAGCTAGAACAGCTGATCTCAACATAAACAAATACACGGTACGAATCAATTGTACCTATCATGAAAACGCCCTTATTCTATTGTAGTGTTGTCAGTTGTGAAACAGAAAATGTTCCCATGTACTCAGAGTATTCCCCTGGGTGCTCTCAGTGTCATCTAGAACGTCTCTCCCCTTCATCTGTCTATAGAGCAGCTCCACACTTTATACCCTATGACATCACAAGTTTGAGCTTTAGCACTCTAATTTTGGGATTTGGGATGAGAGTTCTTTATGTTTCCTTATATTTTTTGGACTGTCTTAGACCATAGGAATAACATGTATGAATTTTGAAAATGGGCTTAGTTCCCATTTAAATTCAAACAGATCATCTACTCTCCAAGGGGGTCGTGTAGCATGAGTAACTCAGAGTATTATATTCCAATCATTATTTTATGTTATGAAGAATTTGTCGACAATACTGTGATGACATAATGCACCATGTAGCCTGGTGGTACAACAACAAAAAATGCCTTTGGTGTCGTAAGTTACCATAGTCAGTGCAATACACCACTTTCCTCCTCTCCTCCCCTGCTGGCATGGGTGTCCTCTCATGTCCTGTGGTGTGGTAGAAAGGCTCTGGCTCTGGGGGGTCCCACTCTACAACACATACTCTCTTGGTGTCATTATGTGTCGACAGCAAAAGCAAAAGGGCATGCCAAGTTTAATTTATTGATATTGTGTTACTTGTTATATGTTTTGAAGCATCTGCTCCCAATTTTGGACTCATTGCCTACTCTTGGGCTGATTAACACCATAGATAACTATTTGTACATATCAGTAACATGCCTAATAATAACATAATGGTTTCAATAAAATTTTGAATTACCTATGTGATGGATGACGTCGCCGATGACCTCACACTCTATGGGCCAACGGGGGCGGGAGATAGATGGGAAGTTAACCAGGTCCAGCGGTGCCCGGAGACTCAATATAGGTCGGCCACCATCAAAGTCTATGAGCAGCTGCCTGGTCCGCAGAGTCTGACTTAGGTTTAGAGATACTGAGTGGAGACATGAATCACACCTTCAATAACTGGCTCCTGTTCTTCCAGTGGTGCACTATACATTTTTCATCAGGTCTGCCCCCTTACCTCACCTAGACCAGTTCATTTAAGAAGGGATTATGCTGCACCTGGTTGCTTTAATTATCTCAGTCACAAAAGAGCTTGTTTAATATATAATGATCTAGCATTAGGGAGGAGATACAGTACCATAAATACAAGTGTTGACCACATCTCCTTCCCAACAGGAAAACCAAAGCCTGCACATGACTAGGACTCCCACTCCACATCAAACATGAGACAGCGGTGTCAGATGAGGTTGAACAGCAACAAGTCGACACAGATCTTTGTGATGAAGTCACATTAACAAATTCACATTTCAGGAACAGTTAGGCTACATACAGTAAACGTGCATGTTATCCAAATGCAGCCATATGTGAAAACAGCTTACACTGCCTCCTCCCTGCTAATTCCTCCTTGTCTTCTTCTGAGTCATTGGTGTCTGATTTGTCCAGCTGGTGGGTATTCCACCAATTCCTGATAGCAGAGACAGCCATGGTTCGTCTCCAATCTCCAATCTCTGCCTGATTGGAAAAAATGTAAATCTTCAATGTTGTATACTAATTACCAAAGTGAGTCAGAAGTGTATCAACACAGGCTTTTAATCAGGATACTGCAAAGATTAATTATGTTATCATCATGAACTAATATAGATTTTTGAAGCCAATCCCATTATGGTCTCTTCTCACAGAATATCAACTATAACGAATGTGAGTCTTCTTACATATGCTAGTAATAAACCAGATTAAGTTTACCAGACATGTCTATCTCACTGTATGGTAAAACACCTTTATAGGAGGGTGGATATATTTATTCGCCAATTAGAAAATTATTGTAAGTAACATACCATAATCATCAAACAAACCAACGATGGGCCGATACCTTTTTAAGCTGATACTGGCCAATGATGACATGTATCTGCAGCTCAAGTTCTATCATTAAACATTTCTGATATTTTGGGAAAAACAATCATAGTATTAGCCTATGATAATAATGCAACTTCGGCCTGCAAAGATGCGCTGAAATAACGTTGATATTCTGAGTGAATTTTCGCAGAGGATGAAAACTCACATGTGAGGTGTTGAGGGTGGAATTTCTCACAGGCATCTTCGGCTGCCTCTCAGCGAAAAGTAAAATGCCAGAAAAAGTCTTCCTTTTGCCTTTCAGTAGGTCTAATTTATACCGTATTAACGTAAACTAGTGTGACTGTAAGTTTACTAGCCAGTTAGCTAGCTCAAAGAGCAATGTCCCTCTGCAGCAAATGACCGGTGTTATGTTGAAGTCTGTATACCTTATATACCGTATTAACGTAAACTAGTGTAACTGTAAGTTTACTAGCTAGTTAGCTCGAAGAGCAGTACAATGTCCCTCTGAAGCAGAGGACCGGTGTTATGTTGAAGTCTGTTCCCCCGTCGACTAGTGTTTCTGTCGCCACTAACGTTACCACATTCATGAAACATGACTTGGTTTTGGGGCCTTTTCCTCTGTTGCTAACATATTCTTTAGCCTCTTCAATTGCCTAACGTTAGCTGCTACAGCGCCGCTCTCAACTTGTAGTCTAACATACAACGATATTGCTTTTAAATGTTTATGAATGTATGAGGGCCACTTACCTCCCTTACACTTCAATTAAACTTGGCTACTTAAACTTTCTTTATAATCTTAAGAGCGAAAAGCAAACTTGGCGGCTTCTACAAGTGGAAGAATCTTTCACATACACGATGTTGCCAGGCAACCGATCGTCTCAACACCGCGGTTGCCATGGAGATGCCTTACCACTGAAGCAGTGTAGGAAATGATTCACAGACCTGGTGTTACACCGAAATCTGTGACCACAGAGTGCCAGCAACTAATGAGGTCACCATTTCTGACGGCTGTAGTCAGAATATGTGACCGCACTGTACCTATCTATTGATTTTCTTTTAGAGTTGTGTGAATATATCTTTAAATTAAAAATATTAAAATACAAATGTTTTTAACAAATTCGTTTATGTTTTCTGCCACGTATTTGCTTCATTTAGTACACAGGTACAGTCACATTTTCTGACGACAGCTGTCAGAAATGGTTACCTCATGTGTTGCTGGCTTTCTGCGGTGACAAGTTTTGGTGTAACACCTGCATATATTATGATAAAACTGCAGTCCAATAGTGCTGTGTGTGCGTGAGATTAATTTGTCATGAGGATTACTCGCCATTGTAGTTACTATTGATACTCAGAAAAATAAATAAATACAAGTGAGCAGTCTATTAAAAACTTTGTTTTTTAAGCCATAATAAAAAAATACATAGCATATGAAAGACAAACAAAACAAAACAAAAAAACAGGTGGCTTTGGAAAAACAGTTTAATAACTTTTTACAAAATGTACAAGTTCAGTGACCCTTCCTCCCCTTCCAAAAACATGGCTTATCTCATTATACATTATATGTACACAGTTGTAAAAATGCTCAATAAAATAGACAATCCCTCCAAACAAACTGTGGTGGTCATCTACGACATGGGGTCTATACAAATGGTGGTGAAGTATTTCTGAATACCTCAAGACTTTTGGCACATTTACAATAGTGGCTACAAAACAAGAAAAGGACATTCAAACCCCTCTGGTCAATGGCCTGTAAAGTAAAACGGTAAAGAAAGTCCATAGATCATTAAACAAAACTTTAGGTAGGATGACCTTATAGTAATGGTTGGAGTGGATTAAAAAAAAAAAAAATGTTGACTGGGTGGTGTATGACCCAGGTCGGATGTTACGTGTTATTCGCTGTCTTCCGTTTCTTCAGTCGGTCCCGCCAGTTATCAGGAAGTATCTCAAAGTTGGCATTCTTTGAAGCTTTTCCTCTGTAGAATCAAAACAGTTTGTGAAGAGTTACTAAGATGGAAACATATCAGAAGAAACTGGGAGAGAACTCAATGGAACAATTTAGCTACATCCTTATACTATCATCATAACTATTAAAAAAAAGGACAGTATATTCAAACATAAACATACGTCGTGAGCTGCTGTTGCTTCCAGTCCTCAATACTCTTCTTGTTAAGCTGATCTCTATCCTCGTCACTAGAGCTGCTCTTCTCTTCTTCATCCAACTCCTTCTGGATGCTCTGCCATTTCTTCACCAGAGAAGGCATTTTGATCTTGCTCTTCTTTGACTAGAGAGACATAGGAAGAGAAAAATTACACTGCAGGTTCTTTTGAATGTGATATTTAGGCATTGGATTAGATTTCATAAAAATCCAAGCAAAGAAAATCAATCCAGAAGGTTCACAATGGAAAAAAAGACAATACTGAACATTATTAGCATTAAAAAAAAAAAATTCTGACTTATCTACTGCCCTCCTTTGACACTTGATGTCAAATGTTAACTCCAATACTAGCCTTATCCTTTTTCATTTTCTTGGTCTTGTCTGTGGGCAGAGCTTTTGCTCCAGGAGGTTCAAAGGGCGGCTGGGACGGTGGCAGTGGTGGTTGAGGGGGTAGGGCCGGGATAGGTGGGAGAGGAGGTTCACAAGGGACCAAAGGAGCAGGAACAGCTGGCACGCCCCAGTAGGCAGTTGCTGTCATCAGAGGAGCTGCACAAAGAGAAACCTTTATTGAGTAAACACTTCAAAGTAATGCAATTATTATTTTGAAATGCCACCCCTGACTTAAGCACTGTCTTAGTGAGGTGTTACACTCAGGACACACAGCCTGCATGAGGACTGCCTCGCTTAACTGCTGCGCAACTCATGCGTGTGGCGTCCACACCAGCAGCGTTTCTGGTGCAGCGCTGCTGCTGCTGCTGCTGCTGCTGCTGCTGCCAGCCCTGTCTTTCTACATAGTTTGCCTTTCATAAGGGCCATTTCACTTCATTATAAATGTAATTTATAATGATTTTAGACAGAAAAAGGTTAAAGGGACTATATGTAAGAATCAGAAATTGCTTGTTCACAGCGACACCTGTGGCCGCAATGTCAACGAAAGTCAGCGTCCTGTTGCTCGCGCTCGCGCTTGTGCTCGCGCTACATTGACATGAACGAGCACCGGTCTAAACAGTGAGGCGACACACGTCAGCTAACACACAATATCACTCTATATTTCACCTGCTTGGCAGTAATGTTAGCTGACCAGACTAAGGTCTCTCCATGGATCAATGCTGATCCTAGTGTTGGCTTTTCCTGTCTCAGCCTGCCGACCACGGAGGGAAAGGGGGGGGGGAGACACCGACAACCGGTCGGGACGATAACGTAACTCGCTGCGGAGCTCCGTCACTTCACAAGACACGGGAAACCTCTGTTGGTCTGGAGGAGCTGCAGCATTTATTTCTGCAAAAACGTCCACTGCACATTCACTAGATATTCTCAGAGCTAAACTAACTCTTCTGCAGTGTGCGCGCGTGCACGTGGAGTTGGAGCGAGCCGAGCGGGTGAGAACGAGCGCGGTGTGCAAGCAGGCAGCAGGCAGCAGGAGCAGCGCGTACCCACACGCGAGCGCGCATGGGATTCTGACCCGGTATGATTTATGCACGTGATAAGTTACATATAGTCCCTTTAAGAAGTGTGTGTTCATTTTTACATAATAGTAATAATCCACAATTAAAGGCCTGTACTTTATTCATTCATGGAGCCCTGTAAGTCACTGCATTTTCTACAACACTGTCCTGTAAATATTTCAGAATAAAAACCTCATGTTGACAAATGAAGGAATTCTGTCCACAGACAAAAAAACGCTTGAGGGCTTGTATTTTGAAATGGAAGCCGGAAGTGTTGATTTAAAAATAAATCTTCACTTTTTTTTTTCATGTTGTTGTTGTTGTTGTTGTTGTTGTTGTTGTTGTTGCTGTTGTTGTTGCTGTTGTTGTTGCTGTTGTTGTTGCTGTTGTAAACCGCGCGCGGCTTGTGGTAAAAAAAAAAAAAAATAGGCGAGACCTCGAATCTCTAGAAGAGACGGCGCTGACACGCAGCCGAGCCGCACTTGAGCTGCGCTGCTCATGCAGGCAAAGTGGCTGCTCTAACCTGTTAACATGGACGCCGAAATAAAAAGCAAGAGGTTCTGCAACGCAGACGCGCTGCTGACGCAGCAGTCTGGCCCAGCCGTTACACTGAAGTGCCTTAACTCAGTATAAACATACTTTTGGCAAATCATGCCTTATTTGTATGACTGTTAGCACTTGCTCCTTCTTTCTCTGTGAAGGTTCAGTGTTTAGGGTGGCTCTAGTCTTGTTTCAGGGGATGTGTAATAATTCTGTTCACACAGATAATCTAATACATAATCTAACAGCAGATGTTGTGTACTGATATTTTTTTACCTGCACTAAAAGCTGGCTGGGTGTAGAGAATGGGACTGCTGCCAATAGTGATGGCTTTACTCAGCTGACTGGCTTTACGTTTCTGACCCTTCCCAAAGGGGCCCGACGACTCCACAATCTGTGTGTGACAAGACATATAATAAAAGTTAAAAGTCCTCTTTTATTCTGAATTTACACATGCTGCATTATCAGGTACGATATTAACAGGAGTTCACTAGAGAAACTTGATTGCTCCCATACCTTCATGCTAGCGGTGCCTGGAGGTAAAGGAGGCCTCCCACTGCCATCTTCCTCCGTTCCAGGGGCTGGAGGCTCCCCGTCGTTATCATCGTCCATCTCCATCTCCACCTCCATGATCTCTTCATCGCTGTCGGGAGGGGGAGGAGGTGGAGGTGGAGAGTCTGGGGGGAGAGGCGGAGGCGGGGGGTAGTTGGAAGGTGGCGGTGGGCTGTCAGGAAGAGGAGGTTGAAGTGGGGACCAGAGAGATGATGTACCGGGCTGAGGAGGTGCTGGTGGGGCAGCGGGTGTAAAAGTAGAAGATCCTGTAAAAACAGTAATAAAATGGGGTGTTAGTGAGGATAGAATTTTGTCACCTGCATACAGTATGTATGTTATATAGGAAACAGGACTTACAAGAATATCAATACGCAATTTATTTTTCTGAAGTCACTTAAGAAGACACTGAGGAGCAGCAACAGTAGAAATAGACTGACCTGTGACCCCACCAGCAGATGCAGACAATGTTTTGGTGTCCCCTTGACTAGAGGTCTGTGTCTGGGTACCTTGGCTGCCTTTCGGGTCCTCCTCCTTGTCCTCCTCTTTAGGGAAATCCCACTGGGAGGCACTGGTCCGGTCGTTCACATAGAAATACCGCCTGTGCTCTCTAAAGAGTGGGACAACAGAGATAGAAGGCAAGAGTCTCAACGACTGGCCTGGCAACTGGCTGAGTGGCATGATACCCTGGGACAGTGGGGCAAGGGAGTGGACATAATGGCCACAGTAGGGGGCAGGAGTGTTGGTATGGACAGCGACTTTAGCCGTCCAAAAGAAGGGCCCAATTAGAGTATGGTTATGGATGTGGATAGGGAACCCACCTTGCTCTCAAAAACAAAGAAAGCAAAATAAATCATCTCTAGGTCCTGAAAGTAGCATTCAGCAGCTCACACCATGGTTGTCACATTTGTTCCGTTTTAGACAACCATTTCCTCCCAGACACAGGAAGACACCAGAGAGTAAGCACCATCATAATCATCAATAAGCTTAGGTCAGAATATAACAAGCACACAGTCAACTTTTACATCAGATAGAAGAAAATAAAAAACAGGAAGACATATGAAATAGAGTAGGTCTGACCTGCTGGATTCCCGTCATTGCTCCATCTTCACCTTTTATTTGATGTGCGACACTCCTTGCTTCCAGGGCATCACTCTGTCTGCATTGCATTCTGGGTGTTGGAGTCCTGTAAAGTGCAAAGCTCTCCCACGCAACCAAACTTCCTACCATACCCCCCCCCCAAATTTTCCACTGACTGGACCCATAATCAGTCTACAAATGCCCTCACAACAAAGGGCTTAAGAGTCTGTTATGGGACAGGGAGTTTTCTCTCATATTTAACAGGAAGCAGGTTGGCCCAGAGTGGATGCTCCCGTTATCAGTATGTGCAAGGCAGAGTGCCAGGATTGCATCACAGAAACCTGCAGAGTCTGTTTCTGGCAAGTATTTTGATCCTCTCAGACTGGTTAAGCTTCTCCCCCAAGTCATGTAACAAAGTCTGCAACCTCGGCACTGAGAAGGGTGTAGTCACACGGTAAGTTTTTTGGGGGACGAGGGAGTTTAGAGATGTGAAAGGTAAGGAGCGCGTACCTGTCCCAGTGGCAGGACCAGCCTTTAGGAGTGGCGTTAAGTTCGTAATATTTTATGTGTTCGGCAGCTTCCTGAAGCCTGCGGCGAAGATAGACCCCATTCAGAGCGCCCTCCCTCCAGTCAGCGATCCGAGTCTGGGGGGGGGGGGACAAAAACAGGAGACAAGAGTGAGAAGAAGCCCAGAAAGTAGAGGTAAAGGGAAATGAAGACAGAAGAGCCACATAATAGATGAGAAACATGGAAGAGAATTACATTGAGGTTCCAGAATGACACCTTGTGATGGATTATTATGAGAATTTTAAATATTAAGTATTACCACACGGCCGTGTGCAAAATGATATGAAACTAAATTAAGCGTTAAATATTTTAAAAGTCGCAATGGGATATCTACAACTGGAGAAACTGAACCATTATCCTCTCACCTCAGTTTGTAGCAGAAGAAACTGAAAGTTTGAGATCGCCTTCTTGTTTATCCCCAGGAATTCCATCTTGCTGGTTAAGGTGTTAGCCAGTTCTCCAATCTGAAACTGCGTTTTTTTCAGCATTAAAAAACATGTATCAAAAGAGATTGTCACAATTATTATGGTTAGTAAACGGTAACATTGTTCTTACCTTGAGCTCAGGTGTTTCTACTTTAAGCTCCGGTGTTTCCACCTCTTCTTTTGCAGCAGGTTTTGTAACCGTTTTCTCCTCAGAATTGTCCGTTTCCTTGTCTTCTCCTTCCACAACACTCTCTAGGACTTTAGGAAGTGCTACAAGATACAAAAGACACATTTAAGTATGCAGGGAGTTTTGGCTAAAACATTTAATAAGTGGTATATTTATTAGGGGTGTAACGATACGTTTTTACAACGATACGATACATATCACTTTCCATAGTTGGCTCATCTAGAGCGATACGATACGGTTCAATGACTTGAAATCGATACAGTAACTTTTTTTTGTCAAAAATTCAATCAGTGTGACTGTGAAATAAATAGCTGGATACTGGACGGTGCATGTCAGGATTCCTCAAACAATTTCTTGTAAGGGAATCAGGGATAAAGTAAACAACGATTAATGGCAAATACATACAACTTTTATTTCAAAATAATAATAAGTGCAACTTCAGGACCCGCTGCTTCAGTTCTCAAGATACAAGGCAGTGCAATATTTAACAAAAAATTAAATATACCAACTTCTTTTCAAGTTAAATGAACAGTGGTTTAACCTGCTGCTTCTGTTCTCATTTTCAAAGCAAATGGTAGAGCAATAATATTTAACAAAAATAAAATGCAACCAACCTCTCTTCAGGCCGAATGAACGGTGGTTTAACCGCCTGCTTCTGTTCTCGTTTTCAATATAAACGGTAGAGCAATAATATGTAACAAAAAATAAAGTGCATGGCGCCTCAGTAGGTGCGTGGAAAGATTGGAGTTGCAGTTGTTTTTTATCTGGACTTAGCATATTCTGCAAACAGCGAGCGATTTATCAATGACCTCTCCCTTTTTGCAAAAGCCAAAATGTTTCCACACGCTGGACCTAAAACGCGGCTTGAAAATCTCTCGCTCGTCAGTCATGCTTCGTTTTGTTGTCATCTTTCTGAGATGCGCAGCTGGCGCATAACGATGATGTTATTCACAGGGAGAGTGAACCGGAGTAACGTTGAACATTTCTTTACTATTAAAAGTGCTAAAATATCCATATAATGTTTGTCGTGCTTAAATACAAGGTGCAAATTCTTAGTATCAATACAATAGATTATTTACCTTGCAAATCGAATTTAGATCGATATATATGTCCCCTGTGACGGACAACTTGCCGAGTACCTATTAATGTAGTTGGATCGTAGGAATATAAATCGATACATCGATGTAGTAGATGAATCGTTACACCCATAATATTTATGCATTTTCGCACATTCCTGTCATGCATGGCACCCTCCAATAGCACATGTAATTATTTGGACTCACTCGTCTCTGTGTTGTCCTGTAGGTCTGAGCCTCTGCTGTTGGAGTCGGGGCTGGGAGCAGAGGGGAAAGCTGTCTTCCATCGATTTTTCTTCAGTAAAAGGCCACGAGAACCAGAGGCTTCTTGGCTTGTCTCAGAACAAGGACTGGAACCCCCTGCGCTCCCATCACCCTCTTCCAGCGCCCGGAGCTCAGCCTAAGAGCCAGACAACAGGGTAAGAGCTAGAACTGACAATATTATATATTTTGAAATACCACTGCTACACAAAAAAATACCTTTATGGTAATTCCTGCCAGTAATCAAATCTGCACAAAACAAAAAACAATCTGCACAAAAAACACTATTACAAACCCACCTTTTTCCTCTCCAGGGCCAGTTCCAGCTCCATTGTGTCTTCCTCTGTCTCCTCCTCAGCATCCGAGTTGTCTCCAGACTGCTTCTTGGTGCCAGGATCTTTCTGGACAGGGGGGGCTGGGGGGTCAGGGTCCGACAGGGGGGTAGAGGGGGATCCTGCAGGGCGAACACCTTCTCCGTCAGAATCCAAACTGTTCTCAGTCTCATCCAAGCCTTTAAGCAGTCTTTTTCTCCATTTGTCTTCTGCTTCTTTAACTTCAGAAGGGATCAGAGGACCAAGCAGAGATGCAGCCACTCCATGACGCTCCTCCTCTTCACTTGTGAGGCCTACAACACTCTCAATTACCTCCTTTTAGACAAAACAAGAGAGGGTGATTATCAAAAGTCTGAATAAAAGTCCTTAAACACCACAGAATCAAGGCTGTGTTTGACTTGAATGAAACTTGCCTTCGCTTTGGTCTCTTTGACTGATGGTGGGACTGCAGCAGATGCATTTTCCTTGATGGGATAGGCTGCATGCGCTGTGCCGTTGCCATTGACACTAGAGCTACAAAAGAAAAATACAAAATAAGGGCTGTCAATCAATTAAAATATATAATCGCGATTTATCGCATGATAGTCCATACTAAATCGCGATTAATCGCAAATGAATCACGCATTTTCTTATCTGTTCAAAATATACCTTAAAGGGAGATTTGTCAAGTATTTAATACTTTTGTCAACATGGGAGTGGGCAAATATTGCTTTATGCAAATGTATGTATATATTTATTATTGGAAATCAATTGACAACACAAAAAGATGACAAATATTGTCCAGAAACCCTCACAGGTAATGCATTTAGTATAACAAATATGCTCAAATCATAACATGGCAAACTGAAGCCCAACAGGCAACAACAGCTGTCAGTCTGCTGACTTGACTATGACTTGCCCAATACTGCATGAGTATTATAGAGTGGGCATGTCTGTAAAGAGACTCTTGGGATACTCTTGGGTACCCATAGAACCCATTTTCAGGTCAAGGGACCCCTTTAAAAATGGCCATTCCAGTTTTTCCTCGCCAAAATTTTGAGCAAGTTTGGAGCGTTATTTAACTTCCTTCGCAACAAGCAAGTATGACATGGTTGGTACCAATGGATTCCTTAGGTTTTTTAGTTTCATATGATGCCACACTAAAAATTGCAAGTTGCGTTAATGTGTTTAAGAAATTAGTGGCGTTAAAAAAAAATTGCGTTAACGCATTATAATCACGTTAACTTTGACAGCCCTATACAAAATACATCATGCACAGCTGAATTTCTGTACTGGAGACAAAACCAAAAAATGTGAAAAGAATTGAACTTCAGATCATGTAGGTACAGCGATTTTTATCTGACTTCAAAGATGAAGATGCTGTTCACAAAGTTGTGATTATACTGTCTCTCTGTCAGTTCTTCCTACCTGTTGGCATACTGCCCCAGGCTTTGCACCTGATCAGCTAGATAGTGTGGCAGCTCCCAGGACACCTCATTGGACAGAGTGTTCCAGTAGTAGTAGCAGCCAGA
Organism: Sebastolobus alascanus; assembly: GCA_916701645.2. Classification (NCBI taxonomy): domain Eukaryota; kingdom Metazoa; phylum Chordata; class Actinopteri; order Perciformes; family Sebastidae; genus Sebastolobus; species Sebastolobus alascanus. The sequence goes on from CAKAOJ020000006.1 coordinate 5,699,384, forward strand.
GTTCTCCTCCCATACCTCCTGCCAGTCTCCCATCTCTACATCCACTGCAAAAAAAACACATACATGAGATGCTTCAAAACAAATCACAGCAGATTTTAGGTGAAATCCTGAATGTTTTCATCAATGTGTAGCAATTTGGAAAGTGGAAACAAATTATCATCAAAATTCTGTTATACCAAAGGTGGTTGGTGGATTCCAATATCCAGTTCCTTTGGCATGTAACCTAGCATTATTGATAAGTTGTATTCCAAAGTATAAGTTAACTAATATAATATTAATATTATTATTATTATATATAATATACTAATAATACAAAAGAAAAAGAAAAAAAAATTAGGGCTGTCCATCAATTAAAATATTGAATCGCGATTAATCGCATGATCGTCCATAGTAGGGATGTCACGAGAACCGATACTTCGGTACCAAGTCGATGCCAAAATTCTAAAAACGTGACGGTACTCGTTTTCTACAGTACCGAAGGTACAGTACAATGCGTATAGGGTCCGAAATTAACAACCGCCAAGCACCAAATGCGGCTGCTTCTGTGTCAGACTTTGACACACAAACAACAGCGCCCAGCAGCAGCGAGATCAAGAGATGCAGAGATCCTTTATGTTCGAGAAGAGGATTCACTCGTGGGGGAAAAAACTAAACTGAACAAACTGATCAGAGATCGTTTATTGATTTGTTTGAGAAGAGGATTCACTCGTGGGGGAAACAAATGAACTGAACTGAACAGACTGAATTTCTATCTTTTGTTGCTTATTGCAAAATCTCTGAAAAGTGGGTTTTTTTTTTTATTGAACTCTGGACTCTTTATTTCCAGTGAATGTTATTGGGACTTGCATTTCATTATCCTACACTTAACTCCCCAGATCCACTTTGTTTGAACCAATCCAACAGCATCCAATAAGGTTTCAGGAGAAAACCATGAAGAACTAACGTTATGTTTCTGAGCACCAGTTAGATCCAGTTACTCTGCTGTTAAAATTACGTTACATTTGGTAAAGAGCGCATATGGCTTGTTTAGGACTCGAGACCTGAGTTGGGACTTGACTTGGGACTTGAGTCACAGACTTGAGACTTACTTGTGACTTGCAAAACAATGACTTGGTCCCACCTCTGGTAGCCTATACCCAGTGAAATGTCACCATGCCAGTGAATTTAAACTACTGCTTGCAATCTGAGGATATATATAGACACATATATATATTACATGGGATTTATTGTTTTTTTTAACCGTGGTATCGAATTTGGTATCAAGAATCGTGGAAATTCACTGGTATTGGTATCGACTACTAGATTTCTGGTATCGTGACATCCCTAGTCCATAGTTGATAGTGATTAATTGCAAATTAATCACACTTTTTTTCAATTCAAAATGTACCTTAAAGGGAGATTTGTCAAGTATTTAATACTCTTATCAACATGGGAGTGGGCAAATATGCTTGATTTATGCAAATGTATGTTTATATTTATTATTAGAAATCAATTAACAACACAAAACAATGACAAATATTGTCCAGAAACCCTCACAGGTACTGCATTTAGCATAAGAAATATGCTCAAATCATAACATGGCAAACTCAAACACAACAGGTAACAACAGCTGTCAGTGTGTCAGTCTGCTGACTATGACTTGCCCCAAACTGCATGTGATTATCATAGAGTGGGCATGCGTGTAAAGTGGAGACTCATGGTTACCCATAGAACCCATTTTCATTCACATATCTTGAGGTCAGAGGTCAAGGGACCCCTTTGAAAATGGCTATGCTAGTTTTTCCTTGCTAAAATTTAGCACAAGTTTGGAGCGTTATTTAGCCTCCTTCATGACAAGCTAGTATGACATGGTTGGTAGCAATTTTTGTTTCATATGATTCCAGTATCTAAAAACCTAAAAATCGCAAGTTGCGTTAAAGAAATTAGTAGTGTTAAAACTAATTTGTGTTAACGTGTTATCTTTGACAGCCCTAGTAAAAATAAATACTGCTTCATTAGGTTATGAACACAACTATAATTAATATGAAATGGCTCTGTTAAAGTACAGTATTATATCACTTGATCTTAAATACAGCACAGACTGTTACCTCCAGCAAGTGAGTACTGAGTATTGTACTCAAACTCTGTGCTATGTTGGTTCTGGTTTTCACTTGCGGCTGGCTGCTGACTATTAACCTCAGGTCTGGGTGGGGTGGTAGTTGGGACCGAAGGATGAGATGCTGCATCATCTAAACCTGGCTGTGTGGTGATTGCATCAATTTCCTGTGGTGGGAAAAATGGCAACAGGAATTTATATTTTTGACAAAACTGTTTTCAGCCCTTAGAATGAAGCACACTCTTCTAAGCACTAGTCTTTTTATAAATGATGTGGTTTATTAATGAAAAGCTAGGCCCAGGCTAGAAACCTACACAAAATGTATTCTAAATCGGGAAAGCCAAAACCTGTAGTCTACTTAGTACTTGTTTGCCACCTATAATTATCCACAATGGATAAGACCCATAGATCGAATTACAATCTCTCCTATCTAGTGCTGCAACTAATGATTATTTTCATTGTACATTAATCTGTTGATTATTTTCTCGAGTTATTTGGTCTATAAAATATGATAAAAATGGTGATGAAGATGACGTCCTCAAATGTCTTGTTTTGTCCACAACCCAAAGATATTCAGTTTACTGTCATAGAGAAGTGAAGAATCCAGAAAATATTCACATTTAAGAAGCTGGAATCCGAAAATTTTGACTTTTTTTTCTAAAATACAAACTGATCATCAAAATAGTTGGTGATTAATTAAATAGTTGTCAACTAATCGATTATTCTTGCAGCTCTACTCTCAGTTCACAACTATATACTGTGTTGTCCAATTACTCATCTTTCCTCATGATGTTACTTTAAAAGGTCACTTTGTAGAATTTTCATATTTGCAAACCTGCTGTCCTCTCACTTAGTCAAACGATATGATGGACAGAGAAACTCAATTCATTCTTCAATTGTTTTGCTGTGTTTCAGGGCTGATCTAGGTACACTCATTGGATCTACTATTCACACAGAACTGATCCAGGAATGTGCATTTCTGAACAGGTCTGAGTCTGATTAAGGTAAATACCAGTTGGTTCATTATGCACTCAAATACATATAAGAGAACTGGGTTAACACATAGGGTTTCTCACTGTTATGAACTGTAAATGTTATGCAGTAGCCTACAGCCTCAACTGAACCACTAATAGGTGTAACTTAACTTATAAGTATCAACTTACTTGTATTGAAGTTATACATCTTAAAAGAAAGCACACACTCAACGTAAACATTGGTCAGACACAAAACAGGGGATTATTCATATTAATCAATTAATTATACTCACAGCCATGAAATTGGCCAATGTACTATCGATGTCAGCTGACTTTGCAGTTGAATGCTGAAGAGAGTCTCCAGCATCCTCTTCTTCACTATCCTCATAGGCTCCAAGCAAGGACAACCCCTCTACAGGTGGAGACAAAACACCTTTGTTCAATCAAATGGTTTTCCATTGCCTGAGAAACACAAACAGCTCCACGTATATAGATACAGTAACTCTACCTGTGGCCTTTACTGCAGGTGTCTTCATGTTTGTGAGTCTTTCTCTCACGAATCTGAGTCCATCAACCTCCTGTTCATCTGCAAAAAAATTGTCAGCCAGGAGTTAGCCTCGAGATTGAACAGTGGCTACAGCAAGCTCGCTAGAAGCTAACGTTATTCACCCACACGGACACCATTCTCACACTAATGGATAAAAGAAGTCAGATGTAATGGTATCTGTGTTAGGTGGGTTGGTTACGTTTGGGTTAACTGGCCCAATCATTTGTTATAAGCCTATTTTGGCATGCTCACACAAACCACTAGCTTGCTAGCTTAGCACGCTAGCCGACAGTTTCTGGTCGAGCCATTAGCTTAAATTAAAAAATAACGGTATCGTTCCATGGGCTAGCATATTGCTATAATTTAGCTGGTCGTTTTGATGGTGTGTCTTTGCAACAGATGTTAACTAATCCGACAGCTAGATTTTGTTAAATGAATCGATTTTTTCCAGATGGGCCCATTCTTCACACCTCGAGCATTTAGCATTCAGCTAGCCTGTCGCTAACAAGCCACTGAGATAACATTAAAAAATACCATCGGATCCCGAGGGTGCTTCTTCCCTCTCTCCGGCATTCCCACCGCGGAGCCCGGGAGGTGAAAGCTGTAGGATCGTTCTCCGACCGACCGCTCCTCCTGTGAGGCGACTTTTCTTACCCATCGCTGTCTGTCAGTCTGGGGGCCTGCACCCTTCCCTGGCGTCGTTGTTGCGTCTCGGCTCTGCTCTGCTCTGCTCTGCTGCTTCGAGGTGGCACAAAAGAAGACATCAACTTCCGGTTCATGTGGTCATGTTTTGTGCAGCTATGTTTGAATGCTAGCTAAGTTGCTAACGAGCTTAGACTCGCTCCGAGCAAGTCAGGTAGAAAATACCACCGTCCAACCTTTAGAAGCCAAGGATATTTTGTCGAGTAACGTTAGCTTACCTACATTGTGAACCGAACTAGCCGTAACTAGCTAACGTTAGCTTAACAACAAGCTAAAACTCTGACATTAGCTAGCTAGCTACGTGAGTGTCTAGTTAGTTGAACAGACTGGTCATGGGACGGTGAAGATAAGCAATTATACAGTTTCGGAGGGAAGCCGCCCACTGATGTATGAACATAAGGACCCACCACGGTGGCAGCAGTCAAAGGGACCCGAAGGAGGAACAACTGCTCAGACCAGGACCAGAAGAAGGTCCGGATCAGACACGACGATGGGGAGCACGATGGGACCGGTTCTACACTGGCTCCACGATGTGTTAGCTGTGACACTCCTCAAAGCCCGGCGGACTTTATTTCAGGCTGCCATCCTGTTTTGTGTCCTGGTTCTGCTACTTTGGGTGTCCATCTTTCTCTATGGAAGCTTCTATTACTCCTACATGCCCACTGTGAGCTTCTCCACCCCTGTGCACTTCTACTACACTTCTGATTGTGATGCCTCAGAGTCAGTACTTTGCTCATTCCCCACAGCCAACATCTCCTTCATGAAGAATGAGAGGGACCAAGTGATGGCTTATGGTCAGCCTTATCGAGTGTCTTTGGAGTTAGAGATGCCAGAGTCTCCAGTCAATGAACAGCTGGGTATGTTCATGGTCAAGATGTCTTGTTACACCAAGGGTGGGAAGACTGTCTCATCAGTGGGCCGATCTACAATGCTGCATTACCGCTCCAGCCTTCTGCAGAGCCTCAGTGCTTTACTGTTCTCTCCTTTCTTTCTGACTGGGATGGCTGAGCAGAAGCAGCACATCGAAGTTGAGCTCTTCGCAGACTACAAGACAAATGCTTATCAACCCTCTGTCGGTGCAGTCATTGAGATCCAGTCCAGACGAGTGCAGATCTACTCGTCTCAACTCCGTATCCATGCTTACTTCACTGGTATACGATATGTTCTGTACAACTTCCCCCTGACAGCTGCAGTGATCGGCGTGGCCACCAACTTTGCCTTCCTCAGTGCCATTGTGCTGTTCAGCTACCTGCAGTTCATATGGGGCGGGATCTGGCCCCCAGACCAAGTGAGAGTCAG